>JAZKJV010001084.1:158508-758508 GCA_037367405.1 Ottelia alismoides
TAGGGTTTATTATTGCCAACTCTTGAAATGCAAGTCATAAAAATCCAATTTACATGTGATAACTAATTTCTATAGAACATAGATGCCTTGTGGAAAATTAATGGTACCCTACGCTACGCATTTTATCCACCATCTCTAGAATACCAAAAAGGAAACTAAATCTGCCTTCTTCATCCTAATTCTCAAAGCTTCTGACATTTAGCTTGCATAGGCTCTATTTTGCGAGGAATGCTTCATCTTGATTTAGCAGGGGGCAAGACAATCCCTACCTCCCTCACAATGACTACCACCCAAACTCCCTCAAGGCTACCAACACAGCAGCCTCCGACTCTGACAACCCCAACCTCCCCCATGGCGACTGGAAAATCGACCAGCGTAGGAGGTCGATACCTTACCTTCAATAGAATCGGCCTTAAAATATCATACTTCTTATATTGTCTTCTACAGCATACAACTTGCAGCAATCTATAACATAAACTACAAAACAGCAATGTGGAGCATATTTTTGTTATAGACAGATGGGATTACAGAGAACCATCCTGAGGAACAGGTAAAATTACCCATAAATACGAGGAAAAGCTCTCCCAGAAGCCATTGATAATGAGTCCAGCCCTGCTACCAAAAAAGAACTGCCCCCACAAACAGGGAAGAGAAGCCGCAAACAACGCAAAACCATGATCTGACAGGAAACGGATCCTCCCCTGGCTACAATATACACCAAGTCAAATATGACTTAGCTGTTTCACCTTTCATAACCACTCCGATAAAAATCTCACGATGGACAATACATAAGTACTTAACTCTTCCTTCCTGCATGACAATATAATTAAAGGAGGCCACAGACAAGTGCATGCTCGTTGAAATAATTTGGTCGAGAGCAATAATTTCCATGTCCATACTAACAATGGCTTCATTCAACTTAAGACAGAAAATAAGAAATCAGAATAATCAAAATCGTGAATTAGGAACCGTATTTAACATCAACTAACGAGGAGCTTGAAGTTATTTCAGAACAAAACAAGAAAGTCATGGTATAGGATCTAACATAAGCTAGCCTTGTAAGCCTCCCATCCTTGAAGACGATACTCTTTCGCAGCACTAGCAGGGTGTGCTGCTTTAAGGATTCCACGTCCAACAATGATAATATCACTTCCTCTGTTGTTAACTACCTGTTAAGAGCTAGGATTAAGCAAGTGAAATTCGAAGGGCTCAACAATCTCATGCGTAAACATTAATTTTAAGACCCTGAGATAAAACTTTTAAGCATTATATAGTAAAATATAATCAAAGAAACAAGCTCAGATCACGTAAAAATCAATGCTGCCCAGTAGTTGACAAAGTACAGTAGGAAAAAGCATGGTGTTCTACTTGCTATATGCAGCTAGAAGTCATCAAGAATATTTAGAGAAAGTGTTTCATAGGTTAAAGATCTCAGTCCAAAGCATAGAACGTAAATTTCTCAATAATGACATTTGATTTTGGTTAAAGTTAAAGGCTATCTGAAACTATAACTCGTTTTTATTTGTTCAAGAGCGAGTGCAAATTGCAACTTTACTTGGAAATCTTCACAAAAAAATGTTAAGAAAGATGTAGAAAACGGTAGTCAAAGGGCACACGAATACTATGTAAACCATCTTCTATAAAAGGGAGAAAGCCGCCAGGAGCAAACCTAACAGATATCACATGTGGTTAGGTTCTTTTCTAACTATGGAAAAAGGAACTGTATACATATTATATCAAAAATCAAGAGAAAAAAGTTAAGCGGCACATTTCCAAAAAAATCTAAGCTACACAGTACTACCAAAAATGATTCTCAAAATTTCCCACAACTATGCTAGTAAAATCAAATTCAATAAAGAACTGAACCATTTCCCGCTTTAAGAGGAAAGATTAAATTCAGTAAAATATTATCTAAAATTAATGGTGAAAATTAAGGACGGTTCTTTAAGAACCGTGATTAGTATATGGTAAAATCAAAAAATAATAAATCCTAACAGTGGTTTTAAAAAAAACTTGCCTCGAGGCACTGAGGCTAGATCATGAGACAGTTTTGAGGGAATATAGCCACATCCATGGTGTTATGTCATTAGACTTCTTCAGTGAGGCTTACACTTCGATTATTAGAGATGTAGCCTTCACGTTTTGAGATGTTAGTCAATGATCCAACTTAATCTGTTTCAAAAATAAAATCTAGTATATTAACACTTTAATAAAGGATTTTCCCCCTAAGTCCTGCTATCTCTTCACATAATCAAAAAGAGTCATTTCTTTATAGTTCTTACCCTCTACAGTAATAAGAGAGTTCGGAATGGTCTAAGCCAGCTACAAAAATCTCTAGTGTCATTACCCAAACAAAGTTACATACCCCTCTGTTATAAAATATGAAGCGGAAGCAAAAACATGGATAAAGATAAACATCAAAGAACAACGGGATTTAACGTGGAACCCTACTCCATGAGGAGCGGGATGAAACCACGGGAGAAGCCCTCCAATAGGGCATGTTTGTCTATTGACTTTCTCAATGAGTAGAGGAGGTCTGGGGCTCCTTATATAGCCTTCCCAGAGCCTCCAAGTCCCACCGTTGGTCCATGTGGGACTAAACACATGATGGGGTAAATGGATCTTCTCCAGGATCCATTTACCCTGCTACAACACAATAGGCGCATACAACTTATACTCCAACACACCCCCTCAAGCTGGAGCATGCAATGCTCAGCTTGGACAAACAGAAAGAAACTCAACTCAACGCTACAGGACACTACGGACAATATCAACCCAACGCACACATTGCTGCAGTCGAGGACGTTGCTTCTCATGCCGTGCAGGTGAGGAGGACGAACGGGCTGGAGTGTGAGTCAACTGAAGACTCAGAATCTGACCATCGAGTCTGAACTTGCGCCTGAAGTCTCCTCGTCGGAGAACTGGGTCTCTCCCATCTGGCTCAGAGAATGGTGCACTGCTCTGATGTACCTATGATACCACATGAAAACCCTTGCCCTCAAGGGAATGGTCCTCTGCTCTGGAATCCCTATGGCTCACATGAAAACTCTAGCCTGACAACAAGAAGAATGATGGGGACCTCTGACAATGATGGCAACATATGCTCATCTGACAATGACCGCACACTCGTGCGTGTCTGAAACTAAGACTCGGAAATATCTGACGTTAAGTCTGAACCTGTGCATCAAACTGGGACTCGGAATCTGAACGTCGAGTCTGCAACTGTGCATGAAGAATTTTCATCTGAAAATTGTAGAGTCTGAAAATCTGAACTGGTCTGACGAATCTGATGTCTCTAAAATCTGGAGAAAACCTGTGACTCTACATAATACTCCCCCTTTCTCCCATACTTGTCGGAAAACATGGATATCGACCAAGTTGGGAGAAGACAACAATGATGGGGACAAAAACAAACACTTAGCCGATCACAACTTTGTCGGCTTTTCAAAACATTCATCATTTTTTTTCATTTATTTTTTTTATAAGCCGTTTGATTTTTTTATCGGCTTTTGCATAATTTTTTTTAAAATTTTCTTTTTCTTTTTTTTCTTTTTTTTTGAGCCGTTTCACATTTTTTACGGCTTGTTTTTTTTGCTTGCGTACGGCTTTTTCTTTGTACGTGCCCCTCTTTTTTTTAACAAAACATCTCGCGGTCTCCCTCGTATAATTTTTTTCAGGGACCTCCAAACAAATAACCCACAAAAAAACTCTTTTTTTATAAGTGGGGTCCTTAGGGTTACTGGGAAACTCCTCCCCCCTTTTCCTGTTAACGCCCGTCGCTTTCCCCATTGGGGATTTTCACTGTTTCGCCGCATTGGCCTGGGGGTGCTCCACCGCTAGAGCTCCTGGGTGATGGAGGAGAGACGCGATGCCAAAGTGGGAGTTGCGGCCTGCCTGGAACACGCATATCGCCGACCTGTGTGCATGAAGGCGAGGGAGGAGAAGAGGCCCGCGCGGGAGGGAGGCGACTGCCGCCTGGTACTGTTGGGAGAAGTCGTGCGGAGCTGTGTTGTCAAAAGCCCTCCGGGCGCTCGCCTAGGCTCCCAGGCGAGGCGAGGCGAGACCCTAGCGCCTTAGCTCCTTCCAGGCGAGGCGTTTTGCCTCAGGCGCCGCTCAGGCGAGCGCCTAGCTTGAGGCTCTGGGCGCTCGCCTTGAGCGCCTAAGGCAAAAGTAAGGCTTTTTACCGATTTTATGTGATTTTTATCCATGTTTAGATTTTTATATTAGATATATATTAGTTCTAAGTATAATTAACACACGTACTTATACATA
Organism: Ottelia alismoides; assembly: GCA_037367405.1. Classification (NCBI taxonomy): domain Eukaryota; kingdom Viridiplantae; phylum Streptophyta; class Magnoliopsida; order Alismatales; family Hydrocharitaceae; genus Ottelia; species Ottelia alismoides. The sequence goes on from JAZKJV010001084.1 coordinate 162,781, forward strand.
TGCACACACATGTATATGTAATTTACACACTTTTAGTTCATATACATGTACATGTACATTCAAGTTTTAGTTCTAAATATTACATATACTTTTTGACTAAAAAGTATATATTCTTCTCTATATATATTAGCTTGAAGTATTATAAATACATATATGTACATATAAATAGACAAAAAACACATGTATACATAAGAATGTATGCATACTTATACATAAACACATACACATGTATGCAAATATATACTCATACAGATACACATACATACAAATACACACATAAACACAAATATTTAATACATATACATACATATGCAAGTACAAGCATACATTATAAATATACACATTAATAAATAGTGGATTGATTGTAAAATTTATTTTGGTGATAGCCTATACATATACATACACATAAATAGACATAGACATGTACATGCACACATTTATATACACGCTTATAAACACACCCCACAAATATGTCGTATTGGTTTTAAATTGAAATATAAGCTATACATGCATATATTTACAACTATACATGCATACACACATGCATAAGTACACATTTATATACGTGCGTTTAAACACACCCATAAATATATCGGATTGGTCTTATATTGAAATATAAGTTATACATACATATATCTACAATTACACATACATACACATGTGTGTATGTGCATATATTACATAGACTCGTGCATAATTTATTTATTTTTACATATGGCGCCTTTCTTTTCTCAAGCGAGCGCCTAGGGAGCGCCTAACGCCTCAGGCGTTTTGCACCCCCTAGCGCCTTGGAGCGCCTCTCGCTTTTAACAACACTGGCACGGAGGTGTCGCGTGGGGTTGCGCCAAGTTCGGAGGCGCGAAGACGAGGCTGACGAGGGTTGCTGCGTGTATGCCTTGCGCAGGCAGGAGGGTGCGCGCGCGCAGCTGGGAGCTACTGGAGGCGCGCGCGCGCGAGAAGGGTCGCCGCTTGGGTTTGTGCGCCAGAGAAGAAGCCGCGACTCGCTCCTGAAGAGGCGCACATTAAGCGAGTCACGTGGAGGGGCGGCGCCGCCTGGAGCGTGGGGTTGCGCCTGTGCTGCTTGAGCGTCGTGGTCATCGCTGCCTGTGTTCCCCTTCTGCGACATCTTATATTTCAATTTAAAACCAATCCAACATATTTGTGGGTGTGTTTATAAGCGTGTATATAAATGTGTGCATGTACATGTCTATGTCTATGTATGTGTATGTATATGTATATGCTATCACCAAATTATATTTTGTTATTAATCCACTATTTATTAATATGTGTATGTATAATGTATGCATGTACTTGCATATGTATGTATATGTATTAAATATTTGTGTTTATGTGTGTATTTGTATATGTGTATCTGTATGCATATATATTTGCATACATGTGTATGTGTTTATGTATAAGTATGTGTACATGCCTATATATACATGAGTGTTTTGTCTATTTACATGTATGTATTTATAATGGGTAAAATGGGGCTGCCCCCAGGGAGTAGCCAACTTGGCTACTCCCACCTCTATTTTCCCCTCATTTTTTTATTTTTTTGGAAAATAAAATTTTGTATATTCATCATTATATCCCTCCCACATTCTATTAAAATTTCGTCAGAAACAGAGACTCCTAAGCCCTCCATCTAGACGTAATTTTTTTTAACGGTCGCAGGATTTTTTAAATCAACCATGTTTGGATGGAGGCCGTAGGAGTCTCTGTTTCTGACAAAATTTTAATAGAATGTGAGAGGGATATAATGATGAATATACAAATTTTTATTTTCCAAAAGAAATAAAAAATGAGGGAAAAATAGGGGTGGGAGTAGCCAAGTTGGCTACTCCCTGGGGGCAGCCCCATTTACCTCATTTATAATACTTCAAGCTAATATATATAGAGAAGAATATATACTTTTTAGTCAAAAAAGTATATGTAATATTTAGAACTAAAACATGAATTTACATGTAAACACATATGAAATAGAAGTGTGTGTAAATTACATATACATGTGTGTGCATATGTATAAGTATGTGTGTTAATGATACTTAGAACTAATATATATCTAATATAAAAACATAAACATGTATAAAAACACACAATGTGGGCAAAAAGCCTTACTTTTGCCTTAGGCGCTCAAGGCGGGCGCCTAGAGCCTCAAGCCAGGCGCTCGTCTGAGCGGCGCCTGAGGCAAAACGCCTAGCCTGGAAGGAGGCAAGGCGCTAGGGCCTCGCCTCGCCTGGGAGCCTAGGCAAGCGCCCGAAGGGCTTTAAACAACACTAATACGAACTAAGTAGACGGGTGCTATCTCTCGATATTATCAATGCCAAAGGTTTGTATGAAACCATTGGCTACCGAGCAAGTCCTCAATGACGAACAGTCGCATCTAGTAGAATTTACAGTGCAGACCCATATGCGGTCAACAACACTTGCAGTCAAGAGACATCGGACAAGTTTCTAAGTAGCTACAAAATGTAGAGCATTTATCTAATCATCCGTTGCGCACTTCTATCATAAATCATATATAGCCCTCAAACATTATTTCTCAGATCAAAAATGCTCATTAATTCTGTAGAAAATAGATGTGTTTGTTTATTTTCTATCTTCTCTCTGCTATTATTATGTAATTTAACTTATAACTTATAAGTATTTTCTCTCTATAAAGAAACCCCAACGGGTGCAATTTCTGGGGTATGCCGCATTTCTGTTAGTTTAACATCTAACCCAAAAGGTTGGTTTGGAAGGCAGGTTTTTTTTGGCAAAAGAAGGAAACATGCAAAGGTCTGCATCCCAACTACATTAAAAACGGAAGAAAACCGGGGTTACCATGCAAGAGCTAGGACTCGAGGAGAGTTCCTGCATGAAAGATGATATTTCAAATATAAAAACGATCAAAAATTAAAGATAACATCATTCCTTGACCATCCCTCCCTTTATGGTGTCCTATTAATATTTAAAAGAAATTTATGTATTTGACTAATATCGATGGTGTATTCTCTCTTTCTATGCTCAGCATAGCTTGTACACAAGCAATAAACATTTTATAATGTATTTTTAGATCCAATCTCTAAGATCGAATCTCTATTTCGTCTAATTTTGATGATCCAATTTTACGGACAATTATATTTATAGTATGACATTCATACAGTTGGATCTTTCATAAACCGTATTTTGTCTTTTGCATCATGATAATTCAATAATAATGATGGATTGTATTATTTTAGTTAAACTCCAAGGAAATCAAATTTGAAAAACTAGTACAACAACAACAATAATTCATAAACCGTATTTTGTATTTTGCATCATGATAATTCAATAATAATGATGGATTGTATTATTTTAGTTAGACTCCAAGGAAATCAAACTTGAAAAACTAGTACAACAACAACAATAACAAAGCCTTTTCCCACAATTAAGTAGGGTCGGCTACATGGATTCTTCGCCTCCATTCAGATCTATCTTAGGTCAATCCCGAGCTTATATCCACAAAACTAGGATCCCTTTGTATGGTCTCTTTCCAACACTTCTTGGACCGTTCTCGCTCTCTCTTAGCCAGCTCAACATCCCAACACTCGCATCTACTAACTGGTGCATCAGTTGATCTTCTTTGCAAATGTCCAGACCATCTTAAGCAGTTTTCTCGCATCTTATCCTTGATCGGAGCTGCATCAACTTTCTTTCTAATTGCATCATTCCGAATCCGATCTTTACGTGTGTGTGTGTGTGTCCACACATCCACCTTAGCATTTTCATTTCTGCTACATTCATTCTCTGCACATGTTTATGGTTCACAGGCCAACATTCAGATCCATAAAGCATAGCAGGTCTCACGGCTGCTTTGTAAAACTTTCCTTTAATTTTTAAAGGAATTTTCTTATCACAGAGAACAGCAGAGGCTTCTCTCCACTTTAGTCAGCCTGCATTTATTTTATTAGTAACATTTCCATCAATTTCCCCATCATGTTGCAGAATAGATCCCAGATATCTAAAGGAATCTCTCTTATGAATGTTATCGTTACCAATCTTCACCTCGATTCCTTCACCATTGCTTCCATCAAAGGTGCACTCCATATATTCCGTCTTAGCCTTACTTATACAAAATCCTTTAGTCTCGAACTCATATCTCCGGACATCGAGCTTCTCATTTACTCCATCTCTAATCTCATCAATTAACACAACATTTATCAGTAAATAATATATGCCAAGGTAACTCATCCTGAATGTGACTTGCCAACTCATCCATAATCAAAGTAAAAGGAAATGGACTCAAAGCAGAACCATGATGTAAACCAATGTTGATGTCAAAATATCCAGTCTTCCCAGACAGGGTCCTTACACAAGATAAAGCCCTATCATACATGCCCTTTATGAGGTTAATGTATAGGACAGGTACTTGTCTCTTCTCCAACATCTCCATGGCCCGATCCCAAGCACGGGTAAATGAGGAGGGTTGTGTTAGGTAGCCGACAGCCAGCGTAAAACAGTCAGACAACTTCCTAAATAGTATTTTTTTTCTAAAAAAATACTATTTAAGAAGTTGCCTCATGACAGTCGGATCTTTTCAACATAGATTTAAGTAAACATACAAATTTGAAAAACTAGTAATCAAAGATATTTTTAATAATTAAAAAAACAACCTTGCGGATGTATATGGATCTATTAGAGAGCCTACTTACTAGGGTTTATGCCTCTCTTCCGCCGCTATGCGGCCTAGTCTATTTATAATCATAGTTCGTAATATCGCAATATATCGCCCATACATCAGTATCAACGAGATGTAGGTATCAATAATCATATAGATATCTTTTTCAGGATATTGGCCAATATCTCGTGAGATATCGGCGATATATTGCCATACCAAACCATATCACTCGAAATTGAATGGTTTCGGTACAAAATTTGGGTATCGTCTGATATCTCCAATATTTCGCAGATATCTATATCTATATCTATATCTATATCTATATCATGGATATTACCCTTGTAAGCTTGATTTCACTATTTATTGTGCTACTCGTGGTATTAAAACATATCATGAATTATATATTTTGTTTCGGATCGGGGGTGCTGCTTCCGCGCCTCATGAGGGGGAGCGCACCTGCTCCCCCTTAACCCCCCTGCAACCCAAGCTCGTTGATCGAGCAGCAAGACCCCTGTCTGGTAGGGTGGTGCTACAAGGGGTGCATACGATGGTTCTTCGATTGGTGGACTTCCTCCTCTTCGACAATAGAGATAAAAACAAGTCTAATGTTGATCAAGTTAGAGTCGTAGGTCTAGAATAAATCTCAGCAGTCAGCTCAGCTGTCAGCATTAACAGCCAGTGATTTGTGCGATATAGTGTGTATTAATGTGATAAATACACCTCATTCTAGCATTAAATGTGTATTTGTATGTTATTTATTGTTTTAATAACAAGTATGATCTTAATTCATGAATAATCGCTTTTTACGTCATTTTCGATCAGACGAACCGATACGATATCGATATCGATATTTCCACATTGCCCTCCATGGAACTCTTGGTTCTAAACACATCATGACTACATAATCTCTTTTACAATATTGCATCAATTTGTATTTTTTCCTCTTTTTTGAATAAATAAATCTTTATACCAAAGAAACATTGTCTCATTAATCATTATGTACATTTTTTGAATCAAATGACTCATATCTCAATGCCATTCATTGTCTTCCATGAACAAAACGGGTGTTCTAAATGTGCTTAACTTAGCTACTTTGATTCAAATTCCAATGTTTATTAATCACCAATCAAAATTACAACGATAAGTACAATATGACCGATATGTGCAATATAAGGGTCATAGATGATCTATATGTGTCATCTAAATGTATATTTGTAAGTTATTCAATGTTACAAGAACTTGGATTAAATCCATTCCCAATATCTAAAAGTCAGAGGTAATCTCTTTTACAATATTCCATCAATTTATATTCTTTTCATTTATTTTTGTGAATAGATAAATCATGTTTATACCAAAGAAACATTGTCTCATTAATCATTATGTACATCTTTTGAATCAAATGACTCATATATCAATGTCATTTATTGTTTTCTATGAACAAAACAGGTGTTCTAAGTGTGTGCTTAACTTAGCTACTTTGATTCAAATTCCAAAGTTTATTAATCAGCAATCAACATTAATAACGTTGAGTTCAATATGACCGGTATGTGCAATATCAGGGTCACAGATGATCTATATGTGTCATCTAAGTGTATATTTGTAAGTAATTCAATGTGAGAAGAACTTGGATTAAATCCATTCACAATATCTAAAAGTCAGCATCAACATTAACAGTGATATGTTAGATATGATCGAATATGCGATATATGGGGTATAAATGACTGATATGTGTGATATAAGTGAGTATTTGTAGGTTATTGTTTTAATATCTTGGATGATCTTAATTTCTGAAGAAAAAAACGACAAAAATGGTTTTTTTGAGCCATTTCCGACATTTCCACCGATATCGTCGATATATCCTGATATCATCAAAATTATGAAGATCGGATATACCTAAGATTGAATCTTTCGTAAGTCATATTTTCTTTACATTTTGTCTTCATTTTTCTAATCCAACCTTACTGATTTATATATATATATATATATATATATATTGACTATATCTCAAAAAAATCATTATCGAAGGCTACATAATTATTTACAATATATATATGATAGTTTATTCAAAAGATTTGGATAGAATATTATGGTAAATGATCTCTCTAATTTTAATAACAAGAATATAGAAGTTTTCGAATATGTAAATGGATAAATTGGGAATTTAAAAAATTAGAACGTGCAACTATTTTGCATCAGAGATATATTCTAATTTTATAATTTCATAAAATTAACTATTTTGATACGCCTAATTTCTTAATAGAAATTAATAGAGACTACAAATAAATAAAAAAGATAAGATTACGTAAAAGTAATTAAACAAAGTGAAATACAATTCATATGAATCATATCTTTCAACTTTATATAAATGACACATCGCACAATATATATATATATATATTATAAATGACACATCGCACATATAACCCTCTATACTTTTATAATCACATGTAGAACCATCTATAATTCCAAATTACACGTAGAACCCTGGATAGTGACCTCCATTTACAGTTTACACATAGGCCCCTTCATTACTTAGGCCCCTTTCATTACTTCCTCCCTTAACTCAACCATTCTATTGAGTTAATGTTAATCTAACCCAATTGAATCTGATGGTTAAGATTTACCCGCAAATCCCATAGCCCTCCCTCCCTATACCCCAACTCCTCTTGATGTGGATGGGGCTTCTCCTTCCCTCGACAAGGGAAATCTCTTCTCTTATATGTTCTATGTCGCACACCCACTCTATGATGACCAAAGATGGGCATCCATGATCTGCCACGGCCACAATGCAGCATTCACTCTCATCCACGATGGCTTCCAAGAACAACCACACATCTCATCCCTCTAAAAGAGGACCTCAATCCTCCAAGTCCTCCACTCTTCTTACATGCGCAAGATGTTGTTATTGTTCTTGTAGCTCTTTTTGTTGTGATGCATAGCACACCCGCAATAGAAGGGGTCGTTGTAGACATGTTGCTACAGATACATGTTCCCCTCATCCTTATCGCCATAGTAGAGGAACACCCCCTCGCCAAATCCCTCAAGAATCCACTCATCCTTTTCTGCCATCAAATCAAAATTTTTCAATGCAAATGCTCATGAGAGAGGAGCGCACTCCTTTCTCCTATCCACTATACCACCATTGATTTCCCTCACCTCAGACTTGGTCGATAGATGCTGAGAGGTGATTTCGTTCATAATGCCTAGGCATTAATAGAACGATTTTGATTCGTTTGAGCGATATATAGAGGTCTCTATTTGGGCTCTATCGAATTTGGGTTGATACGATTTGGTTTGATCACGTTAATTATGGAGGAAATCGGTTCCTTTCACTTGGGACAATTCGATTCCTCGTTGCCATTGTCCAGTGGTCGTGGTTCAATGTCACGGTGATAATCACAAATAAGTGTATCTTCCAAGTTTTCCTTTATTTGAAGATGGCATGTAGCATTCAAGAAGAAGCTCAAATCTTTGAGTATAGCATTACGTAACCACCGAGCCAAGCCGGTGTGTGAACCTACATCGCATGCGGTGACGTGTCGTGCTCTCTTCGCCATTACCGTGAGGAACTTCATCTCTATCGACATCTTCAACAAGCTGATCGAGTCGATTTCACCACAATGGCATTGTCCCCAACTTACGAAGTAGTACCTTCTCGCTTCCTGCGTTAAGGGAGCACTGCCACAAACTGTCACGTTTGCTTACATAGGTAAAAGTAGTAACAATCAAGGTAATAGCCTCAATTCCTAGTCGTCATTTAATCATGGATGCGCAGAAGCCAGGGACAATATCTGTGGCCAACTTAGGGTAGTGACTGAGATAGAGGATGACCTCAAGGCCGGTGATGGTAACAAAAGTGGAAGAGTATGTGAAAACATGGGAGAAAAGAGAGACAACTGTTGTATATTTTTAGGTTTGGACATGCGAAAGGAAATTAGAAAGGTACTAGTGATAAAAACCATGTTATTTAATTATTTAGACCTTTATTTTTGGAAATTTTACCAAACCATGAAAATGTGAGGGTGCGATGCGATGACAATCAGTTGGGAGGAAGATAGGAAGCCCAGTTAGGGCAGCGACTGCTTAGTGTGCGAGTCTCGGATCCCAGTCTTTTGTCAATTTTTCATGAGCGCTCGCAGTTTTATGCCTCTCTAGGATCCACATATTTTTTGACCAGTTCCGTTGATCCTGTGTTCTTTAAGGTGCCTAGGCTGGAGGGCCCTCGATTTTGATTTTTTGAGCTCGTATGCACGTATCGGTCGGGCCTGTTTTTCTAGAGTGATTTGTTCCGAAAGTCTCTCCCTTGTCTCAAGGGCATAGCTTGAGTAGACCTAGCCATACCCTGGACCGCACTTCCACTAGGACAGCGAGACAGAAGGGTCTCTTCGAAGGCTTCTTCACCGCTTGAGTTTTAGTTATTGTTTTTGAGAGCTTGGTTACAATTGACTAGGACGACGAGACGGAAGGGTCTCTTCGAAGGCTTCTTCATCGCTTGAGTTTTGGTTATTGTTTTTGAGAGCTTGGTTACAATTGAGTTGGATACAGTTGTGCTTGGTTACAAGTTGAATTGGATACAGTTGAGCTTGGTTGCAGTTGAGCTTGGCTTCAGTTGAGCTAGTTACTATTCCGTTCGTAGGTACTGGTGAAGGAAAAAAAAGATCACATTATGAAAATCATCGTTAATCAGACTTCAAGGTACTACCACGATTGACAAAGAAGCTAGTGGATGTGTTGGGAGTTTAGTTACGATGCATTTTTCCCTATTGCATGCCTACGGACACACCCCAACCCTAAGGCTTCCTTGTTGCCTTAGAGTCATAGTATGAGGTCTGATGCAAACCAATATCACAGACTATCCACTAAGCTTGAGAAATTTAACAAGAAAGGAATCAGAAAATGAGATACATCATCTACACTTACTAAGATCCATCCACATGACTGAAGATTACAATTGTTAGATGGAGCTAGTGGACGTATTAAGAAGAACTTAGTTAAGGTGCATTACACTCCACTGCATGCCTACGGAGGCCCATAACCCTAAGACATTCTTCACGCCTTAGAGTCATAGTGTGAGGACACACTTAGACAATGATCACAGATTATCCACTAAGTCTGAGAGATTAGATAAAGACAAAGATCGGATTAGAGACTCATACATCGAGAATGTGACACATTTCTAGCAAGATTAAATAAAGACAAAGATTATATGACTCATTATCCATATTGCCAAGATCCATGAATTATAATTAATAAAAGACGATACCTTAAATATGTATCATATAATCAAAATGTTAATTACGGGTAATTCAGGTAGGATGAGTAAGTCAGGGGATTCACATATAGAACAAACTTAAAAACCAATTTCTATGCAAGTAGCTCGTTAAATCTAATTGCCAAACCCTATCTACTTGCTTTCTTTTGGATCCATTGAATTACCTGTTATTTTTAACTACTTGGATTGTGCTCAACTTTTGTTGATGCTCTTTTCTCCCTAATCCATGGATTGCAGAATAAATACCTGCATCACAGTATTCCGACATTTGAACATGGGCTTTCGCGGTTACTCTTGTCAGGTACACATGTTATAGTTATATTCAGGATAATATTAATGTTTTTCTTTCTCTCATGATACAATTTGGGATACATGTACATAATATAATGCAGTTTCTTTTGTTACATGTAATTTATATTAAAAAGTATGCAATAAAAATTGGTGACACATTGCTAGTTATGTAGCTTGTTAATTAAATATGAATGTCATTCAAAATGCGAAAAATTTTCCCTCATTTTCGGTATCCTAATGCAACCTCTAGCGAACATGATACTGCGAGTGATGTGTAAAAGGATATCACGGATACACGAGCATCTCACTACTAGTCTTAGAAGTTTATAAAACCTCAACGAAATCATGCATCTACATACAGGAACTACTCTTGATACAATCAGCTCATTAAGATCCCAAATGACTAAGAAGCTTATCATCCGACACATCAAAGTTCCTAGTGGACTAACTGAAAATACTAATCGTTCGTCTTTATCTCTTAACTTTTTCAATCGACTCAAACTCTCTACACTTGACTCAAACATTTTCCTAATTGGCCCAAATTTCCAATCAACTGCTTTTTATTCCAAAACGGGTGAAAACATGAAGCATTGTCCTTGAACTTTTCGAAGACACGTTTTTAGTTGATTCATTTGTTTTTTAGTTGATTTATTTGTTTTTCAGTCAACTATTTCTGTTGTTCTTGACATTTTTAACCTAAATATGGCCAGCTATCACATGCTTACTTAATACTCTCTAAATATTTAATTGGCATATGGAGCCTATAAATAGGATCGCACATCACTCATGTTCATCCAAGCATGGAAAAGAATTATATTTACCAAGCATACATTTCCGATCATTAAAGGTGTACAGTGTGCCTTGAGAGCTATTCTTAACTCTGAAGTGCGATTCACTCATACGTTTTTGGAAGATAAGATGATCATCTTTACAAGAGTGCACTGAATTCTTTATGATTGTTTTAATACCTTGCATTGATCTGCATATCGTTTCATTTGAGGTGTCCATAGGATTAATGTGATCTGGTACATAAGGGTGCATATGTGAAAGGGAAGTTGACTCTAGAGGGATTAGAGTGGTGTTGTAACACAGTTAAGTTGCCCGCGCAAGCAACCTGATAAGTAGAGAGCCAAGTTGATATCCTATCAAGAGGCTCAGAGCGTCATTTTTTTTTGAGAAGATTTCCCCATTAAATTCCTTGTGACATGTAGTAGTTCATTATTTCTACCTTTTTGTGGATTAACAATATTACATGTAATGCTTTCCTTGTTTGTGGACGTGAGATTGCAGCGATACAAGCATTTTGATCCAACATAGAAACCACGCTCCTTCACAAGTAGTTCCTCATCCCAAATTTATTGATAAGTGCACTCAGAATGTAAAGTTGTAATTTAAGTGGTGCTCGTGGAATGGGCGTGGTGCATGTTATCAATTTAAGATTTCTTGGTGTATTTTTTGAGTTTTTTTTGCATATTGAGCTTATTATTTTGTGGAATTGTTTTTTTACTTGTCATTCAGGTTGTGCTCAAGAAATGAACTCAGTGCATCCTATAAACGTTCTTGCATATTGATCTAAATATGACTACTTAAATTAAACATCTCTCTTACTATCCGGATTCTACAGAGAATGTTAAGTTGGTGATAAAGATTTTATCTGTTACAGGATGCCTGATGGAAAGGCCTTTGAAAATCTGGAAAGTTTAATAAATGTGAAGAAAAGATAAAATTACCGAGTGTGGAGTATTATATTGTTGTCCCAATGAATCACCATCAACAACCAGCTGGACTCCAGGTGTTGCATGGATAAATCCTGGATTTACAGGACCACAAGTCCAAGAAGCAGGATTAACTGAAATGAACCCGATAACAAAGTCTGAATGTTCTTCAGCTATTTTTACAGCCATGGATGTATAATCCCCTTTTGCAAGATTTCCGGCAGAGCTCATTTCAGCTAGCAGCAATAAGCCTCTACCACGAGGAAGACCCTGAAGCACCATTTTAAAAGATAAAAAACTTTTAGAAATATATATATATATATATATATATATATATATTTCTGAAAAATCGTGCACTTGAAGTTCAACGAGATATTCTACCTTCAACTTCAAACCATCTACGATTCCTGGTCCAGAGATTATATGTGCATTAACAATATCTGCCCAGTCCAGTATGTGATAAATGCCTCTGCACAAACACCACCCAATTACAAACAAAAATAGTTATATTCCTTAAACCGCAAATAAATATTGCAACCAAAACCTATAAAACTTAAATGGTGTTCCTTAAACCACAAATAAATATTGCAACCAAAACTTATAAAACTTAAATAGTGTCTTACCCCTCATATTGCATAACTACTGTGTTCCCGATATCAGCAAATTTTCGGTCTTCAAATATGAGGAAGTTATGCTTTTCTGCAATCTTCAAACAAGAAAATCAAATCAAGCTAGAGCTCAGTCAAGACAGAAAAAGTAATTTACGAAGAACATGACATTGGAAAATAAATCCGTGGAATAAAGAAGCACAATTATCTATGGAAATAGATTATACTACTTGGGAACGATACATCCCAATCTTCTACTAACTTATTTGGATTTTATCAATATTAAACCTGCTCTCTTTATTTATTGTTTTATTTTATGATAAATTGTATATGTGTGTGTTATTTATTTGTCAATTTCTTAATAGTGTCATTTCTCGAGGAGATGTGACCTCGTGTCAAACAAGATGATGTAGATCAAAGAAAGGAAAGTTGAGAATGTATGCGATAGAAGAGTTTTGGACAAAATAAAGTGAAGATGAAAAGGCGGGGGAGAGAGATCTTTGATGATGATGAGAGAAGTGTAGAGAAAAGAAAAGGGTGAGAATATGAGATGGGACGAAAGTATCAAGGGAAAGAAATGAGAGGAAGTAGTGTTGAGGAAGAGATGAAAGAAAGATGCGAGAGGTAAGTGTTAAAAGAGAGATGAGAAATAGGCAGAGTGAGGAGGGAGGGAGGGAGGGAGAGTGAGAGAACGGAGTGATAAGGAACAAATGAGGAAATGGACGGCAGGGGGAGATGAGTTTGAGAATAAGATAGATGAAGGAAGCAAGAATGGGAGGGACTCTTTCACTTTAAGTTTCTTCTTCTTGGTTATTATTCTTCCATTCCATTAGCCAAATGTACGGACTATACAACATAATAGGAAGTGCAATACTATGCTAGAGTATTCTAAACTTTTTTTTGATATGAAGGAGGGTGAGTCCCCGCGTTGGGGATCACCGCAAAAATTCTATTAACGAAAAATTAAGTTGCATTAACGCGAAAAACAGAAATCATAGAGCGCATTACAACGATTGCTACATTTATGGCGGAAAAGGTCTTGTTATTGAAGACAAGCTCGTTTCTGCCCAACCAAATTGCCCATAAGGCCGCAAAAGCTTTGGCACAATCATCCGGAGTTGTAGCCTACCCTCCAGATTGCATCCCAGAACGTCGCAGCATCACACAATGGAAGCCAGGGAATTCCCACCACTCTCCCAAACCTGCTCAGATGTCGGGCACCTGAAGAAGAGGTGCTCGGCATCCTCCTCCGAGCCCACGCACATGTCACAACGAGCCTCGGCTACCCCCAACATCTGTCTCCTCCTAACCTTGTCGCACACCAGTCCTCTCCTCAAGCACCACAAGAACACCTTGACCCTACAGGGGACCTTTGACGCCCAGACCACGCACATGTCGCGGCAGAGCTCCAGATTATTCTAAAGTTGTAGAGAAGAGTGGGGAAGGAGAAAACTCTAGATAAGTACAAACCTCTTCTAGGATATTATAAACCTATAGAGGAGAGGAGAAAACTCTAGATACTTCCAACAAAGAGGAGGAAGACGACTTGGGATCGTTTCCGCTACTTAATTAAAATAAAATTACAAAAATAATTTTCAAATTTGATATATATATACTCTGATCTCAAAAAATAAAAATTTTTAATGAAGCATGATATTATAAAGGGATATTTACACCCATAACCCTGAGTAGTTCTGTAATTATCCCAGAAACCTTTGATAATCACGAATTACACATGTGACCTTGAATAAGTACTCTGTTTTACACTCATAACCCTCCTTTAGTTTTGATCATTAACTCAACCCGAGTAGAGAGTTAATCTAACCAATCCTACCTCTAACGGCTGAAGTTAATCAAAAAATAAAAAGAACAAAAAAAACCCACCCACCCCCCTCTCCCTTCTTCCTCCTCCCACCCACCCCCGTCGACCACCTCCCCCTCTCCTTCTTCCTCCTCCAGCACCCCCGCCAACCCTCACCGACGCCGACCACCTGCCTGCAAGAGCCCCCCCCCCCCCCCGCCCTCGACTACCCGCAAGAGGCCTCCCAACACCCCCTCCCCCGCAAGAGCCCCCTGCACCCGACCTGTACCCCCGCCCCTACACCGAGCCCCGCGCACCCGACTGCAAGAGCCGCCGTCCAACCTGCCCCACTCCCCCTCCCCCGGCCGACCTGCAGGAGCGCCCCCCCCCCCCCCCGATCGACCTGTAAGAGACACCCCCTACACGAGCCCCCGCCTCCTGCCCGACCCCCCCCCCCCCCCCGCCTTCGACCTCTGCCACCTAGCACCAACCCCCTCCCCTTCCCTCCTCCAACCCCTCCTCTTCGACCTCCGCCACCCCCCTCTCCTTCCTCCTCCTCCTCCAACCCCCTCCCCTTCGACCTCCGCCACCCCCCTCTCCTTCCTCCTCCAGCCCCCTCCCCTTCGACCTCCGCCACCCCCTCTCCTTCCTCCTCCTTCAACCCCCTCCCCTTCGACCTCCGCCACCCAGCACCACCCCCCTCCCCTTCGACCTCCTCCAGCCCCCTCCTCTTCGACTTCTGCCACCCAACAAGTCGACGGAGAATCGTGCCACAACAAAGACGTATATTGGGTGATGGCGCACGAGTCGACACGGATCATGCCCGACCGGATGCCTTGGGTGTCCCAGTAACATTGCTCCATCCACTGGTCCAACCACTTCCAGCTCGGAGATTGCAGCATGTTGGTGTTGATCACCACGCCGTCGACGGCACGTGTGGCGGCCCTCTGCATCACGCACGCATTTTGGTGGATAGAGCTCCAATCGTGATGAGAGAATGGTGTGGGAGGGAACAGGTGGATGCTGGGGAGGGCAAGGAGGAAAAATGAGAAAAAAAAAGAAGATAAGAGAGAACAATGGCATGATTTGCAAATAAGAATGATCATTAAGGGCAATTTTGTCTTTTTTAACGGAAACTGTCAAAATAATGGACATTCCAAACAGAACATAACACAGGATTATGTCATGTAAGAGTTGAGTATTATTCGAGGTTACTCGTGTAATTACAAATTATCGAGGGTTCCTAGGGTAATTATGAAACTACTTAGGGTTATGGGTGTAAATATCCCTATTATAAATGGCCTTTGTTTTGGTGCATCAACTCCCATTCACTTCGAAATGCTGGTCTCATGACAAAAACTATGTTAGCGACAAACTTAAAGGTGATTGAGGGCTTGCTTGCAAACTTTACATATCCAAATTTTTCCAACAAATTTCAACATTGAAATGTTCAACAGCGAACTACATATATTGGCATTCTTTTTGCACCTGGAAAAACTATGGAACTTTTCTGAAATCATGTAGTTGTTGGGCCGCTCTGTGATTTCATTTTAGTTATATGTTTCCTGTGATTTCTTCTTTTTGTATCCCGATGAGGTGGAAGCAAATACTATCTTGAGGGGTTTTCATATCTGAGATTGTCTCCTATAACAAACCATGTTTTCCTGCTGTAGAAGATTTTATATGGCCGGATACATATTAATGACCACTAATTTGGAGATTCAGAGGATGTTGACTTCGTTGAAAATGAAAGAATGGTATCAAATGATGTTGAGTCTATAGTTAATAATTAATTATCTTGAGGGGTTTTCATATCTGAAATTTTTCTTATACCGGATGGATGGGTTCAGGAATTATCGAAATACAATTTCGGTTTATGATTAAATTTTGTGATAAAACCCGATCAAACGACATCTAATCGTCAAACGGTCGATTCCGTTGCCTTGTAGTTTGTCAAAACAAAATTAATGGTGATCTCCGTTCATTTTGTTGTTCGGATCGCGTCACAATTTTTTCTGTACGAAATACGATGAAATCGATTTTTGATCGATTGCATCCGAACGGGATTTGATCCGTGATCTACGGATCGATCCAAGTTTATTTAATATTAATTGAATTTGTATTGGGTCACGTGGACCCGTTGGGACTGATTCGGTTTCAAATCCGAGTGCTACATGTGGGGACTTCTTTTTTTATGAGGTTGAGCTATTACGCAGTCACGTGGTCTCGGTGCTGCTAAAGAAAAGAGAATGAGATATATTGTTGATGTCTCCTATACTTATGGCCCAACGATCATCAGTTGCGACCACAGTTGTAGGCAGATTTGAGGGTTGCCAGATGTCATTTCCCTTTGGTCGGTCGATTGGTTAGAGGTGACTTCAATGTCACCCTCTTGTCAGTTGATCGCTCGGATTCGTGTGGGGGGCAGGATCTGGCTTCAACTGATTTCTTGGATGTTTGTGAACGATCTCCAGCTCGATGTCTTGGGCATACTGGATTGCTCCTATACTTGATGTAATTCTTACTCCAGGTCCAGATTGGACTAGTTCTTTGGTTTTACTAAACAGATGTAAGCCTTTCCATTGGCCAAGGTCTCCGCTCTGCCACATTCTAGATATGACCATACATCGATCATGTGGTCATCTGGGGGGGAAATCTCCCTCGATCTTTCTTTAGATTTGAGAAGTATTGGCTCCTAGAGGATGGTTTCCAAGAGATGGTGCGGAACCTTAGTCGTCTTTTGAGGGTGAAGGTTCGGCTAGGCGCCTTCTCTTCTCCAAGCTAGAGGCGCTTCCGAAGAGACTCAGCGCCTTCAAGAAGGCAAATTGTGAGTCGCCTTGCCAGTTGTACCGCATCGCAGAATGTGATTTTTTACCTGGACATAATGGAAGACACTCGCGAGCGGTCTAACTTTGAGCTACTTAAGAGAGATGCGAGAAGAGGAGGACAAGAAGCAAGAAGTGGAGTGTCACCAGAGGTCTAGGCAGGCCTAGATCAAGGAGGGGGTGTAAATACTTGGTTCTTTCATACAATGGAAAACAGGAGGCGCCATCACAATTTCATCCCCAACATTTCTGTGGAGGGAGGCCTCCGGGAGAGGGATCGTGAGGTCAGTAGGGTGGTTGTTGAGTACTTTTAGCGTATAACTCGTAGAACACCCGCTAGGGGCCGAAGATGGCTTGGGGAGGGGGCTCCTCCCCCCAGCCAGCAAGTCGTGCTAGTTAGAGACTTTACATTGGATAAGATCCGAGCAATGGTTTGGGAGTTGAATGCGGAGGGGGCACCTGGCTCTGACAGTTCCCGGTGTTATTCTTCAAGGAGTTCTGGGACGTTGTCAAGGGAGACATGATGATGGTAATGGGTGAGTTTGTCGTAGCTAACCACAATTTTGACATGATCAATAAAGCATTGTTGATCCTCTTGCCCAAGAAGGAAGGGCGGAGAAAATCAAGGACTTCATCACATTACCTTGTCCAATGTGGTGTATTTGATTGTTGCCAAGGTCATGTCCAATTGTTTGAGTATCGTTTTGTAGAGCATGGTGGCACCGGTGCAAACAGCATTCTCACCTGACCTTTTGATGACGGACACTATTGTGATGGCGTCTGAGATGGTTGGTGGCTAGAAGAGAAGGGAGGTGAAGAGTCTGATGTGGAAGGTTGACTTCTCAAAGACGTACGATTACATCAATTGGCAATTCATCTGGTCGATGCTGGCTAAGTGTGGGTTCCCACAGGCACAGCTTTGGAAATCTTGGATGAAGAGATGGCTAACTACCTCATCCTTGTTGGTTTTAATAAATGGACACCATAAGGCAGTTTTTCTTCCAAACACAGAGAGACGCTCGTTAGGAGTGTCCCTTGGCACCACTACTTTTTGTCCTTCTAACGGGGGTACTCGCCACTATAACTACGCAGGTGGCTCAGAATAGCAGAACCATGGGTTTTACTAGGGGTGATATATGCATCCAAGGAAGGCCGTATCTATATTGATATTGTTTCGGTCTGCTCGGAAAAGGATATATCGGGATATATCGACGATATCGGTGGAAATTTTGAAAATGGCTCAAAAAAGTCATTTGTCATTTATTTCGGAAATTAAGATCATCCAAGTTATTAAAACAACAAATAATCTACAAATACACACTTATGTCACACATATTGGTCATTTATAGCCCATATATCACACATATCAGTCATATCGAACATATCACAATTAATGTTTATTCCTGACCTATAGATATTGGAAATGGATTCCATTCAAGTTCTTATAACATTAAATAACTTACAAATATATACTTAGATGAGACATATTGATCATTTGTGAAGACTATGATCCTTCTATTGCACATATCAGTAATATCGAACATATTGCTTATCAAACATATTGCTGGTATTGTTAGTTGTTGACCTATATATATTGAAAATAGAGTTCATCCAAGTTCTTAGATCACTAAATAACTTATAAATATACTCTTAGATCGCACATTTCGGTCATCTATGAAGCTGATATCGCATTTATCGATCATTTTGAACATATTGATATTAATGTTGATTCTTGACTTATATTTTTTTTAAAGAATTGACTTGTAGATATTGGAAATGGATTTCATTCAAGATTTACAACATGAAATAACTTGCAAATATACTCCAAGTTGAAGAACCATTTGTATGCACCCTTCTGTCGCAACATACCTACTAGTACGGGGCTCTCGCTGCCCGGTCAACGAGCCTGGGGGGACTAGGGGGGCCCAGGTTGCCCCCCCTGCGAGGTGCGGGGGCAGCATCTCAACCCAAAACAGAATATATATAAACCATTGTGTGTTTTAATACTAGGTGTAGCTAGATATGTGTTTTAATATTGGGTGTAGCTAGATAAGTAGTGGAATCAATCTTGCATGAACAATGTCATTGATATATAGAGATATCGATGAAATATAGGCGATATCGATCGATATCCAGAATTTTTTATACTGAATCCGATCCATTTTGATCGATATTAGCCGATATGGCAAATTATCGCCGATATATCGGTGATATATCGTTGATATCCCTGTAAAAAGATATATTGGGTGATTTTGATACCCCTTCCTTGTCGAAACCGATATATCGATGATATATCGCAGATATATTATCGACACGGCCTTTTATGCATGCATCCTCCTTTTGTATTACACAGATGATACTATCTTTTTCATTAGGGGTGTGTGGAGGTCAAGACTAGGAGTGCTATGTTGGACATCTTTGGGGAGACCAATTGGTTGGCGATGACAACAACAAAGTCTACATTTGTACCCTTAGAGATCTTTGAGGCGGAGATAGAGGAGTGTGCAAAGGTCATCGACACCTTGCACGAGGCTTTACCTCTAGCATACCTTGGCCTTCCCCTTACTTGTGACAGTCTGACGCAATGGGATTGGATCCATTGATCAAGAGGCTTAAGCGCAAGCTGCTGGGTTTGAAATGCATTGTGTTTCTCTTGTGGGGGAAGACTTATTTTGTTGAAAGTGGCTCTTGTTGTTATATCTATCTTTTTTATCTCCGCCGGGATTTTGCATGTGGGTATTCGTAAGCGCATGGAGGCTTGCATAGTGCATGCGACGTTTGTTCAGGGTAATGAATAACGGGCACTCGAGAGGGATACAATTGGTGAACTGGGAGATAGTCACCTTGCCGCAGGATCGGGGAGGATTTGGGGTTCTCAAATTGGAAGAGATGAACAAGGATCTTCTACTTAAGTGAGTGTCTCATTTGTGGGGTAAGGGGGGACAACCTCCCTTGCATGCTCATTAGAGACATCTATAGAATCCATGCGCAAACACTGGTGGCAGACTCCTCCCCACGCCTCACCTCGACTTTTTAGCAAGGGATCTGCATGGTTGCTCGTGAGATTCTAGTGCATATGTGTTCTATTCTGGAGGAAGGGGAATCCTTTCTATTCAAAATAACCGGTCTGGTGGTGGTCGACTGCATGAGAGATTTCCTCGCATGTCCCTGTTGACGGAGAACCATGACTTATCTTTCAAGGAGGCCTGGGTGACGGTCAGTGGATGGTGTGCTTCTCATATCCTCTTTCAAAGCAACATTTTGATGAGTTCGTGTGTCTATCAGAGTTGATTACGGACCGCTCTGGTGCATCTGAGGGCCGTGATCATTGGGTTTGGCAAGATGTTTTTTTTCACGGTGGAAGAAGGCTTATCAGGCGCTCTTCGCCAGCTTGACATTTGATCCGGACATCTTGGAGCGTGACCGCAATCTGATTTGGACATTAAAGGTCCCTCTCAAGTTAGAGATTTTCTATGGTTGCACAAGTGGGAGCGAACTCTTACCAAGGTCAGAATATCCATATTAGTGGAGGGGGACGACACCACTTGCTCCTTGTGCGATAGCAGCAATGAGGACATGGACCACCTCTTCTACTCTTTCACTTGCATCCGAGATGTTTGGGATGCTATGAATATTCATTGGGTTGATCTCTCCTTCCACACCGGCTTTTGGAATGCATTGGGGACCAATCAATTCATGTCCATGGAGGATCTCTTGCACCCTATTGCAATAATTTGGGTGATTTAGATGCGAGGCAACGGAGTTTTTTTTCGAGCAGATATGCTCTATCTTGAAAATGTAACTCTTCTTGATACTTCTCGAGATCTAGCGATTGCAAGTCTTTTAACATGTCTTATTAATATATTTATGGGGCGGACACTTCCAAAACGTTTCCCCCCTCTTTTGGATCAAAAAAAAAACTACCTTACACAATTAATTCTCCCTTCAACACATCAACTACCGATGATGCTTTTTTATTGTTGTCTCAGGAGATCGTTACACACCTTATAACGCAAACATGAACCACTATGCATCAAGCATCCTTTCAGTAGGCCAAATCATTCCAATTGGCAGTGTAATGATGCACTGGTATTTACCTCATGGTGGCACCATATAGATTTTGTTGTCATCACACTTCTTTGATTAACTGCACAAACTTCAGAGCGCATTGAAATGATTCATAAGAATTACAAACCTCAAATGGAGAATCCTACTAGTTCTGATACCCTATTGAAAACAATAGCCCAAGAAAATAATGCAACAAATATAAAAGACCAAATGTTTATGTGTGGTTCGACACCATCAAATAACTTCCCTACTCTCAGAGGACTGATGGAATTATTTTTCTTTTTTATTATGATTAATAGTACATATCCATATATATAAACCCTTCTCGCAAACAGCATTCTCTCAACTGGTATGTAGGATTAAACACATGACAGCTTACTACACGCAATAGACGGATCTTCAAAAAAAGTCCAGATATCAGTTAAGTCGGCCACTTATCTCCCACAACAATTAGAGGTCCTTGAATAAAGACCTTCCAGAAAACATCACGTTGATATAGGACATGCAGACTCGAACATAATACATATACAGTTATCAGCTGCTGGATTAGAAAGAAATTTCACATTCACATGGTATCGAGGAGTTACAAAGTTTCTAGATGGAACATACCACACGCAGTTGTGCGCCGAATTCAGAACTAAAATCAGGGAATATATCAACGTGTGTCTTAAGCATGCATATCTCAGGACCAACCTGCACATGGTATTCCAATGATGATTAAAGAAAGTTGCCCTGCTGACAAAATAATTTAAAAAATCCAATAACAGCCAATGGTTGTAAAGCTCGACAAGAGATGACACGATACCTCATCCGCGAGAGAGAGGAGCTGTGCAGCAGTTGAGACGTCAGCTGCCAAGCATAAGTTGCTCTCCTTGGCCTCCATAATCTCAAACAACTTCTTTGCAGTGGGGTTCTTCGCCAATGCAGACCTCTCTCTGTAGGAAATCCTAGGCCTGCACTTAACAGCTAAAGCAGCCGATGGTGCGGGCGGAACCCCGACCCGACGGTTTTCATTCAGGAATGCCCGGACTTGGCAAGCCATGTCATCCGATATCCTCCCTTCCCTCGCGAGCACAGCGACCATCTCTGACAACCCTATCATCGAATGCAACCGGATCCCATGCTCGGCAAGATTCTCTCTTCCCCCCTGCTCCCTGTCGATCAAGACGACGGCGTCGGTAACCTGGAGGCCTTGGGACCGGAGAGGGGCGGCAGTCTCGAGCACGGAGGCGCCGCTCGTGACGAGGTCTTCGACAATGAGGCAGGACTGGCCCCTGGTGTAGACGCCTTCGATGGCGCGGGCGGTGCCGTAGTCCTTGATCTCCTTCCGGCGCATGAGCATGGGGATGGAGTGGGAGACAGAGAGAACGGTGGCAATGGGGAGGGCCGTGTATGGCACGCCGCAGACGAGGTCGAAGCGGACGGAGGAGGAGGAGATGGACGAGAATAGGAGGTCGGCGATGCGGCGGAGTAGGGACGGATACGAGACTATGAGGCGGAGGTCGATGTAGATAGGAGACGTGATGCCCGACTTGAGCTTGAAGCTCCCAAACTTTACGGCCTCGATCTGGTGGATCTCTAGAATTAGGGCTTCCATGGCTGCAGAGCGAGAGCTGAAGGAGAGGCAGCACTTCACGGCACTGCGCGGCAAGAGGGCTTTATCCGCTTCCTCGCTCTCTTCGGGTTTTATTTGGGAGAGAAAGGTTGTACTTCCGTTATTAGGATGTTTGCACATGTGCCCATTCTGATTAGATTTCTCACTTGTATCTCCAATCTCCATTGATTTCATATTCAATGATGACCCTCCAAAACATCCATTTTAACATTTGTCTTTGTCATTAAGGTCATCGAATAAATTCGTTGGAAATTTCAACCAAAGAACTATATTGTTATCAAAGCTTTATAAATCTATCCTTAAATTATAATATATTTCTTTTTTATTCTTCTTCTCATGTTCTCATCTTCTTACTCCATCCTTATCCATGGGATGAGTAACCCATCCAACGGCTGCTAAATTAAAAAGAAAAAAGAAAAACCTTCTTCGAATCTCCTTCCCTTCTTCCTCCTCCATCCCTCGCCGGCAGCCACCCACTCCGAAGCCCGCCCGCCCGCTCTCGGAGGAAAAGGATGATGGGGTCGTGGATGATGTCGATGCCGATGGAGACTCTCCTCCGCTCCCCGCCTGATACGCCACGGTGCTTCTCGTCCCCGATGATAGTCCTCGCAGCGTGACGGAGGCCGAGCTGCTCCATCAGATTCCGTACGCGTTCCTTCTTCTTGGAGTGGGAGAGGGACTGTGGCAGGCGAAATTGTGCGGAGAATATGAGCGTCTCTTCGACGGTGAGCATTGGGTAGAGAAGGTCATCCTGCATGACATAAGAGGAAATCACCTTGAGGAGTCTGCTCTCCATGGTCTCCTCGTTGAGGCGCACGGACCCCCAGAGGCTTCCCTTAGCGATGCGATTGGCCGACGCATCGATCAGCGTGGTCTTCCCGCTGCCGCTTGCACCGAGGACAGCGAGAACCTCGCTGTCCCGCGCTTCCCCCGTCACGGAGTCGAGCAGAGTGCGTGGGTCGGAGCCCAATTTGTCAGCGTCACCCCCACGTTTGCGAAAGAGCTTCATGCGGCTCTTGGCGTTGTACATGAGATTGGTGAAGGAGAGGATGAAGGGGAGAGGTTTGGATTGGAGGTAGAGCGACTGCTCCTCGCATGAGACGTCGACAACCGTGTGGTGAGTGGGGAGGTGGCGTCGCCGAGCCACTGGAAGAGGATGCCCATGACGTTACCGTTGCGGCGGAGTGATCCATTAGTGGCATCCACAGGCATCTCGTCTGTCGCCATGCCGTTGTGAGGGGTGAGGTGGGTTACGTTTATAGATGAGTCAACTTTAAATACAACTGCGGGGATGGCGATTGGGTTGGGTGGCGGCCGGTCGACCATGGGAGGGGCGGAAGGTAGGGGGCCGGGGGCGATTGGGAGGCGGCAGCCCTGTAGCGGGGGGAGGGGAGGCGATTGGGTGTCCAGCAAGGGGGAGGCGATTGGGGTGGCGGCGGGTCGAGCAGGGAAGGGTTGCTCGGGGGTAGGTGGGAGGGATTGGGTGGCGGCAGCAGGGCTCAAGCAAATGGCAATCGACGGAATCCAACAGCGGATTCAAGAAGCCAAGGCCCAAGGATGAGGATCTGGGCGGTGGGTTGGAGGGGAAGGGAGCTGGGGCGCCGCGACGACGGATGCGGAGCTTCGAGGAGAGCTCACTCGGCATCGGGATGGCGGTTCGAGGAGGGACCTTGACGGGTGGTGGGGACTTCGAGGTCGCTGGGAGGGGAGGGGGTGAGGGTGGGGGTTAAGATGGCATGTTATTGGGAATAAAAATGTGCTTGAGGGGCAGTTTCGTCCTTTTTCAATGAAAAACGTCAAATATAACGTGTGTCACAAATAGAATTTAACACAGGGTTATTTCATGTAAGAGTTAACCATTACTCAGGGTTCCTCGTGTAATTCGTGATTATGCAGGGTCATGAATGTTATTGCGAAATTACTCAAGGTTATGGGTGTAATTATCCCTTTTGAATGTTGTGTTCCTCTTTTGTTTCTTCTTATTTTACCCTAAGATGTCCATGTAATTATCCCTCCCTATATTAGGTATGGACTTTTTTAAAAAAATTACATAGAATATTCATTCTAATTAAGCCCATGTGGTATTAGAGCCCTAAGGTCAGGACCATCCATCGCTCGTCACCTCCGTCTTCTCCATCGTCTCCATCTATCACTCGTCACCGATGTTTGATCCATCGCCAACTCATCACCATCTCCTTGCCATCACCAGATTCACCACCAAGTCTGCTCCAACTCGATGTCGCCACCGAGAATACGTCTTCTCTAGCTCGAATTTTCTCCATCGAGATATCTCCATCTCCATCGAGTATGCTTTGGCCTAGTTTAATCTCCAGAATACATCTATTCCACCCCCTGATAAGTCGTTGATTCTCCAACAAATGAAGTGAAACTAAGAATCCTTTGTTTGCCTTCTTCGCTTAATTATATTGAGATAATTACATGCTTTGTCCCCAGCATTAATAAATATGATTGAAGGTCATGACAATGACCATATCATTACCGATGAGGAAGCAAATGAGAAAAATAAAAAAAATGCATCATGGAAAAAGGATATTGCGATGGTGAAATCATGGATTATGCACATTTGCACCAGCATATCACAAATAACAATGTACACTACAAACACTGCAAACTACATGCACACTTGCGATGGGTGTATTTAAAGAAAATAACTATGCACTAATCCTTCAAATATACAAGGAGACATCGTAGGTGAAATAGAATTGTTGACCTCTCGCTTAATATTACTTTATCGTGAATTCAAGTGCCCGGAGATTGATTACATGCACGCATGTTTCCCTGTTTACGGATCACGGGACATTTAGCGCTGGCATACTCAAAATTTTACGATAGGATGGGCACCCATTTCAATATAATGGTTGGATTTTAAATTGGTTTTATTGTTCAAGAAAATACTTCTAGAGAAAATTTCCCGAATTCATGTATATTACCCATAAAAATTAAAATATCTGGGAAATGGTAATGATAATCCATATTTGTGTTTACAATCAACATTGTCATGTTAATATTTTGGAAGCAATTTGCAACTTCTTCGTTGATTGTTAATGGTATATGAAATGTATATACTTTCAATATATATGAGTAGAGTGTCATTTATCTATTGGTCTCTCATTTCGATTAGAAAGATGAGTTTTGATAATGTTCGTAATTAAGTGTTCGTTATATAGTCACAATAAGAAAAGGTGTGAATGATGTGCACAAAGTGACATGCACTTATAAAGCATGTATAGAACACATGTGCTCGCCCAGATTCCTTGCCTACTTGAATTTAGAGGCGTAAGTTGGGCGACGCGAATAGCAGGCAAGCACTTGCGGTTTGGGCGAGCACATAAGTGTCCTCGCAAATGCTAATTAACAGAACCCAACCCTCAACCAAGAAGGCCATTCCTTCATGTTTTCATCCCTGAATCTTGTCTTCGATGATCCTTGACGTAGTTCCATCACCGTCGACGAGAAACGGTTGCCTCTCTCACAAAGCCCCCCATTCCTTGAGATATTCAACTACTCCTCTCCTTTATTTTTGTTCTTGTTGCGTGTGTGTGAAGACGATGTGTGTGGAGAGTTGTATGTTTTAGGATTTTTTGATTTGGGGTTGTTTTTCACCAATGTATTGTTGATTTTAGTTTATAACTTGTTTTTGATTATGTAATAATTGATTCGATATGTATAGATGTTTGATTTGCTGAATTAGTATAAGGTGTATAAAGAAATGCCTAAACTAGTTTTTTCCTCAAAGTCGACTTATCTAAGATTTTTTGATGAAAAATAAGTTGTTTAAATGTTATGATATGCTTTTTGTGATGTGAAGTTATATTAGCAAGAATATAAGCGTTAGATTTCACTATGGAAGAGTAATGTTTATGCAATATATGTTGAATATAAGGGGTGTGATGAAATGACTAGAAATTATTATTGTATATAGTTTACATGAATGGACAATATTTGATGAAAAGGAAGGTATATAGATGTTACAATGGATTATTTATGATATGAATGTGAATATGTTCCATATTATATGACGATGCATGGATGTGAATGTGAGGACAATATGTGAAGGTATAGACATATGTTGTGAGTGTGAAGTTGTTGGATATGAAGGTGTATAGATGTGAATGCAGTGATAGTATGTGAAGGTATATAGATGTTAGATGTGAATTTGAAGGCGTATTTATTTGAATTTGAGGGTAATATGTATAGATGCGAAGGTTTGATGGATAAATCATTGTTAAGGTATAGGTGCGTAGGTGCATATGTAAATGTGATTAATCCGTGATTCATCACTCTAAAAGTTGAAAATAGATCTTCATTCCCAAGTAATTAGCAGTGTCCATTTATTTTGCATTTGTTACCATTCATGCACTTGGAACTAATATATGCATTTTAACATGCATTTTTGCATTAAATAAGAAGTCAAATTCTCTTGTAAATATCACTTGTATATTATCATATTTTCCCTATTTTTATTTATTTTCACTAACTCGGAATTGAATAAAATCAATCTCTAGTGTACATATTATTAACACTAGTAAATAAAAAATACCAAAAAATACTAACTTATAAAATTGACCAATAAAATCCAAACCCTAGCTTAAGTCTAAAATCCATAAAACGTGAATATCTCTTTCCTACACTCTCTTGTAGATCCTTAGTCACGTTTGATATATTTTGCGTTCGATTACCTTCAAAACAAGATCAAATTCAAAAGAATTGAATATAGTATGTGAAACTTGGATTTTGGGCCCCCGTTGTATGTTGGACATATTGACCTAATTTGACCTTGTTATTTCTTGTACAAAAATAATTATTTTTTATTTTTTCTTTTACATTTATATTCTTTGATTATTGTTTCAATAAAACGTAAAAATCCAACTAAAATATGAAGCAAAATTCAAAGAAAATAAATCCACTTGAGTATGTGTATATAGTTTGTACATATGCCCCTGTATCTTCTTTATTTTATCTTTTTATTTTCTCGCACATAAAAAATCCAATAAATTATATTAAGTTGTACATATTTATTTTATATTTTCTCTTATTTTTTATTTTTATCTCTTTTAAAAATGAGACTTTTTTGTAAAACACAAAAATGTTTATTTTATATCGATAGGATACCATCAAAAACATTTTTTTGTATATATGGTTTATTTTGGTTCGAGGTCCTTCACAAAAGTTGCAGATCTCGTCGAGACGAGCAACTTTCATGCTTACCGCTTTTTGATTTGACCCTTTTATTATTTATTATTTATTTTTCTTTACATTTAATTTTTGCTTTTTTTTGAGCGACACATGGCAGCTCCTGGATCTGCCACGTATCGCCCACTTTTTATTTTCTTTTATTTCCTTTATTTATTTTTATTTACTTTTATTTACTTATTTATAACATTGTTATTTTAATTAATTTTTTTTATTTATCTTACTTTATTTACTTATTTATTATTATCTTAATGTCATTTTCTTTTCATTTTATTTATTAATTATATTTTCAATTTTAATTGTATTTATTTATATTATTTTAATTTTTATTTTTATTTATTTTAAAATTTTACTATTTTTACCATGTGGTTGCGCCCCTCACACGCCACTTGGTACCCCTCCTTGCCCTCCTTCCGCACGACCCGCTCCAGTATGTCACTTTGCTCGGCGACATGCGTAATGGTTGCTCCATCTGTCCTCACCAAGACACTCCCTGTAGGACCCACATCTCACCCCTCTCTTTCCATGACATGCGTAAACCAACTGATTTCAAATTCAATCATCAACCCCCCCTGTGAATCTATCCGCCATTATAGGAGATCCTGCCTCCAAGCTTCGACTCTCTGCCGGTGACAGTAACATAGGTGTGTCTAGAGGTGACGACAACCACCAACGAGCTCGACAAAATCTAAAGCTCTTCGAGATTTACTACATATGCTCCGAGCTCTTCCCAACTCCGTGAAGGTTCATCGCTCCCTTGAGGCGATCATAGGCCAAGGATCTCTGCAGCCCAAGGCCTCCCCCTCCGGCGAACCTTCCTCTATTTCCTCTATTTTCTCCTTATTTCTATGTTGTTATTCGCTTTGTCTTTCTTCCTTCGCACATCATCGTTCTTCTTTTATGTTCCTTGTCTCCTTCCAAATCTATACTCTTTTCTAGCTCAAGGAGAGTGTGATGCATTTCGTTGAGTTCACTTAAAGTATAAATTATTTTAGCTTGAGCTCAGCACTTGTAAAGTGACATATTTTTTTGCTAAAATGGTATAAACCCTAAAATTGGATGGATATCCAAATTTCAAGTCACTAACATAGACAATACCATGTATCCGAGATTTCTACTTGTATGTCCTATTTGGGTTAGGACTCGTACTTAATTATATCAATAAAAATGATAATAATTGTTATTATCATGGATATGTATATATCCATGGTTTTGTAGATATGATCGACATCATATATATATATATATGTAATTAATATGAATATTGATACATAATGATTAATATATATTAATACGATTCAAATATTATTTCAAGGTACAAATGTGAATAAGATTCAAATTAAATGAAATAAATGTAAATTATATTTACATTAATTTGAGTTTATGAACAGAGATTCATTTGTTATAAGATAACTGTCATAAAATTCCCAAATTATGATAATTTTTTTATCATGAAGATAATGC
This sequence comes from Ottelia alismoides, assembly GCA_037367405.1. Lineage (NCBI taxonomy): Eukaryota > Viridiplantae > Streptophyta > Magnoliopsida > Alismatales > Hydrocharitaceae > Ottelia > Ottelia alismoides. The sequence goes on from JAZKJV010001084.1 coordinate 192,296, forward strand.
AACAACTAATTAGGACATCAATTAGCACAACAATTAGGATATTAATCAGGACAAGATGGACATCCAAGATTGGTAAACTCGATCGTCAACCATGAGTCCTAATTTGATTAGGATTCTCCTAATTTTGCTTTAATTTTATGGTTTGTTCTTGATGATAATTGAGAGGTAACTTGTCTCTCATTCCTAATCAAGACTAGGATATGATCCTAGCCCTTGGTTGTTCATCTAAATGCCACCACCCTCTTAAAGTAAGACTGTAAGGGGACATCTCCAATGTATATAAAAGGAAGGGCATGTTGATCTCTTTTGACACACGAAAAAGATGAATGCATTTGCCTTTACCAAAAGTAGCATTGATCATTTACGGAGACGTTTAGAGAATAGAAGACTCTCTAATACATGTCCTCCTCTCTCTCTACAACCCAACACGTCCACCGTCAAGTATGTGTGTTCTCTTCATAGGCGTGGTCCTGTGAGAGAGAAGATCATCTTATTCATCGTGCTCCGTGTATGTGCAAGAGGATTCGATTTCATAATAAATTAGGACCTTGAGATAATCTTGATCTCATCTCTGCATGGACAACTTTAAGAAGACATAGATATCAAAGTTCACGTGAAGGTACGGCTCATCATTGTGTCTTCAATAGGAGAATCCTCGGATCAGACTTCATTCAGGAGGTCTCTTGTTTTAGAGACTCACGCTTTCAAGAGGTACCCCTGATATCCTCCTTGATATTCATTAGAATCATAGAAACCATGTTAGGAAAATTATTTCCTTAAATCAATGGTCTCGTAAAATACAAAAAGTTGTGTTGGAATTTCTAGTTCATGTGATGAGCATACACCTTTTTAAGCAAATAATTTGTTATTTTCCCACATTTTCATGATGCGAAGTTTATAAGGTCTTATTTACTTCTTCCAGAGAAGGAGATCAGCGAAGCTTCAAAATATTTAATGGATGAGGCCCTTGAGAACATGCATGCATTAAGATAATAGATGAAGCTAAAAGGGTGTCGTTTAGGGGTGATCTGAGGTGAGCTAGAGGCTATATCGAGACAGAAGAGTGGATGTCTAAATGGGTATTCACCTATGCAAGGTGATGACCTGAGTCGAAATGGATGATGATGGAGAAGAGAAGACAATGGTTAGAGGGTTACACATGGATGGTGGTCGTGTGACGATGATGAGCTTCTCAAATGTAGCGAAGTAGTATGCGTGTGTGCAGATAAATGGAAGAAAACAAGAAGGGAATACTAAGGTATTACGTAGAGATGGAAACAAAGTCAGAGGCGGAGTGAATTACTGGGGAGAAGCTTAAGATCTTCGGGTCATCGCTTAACACGCTCGGTAGAGGTGTAAAGCTCGAGCAACACTGGTTTGAGGGTTGCAACACAGTCAAGTCACAATGGATCTCGTTGGAGATAGTACTCCTTCATAGCTCTTATTCTCTCTATATCACTGTGATTGAAGGGGAGATCGGGCTCAAAAAAACCTCTCTAAAAGGGCAGGTATGGCCAAAAGTGGCCCTTGACGATGGTTTTAATAAAAAAAGGTAGTAGTTGCAAAAGTGGTTTCAACTTCTACAAGCAATATCACTTGAAGGAGATGACAGAAATTAAAGACCTAGTACGATAAAAGGACAAAAGAGCTTCACCTGAGTACCGGTCTCGTGTCATGAGGACATTTGGATATGTTGATAGAAAATGGATAAGTTGTTCTGATGAAGAGATGCGTCTCTCCGGGAAGTAACCTCTTAGGAAAGACAATGAGCAGGCATCGTTGGATCATGTGATCCAACGACTCTGACGAGAGCATGTAGGGAGCAACAGGATCCCCTTAATCAAATAATCGAGAGAATCTTATGTGAGCAGGTGTGCAATGATCATGACCGCTTGATTGAGAGATCAAACAACCCATATGAGAGGCACTGGCTAAAAGGGAAGTAGGTCGCGTAGCGCACTCATAAGATGATGATCGAGATTTCCCATCGGTCTTGCATTCCACACAAACGGGAACGCAGTCGCTGAGGCGACCGACAGAAGACCTCGAATCAATCAACAATTAACCCACGATAAATATAGGCAATGAATATCCAAAAATGTGGAGTTAAAATTTATTATAACTCTACATGCAAATGTGTATAGGTGTAAGTACAGGTAGAGGTCGAACACTGGGTGGCGAAGGGAATGTATGGTGAAAATGATTATGCAATTATTCAATTCTTGATTCATGTCCAATTCCTTATTGTTTTTGTGGGTTTTTGGTTTTTTATATTATATATATATATATATTTTTGTTTTTATAATTTTTATTTTATTTTTATATTTTGTACCCATTTTTTAATTTTTCATTATATAGTATATATATGTATATATATATAGAAATAGATATATAAGAAGAGAGCGAAATGTAGTATATGGATATATATATATATACACTCAAAATATATTAAGCATACTATTTTTAGGATTTTTATGTTTTTCTAATTTTTATGTTATTTTTCTGGAATTTTGCTAATTTTTATGTATTTTTAATTCCAAAAATGTCCCTGATATGGGACTAATTAAATAGGCCGAAATTAATGTGGGTTTTAAAATTATATAATAGGTGTCAAAATTAACCCAAATTAATTTTTAATACATAAATATTAATATATAGATAATTATAAAATAGGAAAACATATTTTTGGTATTTTTAAAGGGTTTTTATATTTTTTTAGGATTTTGGAGCTTCTTGAAATTTTTATATTTTCTTTTTCTATTTTTAGGGTTTTTCATTTTCTGGACTCAATATATATATAAATATACCATATATAATATTTCTGAAATTTTTCAAAAACATTTTATAATTTTTTTGTATTTTCTAATCTAAACAGTACAAAAAGGGCTCCTTTTGAATTTTTAATCCTTAGGATAAATGCAAAAAATGTAAAATAAAATATGAGCGTGAAAGAACACTACATGAAGCATCTATCCTAATTTTTCTGAATTTTTAGGAGCAGCATATGTAGATCTAATAAATGGATGAAAGGCACAAAAATCAAACAGCCTGGCAGGTGCATTTTTGCAAATAAAAATAACTACAGGGGCTCAGTGCAAAAATACCTACTAGAATAAACATTTATTTTAATTTCTGGAACTAATTTACAATTAATAAAAACTGCCAAGGTGTATATGTAAATTTCACGCGCCTCACGTGGGACTGCACGTGAGGCGCGGAGGGACCAAATTGCAATTATATAAACTTCAGGGTCCTTTCAGCAAAAACTACATTTTATTTACAACGTGATATTTATTTTACAAAATTAAAAATTAAATACAAAAAGTACGGGGGTTGGTTTTGCAATTTACCCCCAGGATCCAACGGCTGATCTTCGTCCATTTAACACGCGTCGCCTCCACGTCTGCCGATGCCGCTTCGACGATGGGCGGTGAGGATTAGATCACCCAAGGTGATCTGACGGTCTGAGCGCTGCTCCATCGGACGGCTGTCACTCGAAATGGGGCCTTCGTCTTCATCCAACGGCGAGGAGAGGTGCTGGAAGAACAGGGAAGAACGCTCGCCTGGGCGAGCTTCTTCCGACGAGGTCTCGCGCTCCTTCCGGTCTTTGCCGCTCCTGAAGGCCCCAAAAGCTTCCTTACAGGGTCCTTTACTTGCTGGAGGTCTTGGTTCGGTCAGAGGATCACTGGAGCGTCGCAACGAGCTCAGGGAAAAGAAGGATCTCCAGGTACCTCCGCCGCCTTTGATTTCGTCTCCTAACGCGTTTCAAGGTGCCTGACCTGCATAGGACGATCACACGGCTCGAGGGCGTCACCCTCGACCTGAGGTTTGAAGCTGGAAGTGAGGGGATGACTATGGGCGGAGAAGCTCCAGCGGAAGGCGGTGGAGGAGCTTTCGATTCGCAGAGCTGATGAGGCTCTGGTTGAACAAAGATGGTCAAGATGTGGAGAACGCGAGAGGGGATGAAATGGAGGTGAAAAGACGGTCGGAAACAATGAGGGTACTGTGGAGAAGTCGCCGGAGTTGAGCTCCGGCGAACTTTGAATTACCTTAACTAAGCTAATCTAAGAATCTAAATGCGAAATAAACTACGAAAATGAAATACAGGAATGAAAACCTACCTGAAACGAGTAAAAGCGCAGCTCTAAAACCTGTGGGCCTCCAGGGAGCAGAGCGGACGCCGGAGCTCCACTGCGACAAAACTCTCCTCCACCTTGGGCCGAACCGAGGTGATGGGAAGCGCCTCCTGTCACGAGGGCTACTCCAGGAACTGATTCAAGCTTATTGGGAGGATGAAATTGGCCAAATTCGGCCAAGGAAGAAGAAGAACTTATTTATAAACATGGCCGGGGGCCCTTATTGACTGGTTAATATCTAGGAATCGGTGGTATGTACAAGGGATCCAAGAGGACGGCGCGTATGTACATGGATCATGGAAGATCTTTCATGAAGGATTCGAGGGCGATGGATGGAAGAGACGCCCAGGAAAAAGGGATGAAAGTCAGGAAAATGATGGTTCTGGCGTGCCTGGTCCCAGATGGGACAGTTGACCAGAGGTCAACTCAGGCCGCGTCCTGGTTGGTCCACCTAGGCCGCTAGAAGACAAAATAAGAATCCTTATTCGAAATTTATTTATTTAGCCTAGTAAATGATTTTATTATTTTTTTCTTATAAAATAAAAAATGTGTATTATTTCATGTAGTATTTATTTATGATTTTTATTTATTTTTTTAAAGTGTTTTATTACGGGTTTATTATAATAATGTGTATATGTATGTATTTACATGTATTCTTGTGTATTTTATTTTTAATTTGTTTATTTTATTTTATTATTTTATTGTCTTATTTTATAAATTTATAATTTATTTTTGTGAGTGCGAGGGTATTTTTGTTTAATTTTTATGAGTTTATTTTTATTTTTAAATAAATAAGTATATGTATATGTAGGTATTCTTATTGGTATTTTACCTATATATTATATACATTTTATTTATTTAATGAATTTTATTTGTTTTTATTTTGGAATTATATTTTTAATAAGTTATATATAATATATACATTATTATAAAAATATAGATGAATAAAGAATAAAATAATTAAATTCCCTTTTATTTATATACATATAGGTAGCATAGGTCTTTTTGTCTATGTAGCCTATAGACTTATTTAATTTTTCAAATTCTTTTGGTTTTCTTCTAATTTAAATATGTACATGTATTATATACATTATTTACAAAATTTTAAAAATATAAATTTATAGAAATAATAAATAATGAATAAAAAGAATATTTTAATCAGTCCTATGTACAAAGTGGGCCAAAAACCTATCTTCTACAGATGAACTCCAAAAATTATGAAACCATTTTTATTAAATAGTTCATGGGAAGCTATATACAATTAAAGGTGGGTTTGTGTGATTTGGAGTTTTTATTTGTAAGATATGGGTATGTGAAGTTGAGATTTTTGCTTTTTATTTTGTGTATAAATTGTACACTGTGGGTCCTTTTTACACAAACTCAATTTTGTATTTTTATTTGCATTATTATCTACAACTTTCATGTACAAAATATTTTTGTTTGATGAACAAATAATTATATACAAAATAAGTGTCAAAAATGCATAAATAAATGAATAAATAAATGAGGTATTTATTGTATTATTGGCCCTTATCTCCCCCTACTTTATTCCTTGTCGACCAATTCCATGCTGGCCTTTGTCTCGGGGTTAGGGTCATAAAATATTTGCAATATTTTATTCCTTTTCTTTTCTTCCCTTTATTCTATAATTTTGGCATTAAAAACCTTATTCTATGTACATTTAATATAATAAATAATGGATGCTATTATGAACAAATTGATGCTATTTTCATGCATTTACTGGGGTTTTTAAGGCCAATAATGATAGAATAATGGTGATGAAATGGAGATTCATCACCCCCCTATACTTGCCTTTGCTAGTCCCTAGCAAATACTTATGCAATAAGTACAAAAAGAACAAAGAATAAGAAGAAAAGAAAAAGCAAAAAATAAAGAATTCAAAGAATAAATTGAATTGATCATGATTATTAAACTTATCTGTACAAAATCAAAGTTTGGAACTCATGTTAGACCTTGGTGTGAAGATGTGTGTGGAACCTGGTCGGGAACCAAATTTAAAACACAACAGCCTTCAAGAGTCACAAAACTTGATTCAAATTACCTCAATAGCCAGGTCAGAACTAGCCTACATCATACGCAAACCCTTATGACTAGGAAGCTGACTTGTACAGTGTAAGTGATAGTGGCTCTCCCCAACTGAAATGACAAAGAGACTAGCTTCTCCAGAATGACAACCCAATGATTCCCCAATCCAGGCCTCTACCGTCGAGGAGCGGGGTATTCCCTTCTAAGTTCAAGTGGCATCCGACTCAAGAGGAGGAGGTGGAGAAAAGAATGGATGCAAGACCAGTGTAGTCAAGTCATCCAGTTGCAGGCTCACATGGTATAACTTTGATGCTCAAGCTTGCTTATTTTCTATACAACATATATACATACTCCGGCAGGCACTTTATTTTTTATTTTACAAGGCTGTCCACTTTTTTGGAGTTTTTTTCTTTTTCTTTCTTTCTCTTTTTTTTTCAACATACTATTTACAGCAGCATTTATATAAGGACTTTTTCCTCTTGAGCCAGAAGACTATCCCTCTTTTGAAGCTTTATTGCAACCCGCACTCTCCTGTCATTCGACTTCATTGAAACTAGACCAGGTTGGGGTGCACTTCCCTCCCTAGACGAGGACGAATGTTTCCACCCGTGTGCGTCTCAAACTGGCAAATCCAACCCCCTCACCACTCCAACTGAGTTGAGCCAAGTCAAAGGTGAAAGTGTCCAAGTTAGGTCACAGTCGACAAGAGTCATACGTGTGTTTCGAAAAGTTCTAGTTAGTCAGTCGAGGTGACTTGAACCCAGCCCTGATTCCTCAAAGAATTAAGTCTGAATAGACCTGAAGTACCTTAAACCTAGTTCCCATAAGGTTCCAGTGCAGTTAGGTGCATTAAGGTCCAACCAAGCTCCAATCTTCGACTTTATTGGACTAGTTCAATCATCAAGCTCAATCAAAGAATAATATGAATGCTATGCAATTGCTATTTACAAACATGCAAAGAATAATGCAATTTTTCAAAGAATTTGAAAACAAAGAAAGGAATTTTTACACAAAGAATTTACAAATACAAGAATTTTGGCACGTAAAGAATAAAATATATATTACTATTTACACGGGCATGCTGCTTTTTTTACAAGACTTAAAGAATTTCACAGGTTTAAAGTGGTTTATTTAGGTGTATATACAATGGATAAAGAATTTTATGTATTTTATTATGATGCTTTTATTCCTCAAATTTTTTTGAAAAATTATTTTGAAAACTATAGTACAAAATAATTTTTGCAAATATTTACAATCATTTGAAATCCATTTTGCAAAGATTTTTGCAAGCCCTATATATATATACATTTTCTCAAAATACTTTTACAAACATTTTCAAAATCTTTTGCAAATAAGTTTTCAAATCCTTTATTTCACATAAATAAAAAAATTTTTGCAATCAAAATATTTTTACAAAGGTTGAAAATATTTCACAAAAAGTTTTCCAAACAGTTCACACCATTCTTCAAATCATTTTGCAAAACTATTTTTAACCTGATTTATTAATCAGTATATACCAAAAGAATCCGAAGAATAAGAAGCATTATTAATTAATTGTAATGAATTATATCATAGTTAGCCATATTTATTAGTAAATATACGAAAGTACAAGTTATGGATAAAGTATATACAGAGTATATACGACCCCCCTATACTGAGCATGAGCTATGTCCTCATAGATCGGAAAAGAGAAAGAGAAGACATAACTCGTACTGAGTAAAGAAAAGTCTAAAGGAATAAGAGATTAATGAATAAACGAATATGAAGTCGACCATCCCCCCTATACTTAGGATCCAATAATCCTAAGTATAGCAGACTGTACACAAGGCAGGGAGGGCCATGGGTGGTAATGAACAGATCAAAGAATTAACAAATCAGGGGTGCAACCCCCCTATACTTAGGACAAAGTACGTCCTAAGTACAGAAAACTGACACAAAGGGGAGACACTATTTATTTAGATACAGAAGATAGAAAGGGAAAAGAAGAAAAGAAGAAAAGAAGAAAAGATAGATATATACAGATAGATGACAAGATCGTGGAGAATATACGCATCACTCCCCCTATACTTAGGATGAGATATCCCTAAGTATAAGCAACGACAGGAGTGACGAAACTGAACGACGAAAGAACAACGCGGTGTGTACCCCCCTATACTTAGGACAAGGTACATCCTAAGTGTAGACACAAAGATATGGCTATAGATCTAGGGCACACATAACATTCGGGAGAAAGAATGGACAGAATATACTACACATATATACAAGGTAGAAGCTGATGAGGTACAGGACGGTATCTGACAAGTGAATACCGTACTCTCGTCGCCGTCTCCCTGTGAGAACGAGGACGCAGTCAGAAGGTGAAAAGACATCCGGATATATAGTCAGGTGGGTGTTGGCTACCGGGGACAAATAGATCAGAAAGAAAAGCGGAGACCGGTAGCGTGAAGCAGTCAATCGGCTCATAGGGTCATCATGAGGGAACGAAGCCGATACCGCAAGACCGAGAGGAAGAAGGAATAGTACAAATTCCTCCGGTCAATCAGAGTCTCATAAGATATGAAAAGGTAAAGAGCATGAGACATCGTGGTATTCGGTGGTCATGAGGTTGGAAGATCACAGGAGACACACCGAATACCGCAAGTCATGGCTCACTCCTGCGAGGGTCGTCAAGGTGAGCAGGCCCAAAGGAGCCAGGAGTCAGACCATAATCAGAAGACTTGGTCCCGTGATCCGCAGATCGGATACACAATCAGAGAGGGGACCAAGTACACCGCTCAGAAGACTCAGCTTCATGCACCAACAGACAGGAGACACCAGAAATGAAATCGAGTACCTAGAAAATGATGTACCCTCTCGCAGATAACCCTCGGGGAGTGGTACATGCTAATCATCGAATAATCAGAAGAAGACTCGGCCTTGCGAGGGTCGTCAAGGCTAGCGGACGCAAAGGCGTCAATGATCCATCAGACGGATCATCAGTATCAGTCTCGGTAGGCGACACATCGGCTACCAGCAGAAGTGATGTGAGCCAAACAGTGAATAATCTGAGTACATCTCGTCCTTGCGAGGGTCGTCAAGGAGAGAAAGAGGCTCAAAGGAGCCGGATCCATCAAACAGATCCACAGAGAATCTGGTCTCGATAGACGGCAGACCGTCTACCCACAGAAGAGACCAAGAGAGCTAAAACGTGTCATAGCATCTCGCAGATAACCCTCGGAGAGCTATGAACTAGGCAGTAAACCATAGGAATATCAAGGCTCGTCCTTGCAAGGACCGTCAAGGGGAGCAATCAGACAGTTGACCTCATGTGCCGACAGATGGCAATCTCAGGGGGAGGCCAATCAAGCATATCATCTGACTCGGTTCCGGGTCGCACCACAATGGCGACCAAAGTCGTGAATGAAACCGTAGTCCTAGAAATTGTCGCATTCTCCTGCAGATAGTCCTTGGAGAGGAATGCGAGCTAGATCAATGACAATTGTGGGAATGCTGGCGTAAAATCTCAGGTCCTCGAAATAGTGGGAATCCATCAATCCATTAGAGGGCATAAGATCATGTGAGGGAGCAAATAATCAGGTCAACAACAAAACATCCCTCTAGTCAAGCAAATCTGTTGAGATGGCATAATAGATAATCAGGAGTCCTCAAAGTGCCGTAGGTGGATAAGAGAATCAGGAGATCGGGGATGGGTCAATCACGAAGAAGAGAGATCATGTGGGTTCCAATCATTGTCATCATGAAGCATATATCAAGATAGTCCATCCAAAGTCCAAATCAAGACGAGTTGAAACCTCTAGATAGATCAGTAGAAACATCATGATATCATCCTCAAATCACTGAAGCACATCACATCCTCAATCCGGTGTGCGAGATCTAAATCCTCAATAACGAATCACACCTAATGATCATGCATCATCACAAATCCTCAATACACTCGTATGCATGTATCCAAAGTCAAATCCACCAAATCACTCTCAGCATCCTCAACATCATTGGCCCGACTTACTCAAATAATCTATATACATAATCCTCGATGCGGGACTCATCAATATGCACAACCTTCCCGGGTAAAAAGGGAGAGGTGATACGAGGTACACAAAGAAGATGGATGAGAAGGGTACACAATGGTTTGGAGGAGCTGATTGAGGCTACGTGCCAATATCACGAGTGATAGAAGAATGATACAGAGGGGACGAGGAGGGCGGGCGAGAAGATCGGAACGTAGACAACATTGGGTGTTCCACACAAGGTGAGAACACCGCCAAAATGGTGGTCCGAAGAGCATGCTCTCCTCGAACCGGAGAAGATGGGGATGATACAGTGGATACGAAGAAGATGGTGAAGAAGAAGTCGGGAACGAATGGACTTGGCGAAGAAATGATTGAGCTCAAGCGCCAATATCACGACTCAATGCAAATGAAGATGTATATGTATAAGAGAGGTAGAGAGACTCAACGGCGAAAAATGCATAACTCACACGATGGGGCCAACTACTCTAATAATGGATGAGAAACACAACGGACTCCAAGTCACAATCAATACACAAGGCAAACCCCCAATTCACCTACTCGACACAGTGAAGACTGTCAGGTAACTGTCATTTATCTTTCCGATTTTTAGAGTTAGGCGAGAATCACAAAGTTGTACAAACACTTGGGAGGCTTGATGGGATTTGGGCTCTACTCCTTAGCATGTACGTGAGTATTTAAAACGCATACAACGAGGGGGTTGCTCCCCCCAAGACAAGGAAGCCATTATGTTTTATTTTTAGGTCCAATAGAGTTAGCAGTCCCGATTTTATTTAAGTTATCACTTTTTTGGGTATTTTCAAAGCACGTGCCTAACGAGGTTTCAATTTCCATTAAGCATCTTAGATTGACAAAAACAGAGGGAGAAGGTCAGAAAAGCCATGCAAGTCGGAAATCAATGATGCATGCTAAGTAAGAAGACTTACAGCGCTTCCCAGTTCTCTCCATGCGGGATGCAGAACAGAATTTGAAACCTATGCTATATGCGAATGCAAGCCGAAGAAATTGCCCTAGGATAGTAACTGCTATTATCGTGAAGCACCACAAGTCGGTCACCGATCCTTAACCTAAGAGTCCGGTCTTGGCTCACCCCTCCTCTTCTCGACACACTCGAGTTCAGGAGTAGCGCTTGATGGGGCTCGCTCACGACACAAGGGTTAAGAGATAAATGAACCGACTGTTTAGATTTGACTAGATCCAAAACGTGCTATAGGTACATGCAAATATATTAGGGTGTTTGGACCTTAATCTATCGATAAGCAATTCCTAAGCTAGGGCTCATTCACACAAAATAATAAAAAATAAAATAAAAAGAAAAAGCGTCAAAACCGTCGAGGCCTCCAAGGGAACAATCCCTCGGACACTGGACCTCGGGAGTCGGAGTGTCTGAGAGTCCTGAATTATTACATGTCACATGTCACTCTCTCACATAAGTATACATGATAAAATAAAATGCAACAATGAGACTGCCATCCAAAATTCTCCTCCATCTGTCTTTGATGCTCTCTCTCCTGTTGGCTGGTGTAGAGGAGCCAACTCCGCCTCACTCTGGTGCATAGGACTTCCTAGGATTTCCTCCCTCGCTTGGCGATCCCGCGCATCAAAGACAAATAAAGAGAGAGGGTCAGAACATTCACAATCATCAATTAAGAATTAAATAAATAAATGAATAGTGGACATGAACAAAGAATTAAATAAATGAAAAAACAACCATCCAAAATCCGTTGCCTCCCCGACAACGACGCCATTTGATGATCGAGATTTCCCATTGGTCTTGCATTCCACACAAACGGGAACGCAGTCGCTGAGGCGACCGACAGAAGACCTCGAATCAATCAACAATTAATCCACGATAAATATATGCAATGAATATCCAAAAATGTGGAGTTAAAATTTATTATAACTCTACATGCAAATGTGTATAGGTGTAAGTATAGGTAGAGGTCGAACACTGGGAGGCGAAGGGAATGTATGGCGAAAATGATTATGCAACTATTCAATTCTTGATTCATGTCCAATTCCTTGTTATTTTTGTGGGTTTTTGATTTTTTTATAATTTTTTTATATATTTTTTTGTTTTTATAATTTTTATTTTGTTTTTATATTTTGTACCCTTTTTTATATTTTTAATTATATAGTATATATATATGTATGTATATAGAAATAGATATATAAGAAGAGAGCGAAATGTAGTATATGGATATATATATATACACTCAAAATATATTAAGCATACTATTTTTAGGATTTTTATGTTTTTCTAATTTTTATGTTATTTTTCTGGAATTTTGTTAATTTTTATGTATTTTTAATTCCAAAAATGTCTCTAATATGGGACTAATTAAATAGGCCGAAACTAATGTGGGTTTTAAAATTATATAATAAGTGTCAAAATTAACCCAAATTAATTTTTAATACATAAATATTAATATATAGATGATTATAAAATAGGAAAACATATTTTTGGTATTTTTAAAGGGTTTTCATATTTTTTTAGGATTTTAGAGCTTCTTGAAATTTTTATATTTTCTTTTTCTATTTTTAGGGTTTTTCATTTTCTGGACTCAATATATATATAAATATACCATATATAATATTTCTGGAATTTTTCAAAAACATTTTATAATTTTTTTGTATTTTCTAATCTAAACAGTACAAAAAGGGCTCCTTTTGAATTTTTAATCCTTAGGATAAATGCAAAAAATGTAAAATAAAATATGGGCGTGAAAGAACACTACATGAAGCATCTATCCTAATTTTTCTGAATTTTTAATAGCAGCATATGTAGATCTAATAAATGGATGAAAGGCACAAAAATCAAACAGCCTGGCAGGGGCATTTTTGCAAATAAAAATAACTACAGGGGCTTAGTGCAAAAATACCTACTAGAATAAACATTTATTTTAATTTCTGGAACTAATTTACAATTAATAAAAACCGCCAAGGTGTATATGTAAATTTCACGCGCCTCACGTGGGACTGCACGTGAGGCGCGGAGGGACCAAATTGCAATTATATAAACTTCAGGGTCCTTTCAGCAAAAACTACATTTTATTTACAACGTGATATTTATTTTACAAAATTAAAAATTAAATACAAAAAGTACGGGGGTTGGTTTTGCAATTTACCCCCAGGATCCAACGGCTGATCTTCGTCCATTTGACACGCGTCGCCTCCACGTCTGCCGATGCCGCTTCGACGATGGGCGGTGAGGATTAGATCACCCAAGGTGATCTGACGGTCTGAGCGCTGCTCCATCGGACGGCTGTCACTCGAACTGGGGCCTTCGTCTTCATCCAACGGCGAGGAGAGGTGCTGGAAGAACAGGGAAGAACGCTCGCCTGGGCGAGCTTCTTCCGACGAGGTCTCGCGCTCCTTCCGGTCTTTGCCGCTCCTGAAGGCCCCAAAAGCTTCCTGACAGGGTCCTTTACTTGCTGGAGGTCTTGGTTCGGTCATAGGATCATTGGAGCGTCGCAACGTGCTCAGGGAAAAGAAGGGTCTCCAGGTACCTCCGCCGGCTTTGATTTCGTCTCCTGGCGCATTTGAAGGCGCCTGACCTGCACAGGACGATCACACGGCTCGAGGGCGTCACCCTCGACTTGGGGTTTGAAGCTGGAAGTGAGCGGATGACTATGGGCGGAGAAGCTCCGGCGGAAGGCGGTGGAGGAGCTTCGATTCGCAGAGCTGATGAGGCTTTGGTTGAATAAAGATGGTCAAGATGTGGAGAACGCGAGAGAGGATGAAATGGAGGTGAAAAGACGGTCGGAAACAATGAGGGTATTGTGGAGAAGTCGCCGGAGCTGAGCTCCGGCGAACTTCGAATTACCTTAACTAAGCTAATCTAAGAATCTAAATGCGAAATAAACTACAAAAATGAAATGCAGGAACGAAAACCTACCTAAAACAAGTAAAAGCGCAGCTCTTAAACCTGGGGGCCTCTAGGGAGCAGGGCGGATGCCGGAGCTCCGCCGCGACAAAACTCTCCTCCACCTTGGGCCGAACCGAGGTGATGGGAAGCGCCTCCTGTCACGAGGGCTACTCCAGGAACTGATTCAAGCTTATTGGGAGGATGAAATTGGCCAAATCCAGCCAAGGAAGAAGAAGAACTTATTTATAAACATGTCGGGGGCCCTTATTGACTGGCTAATATCTAGGAATCGGTGGTATGTACAAGGGATCCAAGAGGACGGCGCGTATGTACATGGATCATGGAAGATCTTTCATGAAGGATTCGAGGGCGATGGATGGAAGAGACGCCCAGGAAAAAGGGATGAAAGTCAGGGAAATGATGGTTCTGGCGCGCCTGGTCCCAAATGGGACAGTTGACCAGAGGTCAACTCAGGCCGCGCCCTGGTTGGTCCACCTAGGCCGCTAGAAGACAAAATAAGAATCCTTATTCGAAATTGATTTATTTAGCCTAGTAAATGATTTTATTATTTTTTTCTTATAAAATAAAAAATGTGTATTATTTCATGTAGTATTTATTTATGATTTTTATTTATTTTTTTGAAGTGTTTTATTATGGGTTTATTTTAATAATGTGTATATGTATGTATTTACATGTATTCTTGTGTATTTTATTTTTAATTTGTTTATTTTATTTTATTATTTTTTTGTGTTATTTTATAAATTTATAATTTATTTTTGTGAGTGTGAGGGTATTTTTGTTTAATTTTTATGAGTTTATTTTTATTTTTAAATAAATAAGTATATGTATATGTAGGTATTCTTATAGGTATTTTACCTATATATTATATACATTTTATTTATTTAATGGATTTTATTTGTTTTTATTTTGGATTTGTATTTTTAATAAGTTATATATAATATATACATTATTATAAAAATATAGATGAATAAAGAATAAAATAATTAAATTCTGTTTTATTTATATACATATAGGTAGCATAGGTCTTTTTGTCTATGTAGCCTATAGACTTATTTAATTTTTCAAATTCTTTTGGTTTTCTTCTAATTTCAATATGTACATGTATTATATACATTATTTACAAAATTCTAAAAATATAAATTTATAGAAATAATAAGTAATGAATAAAAAGACATTTTAATCAATCCTATGTACAAAGTGGGCCAAAAACCTAACTTCTACAAATGAACTCCAAAAATTATGGAACCATTTTTATTAAATAGCTCATGGGAAGCTATATACAATTAAAGGTGAGTTTGGGTGATTTGGAGTTTTTATTTGCAAGATATGGGTCTGTGAAGTTGAGATTTTTTGCTTTTTATTTTGTGTATAAATTGTACACTGTGGGTCCTTTTTACACAAACTTAATTTTGTATTTTTATTTGCATTATTATCTACAACTTTCATGTACAAAATATTTTTGTTTGATGAACAAATAATTATATACAAAATAAGTGTCAAGAATGCATAAATAAATGAATTAACAAATGAGGTATTTATTGTATTATTGACCCTTATCTCCCCCTACTTTATTCCTTGTCGACCAATTCCATGCTGGCCTTGGTCTCGGGGTTAGGGTCATAAAATATTTGCAATATTTTATTCCTTTTTCTTTTCTTCCCTTTATTCTATAATTTTGGCATTAAAAACCTTATTCTATGTACATTTTAATATAATAAATAATGAATGCTATTATGAACAAATTGATGCTATTTTCATGCATTTGCTGGGGTTTTTAAGGCCAATAATGATAGAATAAAGGTGATGAAATGGAGATTCATCATAAGCAACCACGTGACCCGATGAAATAACTCTCATAAAATTCCTAAATTATGATAATTAGTTTTCTCATGAATATAATGCAACAACTAATGAGGACATCAATTAGGACAACAATTAGGACATTAATAAGAACAATGTGGACATCCAATCTTGGTAAACATGGTCATCCACCATGAGTCCTAATTTGATCACGATTCTCCTAATTTTGTTTTAATTGTATTATTCTTGATGATAATTAAAAGGTAACTTGTCTCTCATTGTTGATCAAGACTAGGATATGATCCTAGCACTTGGTTGTTCATCCAACAACCATTACCCTCTTAGAGTAAGACTGTAAGGAGATGTCTACAATGAGTATAAAAGAGAGGGCATGACTCTCTCTTTTTACACATGAAACAGATGGATGTCTTTGCCTTCTAAAGTGCTGAAAGTAGCATTGATCATTGACAGAGAAGTTTAGAGAGTAGAAGACTCTCTTATACATGCCCTTTCCTCTCTCTACAACCCAACACCTCCATAATCAAGTATGTGTCTTCTTTTCATAGGCATAGTCATGCGAGAGATAAGATCGTTTTATTCATCGTGCTTCGTGTATGTGCAGGAGGATTCGATTTCATGAGACGAAATTAGGTGCTTGAGATAATCTTGATCTCATCCTTAGATGGACAACTTCAAGAAGACGTATATATCAAAGTTCGTGTGAAGATACACGTCTCATCATCGTGCCTACGAGAGGAGAATCCTTGGATCGGACTTCATTCAGAAGATCTCCTGTTTCAGAGACTCGCTCTTTCAAGAGGTAAACCTGATCTCCTCCTTTATATTCATTGGAATATTAGAAAACATGTTAGGAAAATTATTTTCCTAAATTAATGGTCTCGTAAAATACAAAGAGTTGTGTTGAAATTTTTAGTTCATGTGATGAACATACAGTGTTTTAAGCAATTTGCTTGTTATTTTTCCACATTTTCGTGATGCGGAGTTTATAAAGTCTTACTTCCTTCCTTCAGAGAAGGAGATCAGCGACGCTTCAAAATATTCGATCGTTGAGGCCTTGAAAAGCTACATGCGTTAGGATAATAGCCAAAGCCAATAGGGATTCATTTGGGAGTGATTTGAGGTGAGCTAGAGGGCTATATCGAGACGGAAGAGTGGAGGCCTAAATGGGTCTTCACCTATGCAAGGTGATGACCTGAGTCAAAATGAAGGAGGTGATGGAGAAGAGAAAATGATGATCAGAGGGTTATACATGGATGGGTTGTGTGACGATGATGAGGACCTTCTCAAAATGTAGTGAAGGAGTGTGTTTGCATGCAGATAAATGGAAGAAAACAAGAAGAAGGGAATACTGAGGTATTACCTGGAGATGGAAACGAAGTCAGAGGCGGAGTGAAGTCCTGGGGAGAAGCTTAAAATCTTCGGGTCTTCGCCTGACAAGCTCGGTAGAGGTGTGAAGCTCGAGAAACACTAGGTCAAGGGTTGCAACACAGTCAAATCACCGTGGATCTTGCCGGAAGTAGTACTCCTTCATAGCTCTTATTCTCTCTCTATCAGTATCATTGAAGGGGAGACCCAGCTCAAAGAAGCCTCTCTCAAAGGGAAGATATGGACAAAAGTGGCCCTTGGCGATGGTTTGATAAAAAAGGTAGACAGACGGATGCGGGAACAGAGACATTTTGTTGTTGAGCGGCTCAGCGGAGCAGTTGCGGAGGTTGTTTCGACTGCTACAAGTGCGCTCACGTGAAGGGGATGACAGAGATGGAAGAGCCAGTGTGAGAAATTGACAAAAGGGCTTCACATGAGTATTGGTCTCGTGTAATGAGGACACTTGGAGATGCTGATAGAAAATGGGTAAGCTGCCCTAATGAAGAATGCGTCTCTTCGGGAAGTAAATTCTCAGGGATGACGATGAGCAGGTGTTGTTGGATCATGTGATCTGATAAATTTGATGAGAGCGTGTAGGGAGCAACAGGATCCCCTTACTAAAATGATCAAGAGAATCTAATGTGAGCAGGAGTGCAGTGATCAGGACCGCCTGATCGAGAGATCAAACAACCATATGAGAGGCGCTGGCTAAAAGGAAAACAGGTTGCATGGCGCACTCATAAGCGACTACACGGTCTTATGAAATAAAAGAGAATAATAAATAAAAGATAAATCAAATAAAAAACAAATGATGTCAAGTAAAAAAGTTTTCAACATTAAAGTTGTGTATTTTTTTAAGATCTACAACTTTCATCTAGAAACCAAAACAAAAAACATCATATATAAATGTTAATATTTTTTTAAGTATTTTTATGTATTTAAACATACTTCTTTTAATTATTTTTTATTTGATCAGTATTTTTTAATATAAATAACATACAATAAATTTTGTACAATATTACATTAATTTTTATTAGATTTTGAATAAAGAGAAGCACATAAAATAAAGGGAACTATAGATGCATATATTCAATGATTCAAACATTTATTTTTTTACAGTAACTAGCTTTAATTAAGTAAAGGGTACAAAATGTTAATTCTAATTAATTAATTATTAGATTAATTGTAATAGTTTAAGTTAGAAGGTTAAATAATGTGAATGAAGATGATGAATATGAGATTCATCACCCCCACATGCTGGAACATTGCCCGTCCTAAAGAAAATAAAGAATGAATAAGTGTGTTGAATCCCTAACTATGCATGTGAGATACAAGACCTGAAATTCAGGATACGAGTTTCATGTGACTCTTGTACTCTAAGTTTAATCAGGTCTCACTCAAAAGAAACTCCACTTCCCTAATTATCGAACTCTCTGTATACACGTACATATAAGAAGTATGACATTTAGCGTGTATCACATATACAAGTATAGAGTCTAAGTTTCGTTGAGGTTCTAGTTTAAGAACTCATCCTTAAGACCCAATCCTCAATTCTTGGGAATAAATAGTTTCACTTCATTCAGTTGTCTCTTTAGTTGTCAGACTGAAAAGTGTGAGATGGGATGGTCAAGTATGGAGGATTAAGGTTTGTGTCATTTCTTTTCTCCTCTCATAGGAAAAAGGATCACTTGAGTGCCTTACTAACACACACTTGTATTTTTGGTATTGATCAGTATGTCCATCAAGAATTCAGTCCCATCTGCACTTGTTTTTCTGGGATACACCGAGGTGTGTCCCTTTTGAGTATATATTAATACCTTTGACACCCAGACTTGTATCACTTACGATGTAGGATGCTTTTATCTTGCTCGCCTAATTCATATGGCATATATCTCTGGTCCAAGTGGATACTTTAAAAAGGCTGAGAGCGCTTGCTAGTTGTAGAAGCTCTATTCTATTATCCTGGGAAGTGTGAGATTTTCTCTTTTGATTTTATATATATATATATATATCTTTTCTTTTTGGATAACTCCACTGCTTTTACCAAGTTGGTGCATACTGATCAATAATTAGAGTGATTTTACGTGCACTGACACCTGGGTTTTCATCAAGATAGTATAGGAACCTTGATCCCATACCGACTCATGAGCTGACTGATGAACCTCCATTTCATCATCTTTATTCTATCATTTTGGCCTCAAAAATCCCAGTAAATACTTGTAAATACCCTTAATTCATGCATTTTAGCATTCATGCATGTGTGTAAATAGTATATAAAATATGGTTTTTAAAGCCAAAATTATAGAATAAAGAAAAGAAAAGAAAAGGAATAAAATATTGTAAATATTTTATGACCCGAAACCCCGAGACCTAGGCATCTTGATGAATAGGTCGATAAGGAATAAAGTAGGGGGAGATAATGGCCAAAATATAATAAAAATACCTTTTTATTTAATTCTTTCTTTATTCATTTTGGGGCCTATTTTTAGTTCCACTTTTTATACTTCAAATAACAAAACATTGTAAATTAATTTGGGGATAATTAAATATAGGAAAATACAAAATTGATTTCATACAAAAATAATGTACAGATAAAAAGTTATGACCTGAATTAGATTCTAGAATCCCAACTTTCCAGACTTGTATCTCTCAAATAAAAGCTCAAAATGTATCAAAATCCATTTAATTGTACATAATTTTCAATAAGCTATTTAGTGAAGGTGGTTTCATATTTTTCGGAGTTGCGGTTTGAAACTTGAGTTTTGGACCCCAATTGTATACTTGTATGGATTAGAATATTCATTTTATTTATTATTCATTATTTTATACTTTTATATTTTTATAAATTTGTAAATATTATATGTAATATATATGTGTATTAAAACATGAATAAAAACAAAAAGGAAACATAAAAATAAAATACTTGTATACAACACATAGATGAATTACCTATGTCTATACCTATGTAGATTATATATCTATTTATTTACTTGTACAAAATACATCAGAAAAATAAAATAAAAATATATATAAGTCCATAAAAACAAGTTATAAATTTATAAAATTATAAACAAAAATAAGAAAAATAAATATACAAAATAAAAATAATATATAAAAATATATAGATGAATATACCTATACATAACCTATAAAAGGTAATTTGTAATTTTAAACCTCTAAAAAATAAATAAAACTAACTCATAGTAAAATACTTCATAAAATAACAAACATTTTTTATTTTATAATCCAAAAATAATTAAACCATTTGATATTTTAAAATGATTTTTAAATATTTTTGTCAAGGAATTTTCTGGTTGGTTTACGTGGACCAACCAGACACCTCTGTTGGTGGACCTCGGTCAACTCTCTGACCGAGGTCTGGCACCTGTTAGACCCTCGTTTTTGTCCCATTTCATGGATTTTTTGAGGTCATTCCTTGCATATTTTCGGGATGAAGTCTTCACGACTTTAGTTCCTGGGAGATCGGGCATACACACCCAGATGTCTCCTCGGCCATTGAATAACTGAATCACCTGATGTGCCTCGATCTTTGTAGCCACTTTGTCAATCCTTCAAAAATATATCCAACCTTCCCATTCGAATTTGAACACCCTTCGACCCAATTTTCTCCACCTTTTTGTGCCCCATAGAAGGAGGGAGGTGACAACTCCATTTCCAGGGAGTCAGGTGGATCGAGGCGGCGACGAAGGGGCAATTCCACCACCTCCGCCGACCCACGTCATCGAGGACCTTCATCAGGTGTTCTTCGCCTTTAAGGTTTAATTTCCACCATTTTCTTGCACTTTATGTTCACCATTGTCTTAGGAGTAGAATAGCGCTTCTCTTTTCGCCCGAGATCCATCTTATCCACCTTCGCCACCACCTCGCCGGAGATGGCTCCGGCGAGATCCTAGTTCACCCATCACCAACCATTTTCACCCCAAAAGCTCTACAATTCATCCATTTTCTTGTCTTGATCTTATTGTAGGTACGAGATGCTCAAAGACTCCAACTGGAGTCGGTTTTTGTCGGGACAGAGGTACCTGGACCCCCTAGTCTCCTCCGACCTTGTCGTGGCGCACTGAGGTTCATTGAGCCATTTTGGCCCCATCGGTAAGTCAGGGGACCTCGCAGGAGTCATAGGAGGCCTTCTGCCGCGAAGGAGGTGGCCAGAGCAACGACGCATTGCCGATTGAAGTTTGACCTCGGCCGTGTTCTTCCCTGTTCTTGTAAGGAGGGTCACGACTGTTGGATCGGGCCTTGGTCCCAGAATCAGCAGCCGCCATACGATCAAGCGAGCCAGCACCATCAGATCCTTAGCAAAGATCTAATCGTGGCCCTCCGTTTCTGAACCGTCATCGACGCTTCTTGAGCTGACTTGTGGACAAGTGAAGAGCGTCGGTCGTTCGATCTTTTATCTGGGTATTTAGCAACTTTGGCCCCACTACTTTTTGTATTTAAAAGTAAACCTTAAACTTTCACTTGCAGATTAGAATTTTATAAAATATTTGCATAAACACCCCTAGATTTTCTCATATTTGCACTTGGGTCCATATCCACGTCACCACACATGACTTGCGCAAATGGGGTATTTCGTGCAGGGCCCATCCATCTTTGTGTTATTTCACTTAGGTCCAGAAACTTTCAGACTCAGTTGTAATATTTTCAGGAGAATTGCAAAATAGTCCTCGAGTTTTAGTTACCTGTACACAAGCCCCTACCAGGCGTGCGTGCTAAGGCACGTGGTTTTGGCGATTTTGCACCTGTGCGCCTGGGCTTTTGATTATTTACTATTGGTCTTGAAATAACATTAATTATTTATATTTTTATGGAAAAATTGCAAGTTGCCCCTGGACTTTTTACTATTTGCAAAAATGCCCTTGCCAGTAGTGTAGTATCTCTTTGTTGTCTCTAATTATTTCATGCATCTATAAAACTCTAAAAATTCCCAAAAAAATATCATTGTGTGCCTGTTGTATTTCTCTACCATGCTATATTTTTAATTTACATTTTTGTTGCATTTTATTATTTATAAAAATTCAAAAAACGCGCATTTTCTTCACTGTTTGCACTAGACAATACATAAAAAATATAAAACATTTTTGAAAAATTCCAAAAAAAATATATTTTATTTATTTCTATGTGTTTTAACTTCAGACCAAAAAATCACTAAAAAAATCAAAAGGAAACTACTAAAAATTAGAAAGCCCTTAAAATATTCATAAAAAATTTAAAAATTCCATAAAAATCATAAAAAAATCTAATTTCTATTTCAGAATTTTCCTTATTGCATTATCTTTAGTTTAAAATTAATTTGGAGAATTTTTGACACTGTTTGATATTTTTCATTTCCATTTTAATTGCGGCCACTAATTTTATTCACTATTTTCAGTATCTTTGACTTTAAAAATACCAACAAAATTAGGAAAAACTTAGAATATTACAAAAACACTAGAAGAATATAAAAAACCCAAAACATTTTATTTAATGTAATTTGGATATTTTTACCTATTTATATATCTCTTTCATCTCTCTTGTACATATACTCCTTGTAGTTTATATCTTTATTAAAAGAAAAAAAATACAAAAAACATATAAATTATAAAAAAGAAAATACAAAATCAACAAATTAAAAATCAAAATATAAAAATAGAAAATAAAAAATTAAGTAAAAAAATATACAATTGAAAACCCACAAAAAATAGCACTTCCATAGGCATTTGATCACATTCAGTCTGGAGCATTTATTTTGCTGATCTACATGCTTATTCCCTATGTTCGACCTCTACATACTTGCTTCTATACACATCTTTTATGTAGAGTTATAATAAATTTTAACTCCACATCTTGCTTTACAATGCTTAATCATTATTGTGGGTTAATTGTTGACTAATTGGGAGTTAGTGAGTGGTAGCCACAACGACTTTGTCTCCGCCTTGTGTGAGACATATTTTGACCCTCGTGAATTCCTGATTATCAAATGGCGCTGTTGCCGGGGAGCAACAACGCATAGATCGGCTCTTTGCTTGATTGTGATTACTTGTCTATGCGTTTGTCGTATTTATTTGCTCGTTTATTTGATATAATTGTTTGACTTGTCTAATCACCCTCTCTTGTTGACTTTCTGCGAGGAACCGCGGATCAAGGGAGGTGCTCTACCCTAGGCGCATGTGCACACACGTGAAGGCGAAGTGACCTTTAACCTAGCATCAAAGGAGGCAAGGAGGACTTGAGAAGACAGTCACCTTTTTGAGCATTTTTGTGCATTTATTTATTAGTGTAATTTTAGTGAGAGAGAGACTCTATTATTGTAATAATACAGATACCCTGGACTTTGGACTTTCGGGCCCAATTTCCAAGTGTTTATCCACTTGGGGGCTCACCGCAGTTTTATCGATTTTCATCGCATATTTTTACTTTGTTTTTCGGTTTTGTTTTCTTTATTTGTGTGATTGAGCCCTTAATTTTAGGATTGCTTGCGATAGATTAAGGCCAAACACCTAATGTATTTGCATGTGCCTATAGATTCGTTTGGACTTAGTCAAATTTTAAACTGCTTCTCACATAGTCTTGAAATCACCGCGCTGCAGGAGTTCTCCATACATCGCTTGCAGGACCCATTATGGTGGGCACCAAGGAAACTCGGTTCCATTCTAAGTCATTAGCATTGGTTCTTCACGCTAATAGCAATTTCTGAAACTTAGGACGATTTCATCCGCTTGCACTTGCATATGGAAAGTTTTTAATTCTGCTGAGCATCTTTGCATATAGAGTACAGGAGGCAAGGTGAGCATTTACGCTTTAGCATACATCATCGTTTTGTCGCTAGCATTGCTTTTCCGCCTCTCTACCTCTGATTTTACCAACCTATGTGCTAAGTGAAATTGATTCCTCGATAGGCTCATGCATTTTTATTAAAAATTCAAAAAAAGTGATAACAAATAAAATTGGAGTTGCTCATTACTTGAACCTAAAATCAACCAAAAAGAAAATCTTGTATTATGCGAGTAATCCCCTCATTGTCTTCGCTTTTACTTGCTCGCGCACACTAAGCATTAGTGCCTAAATCCCATTTCAACCCCCAAGTGCTTGTGCAACTTTTGGGCTTCTCACCTAACTCTAAAACATACAAGATAAAAAGACCGACTTTACCGGTCTCTACAGAGTTGAGTAGGTGAATTAGGGGTTTGTATTGTGTGAGTTTGCTTGTGATTGCTTGTGTGTATCCTGGATCGCTTCTGCGCATTCGCGCCTTCTACTCATTTCTCTTGAATTGACCATCATGCTCTCCCGATCCCTGCCTTTTCTTTCGAGATGGCCGACTGGAGTGATTTTTGTCCAACCTTCACGGATCCCTCGTACCCTCCATTCGGTCCACCTCACTTTTCTCAGGAGGACTGCCCTCCTACTTTTTGTGCATATCCACCTCAGCTACAGTATCAGCCCTCGAACTTTTACCCACATGCACCACCTCCTCCATATTCTCCACCTCCATATCCACCCGAGACCGATCTGTTGGAGTCACCTCCCTCGATCTCCACTGGTGCTATCTTGAACCGAATGATAGAGCACATTAACTCGATGACCGATGATCTTGCCATTTTGAGAAAAAAACCAGATTAATGCTCCATTCATTGGGGTTACGAATTCACATGTGGGCGATCATGAGAGATTACAATCACCCAAAACACAAAAAAATGAGAAAAATTTAAAAACACAAAAAATATTGGGAGCTACACGATCGAACCAACTTGTGAGGAGAGGGGCTAATTACCCAATCTTTTGACTGAGCATACACTCACACATTGTCCCACCTCTGACCCCGAGGATGCCACTGTAGAGACTGCTCTTGGCATTCCTCGTATACATGACGATTCTAATCTCCTCCCTTGTATGGAGGAGGTCCAAAAATTCAAAAAATTGTTATCTGAACCTGAAGTGGTGGCCGCTATTCATGACATCATCCAAGCCCCACTTCAGCAGGCCATGACCTAATTATCTGCTCCTCTTCCCAAGAAGAGAAAGCGGAGAAGCAGACCTGAGCGTCATATCTTGACCATGGTCACTACCCACACCATCACACACCGTCCCATCCGTAGGGGAAGGAACACATCTACCCCATTCATCAGTTGCACCATCTCTAACTTCACTTGTGATCACACTCTCCTAGACGGCGGTGCTTCGATTAGCATTCGCATTCTACCCTTCTCGTTTGTACAATCTCTTCACTTAGGGCCTCTCGAGAAAACTAGGATGATCGTTCAGTTTGCTGATGGATCAATAAAGAGGCCGAAGAGTATACTAGAAAATGCCGTCATTTTCTTTCAGGGCATGACCTACAATGTTGATTTTGTCGTATTGCACGTGGAGACCTCCACAGTGTAGCCCTCTCCAATCATCCTAGGACGACCATTCCTCAACTCTGCGGGGGTCGTTATTGACTATGGATCAGAAGAGATCCGTTTCCGTCCTGTTGACGAGAGCAAGGTAACCACCACCGCATCCACTACCGACTAGAGACCTGCACCTGATGCGCCATCACCGATTCTAGTTGACTCCAAGGTCTATGACCTATCTGACGATATTATAGAAAATTGCTTTATGACCGTTGATGAGACCCGAGAAATCCTCCGAAGGGTGGAAGACTCGGAAAGCATAAACCTTGATGTTCCTCCTTATGGTGTGTGGCGATGTGTTGATGAAATCCGCGGGATTTACGTGATTGATACAATAGAGCGGAGGGCAGATACCGAGACTAGACATGACAGACTTGGTTTGACTTCTTCCACTGATAAGTTCATTCCTGGTCACTCAAATGAGATAAAGATTGAGGTTGATTTTGATCTTATCACTTTTATTCAGAAATTCGTGCCTTTTGATGAAAAAGATGATCCAGTTAAGATTCTTGAGGATGAGCTGAGTTCAACTACTTCCACTGATGACTTCGTCCCTTTTGGTTTTGACCTGGACGAGACCTCGCAGGATGCCTCTGACTTTATTGCTTTCACTGATGACGAGTTTGTTCCTTTTCAAATTTGATATCGGCGAGACCCCCAAGGGCGGACCTAGCCATACTACTTCCATTAACCAGTTCGTACCTTTTCAATTTGACACCACTGGGGATCTACACCAGGTCGATCCTGATCGGCTTCCGTCCACCATGGACCCCAATGTCGACCTGCACCACATCAGATCCATTCCTCGGTGGTCCCGCAAGAAGGTTCGTTTCGACCTTCTTGACCCTTTGTACATCCACTTTGTTGTATATTCTCTTTTGTGTACCTCTGTCTCTCTCGCATTTTTCTCAACTACCCCATTCCCACTTTCCTTTCTTTGGACGTACTTTGTCCTAATTATAGGGGGGTGGATGAGCCGAGTGTTCCCTCATCGTTCCGTTTCATCACTCCTGTTGTTGCCTATACTTAGGGCTTCTTTTACCCTAAGTATAGGGGAGTGATGTGTACATCCTTCTCTATCTTCTACCATCGCCCGATCTCTTTTCCTATTTTCTTATTTTCTTCTTTTCCTTTTCTATATTCTTTTTCTATGAGAAATGTGTTGCCCTTTTTTGTCAGTCTTCTATACTTAGGACGTACTTTGTCCTAAGTATAGGGGTGTGCACCACGAGTTCTTCTATTCTTTGATCCTCTGTGTTGTTTCCTCTTCTTGTCTATACTTAGGGATATCTTACCCTAAGTATAGGGGGAGAGAGTATGAGTAAGATCTGCTCATTCCCACCCTTGACCCTCCCTGCCTTGTGTAGCGTCTGCTATACTTGGGATTATTTGATCCTAAGAATAGGGAGGACGGTCGACTTCACATTAGTTTATTCATTCATCTCTTATTCGTATATTCTTTAGACTTTACTATACTCAGTATGAGTTATGTCTTCTATTTTCTCTCCGATCTATGAGGACATAGCTCAAGATAAGTATAGGGGGTCGTATATACTCTGTATATAATTTAGTCATAACTCGTACTTTCGTATTCTTATTAATAACTATGGCTATTTCACTTATAAAATTCATTAAAAACCTTAATAAAAAGATGTGATTATTCCTCAAATTCTTTTTATACTTACTGATTAATAAATCAAGTGAAAATAATTTTTGCAAAATGTTTGAAAAATAGTTTGAAAATCCTTGTGAAAAATCTTTTAAAAACTATTTGGAAAATGTTTTGTTACATGCTTTCAACCTTTATAAAATTATTTTGTTTGTAAAATTTATTTTGTGTCAAATAAAAATGTTTGAAAAATGATTTACAAATGGTTTGATAAATGGTTGCAAAAATATTTGAAAAATCAATATATACTGTTCGGAAAACCTTTGCAAAATGTGTGTACATGTTTGAAAAAAATTGTTTGTAAAAATTATTTTGGACTATCATTTTAGAAAATTATTTGAAAAACCTTTTCAAATAAGTTTGAGGAATATATACATCATACCTAAAATCCATTATATATATGTTTATAAAATTGACCACTTACCTTTGTAAATTCTTAATCCTAATTCTCCTAGATAAAAGATGCATCCCCGTGTTTAGCCAAAATCATTTGTTTTCAAAAATCCCCAGAAATATTTGCAAAATTAAAATACCAAAAACATTTGAAAAATCTTTCTGAAAAACCCAAAAAATGCATATGCATCGTATTTTCAAAAATCCATAAAAAGCTCAAAATCTATGAAAAATACATCATAAAAATATTTTCTGCATAGCATTTGCTTAGCATGAGCATTTTTCAGATTGAGATTGATGGTTGAACAAGTCTAAGTAAATCCGAAGATTGGAGCTTGATTGGACCTTAAAATCTACCTAATAACAAGAACCTTATAGGAGCTGGAATTGAGGTATTTCCAGTCTAATTGACTTAATTCTTTGAGGTTCACGAGACTTGGTTCAATGGATTCTTGACTGCCTAAGTAGAGTATTTCGGAGCACATGCATGACTCTTGTTGATAATGACCTAACTTGGACATCTAGACCTTTCACTTGGCTCAACTCTGTTGGAGTAGTGAGGGGGTTGGATTTGCCGGTATGAGACGCATACAGGTGGAAACACTTGTCCTCCTCTAGGGAGGGATGTTCAGCCCAACCCATCCGGCGATGATGAGTTTCGAGGATAGGAGATTGTGGGTTGCAATAAAGCTTCAAAAGAGGGATAGTCTACTGGCTCAAGAGGAAAAACTCCTTATGTAAATGCTGTTGTATATAGTCTTTCAAAAAAAAGCAAAAAGCAAAAACTCCAAAAAGATGGACAAGCCTATACAAAAATAAAAATGCCTGCTGGAGTGTAGAAATTTGTATAGCCAATAAGCAAGCTTGAGCTTCAAAGTCAAATCATGTGATCCTGTAGCAGGATGACTTGACTACACTAGTCTTGCATCCCAGGATAGGTAGCTACACTGGCTACCGTCCATTCTTCTCTTCACCCCTCCTCTTAAGCTGGTTGCCACTCGAATTTAGAAGGGAATACGCCGCTCCTCGAGGAATGAGTTATTGGATTGGGGAATCATTGGATTGTCATATTGGAGAAATTAGTCTCTTTGTCATTTCAGTCGGGGAGAGCCACTATCACTTACATTGTACAAGTCAGATTCATAGTCGTAAGGGTTTGCATATGAGTTGAAGTATTGTGACCTGGCTATTGAGGGGACTTGAGCAGAGTTTTGGGATTCTCGAAGGCTGTTGGATTTCAAATCTGGTTCTCATTAAGGTTCCACACGCACTAAAATTCAAAAGGTCTGACTTAAGCTCCAAACTTTGATTTTGTGAAGATAAGTTTGATAATTAAATTCAATCCATCTTTCTTCGTTTTCTTTTCTTTGTTTTTATTTCTCTGCACTTATTGCATAAGTGTTTGCTAGGGACTAGCAAAGGCAAATATAATGGGGTGATGAACCTCCATTTCATCATCTTTATTCTATCATTTTGGCCTCAAAAACCCTAGTGAATATATGTAAATACCCTTAATTCATGCATTTTAGCATTCATGCATGTGTGTGTAAATAATATATAAAATGCAGATTTTAAATACAAAATTATAAAATAAAGAAAATAAAAGAAAAAGAATAAAATATTGTAAATATTTTATGACCCAAAACCCTGATACCTAGGCATCTAGATGAATAGGTCGACAAGGAATAAAGTAGGGGGAGATAAGGGCCAAAATACAATAAAAATACCTTTTATTTAATTCTTTGTTTATTCATTTTGGGACCTATTTTTAGTTCCACTTTTTATACTTCAAATAAGGAAACGCTATAAATGAAAGTTGTAGATAATTAAGAATAGAAAAATACAAAATTGATTTCCTACAAAAATAATGTATAGATAAAAAGTTATGACCTGAATAAGATTCCAGAATCCCAACTTTCCAGACCTGTATCTCTCAAATAAAACTCTAAATGTATCAAAATCACTTTAATTGTATATAATTTTCAATAATCTATTTACTGAAGGTGGTTTCATATTTTTCAGAGTTACGGTTTGAAAGTTGAGTTTTGGACCCCTAGTGTATACTTGTACATTTTAAAATATTCATTTTATTTATTATTCATTATTTTTATACTCTGATATTTTTATAATTTTGAAAATATTATTTATAATATATATGTATATTAAAATAGGAATAGAAACATAAAAATAAAAGGAAAAAATGGGGCTGCCCCCGCCCCATTTTTCGGCGTTTTTTTATTTTTTTTGAAAAATAAAACCATGTATATTCATCCATATATCCCTCCAATATGCCATTCGAATTTCGTCAGAAACAGAGACTCCTACGGCCTCCATCTCGATGGTATCGATTTAAAAAAATCCTGTTACCGTTAAAAAATTACTGTCCGGATGGAGGCCGTAGGAGTCTCTGTTTCTGACGAAATTCGAATGGTATATAGGAGGGATATAGGGATGAATGTACATGGTGTTATTTTTCAAAAAAAATAAAAAAATTTGTCCAAATAAGGCGGGGGCAGCCATGTTGGCTGCCCCTAGGGGGGAGCCACATATGACCCAAAATAAAATACTTGTACACAACACATAGATGAATTACCTATGTATTTTATATATCTATTTATTTACTTGTAAAATACGTCAGAAAAATAAAATAAAAATATATATAAGTCCATAAAACATGTTATAAATTTATAAAATGATAAACAAAAATAAGAAAACTAAATTTACAAAATAAAAATAATATATACAAATATATAGATGAATATACCTATACATAACCTATAAAAGGTAACTTGTAATTTTAAACCTCTAAAAAATAAATAAAAATAAAAATAAAAATAAAATACTTCAGAAAATAAAAAAAACATTTTTTATTTTATAATCCAAAAATATTAAAATCGTTTTCTATTTAAAATGATTTTTTAAATATTTTTGTCAAGGAATTTTCTGGTTGGACCACGTGGACCAACCAGACACCTCCATTGGTTGACCTCGGTCAACTCTCTGACCAAGGTCTGGCATCTGTTAGACCCTCATTTTTGTCCCATTTCATGGATTTTTCGAGGTCATTCCTTGCATATTTCCGGGACGAAGTCTTCACGACTTTCGTTCTTGGGAGATCGGGCATACACGCCCAGATGTCTCCTCGGCCATCGAATAACTGAATCACCCGCTGCGCCTCGATCTTTGTAGCCACTTTGTCAACCCTTCAAAAATACATCCGACCTTCCCATTCGAATTTGAACACCCTTTAACCCAATTTTCTCCACCTTTTTGCGCCCCATCGAAGGAGGGAGGTGACAGCTCCATTTCCAGGGAGTCAGGTGAATCGAGGAGGCGACGAAGGGGCGATTCCACCACCTCCGACGACCCACGTCGTCGAGGTCCTTCATCAGGTGTTCTTCGCCTTTGAGGTTTAATTTCCACCATTTTTCTTGCACTTTATGTTCACCATTGTCTTAGAGTAGAATAGCGCTTCTCTTTTCGGCCGAGATCCATCTTATCCACCTTCGCCACCACCTCACCGGAGATGGCTCCGGCGAGATCCAAGTTCGCCCATTACCAACCATTTTCACCCCGAAAGCCCTGGAATCCATCCCTTTTCTTATCTTGATCTTATTGCAGGTACCAGACGCTCAAAGACTCCAACTGGAGTCGCTTTTTGTCGAGACAGAGGTGCTTGGACCCCCAAGTCTCCTCCGACCTTGTCGTGGTGCACCGAGGTTCATCGAGCCATTTTGGCCCCACCGACAAGTCGGGGGACCTCCCAGGAGTCGAAGGAGGCC
Source organism: Ottelia alismoides (assembly GCA_037367405.1). NCBI lineage: Eukaryota > Viridiplantae > Streptophyta > Magnoliopsida > Alismatales > Hydrocharitaceae > Ottelia > Ottelia alismoides. The sequence continues at coordinate 223,821 of JAZKJV010001084.1, forward strand.
TTCTTCCGTGAAGGAGGTGGCTGGAGCAACGACGCATTGCCGATTGATGTTCGACCCCGGCCGTGTTCTTCCCTGTTCTTGCAAGGAGGGTCACGGCCGTTGGATCGGGCCTTGGTCCCAGAATCAGCAGCCATCGTCCGATCAAGCGAGCCAACACCGTCAGATCCTTAGCAACGATCTAATCACGACCCTCCGTTTCCGACCGTCATCGGCGCTTCCTGAGCTGACACATGGACAAGTGAAGAGCGTCAGTCGTTCAATCGTTTGTCTGGGTATTTTGCAACTTTAGCCCCGCTACTTTTTCTATTTAAAAGTAACCTTAAACTTTCACTTGTAGTTTAGAATTTTGTGTAATATTTGCATAAACATCCCTGGATTTCTCATATTTGCACTTGGGTCCCTATCCACGTCCCCTAACATGACTTGCGCAAATGGGGAACATGGTATTTTGTGCTGGCCCCTCCATCTTTGTGCTATTTCACTTAGGTCCAGAAACTTTAGACTCAGTTGTAATATTTTTGGGAGAACTGCAAAATAGTCCTCGAGATTTAGATATTTGCACACAAGCCACTACCAGGCGCGCGTGCTTAGGCACATGGTTTTGGAGATTTTGCACTTGTACGCCTGGGCTTTTGATTATTTACGATTGTTCTTGAAATAACTTTAATCATTTATATTTTTCTAGAAAAATTGCAAGTTGCCCCTGGACTTTTTACTATTTGCAAAAATGCCCTTGTCAGTAATGTAGTCTCTCTTTGTTGTCTCTAATTATTTCATGTATCTATAAAACTCTAAAAATTCCCAAAAATATCATTGTATGCCTGTTGCATTGCTCTACCATGCTATATTTTTAATTTGCATTTTTGTTGCATTTTACTATTTATAAAATTCAAAAAACATGTATTTTCTTCACTGTTTGCACTAGAAAATACATAAAAATTATAAAACATTTTTGAAAAATTCCAAAAAAATAATATTTTGTTTGTTTCTGTGCGTTTTAACTTCAGACCAAAAATCACTAAAAATTCAAAAGGAATCTACTAAAAATTAGAAAACCCTAAAATATTCATAAAAACTTACCAAAAATCATAAAAAAAATCTGATTTCTGTTTCAGAATTATCCTTATTGCATTATCTTTAGTTTAAAATTAATATGGGGAATTTTTTACACTGTTTTATATTTTTCATTTCCATTTTAATTCTGGCCACTAATTTTATCCACTATTTTCAGTATTTTTAACTTTAAAAATACCAAACAATAGGAAAAATTGAGAAAATTACAAAACACTAGAAAAGTATAAAAAACCCAAAAACATTTTATTTAATGTAATTTGGATATTTTTACCTATTTATATATATATCTCTCTCATCTCTCTTGTACATATACTCCTTATAGTTTATATCTTTATTAAAAGAAAAAGAAAATACAAAGAATTTATAAAATATAAAAAAGAAAATACAAAATCAGTAAATTAAAAATCAAAATATAAAAATAGAAATAAAAAAATAAGTAAAAAAATATACAATTGAAAACCCACAAAAAATGGCATTTCCATAGGCATTTGATCACATTCAGTTTGGAGCATTTATTTTGTCGATCTACCTGATTGTTCCCTGTGTTCGACCTCTACATACTTGCTTCTATACACATCTATTATGTAGAGTTATAATAAATTTTAACTCCACATCTTGCTTTACACTGCTTAGTCAATTGGGAGTTAGTGAGTGGTCTCCACAACGACTTTGTCTCCGCCTTGTGTGTGACATATTTTGACCCTCGCGAATTCCCGATTATCAAATGGCGCCGTTGTCGGGGAGCAACATCGCATAGATCGGCTTTTTGCTTGATTGTGATTACTTGTCTATGCGTTTGCCTTATTTATTTGCTTATTTATTTGGTATAATTGTTTGACTTGTCTAGTCACCCTCTCTTGTCGACTTTGTGCGAGGAACCACGGATCGAGGGAGGCGCTCTACCATAGACGCCTGTGCACACACGTGAAGGCGGAGTGAGCTTCTGACCTAGCATTCAAAGGAAGCTTGGAGGACTTGAGAAGACAGTCACCTTTTTGAGCATTTTTTGTGCATTTATTTATTTGTGTAATTTTAATGAGAGAGAGACTCTATTATTGTAATAATACAGGTACCCTGGACTTTGGACTTTCGGACCCAATTTCCAAGTGTTTATTCACTTGGGGGCTCACCGCCGTTTTATCGGTTTTCATCACATTTTTTACCTTGTTTTCCAGTTTTTTTCTTTATTTTGTGTGATTGAGCCCTTAATTTTAGGATTGCTTGCGATAAAGGCCAAACACCTATTGTATATGCATGTGACTATAGATTCGTTTGGACTTAGTCAAATTTTAAACTGCTTCTCACTTAGTCTCGGAACCACCGCGCCGCGGGAGTTCTCCATATAACGCTTGCAGGACCCATTGTGGTGGGCACCGAGGAAAATCCAAGACCGGATACTTCATATTCCATTCTAAGTCATTAGCATTGGTTCTTCACGCTAATAGCAATTTCTAGAACTTAGGACGATTTCATAGGCTTGCATTTGCATATAGAAAGTTTTCAATTCTGCTGAGCATCTTTGCATATAGAGTGCTAGAGGCAAGGTGAGCATTTACGCTTTAACATACATCATCATTTTACCGCTTGCATTGCTTTTCCGCCTCTCTACCTCTGATTTTACCAACCTAGGTGCTAAGTGAAATTGATTCATCGATAGGCTCGTGCATTTTTATTAAAAATCCAAAAAAGTGATAACTAATAAAACTGGAACTGCTAACATTACTTGATCCTAAAATCAACCAAAAAGAAAAATCTTGTATTGGGCGAGTAATCCCCTCATTGTCTTCGCTTTTACTTACTCACGCACACACTAAGGATTAGTGACCAAATCCCATTTCAACCCTAAAGTTTTTGTGCAACTTTTGAGCTTCTCACCTAACTCTAAAACATACAAGATAAAAAGACCGACTTTACCAGTCTCTACAGAGTTGAGTAGGTGAATTGGGGGTTTGTATTGTGTGAGTTTGCTTGTGATTGCTTGTGTGTATCCTAGATCGCTTCCGCGCATTCGCGCCTTCTACTCATTTCTCTTGACTTGACCATCGTGCTCTCCCGATCCCTGCCTTTTGTTTTGAGATGGTCGACTGGAGTGATTTTTGTCCAACTTTCACGGGTCCCTCGTACCCTTCATTCGGTCCACCTCAATTTTTTCAGGAGGGTTACCCTCCTACTTTTTGTACATATCCACCTCAGCGACATTATCAACCCTCTAACTTTTACCCACATCCACCACCTCCTCCATATTCTCCACCTCCATATCCACCCGAGACTGATCTGTTGGAGTCACCTCCCTCGATCTCCACTGGTGCTATCTTGAACCGAATGATAGAGCACATTAACTCGATGACCAATGATCTTGCCATTTTGAGAAAAAACCAGATTAATGCTCCATTCATTGGGGTTACGGATTCACATGTGGGCGATCATGAGAGATTACAATCGCCCAAAACACAAAAAAATGAGAAAAATTTAAAAACACACAAAATATTGGGAGCTACACGATCGAACCAACTTGTGAGGAGAGGGGCCAATTACCCAATCATTTGACCAGACATACACTCACACATTGTCCCACCTCTGACCCCGAGGATGCCACTGTACAGACTGCTCATGGCATTCCTCGTGTACATGATGATTCTAATCTCCTCCCTTGTATGGAGGAGGTCCAAAAATTCAAAAAAATGCTATCTGAACCTGAAGTGGTGGCCGCTATTCATGAGATTATCCAAGCCCCACTTCAGCAGGCCATGACCTAATTATCTGCTCCTCTTCCCAAGAAGAAAAAGCGGAGAAGCAGATCTGAGTGTCATATCTTGACCATGGTCACTACCTACCCCATCACCCACCGTCCCATCTGTAGGAGAAGGAATACATCTACCCCCTTCATCAGTTGCACCGTCTCTAACTTCACTTGTGATCACACTCTCCTAGACGGCGGTGCTTCGATTAGCATTTTACCCTTCTCGTTGGTACAGTCTCTTCACTTAGGGCCTCTCAAGAAAACTAGGATGATCGTCCAGTTTGCAGATGGATCAATAAAGAGGCCGAAGGGTATACTAGAAAACACCATCATTTTGATTCAGGGCAAGAGCTACAATGTTGATTTTGTCGTATTACCTGTGGAGATCTCCACCAGGCAGCCCTCTCCAATCATCCTAGGACGACCATTCCTCGCCTCTGCGAGGGTCGTTATTGACTATGGATCAGGAGAGACCCGCTTTCGTCCTGTTGACGAGAGCAAGGTGACCACCACTGCATCCACTACCGAGCAGAGACCTGCACCTGATGCGCCTTCACCGATTCTAGTTGAGTCCGAGGCCTATGACCTATGTGACGATATTAGAGAAGTTTGCTTTATGACCGTTGATGAGACCCGAGAAATCCTCCGAAGGGTGGAAGACTCGGAAAGCATAGACCTTGAGGTTCCTCCTTCTGGTGTGTGGCGATGTGTTGATGAAATCCACGGGATTTACATGATTGATACAATAGAGTGGAGGGCAAACACCAAGAATAGAAAGAACAGACCTGGTTTGACTACTTCCACTGATAAGTCTGTTCCTGGTCACTCAAATGAGATTGAGGATGATTTTGATCTTATCGCTTTTATTATGAAATTCGTGCCTTTTAATGAAAAAGATGATCCAGCTAAGATTCTTGAGGATGAGCTGAGTTCGACTACTTCCACTAATGACTTCATCCCTTTTGGTTTTGACCTAGACGAGACCTCGCAGGACGACTCTGACTTTACTTCTTTCACTTATGATGAGTTTGTTCCTTTTCACTTTGATATCGGCGAGACCCCCAAGGGCGGACCTAGCCATGCTACTTCCATTAACCAGTTCGTACCTTTTCGATTAGACACCACTGAGAACCTACACCTGGTCGATCATGATCGTCTTCCGTCCACCATGGACCCTGATGTCGATCTGCACCACACCAGATCCATTCCTCAGCGATCCCGTAAGAAGGTTCGCTTTCATTCTTCTTGATCCTTTGTATATCCACTTTGTTGTATATTCTCTGTTGTGTACCTCCGTCTCTCTCACGTTTTTCTCAACTACCCCATTCTCGTTTGCCTTTTTTAGGACGTACTTTGTCCTAATTATAGGGGGGGTGGATGAGCCGAGTGTTCCCTCATCATTCCGTTTCATCACTCCTGTCATTGCCTATACTTAGGGCTTCTTTTACCCTAAGTATATGTGGAGTGATGTGTTCATCCTTCTCTATCTTCTACCATCTCCCGATCTCTTTTATTATTTTCTTCTTTTCTTCTTTTCCTTTTCTATATTCTTTTTCTATCAGAAAGGTGTTGCCTCTTTTTGTCAGTCTTCCATACTTAGGTCGTACTTTGTCCTAAGTATAGGGGGTGTGCACTCCGAGTTCTTCTATTCTTTGATCCTCTCCATTGTCTCCTCTTCTTATCTATACTTAGGGATATCTTACCCTAAGTATAGGGGGAGAGAGTCTGATTAAGATCTGTTCATTCCCACCCTTGACCTTCCCCGTCTTGTGTAGCGTCTGCTATACTTGGGATTATTTGATCCTAAGAATAGGGGGACGGTCGACTTCTCATTAGTTTATTCATTCATCTCTTATTCATATATTCTTTAGACTTTTCTATACTCAGTACGAGTTATGTCTTCTCTTTTCTCTCCGATCTACGAGGACATTGCTCAAGCTAAGTATATGGGGGTCGTATATACTCTGTATATACTTTAGCCATAACTCGTACTTTCGTATTTTTATTAATAACTATGGCTATTTCACTTATAAAATTCATTAAAAACCTTAATAAAAAGATGTGATTATTCCTCAAATTCTTTTTGTACTTGTTGATTAATAAATCAGGTGAAAATATTTTTTGCAAAATGTTTGAAGAATAGTTTGAAAATCCTTGTGAAAAATCTTTTGAAAACTATTTGGAAAATGTTTTGTTATATGTTTTCAACCTTTGTAAAATTATTTTGTTTGTAAATTTTTTTATGTGAAATAAAAATGTTTGAAAAATGATTTGCAAATGGTTTGAAGAATTGTTGCAAAAATATTTGAATATCTATATATACTGTTCGGAAAACCTTTGCAAAATGATTTTCAAATGTGTGTACATGTTTGAAAAAAAACTTGTTTGTGAAAATTATTCAAAAATTGTTTGAAAAACCTTTTCAAATAAGTTTGATGAATATGTACATCATACCTAAAATCCAGTGTATATATGTTTATAAAATTGACCACTTACTTTTGTAAATTCTTAAACCTAATTCTTGTAGATAAAAGATGCATGCCAGTGTAAATATTTGTACCTAGTTTTTAGCCAAAATCATTTCTTTTCAAAAATCCCAAAAGCATTTGCAAAATTAAAATACCAAAAACATTTGAAAATCTTTTTGAAAAAACCCAAAAAATGCACATGCATCATTTTCAAAAATCCATAAAAAGTTCAAAATCTTTGAAAATTGCATCATAAAAATATTTTCTGCATAGCATGAGCATTTTTCGGATTGAGTTTGATGGTTGAACAAGTCTAAGTAAAATCCGAAGATTGGAGCTTGATTGGACCTTAAAATCTACCTAATAACAAGAACCTTATAGGAGCTGGAATTTAGGTACTTCCTGTCTAATTGACTTAATTCTTTGAGGTTCACGAGACTTGGTTCAATGGATTCTTGGCCGCCTAAGTAGAGTATTTCGGAACACATGCACGACTCTTGTTGATAATGACCTAACTTGGACACCTGCACCTTTCACTTGGCTCAACTCGGTTGGACTGGTGAGGGGGTTGGATTTGCCGGTATGAGACGCACACAGGTGGAAACACTTGTCCTCCTCTAGGGAGGGAAGTGCACCCCAACCCATCCGACGATGATGAGTTTTGAGGACATGAGATTGTGGGTTGCAATAAAGCTTCAAAAGAGGGGTAGTTTACTGGCTCAAGAGGAAAACTCCTTATGTATGTGCTATTGTATACAGTCTTTCAAAAAAATGCAAAAGGCAAAAACTCCAAAAAGGTGGACAAGCCTATACAAAAATAGAAATGCCTGCCGGAATGTAGATATTTGTATAGCCAATAAGCAAGCTTGAGCTTCAAAGTCAAATTATGTGAGCGTGCAGCAGGATGACTTGACTACATTGGTCTTGCATCCCAGGATAGGCAGCTACACTGGCTACCGCCCATTCTTCTCTTCACCCCCTCCTCTGGAGTTGGTTGCCACTCGAGCTTAGAAGGGAATACGCCACTCCTCGAGGAATGAGTTATTGGACTGGGGAATCATTGGATTGTCATATTGGAGAAGTCAGTCTCTTTGTCATTTCAGTTGGGGAGAGCCACTATCACTTACATTGTACAAGTCGGATTCATAGTCGTAAGGGTTTGCGTATGAGTTGAAGTATTGTGACCTGTCTATTGAGGGGACTTGAGCAGAGTTTTGGGATTCTCGAAAGCTTTTAGATTTCAAATCCGGTTTTCATTAAGTTTCCGCACGCACTAAAATTCCAAAGGTCTGACTTAAGCTCCAAACTTTGATTTTGTGAAGACAAGTTCGATAATTAAATTCAATCCATCTTTTTTTCTTTTTTGTTTTCTTTGTTTTTCTTTATCTGCACTTATTGCATAAGTGTTTGCTAGAGACTTGCAAAGACAAGTATAGGGGGTGATGAACCTCCATTTCATCATCTGTATTCTATCATTTTGGCCTCAAAAACCCTAGTAAATACATATAAATACCCTTAATTCTTGCATTTTAGCATTCATGCATGTGTGTGTAAATAGTGTATAAAATGCGGTTTTTAAAGACAAAATTATAGAATAAAGAAAATAAAAGAAAAATAATAAAATATTGTAGGCATCTAGATGAATAGGTCGACAAGGAATAAAGTAGGGGGAGATAAGGTCCAAAATATAATAAAAATACCTTTTATTAATTCTTTTTTATTCATTTGGGATCTATTTTTAGTTCTACTTTTTATACTTCAAATAAGGAAACGCTATAAATGAAAGTTGTAGATAATTAAATATAGAAAAATACAAAATTGATTGCCTACATAACGTATAGATAAAAAGATATGACTTGAATAAGATTCCAGAATCCCAACTTTCCGGACCTGTATCTCTCAAATAAAAACTCGAAATGTATCAAAATCACTTAAATTGTATATAATTTTCAATAAGCTATTTAATGAAGGTGGTTTCATATTTTTCTGAGTTACGGTTTGAAAGTTGAGTTTTGGACCCCTATTGTATACTTGTACATATTAAAATATTCATTTTATTTATTATTAATTATTTTTATACTTTTATATTTTTATAATTTTGTAAATATTATTTGTAATATATATATTAAAATAGGAATAAAAACATAAAGAAAACATAAAAATAAAATACTTGTACACAACACATAGATGAATTACATATGTCTATACCTATGTAGATTATATATCTATTTATTTACTAGTAAATTACGTCAGAAAATTAAAATAAAAATACTTATAAGTCCATAAAAACAAGTTGTAAATTTATAAAATGATAAACAAAAATAAAAAACTAAATATACAAAATAAAAATAATATATAAAAATATATAGATGAATAAATGTGGAGCCAACTTCATTAACTGTTTCTAATCATAGTCCAAAGACTCCAAACCATGTGGAGTTTAAAAATGATCTCTGAGGATTGTATTTATTTCCATTCCATCACCATCCCTCATATCAGCACTTGGACATTGAAATTGGAATCGGACATTAGATTCAAATGAGATGAGACTTAATCCAATTAACTCTTAAATCATTAAGTTAAGAAATGGAGCCAATTAAAGCCATCCGATTTCACCATTCCCTCAGAATGGAAGTGCCATGGTAAATGATCTACTAAGATACAATTATCTCTTTGTATTTCCAATACTCATACGTTATACATACTAGAAGACATTGATATATATGGAATTTAAATCCTAGTTTAATTGTCTTATTCCGAATAAATATATAGATTTATAATTCAATAATTGGATGATAACATCACTCATATACTTTCCAAAAATATATATTAATATCTAAAATTAATGTATTATTTTATAAGTAAGATGACCGTGCATGTAATTCATTTTGACCTAAAAATATCTCATGAGTGAGCTACGACTCCCGTTCATCAACCATGAACCTATGTGATTCCTTTGATAGATCATACCTCTCATGTCTTTATATGCACATCAACTCGCTGGTATATGGACCTTGGTTAGGTCACCAACTTATCGGTATGTCAATATAAACACCTAGGAATATAAATGTATATCTGTCTCAGGTCAAAGGATGTGCCTTATCGTGACGATTACGATTTAGATCCAAGTTTATCTCGACCTCATCAAGCTAACTCATTGACTTGATTATTCCAACACTTCCGAATCTTTATTCTCATGTAGAGGACCTGTATCAAGAAGTCGATTGGAAATTAAACATTAGAGAAAGATTGCCAACTCTTTCTCTGACCAGAGGTCTTTATTGAATATCACATGTTAAGTCAGTTTTGTGCTCCCAACTGCATGGTATTCAATATGGACACATCGTATAATCCTAATTGTATAAATGGACCTTAATGTTAAGTGCATTTGCAATCATTCATTTTAGATGGACATGATAAAATAATAACTTTTATTGCATTAATAGGTCACCAAGGTCTTACAAGTACAACATCCTCCGCCTCCAACGAGGCTGATTTGTTCTGCTAATCCAACTGCTACCAGACCTTCTCCAACTCATATCCATCTTTGTTGGGATTTTAGCTACCTTCTTCTACCTTCAACATCCTTGGAGGGTAGAGGAGCCCTCTGGAGTTTGCCAGTTCCTCTAGTGTTTGCCGGAGCACAACTATAGCTCTACCACTCGCAGAGGAGGGATGAGCTATAAGATTGTCAGTTCCACCATCTTTGTTGGATTCATTCCACCGACTCATCTCCATCTTTGCTGGGATTTTATCTACCTTCTTCGACCTTCAACATCCTTGTACGATAGAGGAGCCCTCTGGTGTTTTCCAGTTCCTCTAGTGTTTGCCAATTCCGTCATCTTTGTTGGATTCATTCCACCGGAGCATTGCCACCATTCGATTTAGCCTGGAGAAGAGCCCTTGGATCATTTTGATTTGAAGGATATGAGTTGGACCGAGCCTCCTATTCGCACCTCAACCTTTAGTGGACCCTAACGAGATCCAATACACAACATAAGCATCCATATGTACCGCAGCTGAACCACATCCCAAGCCTTGCTCCGAAGCAGGCAGGAGTCATGCGCCTTGCATGCATCCCTAGGATATTTGCAGAAAAGCCCCAATGGGTTCCCTTATTCGCATACATACCCCTTCACGACTATGGCTTTGCAGATAAGCCCTTGCATATTTTATTTATTGGATTTTTAGTCCTTCTTGGACTTGTTTGTGATGAATTGTGTGTTATAAATTAAGTTTTATTTGCAAAAACCCCGTGGATCATTATTTAATGACTTGAACGTCTTTGATCCAAACTGAGCGAAATTGGTTTCAATTGAAGCCCTGTTTTATTATCTTTAAAATGGCATGCTTAGGTTTTATGATATGATCTATTTATTTGCATTTAAGAATTAGTGGAATTCTTTACTCATTTCATCTTGATTATAATGTCATCAATGTATCTCAGTTTCATTTGCACTAATTGAAGCATGATTTACTCATCACATTTAGAATTTAATTAGGTGACCAAATAATTGATTCCATATCATCAATAACATGATTATTTATTAAAATGTTTATTAAGTAATTCAGGTGCTTTTATGAAATGTGTGCACTGATTCAATCAGTTGAAATTAGAGCATTCACTGATCAATTCAGGACTAAGCTAATTATCGAATCAAGCTTAAGGATGTGATTCTTAATGAATTGATTCAATAATTAGATTAGTCATAAATTCAGGAGCATTGGCTACTAAGGAGCCACGATAAACCATTAATTCATGAGCATTCTTTGTAGTTGTATGTATTGTTTGCATTGTCATCCATTTTCTAGCATCCTGTTAATTTGTATTTAAAAAGCATAAAATCCGTGCATTCATATGCGTTGTCAACCTTGACCTATATTTACATTAGATATGCTCAACCTAGCATTTAAAACTTGATTGAGTAGACTAATTGCTCGAGTCCTTGTATTTGACCATGGACTTATCCATGTATAAACAACCACACCCACTTTGCAGAGATATTTAGCATGGTTATGATCGATTCCTAATTGGCTCGTATGACAACAATACGATATTAGCTAAGCCAATTAGTGCTCAATTAGTTTGGAAAACAAGTTCATGATCTTTAGATGAAGGTGTTTGGGGATAACATAGAGAAGGATCTCACACAAATCCAAACAGAGATGGGTAATGCCACTGCAACTATCGGATTCTCATAAGTTTGAACTCTATCTCCATCGAATCAGAGAGTCAGTTGGATCAACTGGGATTTGTTTTGGTCATACATGGTGAATGGGGATAAGCAGAGGGGGACCATTTCTATATCGTAAGTTGATACACGTGGTATGAAGGAGTTCCCCTCTAACTATGAAAAATTAAAGTTCTTACATTATTTTGTCCAGATTTACTGATAACGAAATTATATATCCAAGGGATGGAAACGTAATTTGGAGTTTTTCCCAACCTCAACAACTATTTAAAATGCTTACAATGTATAAATCATTATGCAACATGCACAGTCATGAGGTGCTCGATGTGGTTAAGGAGTTCAATGAATTCGTCAACAACACGCAGCTACATATGCCACGTTCACATAGAGGCAATGGAGTAGCTTGTAGATAGGAATGTGTCAATCTGGGTGTATCCGTTGGATACTTGATCCGAACTCTCTCTATTTAATGACCTGAAATCCGTCCCATTTATTTTTATATGGGTTTGGAATGAAACTTACTATCCATGCGAATAGGAGTTCGGGTTTAGAATTCTCTTATAGGTACCGAACCCAAGCCCGAACCTAACCAGAACACAATTTAAGTGCACATATATATGTACTTTTTTCCTCTAAGTTGAATCCTGGAAAGAAATAGACTTTAATGTCAATAGAGAGAGGTCGGCGGTGAATACCTAATGCTGTCACTTTCCCAAACTGTAAAGATGTGCACTCTTGATTATGATAACCTAATATCATATAAAATTCAGTAGTACACTAAGACTGTACATGAATCAGTGAGCAATGCAAATATTACTGAGAAATACTCCAACAGAAGTAGACCATGAAATGAGAATGTACTTAGTACTATGAACAAAGTATTTCTATGATTGAAGGAACGAGAATATACCCGTGAGATTATCTCATTCCATGTTCTACTCAATAAAGTATAACATGGAATGAGAATGCACTTTACTAAGAATGTTAGGCCTTTCAATATTTTTTTATCAGTGATGGTCTGGAACCAATTGTGGAGTTGTGGTTGAGATCGACATGTTGGAGCCCATACAAACTTCTCGAGTCGAATGAGATCTGACTAGCATGGAGTAACGACTAGCAATTGTCCGGCGTATGGTATGCACTAGTTTTTTTAAGAGTTTAATGGGGCTGTCCCCTTAGGACAACCAACATGGCTGTCCCCGCATCGTTTTCGACGTTTTTTTAATTATTTTTTTGAAAAATATCGTAATGTATATTCATCCCTATATCCTGTATATATGCCATTCGAATTTCGTCAGAAACAGAGACTCATACGACCTCCATCCAAACAGACATTTTTTAACGGTAACATGATGTTTTAAATCGACACCATCTCGATGGAGGTCGTCGGAGTCTCTATTTCTGACGAAATTTAAATGACATATATGATAGATATATGGATCAATATACATTATGATATTTTTAAAAAAACAGAAAAACAGCACGCGTGCAGCTATTATTGACTGCCCCAAGGGACGGCCCGGTAAACTCTTTTTAAATCATATACTTTTTTCAGCCTCACCTTTATGCATAAAAATCACAATAATCCGATCAATAGCGCAGACGGCAGACACTGACGACCGTTCTCAAAACACTTTATTTATGTCAGATCCGGACCCCCAACGTATACTTCCCCAAACCCTCTCGGAACCTCCAATCTTCGCATCGCCTCTATCACACCCCTGAAATGGTCTCCGTCGAACCCACCAACCCCTACCCAAGAGGACCTCTGGACGAGGAGGAGGACCCTTCCAACTCCAGGCGGATCGCCGACCGCTACCTCAAGCGCGAGATCCTCGGAGAGGGCACTTACGGGGTCGTCTTCAAAGCCATCGACACCAAGGTCTTCCCCCTAGTTCCTTTTATCCTTCTTTTTTTAAAAGAATCAAATATGTTCTCGCGTCTCTGGCATACTGTTCATAATTTGAGGATTTTTTAAAGAATATATTGTCAGTCCGTTATTATCGACATACGCAGACGGGACAGACCGTTGCCATCAAGAAGATCAGGCTGGGTAAGTATAAGGAAGGTGTGAACTTTACTGCATTGCGTGAGATAAAGCTGCTCAAGGAGCTCAAGGATCAGAACATAATCGAGCTCATCGATGCGTTCCCGCACAAGGGCAACCTGCATCTCGTGTTTGAGTTCATGGAGAGCGACCTTGAAGCTGTCATACGTGACAGGAACATTGTCCTCTCCCCTGCAGATGTCAAGTCTTTCCTGCAGATGACGCTGAGAGGCCTTGCATTCTGTCACAAGAACTGGGTCTTACACCGGTAACCAAAAAAAAGGAGAAGTCATCGCCGGACTTTCAGCTTACGGTTCATGTATTAATCAGACCTGCGGTTGTGTGTTTGACAGGGACATGAAGCCCAACAACCTGCTTATTGCTTCCAATGGGCAACTCAAGCTTGCCGATTTTGGTTTGGCACGGATATTTGGCAGCCCAGATCGCAAATTCACCCACCAGGTAATTTTTGATTTCTTGTTAGATCTGAACCTACTAAATTGAAGTATGTGAGTTTATTTCATGAATCATGATGTAATGCTTGTGGATTATTTCCTTTAAACTTGTGCTTTCAACGATGATAACAACGGCCTATAATTGTAGCAATCCCACGAAGGACACCCAATATGATGGTTTCTATCGATAATAGGTCGACTGCTAATTTTTGATTGCAATCCCAATCTGGAAACCATCTTGCGGAGTGTTGCCTTTTTCTGCGGGATGTGAGCAGTAGTTTAGGGAGGTCGTTCCCTCCTGGGAAGATTTTGCCTCCTCTTTATGATTTGGTCCAGAGAAACATTGTGTAGAAGATTGAGCGGGTCTCAGTCCATCCATCTTCTCCTTGTGGAAGAGCCGACCCTTGGCATTCTCTCTCTTTGTGACATCTATCATGGAAGGACTTTTCAGGCCCAACATTCTTGCTTTCTTGCCTCGTTGAATTCCTAATAGCAGATGACTTTGGAAATTCAATGCATACGTCTCTATTATGTTGATGCCTACCTATCTATGCTTTGGGTGATATGGATGTTGATGTGCTGCGCGAAGATATGGTTACATGGCAGTCAAATAATGCAAGTCGCTAGTTAAATTGGTGCCCATCATACTCAAATCTGGAGAAAATCATATGTTATCTGTGTTCATGAAATTACCTCCAACATCACCATTCAACATGTGTTGACCCCTTTTTTAATGGGAAAAGTTCTTTGCAAGGGAGAAGTGGGGTCTTTTTCCTATGAGTGGAAAGTGATGACATATTGACCATGGTTGCTTTTCTTTCAAAATCACATTGTTCAAATGTGAGAAATACCAACTTACAGTTTTTTTGAGTTCCTTTTTTGGGAGGAGTTTTTGGAGTTCCTTGTGGATTAGTTATTAAGTTTCTCGATGTAGTAGATAATGAAGCTATTAAATATTAAATCGATCCCATATCATCGGGTCAGAATTTCGACTTAAAAAAATCACCGAGTCGGAATATGAGCATATCACGGATGTGCCACCGATATCTTAGAAGTTGTGGATGGGAAGGAATGAGATACTTTATTCAAGGGATATGGGATTTTTTATATAACATGAAACTCTAGAGCATAAGTGGTGATAATTACATAAGAGATACCAAAGGTTCCATGCCACAATAATTAAAATAAAGAGAAGAGCTTCAACACCCTCTCAAGTTGTAGCATATCTATCAATTTGAAGGTGAATGTTTTGGAGGTTCTGAATGAGTTCAGGGTTGACAACAGGGGCTTCGAGAAAGTTAACCGAGCGCTAATTTTCCTCCTTCCAAAGAAGGAAAATCTGTTGAGAGTGGACGGCTTCAAACCTATAACGATTTCCAATGCAATTTATCTTGTGGCGGCAAAGGTGCTCGTAAATAGGCTCAAGTTGGTTATGGATTCTGTGGTGTTACATGGACAGTCCGTCTTCATCCCAGGGCGTCAAATGGCGAATGGTGTGATTATGGCGTCAGAGATATGCCTAGAGTAGAAGCGGGCAAGGAAGAAAGCACACACTCTGGAAGATTGACTACACAAAAGCCTATGACTGCGTTGATTGTGGATTCCTGTGGACATCTTTGCGGCGGAGGAGTTTCCTGGAAACATGGGTTCAGTGGATGAAGAGATGTGTCACTACATCCTCCTATTCAATTATGGTGAACGACAAGCCGGAGGGTGGTCTCGTGCAGCCTCAGTGTGGGGTCCGTCAGGATTGCTCTCTCGCTCCCATGCTTTTCATTCTAGTGGCCGATTGCCTGGTGCTGTTGTCTAGGCGGGCGGTGGAGGCCGGGTGGTGTGAGGGATTCTGGCTGGGGAGTATATCTATCCCATTGCTTCAATGTGCAAATGATACGATTTTTTTTCAGGGAGGGACGGATGAGCAGAACCGCAAGGCCGCGCACCTTGTTTATATCTTTGGCAGTCTCTCTGGTATTGAGATTAACAGTCACAAGTCGGTCGTCACAGGCTTTGGGATGGAGGGTGGCGATCGCAGTAGGCTCGCGCATTTGGTCGGGTGCCCTTCGGGGATCTCCCTATCTCCTACCTTGGGCTGCTGGTGGTGGATGGTTATCATGGTAAGCTTAAAAAATCGGATTGGGACAGGCTAATACGTAGAATGGAGGAACGATTAGCTGGATGGAAGACGGTGACCCTATCTAAGGGTGGGAAATTGACCCTCAAACATGTTCTCGCCGGCATACCCATCTTCTTCTACTCGACTTGGCCTAATGCCAGTGGGGGTCAGAAAAAAAGTTGAGGCTCTGATAAAGACCTTTTTTTGGTCAGATGGTAAGCAACAGAGATTCGGGCTGCACCTTGTGTGTTGGGATGATGTTACAAAGGAGTGTGGAGATGATGGCCTTGGAGTCCGCGATGTCGTGGTCATGAACAAAGCATCGCTTGCCAAGTGAGTGATTCAGATTTGGGGCCCCTCTACTTCCTTAGATGCCAGATTGCTGAGAAACATATATGGAGTTAACGGGGAATTGATTGCCAACAGAAAAAGATTCGAGTCGCTGCACTGGTCCAGAATCCGCGTTGTTCTGCCATCTGTTTCTCCTAGGTTGCGGCCAAAGGTTGGGAATGGTCAGGCATTCAGATTTTGGAGAGATGATTGGACGGGGGAGGGCGCCCTTGGGGGGAGGCTCCCTAGACTGTTGGCTCTAGTGGCGTCGAAGGAGGCCAGTCTTGGTCAGGTGGCGGTTGTGGGGACATGGGCACCTCTGTTCGTCTCGGGTCTGTCGGAGCAATGCATGGAGGACTTCTTGAGGTTGCTGGTTGAGGTGCCTCCGCTGGGGTGCAGTTTCAGGAGGAGGATCACTATGTATCGGAAGAGGGGAAGTTCTCGGTGAAGAAGGCGTATAGGCAATGAGGGGGTCGACATTGGAGCATGAGAGGGACGTGGAGTTATGTCAGGACATGAAGATTATCTGGGCGGTCGGTATCCCTCTCAGGGTGAAGATTTTCCTTTGGTGTCTGAGACGTAATCGCTTATGTGATAAAGTGAGGAGGGGGAGGCTGTTTAGCTTGGAGGACACACGTTGTGACAAGTGCGAGGGCTCGATTGAGGATGCAGATCACCTGTTTTTTGGATGCGCGACTTCGACACAGATGTGAAGGGAGTCGGGGATTTCTTGGGTGGAGGCAACATGGTTAGAGTTATTCTGGAGGTCGGTTCGCACGGTGGGCATGGGCTCGACGGACGATTGCACACAGCCGTTTGCTGTGCTATGGGCCATTTGGACTGGGCGAAATGAATTAATTTTCAAAAACCAGACGTTCTACTTTGAAAATGTCGTCTCTCATTGTAATATGCTTTATAATTTTGGTCTTCGCTCTAAAGTACTCGATCTTTTTTAATTTAAGCTTGGTTATGGTGACTCCCGTCTCGGGAGTGCACACTCTTTTTCATAAAAAATCTATCGATCATGTCCAACTTGGCAATCAACCATGATATATATATATATCTTTGATAGAGCCATTGTCAATGTATCTATTTGTAAGCTGAAGGTTCGTGGAGATATGCGGAGTAGTGATCTTCCTCGTACTGCATGTTGAATGAAGTGACAATCATCTTTAATGTTCTTAGTCTGCTCGTGGAATACGTGATTGGTAGCAACGTATGTAGCAGACTTGTTATCACCGTATAGAGGAACGAGAGTAACGACAAGAGGTTCATGCTCTTGTAGAAAGGAAACTAACCATGTAATCTCACAAGTGGCTTGAACCATCACCCTTTATCCAGCCTTTGTACTCGATCTAGAGTAACAATCTACTTCTTACTTCGCTATGTAACAAGGTTTCCTCCAACAAATATGTCGTAACCGGTGGCAGATATTCTGCTCTTAGGAGAACTGACATAATCAACATATGCGAAGGCGGTGATGTCAGTGTGGCCATTGGCCTCATAGAAGAGGTTTTTACTTGGATAGTCCTTCAAGTACCAAAGGATCAAGAGAACACCCTACCAATGACTGTATTGAGGCTTCTCCATGTACTGGCTGGCTCTGCTCACAACATATGATATATCTGTCTCGGTGACTATAAGGTAGGGAAACTTGCTCATTAGGCTTCGATATTGTGTTGCATGCTCAAACTCAGGGTCGGTAGGTATACCATGTTCTCGCAATTCCATTGGGATGCCGGATGGTTTACATCTCAGTAAACCAGCCTTTGTAAGAATATCCAGATAATACTTCCGCTATGATAGATGTAGTCCCTCTACAATATATATCACCTTAATGCCAATGAAGTATCTGAGTTGACCAAGATCCTTGGTGACAAACACCTTCTGAAGGAAGGCCTTTACTTTTAGAACACCTACTTTGTTGTCATCATCAACAATTATCATAATATCAAAATAAACAATCAGTATCATAGCACTAGAAGTCCTTTGTTGACGAAGAACAAAGTTATCATATATTGACCTATGGTAGTCAAGTAAGCTTATCTCAGAAGTAAGCCCGTCAAACCATGATCATGAACTCTACTTTCGGCCACAAATAACCTTGCGTCAACATCATACATGCCCCCCCCAATGATGTAACATGGTGGTTACGCCATATAGACCTCCTCCTCAAGATCAATATAGCAGTTTCTAAAAAAAGATCACCATAGAGGAAGGCATTCTTGACATGTAACTGAAAAATTGGTTAACTTTTATTGGCAGCAACTAAGATAATCGTACGGATAGACCCCATCTTGCCCACTGGAGAGAAAGTCTTAAAGTAATCTATGCCATGAGTCTAGCTTTGAAGGAGTGCTTCCCTCGAGAGGTGAGGGGCCTTGTCTGTTGGCAAAGGCCCTGTTACCTCGATAATGACGCATTAGACTGTGCTGAGCAAGTTTGCATATTGATGGTGGTAGGCGTACCCCTTCGGTGTCGAAACATGGAGGTCCTGCAGGTTGCTTTCGCACATTTAGGAGTTGTCGAGGAGGTCTGCTGTAAGGGTCTTCAGGTCAGTGAGGGTTTACATGTTGAGCTTCTGCTGAGGGGGAGCCCGCCACCTTCACCTACTCAGGCTGAGTTGAAGATCCTACGAAGGGTGACGTTGGTGTAGGTTGCCCTCTTGGGAGAAAAGGTTGCTAATGGCTTCTTCGGAGGTTGTACCAGAGTGAATAACTGCAGAACAAGTGCATCAACAGCTGAACTCGCCGGAGGTAGACATAAGGAAGTGCAATTGACGACCTTAACTTTGGAAATTACGGATAAGGTGGCTTTGATTGCAGAAAGTGAGGAGTCAATGGGAGGAAGAGGCGTGTCAACTGCTGCAGATGGCGGTGTAAACCCTAACATTTCGTAGACTTTTCTGAAAGCAGTCCTCTTCCGTTCTTCAAGTGTGGCCTATGGATCCGGATCGGGTGCTAACCCGACAAGGAACCCATTTATGACTGTTAGAAAGTAGAGAATGCGGAAGCTAAATGATTAACAGAGCATAGAACATAAAGATAAATATGAAAGAACACAAAAGATTTTTACGTGGAACCCTACTCCCTAAGGAGCGGGATGAAACCACGGGAAAAGCCCTCAAAAGGGCGGATATTGCATTTCTTTTTCTCAATGGATACATAAGGTCCGAGGCTCCTTATATAGCCGCCACAGAACCTCCAAGTCCCACCACCGGTAGATGTGGGACTAAACATATGGATGGGGTAAATGGATCATTGAGAGATCCATTTACCCTCCTACAACTCATATGATGCACCACCAAATACTCCAACACTCCCCCTCAAGCTGGAGCTTGTAATGCTTAGCTTGGGCAAACGGAAATAAACTCAACTAACGCTACAGGATACTACAGACAATATTAATTCAACGCGTACAACTATCGACTGCCGTCGAGGACGTTGCTTCTCATGTCGTGCAGGTGAGGAGGACGAATATAATGGAGTGTGAGTCAACTGAATCTCCTCGTCGGAGAGCATGTGCTCTGAACTGCGCCTGTCAGAATCTTTGCAACTTTAAATGAGTCTCCTCGTCAGAGTACTCTGGCCCGATACAAGATGTGGACAACTGCTCCATCTTTGAAAAGGGCTGAACTGAAAGGCCGCGGACTGCAATCCTCGTCGGAGTCCACGATCACTGGAGAATGGAGTCTGAAAGTCTCCTCGTCGGAGAACTGGGTCTCTCCCATCTGGCACAGAGAATGGTACCCTACTCTGGAGTCCCTATGATACCACATGAAAACCCTTGCCCACATGGCATTGGGAATAGTTCTTTACTATAGAGTCCATATGGCTCATATGAAAACTCCTAACAAAAGAAGAAGAAAGATGGGGACCACGACAAAAGATGGCATACATGTGCACATCTGAAAAGAAGACCGCATCCATGTGCGTGTTTGAAACTGACTCAGAATATGATGTCGAGTCTGAATATTAATTGTAGAGTCTGGAAACTGGCTTGGTCTGTAATACGGAGTATGGGAAATCTGAATCTGACTCGGACCTGTAACTCTACATAATACTCCCCCTTTCTCCCATACTAGTCGGAATATATGTCATCGGCTATGTTGGGAAAAGACAAGAAAATGGGGAGAAAATATGAAACCAATAATGCCAATCACAAATATTTCGGCTTCTCAAAACATGGATAACATTTGGCCGTTTCAATTTTGGACGGCCCCCCTTTTTTGCAGTTTTTAAATGCTTACGACTTTTTATTGTACGCGCCTTTTCTCAAAATTATTTTTTTATAAACAAGTCTCGGCCCAAAAGATCTCTTTTTTTTTGGGCTCTTAAAGATATGGCCCCTACAATTTTTTTTTATGATATCACGGCCCAAAGGGCCCAAACTCTTCTACTCACTTCTTTTTTTTGAACTTTGGCCCACTTGGGCCCATCACTTCTGTTTTTTCTTCTCTCTCTCTCTTTTTAAAATTGGACTTCCTCCTTTTTTACCACTCATGGGCCAACTTAGGCTGGATATCTCTCTTCACTTTTCTTTTTTTGGTAAAGCATCCGCAACCCACTTGGGCTTTACAATTAATAACCCCACATTTTAAAGATACGACACCTTGTGCCCTTGTAGCAAAGATTTTTTTTTTAAAATTGCACGGCCCTATTAGGGTTCCCTTCGAATGTCGCCGCCCCTGATGGGGCACCTATATCTTAGCGCGTATGCTACGTCAAGGGGAAGGTGGACTGGTGGCTCATGTTGTATGGGAGTTGAAGCGGCTGGAGTTGTGGCGCCGCCCGCACGATCGTGAGGAAGGGGAAGACTTCGGGGTTGAGGGAGCCGTGTGTTGCCTACAGAAGGAGCTTGCGCAGAGAGGAAGGTCGGGCGCACCATCGCCTGGGATCGCGCCGGAGGCCTGGATATGCAAGGGGAGGCTGCTGCACGTAAATTTTTTTATGTGGAAGCGCTGCCTGGAGGCGCTAGAGGAGAGCGCCGTGCACTCTCGCGCGCTGCTTGGGGGATCGCGAACAAAGAAGAGCCTCCAGCTTGGGAATAGCTGCATTACCACATGCTCTGATGAGAAGCCCATGGTCAGCATCGCACCACATCCTGGACCTTCAACCAAGGAGACAACCTGGACCAAATTGACCCTTCCCAAAAACATGGTTGCTCCATCCTCTAGTCGGTTATCAAGCGAGAAGAAATCGAGAATTGATTCCTTGAGGTGGTTCTCCCAAACCCTTCAATGCGTGTCACTCTCTTCTCCCTCTCAATACTTTAGGTTCTAGAAAATCGACTATGAAAATTTCCTTCAGCATACTGGAGAAGGACATTTCTGAGGAATCCTAATCGGGTATGGATGAGGTGATTTATATGAGTGATCTCAGTTCGGTTGTCCTTAAACCTTATCTGAGCAGTTTTGTGTCACCCCTCGTTGGACGATCGCGTCACCTTATTATTAT
This sequence comes from Ottelia alismoides, assembly GCA_037367405.1. Classification (NCBI taxonomy): domain Eukaryota; kingdom Viridiplantae; phylum Streptophyta; class Magnoliopsida; order Alismatales; family Hydrocharitaceae; genus Ottelia; species Ottelia alismoides. The sequence goes on from JAZKJV010001084.1 coordinate 245,696, forward strand.
TATTATTCATTAGAGGACGATTCCGACAAGGACACACATGTATATTCTCTACCTCCTTATTCACGCAAGAAGTTTCATTGCAAATCTTCTTGATCCTTGTATATTCTTACTCCATCTTGTAGTCTTCTTCTTTCCCTCCCTCCCCAGTGATTTGTATCACTCGCCCAGACTCCAACATATCGTTTTCATTTTATGGCTATACTTAGGCTGACCAAAGCCTAAGTATAGGGGGAGGGTGAATCGAGTAACTCCTTTTCTTTTTCCTTTCGCGATGCATATCCCCCAAGCGCATCGGTTCTCACACTTACTCCTATCCTATACTTAGGCTGACTAGAGCCTAAGTATAGGTGGGACTGATGCCCATCCTGTATATGTTCATCCATTTCTCCTCTCGACCTCGATCGCCTTCTTTCACTTTTCTTCTATACTTAGCCTGACCAGAGCCTAAGTAAAGGGGGTTGGGTCGACTTCTATACTTTTCATTATTTTCACTCTCCTACGCTTAACACGTGCTGTCTTTTCCTCGCTTCTTGTGCCTTGAGGACATAACACCATTAAGTATAGGGGGTGTGTATATACTACATATATGCTTTACCCATAGCTCGTACTTTCACGTATTTTATATATATTATGTAATAATCATGGGATGGGTAAAATTGGTAAAAACGTGTAAAATACATGTATATTTGTATAATATGTATAGTGTATACAAGTTGTGAAATGTGTATATAAATCTTGTATACTTTTGTAAAATTCTTGTAAAGAATACTTTTGTAAAATTGTTGTAAAATAGGAGGTATACCAAGTTTTTTTTGTAAAAAAGGCTTCTTATTAACTCTTGCATATCATCCTTACATTCATTCAAAAAAATCTGTCTTGCACTTCATTCATATGCATTTCATAAGATATGCATTTCATTTACATATCTTGTATGCTCAAAGTGGAAAGTTAGTGAGTTCTGAACTGAGTTATGAATATAAATCGAGGATGGACTTTTATTCGATCTTAATCTACTTAATTTCAGAGGAATCTTATACGAATTGGAGTTGAGACTTTTTCAGGTCGAGCGACTTAATTCTTCGAGTCCATAAGTCTATGTTCACATGTCATCTTGATTGGTCTTAATAGAATATTTCATACACATGCACTATTCTTTTAGACAGTGACCTTCGGACAAGCACCTTGTACGTAGCTCTTCATTGATGAGTTTGTGAGGAGGCAGTATCCTTTAGCTTGGGGCCAGTGTGTGGAAACAATCGCAGTCATAATAAGTGGCCAGTGTGTCTCAACCTAGTCTAGTGGCACTAGCATCTGACGGCGAGATGCTGTGGGTTGCAATAAAGCTTCAAAAGAGTGATAGTTTGGTGGTATGTACATGATGCACATTTGTATATATTCTAAAAAAGGAAATCTTCAAAATAGTTAGACGGGTAAAAAGTAAATAAATAAAAATTCCCGTCCGAGAAAAATATGAAAAAACAAGGCATATGTTTCAAATCTCATACCAAGGAATCCTGAAGCTGGAGACTTGGCTACACCGGTTAAGCTCCAAGGATATGTGGCTACACTGGACATAGTCCATTCTCTTCTCTACCCCCTCTTCTTAAGCTGGTTGCACTTGAACTTAGAAGGGTATACTCCGCTCCTCGAGGAAAGAGTAGCTAGATCGGGGAATTAAGGTTACCATGTTAGAGGAGGCTGTTTCTTTGCCAGTTTTGAGGTGGAGAGCTATATTTCACTTACACAGTACAAGTAAGATTCATAGTCATCAGAATTTGCGTATAAGGACTTGTTTCGACCTTATCTTTGAGGCAACTTGAATAGAGACTTATGGAACTTAAAGAATGTTAGGTCTTAGATCCTATCCCAATAAGGTTCCGCCACACTAATAATCCAAAGGTCGAGTCGAGCTCCATTTTCATCTTTTGTTCATGATCTTGGTATGGAACCCAAAATCATTTCATTTTTGCATTTCACTTTAGTTGCCCGGGGATGAGCAAGGTTTAAGTATAGGGGTTGGTGAATATGTGATTCATTACTCTAAAGGTTGAAAATAGAGTTTCGTTCCTGAGTAATTAGATGCATTTCTCCATTTATTTTGCATTTTTTATGATTCATGCCCTTAGAATTAATATTAGCATTTTATCATGCATATTTGCATTAAATGAGAAGCTTAAATTCCTGTCTAAATATCACTTGTATATAACCATATTTTCCCTTATTTTTATTTATTTTTATTTATTTTAATATACACTATAGTGTATATATTAATAACATTAATAAATGAAAAATACCAAAAAAATTACGAACTTTTAAAATTGACTAATTAAACCCAAACCCTAGTTTGAGACTAAAAACCTTAAAAAAGTGAATATCTCTTGCATATAAATTCATATGGACCCTACTCACTTTTGAATTATGTTCGTTCAATTACCTTAAAAAAATACCAAATTCAAAAGAATTACAGTTCATATGTAAAACTTGGGTTTTGAGCTCCTTATTATATATTATACATATGTCTCCTTTACTTTATTATATTCCTTTATTTTCTTAATTATTAAAAATCCAAAAAATTAGATTAAGGTGTAAATATTTATTTTTTATTTTCTCTGATTTTATTTTGATTTTTATATTGTTTAAAAATGACAACAAAATCGTAAAACACAAAAATGTGGTATTTTATATCTATAAGATACCGCCAAAAATACTTTTCTGTACATATGATTTCTTTTGATTTAGGGTCTTTTTAGAAAGTTTTAGATCTCGTCAAGACGAGCAACTTTCATTTGATCACTTTTTTAATTGATCCCTTTTAATATTTCTTTTTGATTTTTTGTTGAATTTAATTTTTCGATTTTTCTGGGACAGACACGTTGTAGTTCCTTGAGCCAACACACGTCGTGCCCTTGATTTTATTTTATTTATTTTATTTTTTATTTATTTTATTCATTTATTTATGTAATATTCATTTATTCATATATTACTTTTTTGTATTTTAATTTATTATTTATTATTTTTTTATTGATTTTTCATTATTTTATTTATTATTATGGATTTTAATTTTAATTTTTAGTTTTTTAGTCGCCATGTGGCTGCCCCTACACGCGCTACATGATGCCCTACCCTTCTCCCTCTTCCTTCAACACGACCTGCTCTTGTCTCATGCGGTGCTGCAGCTGTTGCGAGCCCAACGACTGCGTGGGCCATGCCCTCTCTTCTCTCTCCGCAACCACCATACTGCGTCGGCTAGTCCACGACCTCCACCTTCTTCATCGGTAACTGACGTAGGACCTTGTCTTTCGGCAATCTTCCTGTACCTCCTCTCTCTCATTCTCTAGCCGCCCAACAGCCTCCGTGCACCTAAATCCCTCCGCGACGCTTGCATCTCCTCCAACTACCCTTAGAGCTCTCGGCCTCGTCCCCTGCGACCACCATCCGCCATTTCGTATATTGGAAAGAGAGAGAGAGAGAGAGAGCTCGGAGTGCTTTACCGGTGACAAAGGCTCAACATCTTCCTCGAGCAACGACCCTTCTTTGGGCGTGGTCCTGGGACCTCCGTCCAAGCTGCAACCGGACCCCACTCTGTTGCCGAGCTTCGATGCTCACCGCTAGAGCACCTCGAGGCGACGATTGAGGTCGAGTATAGCTCCCCCACAATACCGGCGACCCCTATAGGTATCTCTCTAATCCCTCTTCCTCCGCTTCTTCTGCTATTCCTCTTCCTCCTTCTCTTTGTCTTCTTCCTCCACTTCTTTCGCTTCTTCTGTCCTCTCTTTGAACATCTCCGCCCATGTTATCGTCCACCAAGCACCATCGTGCGCAACCTCGATCACCGCTTGTAGTGCCCTTCGCCTTTATCATCACACCCTCACCTTCTGTCTATCCTACCATACCTTCCCTCTTCGATCGTCATCAGTTCAAAGATGATTGCTCCTCTTCCTTCATCCACGACAGGAACCCTCGTCCCCTTCTTTTCATTGCGTGCTTCACGTTTTGACCGAGCTTCAACGCTCGAGTCAACCCCTTTCACTTGCAGGTCTAGAAACTGCTCGGTCAGAACTGATCACACTGTTGACCCTCGCCCCTCGTCCAGTCTTCCCTCACCGAGCAGCCTCGCCACTGCACGTAGCACTCCAGTTACTTACACCCTCGAACTGCGAGCGTCATCCTCACTAATGTCGTGAGCAACACCCTCGACATCGTCACCACCTCAGGCTTCCTCGGTGAAGTCACGCCCAGTGCTGTCGCTGACATTTCATGGGCCCAAGGCAAAAGAGAAAAAAATGGGCCCCTGTAAAAAAATTTAAAAAAATTGAAATTTTATATCAAAAGGCTCTTTAAATTTTACAAAGAACTATGTTTTTTATCGACAAGCATTAAACAATAAGTCATGGAATTAAATTTTTTTAAAAAAGATTTTTACGAGCTTTTTGGGAGGTGAAATCATGAATATAACATCTGCGTCAATGTTTTTTTATGAATTTTTTTCAATGGATAATGTTGCAAGACCGTTTAATCTTTCTTGCGACATTGACAATCTCAAGTAGGTTTTTATCAATTTTTGTTTTGAAAAACTTCTTTCGGCTGATGCCACTGTCACAAGCAAAGTTAAAAAAATTCTGTATGCAATGAAAATATTTGGATAACAATTCACAAACTTTATAAAGTTAAGAATTTCAATAGCAGACGTCAACTCATTTGGCAAAGTAATTTGCAATACTCTTAACTCAGAGTAAAAATCATTGAAATCAACATCACTTGAACCATCATGAGAAATTTAGAGGGGAAATTAGCACAATATTCTTTTGTTTCTTTATCATCCAACACCTTTAACGTATTTGAATCGAATAAAAATTCAAAAATATTTTCAAATTCTTTTAATTGCTCAAATCTAGTTTTTAAAGACGTGATCGCCATTGCGAAGCCCTCTTTGGATTCGAAGCTTGACTTGATTTCACACTCCTTTGCCGGAGCACGCTCAGGACACTGCGGGTTGGATCTTGAGCGCAATGTGGTTGGGAAAGTTTCCTCGAGGCTTCCATGTTCAGAGCATGCGATGCTCTTAGATGGTGATACCGTTCTTATTACCCTTTCTGCTGGGTCAGGATCCCATCCAGAGTAGGAATCACTTCCAAACGAGGGAGGTGGTGATCAATTGCGAATGTGCATGGTATTGAAGATAGAGATGAATGCTGACGAGGTGGCTGGCGGAGGACAAGTGGCTACGATATCTCTCGATGAGGGTAACCATGTGGGTTTGGGCCATACCCGCACGAGAAGGATAGCTTTGAACTCAAGATGTTTTAAAGAGATGGGGGACTGAATTGTTTTGTGATCCAACCTAATTTGTAAGATGTCTCTAGACCTCGTGGGGTTTTTAACAAGGCACATCACTCGTTGATTGTTTCCTCTCAGAAGGGTGTAGGGTAGAGACACAAGAGTGGGAGACTCATCGAGTGGAGCTCAACCAGGAGGTGGGGGTGTTTGAGGGCTCGAGAGATGGGGGGTTTTCTATGGTGGAGTCCATTTTGATGAAGGTAGGGTGGCTACTATGATATGTGATTGTTCATACCGATGGGACGTACATGGAGGCATGTGTTTCTCCACAATGTGTAGGAGATGCACCCCGAAGAAGCCTTTGAAGTGGCGGTGGTTAGCTAAGCAAGTGGGGGTGCATGTGGCAGGGGGCACTGTGTCTAAATAAAGTGCTTGACTTGGTATATGCGCGGGTTAGGGCAATCAGAGAAGAGGATGGCTGTTGGTTCTTTGCTCGGCACATGGAGGGTTGACGTGGCTTGCCTCTAAGAAATGAAGATTGACTCATGGGATTCTATGCGTTGGAGGTCAGTCTCCGGTCCTCTCCTCACAGAGTTCAGGGCCGTTCTGGCTAACAGAAGCTCATGGGGGATTGTGGTGGCATGGAATGGAGATGTGTTTGACCTGATTGATGAGAAGGTCTTGATGCATGCGGTGTTGGTTGTCTTGATTAACAAGATGGATTAGACGTGAATGATGGTGACATCGGGGCATTCTAGAATACGATGTTATGGAGTGAGTTGCGAGAGGCGAGGACATCTTTCCCAGGGTGGCATGGATTTTTGGTGGCGGATTCAATGTCACATTGTATTCGGATGATATGCTGGGTGGAAGAGGGGCTCGGGACCCTGGCTCGGGTCTATTTGCGATGGCAGTGGAGGAGCTTGCCTTGGAGGCTTGTGATGCGAATAAATGCAAGTACACTTGGAGAAGTTCATCTTCTCGTTCGTGTATCTTCCAATTCCTTCTGTCGGTTGAGACGCTAGAGTTTAGCATGGCCTGTGTGACTTCCCTACCCAGGTCGAGGTCATATCATACATCCTTTTGTGTAGACACGTGCAGTGATTGGGGCTTATCCTCGTACTTCAGATTTGAGCGTTGTTGGATGTTGGAGGAGGGTTTTCGTGATTTGGTCACGCTGTTTTGGACCAATTTAGTGGTGGACATTTCACAACTGTGAGACTAGTTCTCAAGATAAATGCGTTGCGACAAAGGTTGGTTACTTTCAGAAAGGATTCCTGTGTTATGCGTTAGCAGTGGCAGGCTCAACCACATGAAGAAGTGGTAAGGTTGGACTCTTTTGGAGGATAACTGGGAGCAGGACGTTGAGGACCTTGAAAGCCGTGGATTGTTGCAGAAGCTGGAGGAGGAAGATAGAAAATGAGAATTAGAGTGGAGATAACGGTCGCGTCAGAAATGGTTAAAGGGGGATGCGAACACCATATTTTTCTATGCGGCGGCAAATGAAAGGAGGTGAAATATGTGTGTGTGGGTGTGGTGGTTTAGCGGAGAGGATGATATTGCAAGGACTGTAATGGCGTGCTCCTTTTTACTGAATATTACACCATATTGTGATATAGATTATGCATGCTGTCTTGCAGATGGGAAATAAACCGTGGATTTTTCACCTATATTGTGGTGTTAATCTTGTCAATTGAAGGAGCAAGAAATAAAGGATGATACCTCAGTGTTGATTAATCTTCATATTCTGCTCGGTAGAATGATGGAGCAAAGATGCGACAACACCTTTGGCATGCATAGAACAAACAACCCTATGTTTCATGAACTGATTAAACATGTACACGTTGATAGCTATTTTACTAGAGAGACCTTACTTGAGAGGCCTTTTTGAGACTTCCAATGTTATTTTTTTGGATTTAACAACAAATATATTCACTATCACACTTCCTAGAGTTTTTTTTATCGATGCTTGGGATATAGGTAGCTCGTAATTATAAAGGACTTGATGTCTAAGAGGAAGTATGCAATTGATATTTTTCATGAGTTTGGCATTTAAGATGCTAAATTCGCTTAGATCCCTATTGATTGTAAGGTTCGATACTATAACGAAGACAAGTTAATGGTGATAAGAGGTAATAATGTTAACTAGTTGAGAAGTTCACGCAATCTTATTAACACTGAACCTTACATCTCCTTGGCAGTCGAGAAACTTAGTTCATGAGTAGGTCTATAAAGGTTGATTGGGGTGTGGTCATGACGATCTTATGGTCAAGGCCAGAGTTGTCTATTTCGATACCATATCGATGACTGGAGGAATCAACATATTGAGAACATGCCACTGGTATCTCACTGAAATCGGTCTCAACTGAACGAAAATGCAAAGGAGCAGAATTTGCCATATCGATACCATTTCGCCAACTTTGCGAAACCAACATATTGATGAAATTCGTCAACATTTGATCCATGCGTAAGGCATATTAAGGCCAATAAATGAGGGACTCGTTGGCTAGTTAGGAAGCTCCTTTGTCTTACTATTACCATAAATAACATATCTCTAGCGGTTGGAAAACATAGTCAGTTCATGAGTTCTAAACATGCCTATTGTCTAGTGGGATGTCGTCACATTGTCTTGAGGTATATCAAGTCTGCTTGAATAGAAGTTACTTTTTTATAGTAGGATTGGTAGTATAAGGAGGAACGACTAGTGGATAAGCAATAATGTCGTTGTCTAGTTGGGAAGCTCCTTCATTTGCTAAGAACTTTATCTGTATTAGAGGAAGTATGTAGCTGATCTTTTACTAGAGTTTGGCATGTTTAGTGCCAAGACAACCTAGGCCTTTCCTTTACCTCAGTAGTAAAATGAGACAAGTTAGTGTCATATCATTGTCTAGTTTGGACTTTCCTTTACCTTACTATCACTCGACCTGATCTCTTTGGAAGTTGGGAAACATAGTTCATGATTAGGCCTATGCATGTCCATCGAGATTTTGCGATAATGATGTTTGGTATATCAAAGTCAATGGATGATGGACAATATTGTTGGCCAGTTGTGAGGCTCCTCTTTCTTATTATTGCAAGAGGTGTTATCTCCCTGGCAGTTGGAAACCTAGTCAATTCATAAGTAGGCCTACACATGCTTGTTCGGATGCTGTCATGGTGATCTTGAGGTATATTAAGGCTGCTTGAATATAAGTTACTTTATAGTATAATCTCTCTAGATATTACAACATATTATAATGTTGTCACCTAGAGGAGCAAGAAAAAAGCATTGGTATCCCGTTTGAGTGTAGAGAAAGAATGCATGGTAATGACTTAGTCAATTCATAAGTAGGCCTACACATGCTTGTTCGGATGCCGTCATGATGATCTTGAGGTATATTAAGGCTGCTTGAATATAAGTTACTTTATAGTATAATCTCTCTAGATAAAACAACTTATTATAATGTTGTCACCTAGAGGAGCAAGAAAAAAAGCATTGGTATCCCATTGGAGTGTAGAGAAAGAATGCATGGTAATGACTTAGGATGATGAAGAGATGCAACATCTGATAGGAGTGCTAAGGATCTTCATACTAAAACGGGCACAATAATTGAGTTGAGATGCAATGACATGACTGTCGAGCATATTAAAAACATCCCCATGTTCCATATCAGATTAAACATGTAGAGGTTGATTGCAACTTCACTAGAAATCTCTTATCCAGAGAGGTCTTCTTCAAACTTCCAATATTACTTCTGCAGATCACATAACAAATATGTTCAATAAGGCTCTTCCTAATGTTTCTTTTAAGCGACACCGTAACAAGCTGAGAATGTCAGACATCTATGCTCCAGCTTGATTTCAGACCTATAAATCATGTTTTGCGGCCCTAGCACACACCAATGATTGACGATGATGGTTGTATGAGTCTACACGTAACTTGCTACAATCAGTCTATTTCCAGTCGAGTTCTGTTTTTTTGGCCTTCTTTCATCACGTTAGAGAACAAGGGGGATCTTTTTTCTTTGTCCGGTGCCTTCAAAGGCCCGGCTCCCATCATGAAGATGGATGGGGCCAACTATGAATTGTGGTCCATGCAGTTTCTGACCATCATGCGGTGCAATAATGAGGAGCACATTCTGACAAAGCCAAGATGATGGACAAGACTGGGGACAATACTTCGTGGAAGCAAGACGACACATGTACGTGTATTTGGTTCTCCGGGTCCCTTACCACAGAGATAACCAATTATATTGTGAATCAGCCAACCATCAAGGCAATGTGGGATATTCTGGCATCTACTTATGCTCAATCGAAGAATGAGGCCAAGATTCTTTAGCTTCAGTTTGACATTTACATGGCCAAGCAGAATGGTCATCCACTGCACACATTCTACTCCTCGCTTCGTGGCATGTTCGAGAAGCTTTACACCTTCCTGTCTATTATGACATCTACTGAGTAGTTGATGGCATGCATGAATTCCACGATGGTTGGAGTCTTTTTGGCTGCGCTCGACCCTAAGTACGATGCAGCACGAGCACAACTCCTTATTGGGACAACCGTACCTCTCATGGAGGAGGCCTACAATTGTCTCAACATGCTTCTTATTCCTCCTACTTACACTCCATAGCCCTATTCAGCGATGGCCACTTCTCGTGGCAAATGAGGGTCTACTCAGTTCAGAGGGCGTAGTCCCCATGGTAGAGTCGATGGATGCCGGCGTGGTCCTTGCACCTACTGCTGTCGTCCATGACACTCAGAGGGTACATGCTACCTGAAGTATGGATACCCTGCATATGCTCATGTGGTAGAACAGATCGAGCCTTTAAAGACTTTAGCTTTCTAGGCAGATCCACGCCTGGATGACATTGTTTCTCATATACGAGAGATCATGCCTTCAGTGAACGACACCACCACTACAAGATCCACATATACTGCAATTGTAGCCAGAGCATCTTCGAGCTCCTCAGGTATCACTTACGCTTTTACTAGTAGTAGTTGAGTAGATATGGCATGGTGAATCTTAGACTCTACCGGTGGAGACAGAGCTTAGTTCAGGTCCTACAAGACGATGCCTCATGACAGATGGGTTCTTATTGCTAATGGGATCCACTTAACCATCACAGGACATGGAGAGGTATATCTGAAGCCATCCATGCGCCTTCAGAATGTTTTATATGCCCTTGATTTTTAGATGAACTTCAGATTACTAAGGATCTGCATTGTTGTGCCATTTTTGATCCTTCATCTCTTGTGTTTTAGGACATACTTACGATTAGGGTGATTGGATGTGGCCGTGAGCGCGATGGCTATATAGATTGGTCCAACCTCCTCATGTTGGTGCCTCTACCATTCCTACTGGACCGGTCTCACCGTACATGTGGCACCTTCGTTTTGGCCACCTTCTGCAGAAGCTGTATCATGTCCTGCCACAGATCTCCACATGATCCTCCTTTAAGTGCGAGGCTTGCCAGCTTGGGAAGCACTACCGTTCCTCCTTTTCATCTCGTCAGAGTTAGAGCAGTTCTCAGTTGTTTGAGCTCCTTCATTTAGATATCTGGGGTCGGAGTCGTGTTGGTATCGTTTTTATTTAGGCGATGTAGATTTCTAGACTTTCTTGGGTTTTCCTTTTGAAGAATGAGGAATAAGTCTAAAGCTTCGAGAAAACACTAGACACATGCATGATGGAGCGACGGAGGAGAGAAGCTCTACGAAGGGCGTTTCGGGAGGGCAAGCGTGTTTGGAGAGAAGTTCAGGCCATTGATCGAAGTCGGGTTGCAGATGGGGAGGGGGATGCTAAGGTTTGGTTGGTCGTGTCCCACTGCAAGCGTGGCCGTCGATGTTTCATATGTGGTAGGCTGGGGCATCTTGCTGCTTCGTGTCTTTCCCGTCCTCGTTGCTTCTCTTGCGGGGCGGTAGGTCATCGTCGGAACGTATGCTCTCTCAGGCGGAGCACTTCTGCGGAGAGTGCCAATGGGGTCCCCTCCAACTCCGATTGGTTGGCAGGAACATGCAAAAGGGTTAAGATGGCGGTGTGGTTGGGCCCTCTGACCTCTTCTTCGGTGGTGCAAGAGAAGAAAGAAGGTTTCTTAATTGGTTCTTGGACAAAGCCATCCATCTCCTTGGATTCGGTTTGGGCGGGTATTTCTCTCTTGCTTGGAACTGAGTTCTCCGGAGATGTGGTGGCTATAGGCTTCCAAAAGTGTTGTGCTCGTGTTCTCTCCTGATCTCAATTGAAGCGTCCGGTTCTGTCTTCCAAGAATGGAGATGATGTCGGGTGGAGGCTGTCGTGTTTCGCCGATGGCTTCGATGATGTTGCGCTAAAACGTATGGCCCAGGTGACGTGGGTCCCATTCCTCTCCCATTCGGTTTATCGCCTGGGACCGGGGCTCTCGTATTTGGGGTCGATGGTTTGTCTCATCTCTGACGGTCGCTCGCCGGGAGAAGATCCCTCGGCAACCCAGCTTCTGATGGAATGCCCTGTGTGGGAGAAGGTTTCTTGATTGGTTCTTGGACAAAGCCATCCATCTCCTTGGATTCGGTTTGGGCGGGTATTTCTCTCTTGCTTGGAACTGAGTTCTCCGGAGATGTGGTGGCTATAGGCTTCCAAAAGTGTTGTGCTCGTGGCCTCTCCCGATCTCAATTGAAGCGTCCGGTTCTGTCTTCCAAGAATGGAGATGATGTCGGGTGGAGGCTGCCGTGTTTCGCCGATGGCTTCGATGATGTTGTGCTAAAACGTATGGCCCAGGTGACGGGGGTCCCATTCCTCTCCCATTCGGTTCATCGCCTGGGACCAGGGCTCTCGTATTTGGGGTCGATGGTTTGTCTCATCTCTGACGATCGCTCGTCGGGAGAAGACCCCTCGGCAACCCAGCTTCTGATGATGGAATGCCCTGTGTGGGAGGCGATGGAGGCTGATGTTAACATGTCACTAGAACGGTTCTCTTTCGTCTTGTAGGTGACCTTTCTTTCTCCCTCGCCTTCGCCGTCGTCGATGACGTCGAAACTCGTCCTCGTCGATCCATGTTCCTCCACTATGCCATGCCAACTTTTGACCGTTTCGGTGGTCCCATCTCCCGAGGCGTCACTAGAGAACGTTTCTGCCTCCGAGGCCGATTTGGAAAGTCGTTTCGACTACTTGGTTGACAAAAGATGCTTCGCCTCCCTTCCAAAGGAGGAACTGAAGAATGCGGTTTGGAACCTTAATGCGGATGACTCACCTGGTCCGGATGGTTCTCCTGTTAGTTTCTTCAAGGAATTTTGGGATCTCATGGGTGATGAGGTGCTGCAAGTGGAAGAGGAATGCTGTCAGTGCAATGTTGGTTTTGATAAGTTAAACAAGGCACTTATTTTTCTCCTTCCGAAGTGTGAGACGACCGAAAGAATCGAAGATTTCAGACTGATCACCCTTTCAAACGCTATTTATCTCATCGTGGCGAAGGTGTTTGCTATTAGACTTAGTAGGGTCCTCGAATACATTATCTCTCCTTTCCAGTCAGCTTTCACTCCGGGTAGGCAGATTTCAGACAACTTGGTTATTGCTTCGGAGATTATTGTCGAGTGGAAGAAAAAAAGGAAGCTATGCTTTGAAAGGTGGATTTCGCCAAGGCTTATGATACGCTGGATTGGTGGTTTCTCTGGTCGGCTCTCCATAGACGTGGTTTTCTAGAGATTTGTGTGTCTTGGATGAAACGTTGTATCACCATTGCGTCGTTGGCGGTTCTGGTGAACGACGATCTGGAGGGGGGCTTTTTCCAGCGCAGAGGCGGGTCAGACATGGCTGTCCTCTTGCTCCCTTACTGTTTACCATTGCTTCAGACGCCCTCGCATGCATGGCATACCGCATTCAGAACTCTGGGATCACAACGGGTTTTTCTGTTGGTGACTTATTAATCCCACTCCTTCAATATGCTGATGACACGATTTTTTTCATCGAGGGAGGAAAGGAGGGGGCCAACGATTTGACGCTCACTTTGGCGATTTTTGGAGAAATATCCGGGTTAGCTTTAAAATTGGCCAAGTCCACAATGATCCCCTTTGCTCTATCGGATGATGAGATGCAGGGTTGTAGTGGCGAGATCAGCACAGAGTGTGGGTCACTTCCTATCTGTTACTTGGGCATTCCTCCGACGTCGGGCAGAATTGAGATGCCAGAATGGCTACCGATTGTGGAGAAGATGGAAAAGAGGCTTTAGGGTGGAAGGCTTCCATCCTTTCTAGGGGGGATCTCCTCGTGCTGGTGAAGGCGGTGCTCTTTGCGATCCCGATTTATTTCATGTCCTCTCGCCTTCTCCCCGTAGGATCAGGAATTGTCTTGAGAGAGTTATGAGAGGATTTCTGTGGAACAAGTCCGGTATGGAGGGTAGTGGGATGCATCTGGTTGACTGGAGGTCGGTCACGCTTCCAAAAGTAGATGGTGGTTTGGGAATAAAGCGTCTGGATTCGATGAATGAGACCTTGCTAGTGAAGTGGGTCAACATGCTTTGGGGGAGAGATGAAGATCTCTGCTGCTCTCTCATCAGGTGTATCTATGGTATCTCTCGTTCATTGGTACAGACTGCTTCTGGGGGCTTGCAACCATATGCTTTCTGGTAGGGGATTTTAAAGGTTTTACTGCGCGCTAGAGAGCTTTTCCGCCCTATTTTTGGTTATGAGGAGTCCTTTGCTTTCTGGACCGACAAATGAATGAGAGAGGGTGTGCTTAATACTTGTTTCCCCCTACTTTTCACCCTTGCTTTCGATCGGGAGTTGCGAGTTGCTGACTGATGGTGTGATGGAAATTGGATGCCTATGTTTGTGACTAATTTTTCGGATCAGCGGTTGGAGGAGTTCTTACTTTTGATGGACTCACTGCGTCAGGTTGGGGGATCGTCTTTGGATTGTGACTACTAGATTTGGAGAGGTGGCTCTTTTTCGATTAAGAAGGCTTACGAGGCAATTTGTAAACCTCCACCTTCGAGGACGGATGAACTGGTTAGAGATTGCAGATTTATTTGGACGCTTGGCTTACCGGAGCGGATGGGGTTCTTCTTCTAGCTTCTCAGGAGAAAAAGACTAATGACGAGAGATTGCTGTGCTGGATTCTTTGGGGAGGTTTCTGACAGATGCATGCTTTGCGGGTTCGAGATTGAATCTATAAAACATCTTTTCTTCCTTTGCACCTGGTCTCCTGAGTCTGACCTTCGATGGGTTTGTACCCAAAACCTTGAGGCGTTCTGGCTGTCTTTACAGGGGTTTTCGCGATGACCAAGGTTGGATCTGCTGAAGCCCTTGGCACTTATTTGGTTTATCTGGATTGCTAGAAACGATCTTCTTTTCTCAGGTCAAAGATTCTATAGTGAAAATGTCTGTATCCAGTCTAGGGGAAATCTTGAATCTTGGATTATGTAACAGCAGTTTGTGTATTTACCCCTTTTTAATTAATTAATCTACAAGGGGTGTTCATCGTCGCGTGCCACCCCTTTTTTTTAGTCTTAAAAAAAGAATAAGTCGGAGGCTGGTCTGTTATCAAGTCATTCATTAATGAGATAACGATTATTTTTTTCTGCCAATGTCAAATATCCACATTCTGATAATGCCTTTGCAGTCTACAACTTTATGAGTTTCTCAGGTTTCTTAGCATTGTACACCCGACCTTGTGTACCCAATACATCTCAGCAAAACGGTGTTGCCGAGCACAAATATCGTCACTTACTTGATGTGACCCAAACCCTATTGATTCAGAGTCGCGTTTCTCACGCTTACCGGGGTGACGGGGTTCTCACTGCTTGCTGCTTAGTGAAACACATGCCTTCGTTTTTGGGAGAAAAGATCCCTTTCTCGATTGCGTTTCCCGAGAAGGATCTATTCTCCCTCACACCTCGTGTGTTCGGATCTATAGCCTTTGTTCGTGATTTTTCTCCCGACCGTGACCATGGCCTCAAATTTCAGCGAAATTCGGACGATTTTCTGTCGAATATCGATATCCAGTCGAAATCTAAATTCGATTGAAATGACCGAAATATGGAGGTCCTAGTACAAAAAATGACCGAAATGATCGAAATTCCGGTCGAAATTCCACGGAAATTCTGTTTTGGTCGGTACCGAAATGGTGACTGAAACCGACATTTAGGGCCTTGACCGACAAGCTCTCCCCCAGAGCTGTCAAGTGTGTTTTTGTTGGCTACTCTCATACCCAAAAGAGGTACCATTGCTTTGACCCGCTTCGACGGAAATACTTTGTCAGTGTTTATGTTACATTTTTTAAGTCTGCCATGTATTTCTCTCCTACAAGCGACAAGCTGACCCCATCAGACTTTGATGACGAGATCTACGTGCCTCCACTTCATACCGTTCTACCACCACCTACACTACTCCTGCTCAGCCACCGCTCAATCCACCACCACCACCACCACCATCTTCTGTACCTACTCCCGCTCCTCCACCTATTCTTGTGGCTGCCCCTGGACCACCTGATACATTGGCTCAATTTTTGCCAGTGTTCACTAAATCCGCATATGCGGCCGCATATGCCCGTGCGGCGTGCAGACCGCACCGATTACTTGAATCAGTGCATTATGCGCCCTCCCGCATATGCGGCCCGCATATGCCCCGCATATCCCGCATATGCCCCGCATATTACTCCAGCAGCTCCAACTTTTCAATCTACTCATTCAGGTCCTTAATTCTGTAACTATACCTCTTCATTTAATTGTTAGAATATGACATGCATTTTTATACAATTGCAATGCATTATACCACTATGTATATGTAATGTTTTATGTTTTTCTCATGTATTATTTTCACGAGTATATGCAATGTATCATCGAATATTTTTTATATATGCCGATTGAGGTTGTGCTCATGTAGTGCATGTATGTGTATTGAAGTTTTGTTATTACGGATCATATGATGTAAAGTTTTTATGGTAAACGTTTTTTTGTGATTAAATATGAGGCAATTAAAAGTATATATGCACACCCATCTAACATGAACCGTTTTTCTTAGATCTTCTTTAACTCCACTTAGATACATAACTTCAGTTGTAATGTTATTCATAGATATTTTTTTATTTTTAAATTAAAAATTAGAAAACCGCTTAGAACCGCATATACCCCCGCATATCGCTTAATCAGTATTCGGTGACCAGTCCGAACGCATACGCATACCGCTTTCCTGAACCTTGATTTTTGCCATGCATGTTTACTCGCAGGTCTTGCTATGTTTCCCATGCTCACAAGTCTTCCAAATCATGCAACACGTCTCAGGTATGTAATGAGTACATGGTTTCTAATGATGGCACTACTGAGTTGTCTGTGCACGATGAGTCACTACAGGATGAACATTTACCCTTTCAAGAGGAAAACTTAAAGGTTTAGGACATGACAGATGATCTTGATGTGCCTATTGCTCTGCGAAGGCAGAGACATACGTGTGCTATATATTCTCTTGCAACCCATGTTTCCTTGAGCAGACTTTCATAGGATTTTATAAGATTTACCTTGGCACTATCAGGTATGGAGATATCACGGACAAATCAGGAGGCTATTTATATTTAGGACAGTTAGTGGCATCTAGCCATGGAGGAGGAGATGGTCGCGCTATAGTTACGTGACACTTGGAGTCCTGTTTCAGCTCCAGTTGACGCATCCGTTGTTAGATGCAAGTAGGTGTTCACTATGAAGTGCCGTACAAATGGCAGTGTGGATCGCTAACGCTACAAGATGAGACTTGTGGCATGTGGGTTCACCCAATATGGGGTGGACTATCATTATACTTTTTCTCCAGTTGCCAGACATTCTACTCTGTGTATCCTTCTGTTTGTTGCTGTGACACGAGAATGACCCCTCTATCAGCTTGATGTGAAGAATGCTTTTCTATATGGTGATCTACAGGAGGATGTCTACATGCAGCATCCACCTGGGTTTGCTGCTGAGGGGGAGTGTCAGAAGGTTTGCAGGCTACACAAGGCTATTTATGCCCTTTAGCAAAGTCCAAGAGCATGGTTCCAGAAGCTCTCGAACTTGATGGAGCAATAGTGGTTTGTGCGATCGACTATCGACCACTCTTTGTTTGAGATCATGATTCAGAGACGTACAATTGTTGTTTTTGTCTATGTTGATATCATTGTTACAGGTTACACAAGGCTATTTATGCCCTTAAGCAAGGTTCAAGAGCATGGTTCCAGAAGCTCTCGAACTTGATAGAGCGACAAAGGTTTGTGCGATCGACTGTCGATCACTCATTGTCTGAGAACATGATTCATAGATGTACAATTGTTATTTTTGTCTATGTTGATATCATTGTTAAAGGGGATGACAAATATGGCATTCAAGTTGCCAAGGATTTCCTAAGTCAACAGTTTGTGACCAAGGACCTTTGTAGTTTACTCTACTTACTGGACTGGAGTTTGCCAGGAACTAGCGAGGTCTTGTGATGACTCAGAGGAAGTACGTTACAGATCTTTTTTCTGAGGCAAACATGTCAGATTGCAAACCTGGTACTTCTCCTATGGACCCGAGCATGAAGCTCTACGATGATGACACTGAGGAGGTAGACGGAGCTTGTTGCCAAACTCCTTTGCCATGAGCAAAGTGTCATTTTATGGTGCATCCCAACCAAGCACATATGGATGTGGTTCATATGATTCTAAGGTATCTGAAGGCATCACCTAGTTTTGGATTTCTATTCAGCAACGGTACATCCC
This sequence comes from Ottelia alismoides, assembly GCA_037367405.1. Lineage (NCBI taxonomy): Eukaryota > Viridiplantae > Streptophyta > Magnoliopsida > Alismatales > Hydrocharitaceae > Ottelia > Ottelia alismoides. The sequence goes on from JAZKJV010001084.1 coordinate 263,637, forward strand.
TTTCAGTTACATCATGCGCAGATGTAGATTATGCTGGGTGTCCCAAGGACATGAACTCTACTTCAAGCTTTGCAGTGTTCATAGGGAATTCTCTGCTGTCTTGGAAGAGAAAGAAGCGAATCGTGGTTGCAGATCTAGTGCTGAGTCAGAATACGGGGTTATGACGCAGGCTAGCACAGAGATGATGTGAGTTAGATCTGTTCTTACCGACCTGACTATCGAGGTGCCTCTTCCCATGCACTTCCAGTGTGATAACCATGCTGCTCTTTTCATTGCAAACAACCCTACCTTCGATGAGAGGACAAAGTACCTAGAGGTGGATTGTCATTACACTCGTGGCATGATACAAAAGGGTCTCGTCGTCACTACTCACGTCAACTTTGTATACCAGACATCAGATGTACTTACTAAGGCCTTAACCAGAGGGCCTTGCCAGAGATGCTGTTCCAAATTGAGCCTGATTGATATCTACGCTTCAACTTGAGGAGATTGTTGAGATATTAGTTATCTTTTATAGTGTTTATATAATTTCTATATTCTTTTTCTTCATGCAATTTGTCCAACATGTTTCTCTTGTATATAAGATAACCCTAGGGCTTCATCAATAATATAATTCATTATTTCATCTCCACAATATATATAGTGTATATACACAAAATAATAAATGTCTTCTTAGAGAAGATGTGGATCATCTTTTCTTTCTTTGGATAAGGTTGGCTCCAGGAGGGGCAACTGATTGCGTCATATCTATTCGAAGTCACTTGGGGATGACAAGAACAGATCTTGGGTTGTTTGGCTGGTGAGGAATAGTGTGGTGTTCATGAATGAGAGTTTACAAGTGGAGAATGTTGTAGAGCTTGTAACGTTTCTAACTGAATCTCGATTTATGTAATATTTGATGGCTACATTTTATGTAGCTTTGTACTTTTAATCACGTGATTACAAGAAGTTTTTGGCACACCTTAGCGGTGAACACCCTTTTTCGCTTAAAAATAAATCAATCAATGATTTCACAGATTTATCATAGCGACTCAATGAAACAACTATGTAATTTGTAATTTTTGGTGACTGATAGGTGGATGGGTGTGATGTATATGCATTAGCTAGCCATTATTTTGTTCATCGTATGAATGAATTCTATGTTTTTTTTGACGTGATGCAATCGAAGTGAACATGATAAGTGTTGAGATATTTCTATCTCTTTATATGTTATCCTATAATTTCTTATTTCCTTTCGATATCTATGTAATTTCCCCTAGAGCTTTTCTCCTATATAAGAGAGCTCTAGGGTTACGGGTTGTGATACTTCTCTTTCACCTTTCCACATGGTATCAGAGCGACGGTCCTAGACCGGAGCCTGTGCCCTAAATCTGTGCCCCCACCAAAACCCTTATGCCTCACCTCCGCGGGTCTGCATCGTCGTCGCACGCCTGCGCCTGTGTGTGCTGCCGCCGCCGCATCACACACGCACCACTGCGTGTTTACGCAACTTTGCGCGCATACGTCCTGCACGCCTGTGCGCTCCAACACGTGCATCGGTGAGCCCCTGTGTGCTTGTGCGTGCCTGTGCACATGCACACCTCGTGCGCGCCTGTGCGTTTCGGCATGCACTCATGCACGACTGTGCGCTTGAGCGCACCCATGTTCCTGTGCACGCCCTTACGTGCCCTCGGGTGCCCACGCTCTTGGAAGGCTTTGTTCAGATCTCCTCGGGTGTGACGTGACACTCTAAAATACTCTAGCCTTCAAAGGGAGTCCTCAAAGAAGGGAAGTGGTTGTGGTTTGAGTCTACACCCACAACCATCTTCCTATATGTTTGTGTAGACATTTTCTGTCAAAGTTTGCAACCCCAGTCTTGAGAGATCGTTATCATCATATCGGACAACAAAGTAGATATTCCATATCTGGGTGTCTTCAAAGGTCCAGCACCCATTGTGAAGATGGATGGAAGCCAATTATGAACTGTGGGACATGCAATTCATGAGTTTAATGCAGTGTAATGGCAAGAAGCATATCCTCACACAGGGGGAGCTTATCGACAAGACTGGGGTTAATGCCTCATGGGAGGCAGATGATGCGTATGCACGAGTATGGCTTTTTGGAACGGTATCCATGGAGATAGCCAATGAAATTTTTAGCCAGCCCACGACAAAGGCTATATGGGATATTCTCGCCGCTACATATTCTTCGACAACGAATGAGTCAAAGATTTTGCAATTTCAGCACGATATCTTCACTTCGAAGCAGAATGGTCGTCCTCTCCATACCCTTTACACTTCGTTAAGGGGTATATTTGAGAAATTACATGGTTATATTCCCTTGACTAATACACCAGAGCAACTCAAGGCATACATGGATTATGTGATGACATGAGTCTTTCTAGCGGCACTGGATCCTGAGTATGATGCAGCTGGCGCACAGATTCTTATCGATGCCACTATACCTTCGATGGATGAAGCATATCGCCGGTTGAGCAGGCTCTCCATATCTTTTGGCAATTCTACTGCATCTCAGACTTCTTCAACCATGGCGGCATCTCGTGGCAGGGGAAGCACTATGCAGTTCCGTGGCCGTGGTGGTAGTGGAAGAGGGGGAGGCAGTGGACCTCCTCATCAGCCTTGCACTTATTACCATAGGTCAGGCCATTCAGAGGACACATGCTACTCTAAGCATGGTTTTCCCGCTTCAGCACGAGTGGCAGAACAGATCCAGCAGAGCAGCAGTTCGTCTGGCGCATCTGACCAGAGATTTGATAAGTTAGTTGCACTGCGTAGGGAGATTATGCTGTCTCCCGAGTCAACCAGCACAAAGTCAGGATCTTCGGAGGTAGCACCCTCGACCACTACATCCACATCAGGTACAATATATGCTTTTACTAGCTGTTACAGGGCAGACTTGCTAGAGTGGATCATAGATTCAGGAGCATCACATCACCTTTGTAGTGACAGAGGACAATTCAGTACCTATAGCCCAATTCAGTCATGTAGATCTGTAGTGATAGTTGATGGGACACATTCCCCCATCACTGGTCAGGGGGAGGTACAATTAACCCATGAAATGCAGCTTCAGAATGTTCTTTACGCTCCTGAATTTTCTATGAATTTATTATCTATTCTTAGCCAAATCACCAAGGATCTGCATTGTTGTGCCATATTTGACCACTCTGCTCTTGTGTTTCAGGACATTCTAATGGGCAGGGTGATTGGTACTGGCCGTGAGCAAGGAGGCCTATACAGACTGCTGCAATCTCCATATGTTGTTGTCTCCTCTCTTCATACTGGATCTGTCTCTCCATATGTGTGGCACCTTCGTTTTGGTCATCTTCCACTGCAAAAGCTGCGTCGTGTTCTTCCTCAGATTTCTCCTCACTTTACTTTCCAGTGTGAGGCCTACCAGCTTGGGAAGCATCATAGGTCCACATTCCAGAGTCGTCAGGGTCAAAGTAATCATGGTCTGTTTGAGTTGATTCGTTTGGATATTTGGGGTCCCAGTCGTATTCTTGATCTTCAGGGACATCGCTTCTATCTTGTTGTTGATGAGTTTTTTAGATTATCATGGTTCTTTCTGCTTAAGAACAAGTTTGATGCTAGTCCTATCATTCAGTCTTTTATTAATGAAATAAGAAATGTTTTTTTTTGCAAATGTCAAGTATATACGTTCTGATAATGCATTTGAATCATGTAGTACACACCTTTCTCAATTTCTTAGATCTTATGGTATTGTGCGTCAGATGTCGTGTGCTTATACATCCCAACAGAATAGGGCGGCTGAGAGGAAACATAGCCATCTCTTGGATATCACCAGGACTCTTCTAATTCAGAGTTGTGCTCCTCATTCCTACTGGGGAGACGCTATTCTTACTGCATGTTATTTGGTGAATCGTATGCCTTCATCGATTCTGGGGAAGAAGATTCCATTCTCAACTGCGTTTCCCTAGAAGGATCTTTTCTCTCTCACACATCGTGTTTTTAGATGTGTTGCATTTGTTCATCAGATGTCTTCAGGTCTTGACAAGCTCTCTCCTAGAGCAGTCAAGTGTGTTTTTGTTGGGTATTCCAAGATACAAAAGGGGTATCGTTGTTTTGACCCTGCTCGACGAAGGTACTATGTTATTGCAGATGTCACCTTTTTGAATCCATCATGTACTTTTCTCCTTCATCGATTCTGGGGAAGAAGATTCCATTCTCAACTGCGTTTCCCTAGAAGGATCTTTTCTCTCTCACACATCGTGTTTTTAGATGTGTTGCATTTGTTCATCAGATGTCTTCAGGTCTTGACAAGCTCTCTCCTAGAGCAGTCAAGTGTGTTTTTGTTGGGTATTCCAAGATACAAAAGGGGTATCGTTGTTTTGACCCTGCTCGACGAAGGTACTATGTTATTGCAGATGTCACCTTTTTGAATCCATCATGTACTTTTCTCCTACAGGTGATAAGCTCATTCCGTCAGAACATGGGGAAGAAATTTATATGCCACTACCTCCTGTCTCTCCTCCACTACCACCACCTCCTCCACCACCACTACCACCTCCTACACCACCACCGTCTCCACCTCCTGCCACACGTAATTTCTTTCCATAGGTTTACCAGCCTCGTGCTCATATGCTTCCACCATCATCCAACACGCCTAAGGTATGTCCTGAGCATTTGAGTTCCTCTGATGGTAATGGTGATTTGAGTATGCAGGATGTTGTTGATGATGCTCCTTCTTAGGATACAGAGGACTTGGATGTCCCTATTGCTTTACGACGGAAGAGGCGTGCATGTAAAATGCATCCTCTTTCTTCTCATGTCTCTTTGGCATAGCTATCTGACAACTTTTAGAGGTTTGTTACTGCCTTATCAGCTGTTCAGATACCGATATCCTATCTGGAGGCTTTACAGAGTGTCCTTGGCGTCTTGCTATGGAAGAGGAGATGACCACCTTACAGTCCCGGGGCACATGGAGTGTCGTCTCCGCTCCCCTAGGTGCTTCTGTTGTTGGCAATAAATGAGTATTTACCATTAAACACCGTGCAGATGGTTCGGTGGACAGATACAAGGCTCATTTGGTTGCTCATGGATTCACCCAAACTTATGGGGTGGACTATCAAGACACTTTTTATCCTTGTGCGCGTCACTCTACACTTCGTATCCTTGTTGCTGTTGCTGTGGTGAAGGATTGGCCTCTTTTTCAATTAGATGTCAAGAATGCGTTTTTATATGGTTATTTGCAAGAAGAAGTTTATATGCAGCAGCCACCAGGGTTTACTGCTGAGGGGGAGTCTAGTATGGTGTGTAAACTTCATAAGGCTATATATGGTCTTAAGCAGAGTTTGAGGGCGTGGTTTCAGAAGCTCTCAGAGTTGATTGAACTACATGGCTTTGCCAGATCTACTACAAACCATTCTCTTTTTGTTAAGAGAATTCAGAGAGGTACTGTTGCTATTTTGGTTTATGTGGATGATATTGTTGTCACAGGTAGTGATAACGAAGGAATTCAGGCAACCAGAGACTTTCTTGGACAACAGTTCGTGCCCAAGGATCTTGGTAAGTTGAGGTATTTTCTTGGACTAGAATTTGCAAGAAACCAACAGGGAATGGTAATGCCGCGAAGAAAGTATGTCATTGATCTCCTACCTGAGACGGATATGACAGGCTGTAGACCAACTACTACTCCAATGGATCTCAATGCTCGGCTATATGATGATGACTCTGCAGAGGTAGATAAGAGACAGTACAGAGAGCTGGTAGCGAAAGTATTGTATGTCACCATTACCATGCCTGATATTATCCTTTGTAGTCAGCAGAGTTAGCCAATTTATGGAGCAATCCAGACAGTCTCATATGGATGCAGTCAACATGATCTTGAGGTATCTCAAGTCTTCACTAGGTGCAGGATTTCTATTCATGAGAGACACGACCCTGACAGTATCAGGTTGTGTAAATGTAGACTATGCTGGGTGTCCTAAGGACAGAAAGCCAACTTCAGGCTTCACCGTGTTCGTGGGCAGCTCCTTAGTTTCATGGAGGAGCAAGAAGAAGACAGTTGTGGTCAGATCCAACAAATAATCAGAATATAGGGCAATGGCCCAAGGGAGCACAGAAATGATGTGAGTCAAGTCTGTCCTGACTGACCTAACTATGGAGGTGCCTCTTCCTATGCATTTACAATGTGATAACCAAGCTGCATTATTTATAGCAAATAATCCAGCCTTTCATGAAAGGACAAAGCACATTGAGGTTGACTGCCACTACACCCGTGATTTGATTCAGAAAGGGTTTATATTCACTTCTCATGTTGCTTCAGGTGATCCTGTTGCTGACATGTTCACCAAAGTACTTGCAAAGGGACCATTTCACCGTTGCTGTTCGAAGCTAAGAATGATAGATATTTATGCTCCAACTTGAGGGGGTGAGATATTTCTATCTCTTTATATGATATCCTATAATTTCTTATTTCCTTTGGTATGTAATTTTCCATAGACCTTTTCTCCTATATAAGAGAGCTCTAGGGTTACGGGTAATGATAATTTTCTTTCACCTTTCCACAATAAGAAATAGAATTTCAGTATATTTACCGTGAAGTGATTAAAAATTTGTCCTTTTCAAATTTATTGTGAGCACATTATATTTTGTACTTTCATCTGAAATGTTCCACTGTTATTTATGTTTTTTTTTGGCTGACAGTCTTGCCCCTTAGGTTTTTGCCAGATGGTATAGAGCGCCAGAATTGTTATTTGGAACAAAGCAATATGGTGCAGGAGTTGATGTATGGGCTGCAGGCTGCATATTTGCAGAACTTCTCCTACGCCGTCCATTTTTGCAGGTACATTTTTTTGGTCATATGTCTATGCTGTGGCTAATATCATATTCATTTTTTTGCTCAAGAAAATTACTAATGTCAAGGTTACATATATGCCCAATCATGTGCAGATATTTGAAGGTAAATAAAAGGGGTGGTCCAGTCCCCTATGTCTGGCTTTGTTAACCGTCAATTACTCGAGCTTTATAGATACCATCACCTCCTCCAATGTCGCAAGCGTCGCCGTCGAATCATGAATCCCACCTTTGACACCTCAGCTTCGACTCTACGTGCGTTGGGAGCTCCATCTGTGGAAATTTAGTCACCCGCTTTGCCTTTGTCGAATGCGTAACCCATGCCACTCAAGGTCCAGAAAGTCGATATACATACGATATTCGTTCGGTCAGGCGGTCTGAAGCTAGTAAGCAGATATGAAAAAGTATATGTGGATTATACGGTTTGTACTATTTTAATTAAAATAATTAAAAATAAAATAACAAATTCAAATATTAGAGAATTATGTTTGAAAAAAATATAACATGGACAAGATATAAAGTATAGACTTTTTAGTACAATGTGGTTTTAATTAAAGCATTTTGAAATAGTTAAACATACAATTGAAGAGAGAAATTAAACAAATGGGAACCAAGGATGTGCAAACAAAGAATGAAATCATTGCTAAAAGCGGGCCAGAAAAAATGATTCTGAAAAAAATGATTCTGGCAGAGAATTTGGTCTGACAAGTAGATTGTATTTTCTTAAGATTTACATTTCATTACATATTTACTCATTTCATTAACTGAAATAGACTAAACTCAATTGATTTCAAAATGATTATATAATGATAGGATAGCACATGAACTTAGACATAACCTGGAAATATTATTCTGTTTACTTTTTGTATCACTAAGATCACTTGCTGCAGAAATGATGTGAACCGGATCTTGAAATTGGTTCTGAAAACAAAATAAATAGATCAATCTTGAAGCAAAAAATGAAGGAAATTAATTTGAACACCCAACATTCTACTCGTCATTGCACATCTGATCTCAATCATTGCATACGAATGTATAGGTTCCATTAAAAAATCCCCTATCCTCTGGTCATTGAGATGGAATCAGATCGAGAGGTAATCAAAACAAATGGAGCAACAATATTGAAAGCAATAACGCCAAAGATTAGAGGGGGGAATCAATAGCAAGCAATAGAAGTCTTCTATGTGGAAACCTTAGAAGAAGCGCAAGAGATAAGAGAGCTATAACTAAGCGAGCACACTGTGCAAAGAGAATCTGGTTGGAGTTGGAGATCGCGCCTGCGGTGACCGGTGATGTGTTAGGCTAGAGCCGGAGGACGCGATAGTTGGGGCAAGGGAATACTCAAATTTAGGGAGAGGTTTATCTAATTGGGGAAACATAGTATGTTATTCGATAACTTTCGGGTTCTCTAATACGTATGCAGGCGTATATGTTGCTGCATATGCGGATTACTCGTATGCATATGGGCTACTACCACATAATGAACACCTATAGAATATGCCTACGCTTTGACCCAAGAATGTGACGTCAACAGTGATATTTCCCAAGAATGTGACGTCAACAATGATATTTCCGTTTGATATAATCAAAGCTACGATACCCCTTCTGGAATCGGGAGTAGCCAACAAAGAACTTGATAGCTTTGGGGGGGGGGGAGCTTCTCATGGTCAAAAGTCAGGTGATGAAGAAAGGATACATATACAAAGACACATGGTGTTAGAGAGAAAATGTTCTTTTGGGGAAATACAATTAGGGTTGACAGAAAATTCTCAGGTTTGGTATTCGCTTAGATTCGATTCGTTAAAAGTTTAAGTAAGATTCGATTTGAAAATAAATAAACCGAACTTAAACACAAGTTCAGATGTGTTTATATTAACGAACGAAGCTTGAATTAGGTAGGTTTGTTCAGGTCCAATTTGTTAAAAGTTTGATACATACATACATACATACATATATGTGTCTGCATATACAAACATGCTTCCTATACCCATGTGTAATCATGAAGCCAACACCAAGCCCACAACTGCCATTTATCCTTTCATCCACGGATGCAATTCCTTACCGATTTGGAGATAACACCCCTCTCCCAAACACTAATATATGCTCTACCGATCCCAAATCCTCCCTTAATCTTTGGACCCTCTTCCAACCCTCCCTCATACGGTTGCTTCTCCTTCTCCCATCTTCCACACACCCACCCCTATGGCTCCTTCCATTCCTTAGCGCATTAAGTGCAAGTGTCATCCCCAAGTGCATCCCTTGTATGTCGTCTTCTCATTCAAATGATGCCTTTCGTTGTGACACCATCGATGCTTCCAAGCAGCCCTTGCCTCCTCCCTCTGCTCCTCAAGTGCCCCAACCTTCACATGTTGCCTTCCCTTGCCTTTCATTGTGATACCATCGATGCCTCCAGGCAGCCCTTGCCTCCTCCCTCTGCTCCTCGAGTGCCCCAACCTTCACATGTTGCCTTCCCTCGTGTTGCTATTGATGCCTCCGTGTTGTCCTTGTCTCCATCTACTACTCATGTGCCCTTTGTCTATTAGTAGCTTGGCATTATTCCATCATTTTTTTGACCTTCACATCCATGGTACACCTTCTTACCCAATTTTCCTATTTATGTGAACAATAGTTTTATTAGGGAAGTCTAAACAAGAATGCAAAACATAAATGGAAGTTCGTGTCAATGCAGTCACTAACTTTATTGATTAAATCACTGCCAAGATTCTTTTATGTTGGAACCCCATTACAACTCTCCTTTTCTTTTCAAAAGAATTATGTAGGTCCGTTGAACACAAGATGATAATTTTTATGCAACTGTTATCAAAATGTGAAGGTTTATTAATGTTTTAGAAGCAATATTTGAAACTTTTGTTATATAATACTTTAGATATGGAGCTCAATCCCTTCTCTCTTTTTTTAAAAAACTTTAAATCTTTGTTGATGATGACAGAATTGTTGTTGGTATCAAATATTTCAGTTGAGTCAAATAAATGGTGAAGTAATGATAGTTTACGCTAGCTTTTGGAAAATAAAAATATTTAAAGTCAAGATAACTTTATTGAAACAAACGACTTTAAACATGTTGCAATAGAACCTTATCAACTATAAAATAATAAAAAAAGTGAGACTGAAAGGGACATTATTCAAGTAAGTAAATGAACCTATAACAACAGACCAAATCGAAAGTTCATGAACCTTATCTAATCGAAAACCGAATTCGAACAAAATTCTCACCATACTGAAGCGAACCGAACCTGACCTTATGTAGGTTCGCTCATGTTCAATTCGTTTACAATCCCGAATACAATCGAATAAGGAACATTTTCTCCTAACACAGAGAACAACATATTGTTAATGATGTAGTTGGCAGTGAGGACAACATTTTCCCAGTAAGAGTGGAAGACGACTCTATATAAGAAGAGTCCTGTTAATATCAAGGAGATGACGATATTTGCTCTTGACATCGTTCTACTGAGAAGTGTAGGTATATTAGATCTGATGATCGAACATACTTAATAGTAGCAGAAAAAGGTTCATTATTTTAATGATGAAAGTTTGCATAATAGATTCAGTTTCAAACTTGTTTTCAATTGAAAAACCCAAGTTTGGAAAAATCATCAACAACGAGATAGAACATGTGCCCCTAGTGAATCAAGAACACGAATGGGATCCCAAATATTAAAATGCAATAAAGAACTAGTGGTATGATTCTAATGATTGTGAAAACTGGTAGGATGATGCTTCCCAAGCTGGTAAGCCTTACACTGAAAAGTAGACTAAGAAGGTATCTGCGACATGGCTCTACGCAGCTTCTGCTGAGGAAGATGATCGAACTGAAGGTACTACATGTATGGAGAGATTGATCCAATGGGAATAGAAGATATGCTTGCATAAGGAGACTGAACCAATCTGTAGAGATCTCCTTACTCACGACCGCATCCAATCACCATGCTTGTGAGTATATCATGAAACACAAAAGAAGATGGGTCAAAAATGGAATGACAATTTAGATTTTGGTGATCTGACTGGTAAACAATAAATTCATATATATATATATATATATAAAAGAATATATATATCTGACATATTTTTTGTATTTAAAATAATTAAAGAAGTACATAATTGAATAATTTTGAATATTTCCCAAGTAATGATTATTCTCTGATCAGTGACCCCTCCAATTGAATACCGAATACTGACTTCTGCAATATTGTATTTTTGTCTATATAATCATGCAGAGAACATGTTGTATGTTCATACCCATATCACAACATTTTCCTTCAATTCTTGAGGCATTCAGTTTGGATTTAGACAAACAAATCGAAATTGAACTTACACCAAAATCATAAAAAAGGGGATCGACGCAAGTTGTAGTGGGCTCGACTGGTCGCATGGGAACCAAGGTGGGTCTCGTGTGGTACCTGAGATGGGCCGTTGCACCTACGTTGATAGCCCTAGGGTCCTACCACCCTTGTACTGCATTACTAAGGGTGCTGCAGGGGTTGTCAAGGACGGTACACAGCTTGAGCTGGTAGTGCCAAGGAAACATCAGAGGTTGGGGTTGCACTGCATGTGCGCTGGTGCTTGGCTGGGCGACAACGCGAAGTCCAAGGCAGTGTGGACTGAAGGAGAAGGAGAAGATGGCCTACGATTGAGGTTAGGGTTGCAAGGATACCCGAGCTTTTGTTCTAGGACCGATGCTTTGATACCATGCAGAAAGAAATCAATGAGTTATTTATTTTATGGCCTTAGAGCATTTTTACATAGAGGAGAAACTCTAGAGGGCAAATAAACAAAGGAGAACTACATAAAAGGAAATAAGAAATATATAATATTATTTCTATACATTTGGGCTACCACTCATTTAGTTCTTCTACATTCTCTCTAAATGCTAAGAAGGTTGAACCCTTCACAAGTTGGTGATGATGGGAGGAGATTAGGAAGCAAAGGCTGAGGAGATGTGGTTAGGGGATGGAGGGGGCTGATGATCATGTTGGTTTGGTCGATGATGGCAAGGCAATGGGTCATTGCTCGGGTTAGGAAAGGAGGCTTAGTTTGGGTATAGTGGCCCATGCCACTACATATGGGGTTGTAAGTTAAAAAAGAGAAGTTATAAATGTAGCGTAATCACATGCAAGGAAAAACTATTTTAGATCTTACTTGAAGAGAATTTTGTCATAGAAGTTCCTCACTTCCCATTTAGTTTTTCCGCCTTCTCCTCCAATGTTAAGAAGGTTGAGCCCTTCACAAGTTGGACACTATAGAGGGCAAATGAGAGCCTGGTTTTGGATAGTCTTCTTCCATGTATAGGGCGATGATTGCATCCCTAACATCCACAATTTAGATGGATATGCGGAGGACAAGATTGTGAAATAGTATATTTTTTCCAAGGTAATTAGCAATTGATTGGTTGTAATTGGAAGCATATTGTTCATGTTTCATGTCTAGAGAATAAATGCACGAGCTAAGGTGCACAATGCAGGATGTGTTAGACTATATGAAATGCGGAAGCGTAATCAGAGATAATGGAATAAACATGTTGGAACTATTGGGATTTATGTGGAACCCTACTCCCCAAGGAGCGGAATGAAAAAACGAGAGGACCTCAAAGGACTGATTTGTTCATTGAAGTTTCTCTCATCTGATACAAGAGGTCCGAGGCTTCTTATATAGCCTCCACAGACCCTCCAAGTCTTACTACTGGTAGATGCAGGACTAAACACTAGATGTAGTAATTGGATCCTGTCATCTACATAAGTGACACATATGCTTCGACACTCCCCCTCATGCTGGAGCATGTAATGCTAATCTTGGACAAAAGAAATTTCAAACTCACATTACAAGACACTACAGACAATATCAACTCAATGCAAACACAACTATCAGTTGTTGTCGAGGATGTTACTTCTCATGCCGTGCAGGTGAGGTGAAACAAACGGGCTGGAGTGTGAGTCAATCTGTGTCTCATCGTTAGAGGACGTGTGCTCCATACTACGCCTGTCAGAGTCACCAAAACTGAACGAGTCTCCTCGTTGGAGTACTCTCTTAATCATGTGGACAATTGCTCCATCTTTGAAGGGTCGAACTAAAAAAGCCGTGGAGACATCCTTGTCGAGGTCCTCGGTCGCTGGAGAATGGAGTCTGAAAAGTCTCCTCGTCGGAGAACCGAGTCTCTCCCGTACTGGCTCAGAGAATGGGATCTATGAATCCACATGAAAACCCTAGCCCACATGGCATAAGAAATGTGATCTCTACTCTGGAGTCCCTATGGATCACATGAAAACTCTGAGACAAAAAAGAAAGATGTGGACCACACAAATTATGAATGCATACATGTACGCATCAAAAGACTTGGAACCAATCAGAATGTCGAGTCTGGGACTGAAAGATTGTAGAGTCTGAAATCTGTCTTGGAGAATCTGAAAATCCGACATGTAGAACTCTACATAATACTCCCTCTTTCTCCCATAATTGCATCGACAAAGTTGGGAGAATGCATGAAGATGGGGAAAACAAACTCAAACGAAAATTTTCCCTTTTTTGCCGCCATTTCATTTTTTTACTTGGCTTTTCTTCTTGCAATTTTTTTCCGCGTACGACTTTTCTTTTGTATACGTCTTTTTCCATTTGTTTTTTTCCCAGCCATTGTTTCTTTTTTTGGCTTTCATCTTTCCCTTTTTTTTGAAATATGGTCCAAATAGGAAATACAAGTGGGCCCAATACATTCAACCCCTTTCCTTTCTCTCTCTCTCTCTCTCTCCTTTTTTTAAACGCAAAGCTCACTTGGGCCTATAAATCAAAAGAGGGGGTATCAGGAGTCCCCCTAATTTCACGCGCGATGTGGTTGCACGCTAGGGTTCCCAGGAACTTGCCATCACCATGGAAGATTGCTAGGACAAATCGCTGCCTAGAGGATGAATTACGCTGCACAGAGCAGGCTCCGCCTGGAGGTCTGGAGCCACTGGAGGGACTGGCACCGCCTGTGCGCGGAGGGGATGGCCTGAGAAGGCATGGAATCACGAGTATTGCCGCTGTTCGGGAGGATCTTACGTCATCGACCATGCTTGGAGCCATCGATGGTGCCACTTGGAGAGTTGGGGCCTGCGCTGCTTGGAGAAATGGGTCCCCGCAGGATTTCAGATATTGAACCTTAGAATTGGAGAATGATTATAAACAATAATAATCCACAAGAACGAATCTCCAAGAGCAATCAAGAACTGAATCTGGACTAAATAAAAAATATAAAATAATTCCTCAAGAATTGAACCCGCTCTAATACCATGTTAGAAAATATGAAACGCGGAAGCGTAATTATAGATAATAGAATAAACACGATGGAACATCGAGATTTTACGTGGAATCCTACTCCCTAAGGAGCGGAATAAAACCACGTGAGAACGTCTCAAAGGGCTGATTCGTTCATTGAACTCTCTCATCTGATACAAGAGGTCTGATGCTTTTTATATAGCCCCCATAAACCCTCCAAGTCCAAGCACTGGTAGATATGGGACTAAACACTGGATGTGGTAATTGGATCCTGAAAGCATCTACATAAGTGACACATATACTCCTACAAGATGCATAGATATGGTTGTGGGGCAAATAGATTACTTGTGGTGTCATGAAAGACATGGTGTGTTTTGTGTTGGAAACAAAGAGGTGTAGAGGTGAAGGTAATAGTCCTTAACAATAGATGGGGAGGTTTATGATAGATGGTGTAATAGTCCGTATCAGAGAGAAGATCTATAGCGTACTTCCCCTAGGTCATAGCAAGACCTCGCTGGTTCTTGGCAAACACAAGTACAAGGGAGTAACGTAAAACGTCAAGGTCCTTGGTTATAAATTACTGATCAAGGAAATCCTTAGTTGCACAAATGCTCTGTACATCATCCCCTGTAACAATGATATTATCAACGTAAATCTATATAGTAACTATACATCTTTGAGTCCTCTAAACGAATAATGAATGATTTGCAGTCGATCTCATGAACCCTTGCTGGACTATTAAGTATGAGAGCTTCTGAAACCATGCTCTTGGACTTTGTTTAAGGACATAGATAGCTTCATGAAGTCTACACACCATTTAATACCCCCTCAACATCAAACTTTGATGGCTGTTGCATGTAGGCTTCCTCTTACGAGTCACTATACAGAAACACATTCTTCACATCAAGCTAATATAGGGGCTAATCCCGTATCATTGCAACAACAATCGAATGATCCACAGTGTAGAGTGCCAAGCCACTAGAAAGAATCCTGATAGTCCATCCCATACGTGTGGGTGAACCCTCGAGCCACAAGCCCCGCCTTGTAGCAATCCACGCTGCGATTTGTGTAGTACTTCACAGTGAACACCTACTTGCATCCTACGACAGATGACCCTATAAGAGTTGTAATAATGCTCCATGTATTATGTGATTGTAACGGGAACATTTCTTTGTCCATGGGAAGGCACCACTGACTGTCCTGTATTGCCTCCTGGTACGTCTGTGGTATCTCCATGGCTGACAACCCCACGACAATCCTCCTAAATCCTTTGAAAGTCACCCTAAAGAAACATGGGTTGCAAGAGGATAAATAGCATATGTACATTCCACAGAGCAATAGACACATCAAAATCACCTGACTCCTCCTCAACATATAAACTAGCCTCATGAGAGGGGGCACCTGTTCATCTTGTAAAGTAGTCTACTACTTGGACAAATCACTAGTGCCATCGATAGAAATAACATGCTCATTACATAACTGGGGCGTGCTGGATGATGGAAGGCTCACGAGCCATGAACAGGGGGAGCCATGGGAGGCCTGTGAAGGCAGAAACGTGACAACAAGTGGGTCATGGTATTAGGTGGTAGTGGAGGAGACACAAGAGCATGTGGTTGTGGTGGAGGTGCTGATGGGACTGGAGTTGGTGGTGCCATAGGAGGAGAAGTCACATATACCTCCTTCCTTGCTAGAGTCAAATTGAGTCAACCTTTTACTTGTAGGAGAGAAAAACATGACAAGACTCAGAACCTGTGACTTCATCACTAACACAGTACTTCAATCTAGTAGAGTCGAAGCAACGGTACCCCTTTTGAGTACGCGAATAACCTACAAATGCACACTTGAGGGCTCTAGGGGAGAGCTTGTCACAACCAGGAGTCAGGTAATGAACAAAGGCGACAGAGCCAAACACACGAGATATAAGGGAGAACAAGTCCTTCTTGGAAAATGCAATCAAGAAAGGGACCTTCTCTCCTAAAACAAAGGATAGCATACGGTTCAAAGTGTATGCACAAGAGGTTTGGTGTTCAGTGCTAAGATACGCGAAGAACTTTTAAGGCTGTAATGTGTAGAACTCTAAGGCATTGTCATAGCGAATAAACTTAACAGTTGCAGAGAAAATATTCTTTATTTCAATAATGAAAGATTTAATGACAGAGCCAACTTCAAACTTGTTTACGGGTAATGTTCTTCTGTACTCCAATGTTTGTAAGCGATTCTGAGTTCATTACCGAAGATGCTGGAGGTCGTTTGTGGGTGATGGTCTTCTGTACTCCAATGTTTGTAATGCAAGAGGACTCTCAAAGGTGGAGATCGATTGATTCCCTACTATGTGGTGACCAGAAATCTGAGGTCAGTTGGCGCCTCCCTCGTCTCATAGACGGGGAAGCAACGAGCAATAGGGTGAGGGTGGCTCATCCTCGACATCCCCTTCCTATCGCTTTCAGTTAAAGCACTGAAACCAACACTTCAAGGGTTGGGTCTGGTGATGAGAATACTTGCTGATGGACAACAAATCGAGCACACATACTATGTTTGTAAGCGATTCTGAGTTCATTACCGAAGACGCTGGAGGTCGTTTGTGGGTGATGGTCTTCTGTACTCTAATGTTTGTAATGCAAGAGGACTCTTAAAGGTGGAGATCGATTGATTCCCTACTATGCGGTGACCAGAAATCTGAGGTCAGTTGGCGCCTCCCTCGTTTCATAGACGGGGAAGCAACGAGCAATAGGGTGAGGGTGGCTCATCCTCGACATCCCCTTCCTATCGCTTTCAGTTAAAGCACTGAAACCAACACTTCAAGGGTTGGGTCTGGTGATGAGAATACTTGCTGATGGACAACAAATCGAGCACACATACCCGTTAGTGACGATGGTGCTCCTTGAGGGTTCAAAGGCTACCGCTTTCAGTTGAAGCACTGAAACCAACACTTCAAGGGTTGGGTCTGGTGACGAGAATACTTGCTGATGGACAACAAATCGAGCACACATACCCGTTAGTGACGATGGTGCTCCTTGAGGGTTCGAAGGCTACCGCTTTTGAGTATGTTCTTTTTGAAGGTGGGCTGACCCTCATTTAGGCTTTTGTTCTATAGCCTCCTCCACTGCCATATTTGGCGATTGAAGCCGTCGTCAGCTCCTTCTCCTCTTCTTCGACAGAAGTGCAACCATTATAGGATTTCGAAAAAGATCCGGTGCCACAATTCGTGGAAACACTTTTGGAAGATTTTCTAAAGAAGGTGCATTCTTCGGATCTTGAAATTGATTATTCAAGTTCGGGGCCAAACCTGGAAAGAGGGGCGTACTCGATCTCCTCCTAGTGAAGCATATCTCAACTCCGCCCACCTTCTTTTTAAGATTGCATCTTTTTTTCGGAGTCTTTTTGTGTGCATGCTTCGAAGGAGCTCCCATTACTTAGATCTGGTTTTGATCCGACCCATTTGAGGCTTCCTTAGTCAACCATTACGGAGGATATAGATAAAGTTATATCTCGAACGGGAGGTGGACCCATTATAGGATTTCGAAAAAGATCTGGTGCCACAATTTGTGGAAACACTTTTGGAAGATTTTCAAAAGAAGGTGCATTCTTCGGATCTCGAAATTGATTATTCAAGTTCGGGGCCAAACCTGGAAAGAGGGGCGTATTCGGTCTCCTCCTAGTGAAGCATGTCTCAACTCCGCCCACCTTCTTTTTAAGATTGCATCTTTTTTTTTGGAGTCTTTTTGTGCGCATGCTTCGAAGGAGCTCCCATTACTTAGATCTTGTTTTGACCCGACCCATTTGAGGCTTCCTTAATCAACCATTACAGAGGATACACATAAAGTTATATCTCGAACGGGAGGTGGACCCGACACATTGGAGGCTTGTAGCCCGATAGAAGATACAATCCTGTTAGACCTGGAGGTGGCAACAGATCCAGATACATGGGATCTTTGTACATTTAGAACTCGATCTAGGGCTCCTTTAGAGATGATGAATTCACCTGATTTGTGATCTGCTAAGAAATGAGCATCTTCCGTTCTCATTTTCAGAGCATCTCCTGATTGTGGAGCTGGCGAAGATGCCCTGTTTTGTGCTTCTAGACTGCCACAACTGGCAGAGATATGCCTTGTTCTGCTGCAACTCTTGCTTGGGAAGCATTACAACTGCTGCTTCCAGTCCGTCCCTTCGTAGTTGAAGCGGCTCTCACTTTAGGCCATTTCACTGTTGATGAAGCGTCATATGCGAATCGTCTTTTAGGGTTTTAGGGGATTGATTTGTGAAGTAATCCTTACCCAACAGATTCCCCATCGAAGCCTGCTGAAGCTCTTGAATCCCTGATCGTGCGGTCTGTCGACTTAGAAGTTGTCATGGAGCAGGCCTTTCCCCAACTCTTTACTCTTCCTTTGGTTGCAAGTGGGGCTTGTATGTTAGTGTCCTCTAAATGCTCTATCATGTGAAGAGGAGTTAGGGAAGACATAAACGTTACCGAAACAAGAGGTATTCGAAGTCAGTCAGTGGAGGGAGGTTGGTTATCTCTAACCATAAATCCGAGGTTGCAATGGCATCGAGTGTGGTTCGTACTGCGAGACCTTCTCCGTTGTCTTAATGAAGGTCTTAATCTGGAATGTGAGCGGTCTGGGTGACTCAAAGAAACAGAGTTCGATTGGAGCTATGTAAAATGATTGGGGATCTGATGTGGTTTTGTTACAAGAATCAAAATTATCCTTATGCACCTCTTTGCTTTAGAGTTTCTTGGGAGCAAGATCTTTAGGGGATTTGATAACTTTGGATGCTATTGGTACTGTGAGAGGTTTCATCGTAGCTTCGAAAGACTCGTTCTTCAGCATAGTCTTGGAGTTGAAGGGAAGACACGCCCTTATTGTGCTTTTTGAGAACACTCAATCAAGCACTCAACTTGCATTTTCCTGTGTCTACACGACCTTTGTGATCACGCTCTTAAACAAGACCTTTAGGCAGATCTCTGTAGTGTTAGAAGTGCTTTGCCTAGGGTGGCTTGGCTGGTTGATGGTGACTTCAACGTCTCTTTGCTCTCTTTAGACCACCCACACTTGAGAGGAGGTCAGGACTTGGATCATCAAATTTGCTAAGCTGATTGATGACTTGGAGCTTTAGGTGATTGAAGCATCTGACACAAGATACACATGAAGAAAATATGGTTCTCGCTCTCGAATTGACAATTTTTTGGTCTCTGCAGAGCTCCTTGATGCCTTTCCTCTTTCGACATCCTCATCCAGAACCCACACAAAGTCTGACCATACACCGCTGTATGGGATTTAGGAGTTCTCTCCTGCTCAAGGTTTTTCAGGTTTGAGCGAGCATGGCTGTAGGAGGATACTTTGAGAGATTTGGTTTCCAAACACTGGACCTCCAATGTAGTCTCGAGATCTGTGGCGTCATGTGTGGATCAAAAGTTGATTTCTTTACGCTTATGACTTTGTTCCTACAAGGAGGTTAAAGAGGTTAGTAGAGCTCCTCGAGCATACGTAGAAGTTGAGATGTGCTGAATTGATAGGTTGGAGAAAACCAGAGAGCTTGCGGTTGAGGAGCTCTTAAAGAGAGCTGCATCACATAAAGTAATCCTGGCTGAAGACAAGAAACGGGTTGCTGAATTGAGACACAGATCACGTCATTCTTGGCTTAAAGAATGTGATGCAAGCACTACTTACTTCCATAGAATTACCAGCGGAGTCGACATCATAACCTGATTCTCTTTATGGTGGTGAATGAAAGGAGGGTAGAGGGTGATCGTGAAATGGGGTGGGCTATTGCCGATCACTTCCATGATTGCTTTAGGAGAAGAGAGGACAGGAAGTGGAGATGGTCTGGGCTCATGGAAGGAAATATCGCGATATATCACTGATATATCGATATCGACATGGGACCGAGATATATCCCGATTTCCAGGCATTTTCTTCACGAAGGCTCGTCGATATGGGCGATATTTCGATGATATATCGTCGATATATCGTCGAAATATCATATCGATACGATATCGAAACGATATCGATATCGATACGGCCTTCCATGTCTGGGCTTGGGGCATCTCAACTTTCTGAACAACATGCCAATCACCTAGTACAAGCCTTTATATCAAGGAAGTGAAACTGCAGTTTGGAACTTAAATGCTGATGGTTCTCCTAATCCTGTTGTGTTCCTTATCTTGTTCTTCCATCACTTTTGGGAGCTGGTAGGAAGGGAGGTTATAGCTGTCGTGGAGGAGTTTGTTAGAGAAATGCTGGCTTTGATAAACTTAACAAGGCTCTCATTTTTCTATTGTCTAAGGAGGTATCTGCATGAAAGGAGAGTGGAGGGTGATCATGAAATGGGGTGGGCTATTGTCGATCACTTCCATGATTGCTCTAGGAGAAGCGAGGGCAAGCAACGGAGATGGTATGGGCTTGGGGCATCTCAACTTTTTGAACAACATGCCAGTCACCTGGTACAAGGCTTTATACCGAGGAAATGAAACCACGATTTGGAACCTGAATGATGATGGTGCGCCTAATCCTGATGTGTTCCTTATCTTGTTCTTCCATCACTTTTGGGAGCTGGTAGGAAGGGAGGTTGTAGTGGTCGTGGAGGAGTTTGCTAGAGAAATGCTGGCTTTGACAAACTTAACAAGGTTCTCATTTTTCTGTTGTCTAAGGAGGTATCTGCACGAGTGGAGAATTTTTGGTCGATTGCCCATTCTAGTGCTATTTATATGATTGTAGCAAAGCTCTTGGCAATTAGGTTAAACATGGTTCTTGATCACCGCTCCAGTCAGCTTTTATTCTGGGAAGATAGATTGCAGATAGTTTAGCCATGGCTATTGAGATTATAACAGACTAGAAGAGGTGTCAGTCGAAGGGTATACTTTGGAAGATTATTTTTCTAAAGCCTATGACACAATGGATTGGCATTTTCATGGATGACGATTAATAGGGGAGGTTTTCCCGATGTTTGGATTTCCTAGATGAAGTGCGTCACAACATCCTTTTCGGTATTAGTTAACGAAAGACTTTAGGGTGGTTTTTTCCAACCTCATAGAGGAGTTTGATAAGGGTGCCCACTCACCACTATGCTTTTTGTGATTGTTGCTGATGTCTAGACATGCATAGTTGATCAAGTGTTATGACATCACATCCGGGTACAACAATGACGATATATCCGTTCCCTTGTTGCAGTATGCAGATGACACCATTTTTTTACTGAAGGGGGTAAATAGGAGGCAAAAGGCATGAGAATGTTGTTGAAAATTTTCCGGAATTGTCTGGACTAGTTCTTAATCATGACAAATCTACTGCTATCTTGTTTGGTCTCTTGGACTTAGATGCACATGCTTGTTGTGTGGAGGTGGGTATTGAGCGTGGCTTTCTACCGATCTATTACTTAGGTCTCCCTTGACAACTGGTAAACTTAAGACATATGATTGGTTGCCTATCATTGAAAAGATGGAGCGTAAGCTCTCAGGCTGGAAGGCGACAATTTTACCCCATGCAGGATGTTTGGTGCTTGTTAAGGCCATTTTCTCGGCTATTTCGATTTTCATGTCATCCCGTCTTCTCCCCATTGGTGTCAGACGTCGGTTGAAGCATATCGTGCGAAGATTTCTTTAGGACAAAACATATCATGATGGGTATGATATAGACCTAGTAGATTGGGAGACTATTACTTTGACAAAGGTTGTTGGGGCTTGGGAATCACCCGCTTGGAGTCCATGAATGAGACTCTCCTCCTTAAATGGGTCAGATTTGGGGCAGAAGTAAAGTCTTGTGTTGCAGACTAATCCGCAACATTTATAGCATCTGGTCCCACGATTCCTTGCATTATCATCTGAACTTTCATCCCTCGACATTTTAGAAAGACAACAAATCAGTGCTACCTCGCTTATATGAATTCTTTTATCTTTATTGGCTTTGGTAAGTCTTTTGTTTATTTATACTGATAACTGGACAGACGAGGGCCCCTTTTTTTCTAGATTCCCCACATATTTGCTTTGGCTGCTAACATTGGAGTAAGAGTTTTAGAGTGCTGGATAGATGGCAACTGGATGCCATCATTTTTGATGGATTTTTCCGACCATGCTTAGAAGAATTTCTTTTTCTTTTGGAGTTCCTTACTCATATTGGCAGACCTACCGATGGATGTGATCATAGATATGGAAGAATAACACTTAGAAGAGTTTCTTCTTCTTTTGAAGTCCTTTAGATATATTGACAGACTTGTCGATGGACGTGATCAAGGGTATGGAAGACTAACTTTTTTTTTGGTGAAAGAGCATATACAAAACTATTACAAGAGCACCATCTTCGCGAACTGACGTTTTGGTTCGAGACTGCAACTTTATTTCGGAGCTAAAACTACTGAGCTATTACAAGGGACCGTTGCATAAGACTTTTCTCAGATATCTCCAACTTGTGTTCGCTTAGTGATACACAGGTTGAGATGATGGAACATCTTTTCTTCCATTATACGAAAACGCCCCCAATCTGGACAGAGTTGGGCATTGGCTGGCTAATCTTCAGAGTCTGGACACTTTTTGGAACTCCTCGTTCAAGGCAAAGCATCAACCTAGAGAGGACCTCTGACAGTCAATTGCAACAATATGGGCAATTTGGTTAGCTAGAAATGTCACTCTTTTTTCTTTTCAATGTTTTTTATAGTAAGAATGTATCTTTCCACTCCAAGACTCTTCTCGAGTCTTATCTTTTGTAAGTTTTCGTAAAACTCTTCTATGCTTTTTAATATATTTGGGATGGACACTGTAGTGTGTTTCCCCTTTTTTTGACTCAAAAATTAAAATAAAATAGGCAAAAATATATAAAATATATAAAGTTAGAATGCTTCGTTTCTCGTATTTTTTAGCTTTTACTTTTTATACCATTTATTAAAACATAATTTAAAGAAACTAAATGAAAAATAAACAAATAAAAATGAATTATAAGTACATGAAATGAATTACAAGGGACCGTTGCATAAGACTTTTCTCAGATATCTCCAACTTGTGTTCGCTTAGTGATACACAGGTTGAGATGATGGAACATCTTTTCTTCCATTATACGAAAACGCCCCCAATCTGGACAGAGTTGGGCATTGGCTGGCTAATCTTCAGAGTCTGGACACTTTTTGGAACTCCTCATTCAAGGCAAAGCATCAACCTAGAGAGGACCTCTGACAGTCAATTGCAACAATATGGGCAATTTGGTTAGCTAGAAATGTCACTCTTTTTTCTTTTCAATGTTTTTTATAGTAAGAATGTATCTTTCCACTCCAAGACTCTTCTCGAGTCTTATCTTTTGTAAGTTTTCGTAAAACTCTTCTATGCTTTTTAATATATTTGGGATGGACACTGTAGTGTGTTTCCCCTTTTTTTGACTCAAAAATTAAAATAAAATAGGCAAAAATATATAAAATATATAAAGTTAGAATGCTTCGTTTCTCGTATTTTTTAGCTTTTACTTTTTATACCATTTATTAAAACATAATTTAAAGAAACTAAATGAAAAATAAACAAATAAAAATGAATTATAAGTACATGAAATGAGAGTTTAAACTTAGTAATTATTTACCATATACAACGAGGTCTCAAAATTCAAGTTTCACATATGAACTTTGATTCTTTTGAATTTGGTCTTGATTTGTACGTAATTGAATGCACATTAATTCAAAAGTGAGTACACGTTTATATGAGATTGTTTATGAAAGATATTTCAATTTATGACTTTTTATCTGCAAACTAGGGTTTGTGTTTATTTGGCCTATGCACAAGCTAGTATTTTTCTAGAATTTTTCATTAGCTAATATTAGTGATATGTACACAATGGAGTTGACTTATTAGATTTGGAGTTAGTATGAATTTATTAAAATTAGATGAAGATTGAGCTATTTACATGTGAATATGTACATATATTTCCAACTCCTTATTAATGCAGAATGTTGATGCTAACTTATGTTAATTATTTACATATGCATGCAAGCTAATTATGTGTTATAGACACCTAAATGCTACTAATTACTTGGGACATATCTTTATTTTCAGATATTAGAGTAATGAATCACATATGCGTCAATCCCTCACACCACAACCAAAGCAACATGGAGGCATCGAGCACGTGAAAGCACGATGGCTGTACACCCCACATCTATTGCACTGCTGACCACGTTTGCGATGGGACATAAACTTCCATCTTTCCTCGCCCTTCCCATCCACTAATCTGGTGTCCCTTGTCACCTTCTTATCTCTGAGATTGGTAACCCTCTCCCTCATATTCTCCTTTGGTGGCCCTTGTCACCTTCTTATCTTTGAGATTGGTAACCCTCTCCCACATATTCTCCCCTTCAGGAACATCCCACCATAGTCGCTCTCTCCTACATCGAGAGCTTTCCATCACAACCCAACCCTCTCCATTAACCCTTAATGGAAGCACTATTCGACAAGATCATATTGGAGCTTCCATTGAACACATTCCCACCTCAAGAAGAATTTGAAGTACAAGTGTACACCATATGGAATGGTAGGAAGAGGACCAGAACATATAAACAACTTGTGTCTATGGCTGATGAATCCATGATTCATTAACGTTTTTGTCGCATTTTGTCTCAAAACCCTTAACAAATACATGCAAATATGCATTAACATCCATTTCTTATCAAAATATCATTCATGAATAAAAACTCATTTTTATGCATAAAAAGACAAATAAAAAATTTAAATAGAAATAAAAATAAAGAAAATATGGCTGTAAATATGTATATATTGTAAAGAATGACTTAGAAAGTATAAATATAAATGAAAAATATATTTATATAACCCAATTCCTGAGGCCGAGTTAGCATGACTTGGTTGACAAACAATAAAGTACGGGGAGATAAGGAAGAAAACTAAAAAATAACTGACCATGTACATTACACATTAATTCACATTTATTTATTATATATACAATCTTCATATAATTATAATTAATTCATATGTACATATTTTCACTCAACTCTTCACTATTATGTGTATAAAAATATGGATAAAAATATAAAACAATAAAAAATTCCCAACTTGTAAATATGCCAATAAATCAGGAGTCAAATTTGTCAATTTCCCAACTTCAGAACCTCATAACATCACCATACGAACTCCAATTTTACTTTACTCACCTTTAAAGTTCAAATTATAAAATTGTCCAATTAATGAAGGTGATTTCACCGAAAACAAAGTCCGTTTGCAAAAAGTCGGTTTTTAGACCAAATGACAATTGGGTTTCTGGGTTGTTGCATTTATTCTGTACATACTATTTAAGTACAATTGATTCAGTAATTTTTAATTATTTTCTTGATCTTGTAGTTTATTTATAAAATAAAAAACAAAAATAAAATCCTTATCTAGTGTTTAAAAAATAAAAAAAATCTAAAAATAGATAAAAATGAACTTTATTGTATATAAATGTATTTATTAATATATGTAAAATAAGTTATTAAAATCTATAAAAATTCCTATAAACCTTATTTCTTATTATATAAATAAATAAATATAAAAATAGTACCTTTTTATTAAATATTGAATAAAAAATGTAAATGCTATTTATAAGGTATATTATGTATATACATTTATTAATATTTTATATATCTTAATATATACAATTTATATACGTAAAATATATTATAATTTATCTAATTTAATTATTTACATTTTTCTTTTTTATACCTTTTTAGAATAACATTATTTAATAACTATTATATATTTTATAATGTATTTTTGATTCTGGAATTATGTGGCGCTAACACTTGTCTGCACCACATGCTTCTTCCTCCAAGAACGCAACTGTTGTTAACGACCCAACTTCATTAATTTTCATAGCCATCGATTCTCCACTTAATTCTAATCTAACCCTTGGATTTTCTATCTTGATTATCTATCATCCACGTCCGATCTTCACTTCACTTCAACCCAACTCTTATTCCTATTTTCTATTTAAAGTCATGAAAGTGGCGCATTCAACTAGCTTTTTTAACTCCAGTTCACCTGACTGAGAGCCCTTCTTCCATAGTCTCAAACTCCTTCCTTGGTGGTGTCAAGACCGAGTTAGATTGCCTGCGAGGAGGGAGGAACGAGGAAGAGTACCAAGGTGACTCTTTCGCATTGCATCACGTAGATTTGCGTGTGTAGCTTCAGGAACTTGCCAACCCGTCGAGCGACGACAAAAGGTAATATACCCTCAACCCCATGCACATTCAATCATCCAAATTCGATTTTTAATTCCATTTTAGGTCTCGTAATCACGATTCATTAATCAACCTTCTATAGATTACATCCAAAAGCCCCATCTTACTTGGTTTGATTCATGCAAAATTTTGAGTCAAAGTTGCTTGTTCTGAACTCTATTTCGTTGTCACGTAAGAACCGCAACTCCAGGTCGATTCCTCTCGAATCGTACCACTATCTTATTCTTGCATGAACACCATTCCCATGGACTAATTCACAACAACATTTGGAGTGAGTAGCAACATCTCCCTCGCAACAATTTTGAGGCAAATCAGACTTGCACAATACTTAGAAGTCCAACTTCCATACGTAAACTCTAGAGGCTCTTGACCTTCATCCTCGAAGCATCTCCGTGCAACAGGAGAGATCAAAGAGAGAAAGGCCCCCTTCTGGTCTTGTCTTCACCGCAACAGCTCTTGCAACATCACCGATCGAGTCAATAGCCTGTAAATCAATTTGACACCACTACAGTTCCTGATTTGGGGAAGAACCCTAAGAACTCTTGTGCGACACATGGAGAAAACTAATGGTCTAGATCGAATTGCGCCTTATAATCTTGGTCGTACAAGCTAAAACAATGGAATAATTGCATAAAGAGCCCAACAAATTTCCAGAATTCAGCCGCACCTCCAGAACTTTGCATATTTGCATTTAGGTCCCTCCTCAAGGGCCTAAACACAAATCTTTCATATTTTTTCTAGGAACTTTTCTTTCATTTGTACCGCTGTACATCTTGAGACATTTGGACACTAAAGGAACCATATTTGGACATTTGTACCATGTGATTTTGAGACTTTTGTTTTGATTTTACGAAATTCATCTTGATTTTGATTTTTTGGTGTGTTTTCAGTGAGCCCGCTTAATGGTCTAGTGGTAGTACAATGTGTCTACCACACAAAAGACCAGGTTTCAAATCCCACTCTTGCAGTGGTTGCGTTAGGTAGTCGACGTCCAGCGTAAAAAATAATCGAATCTTACAACATGGATTTGAGCAAGAATCCATGTAGCCGGCCCTACTTATAGTGGGAGAAGGCTTAGTACATTTTTATTTTCAGCGAGCCCGTTGCTCGGTTATCTTCCTTGTGTTTACTATATTGTATCATCTATTTCATTCTATCCCCTATAACTATTTGGTAGATCTTTCATATTTTTTCTAGGAACTTTTCTTTCATTTGTACCGTTCTACGGCCAACGTAAAAAATAGTCGAATCTTACAACATGGATTTGAGCAGGAATCCATGTAGCCGACCCTACTTATAGTGGGAGAAGGCTTAGTACATTTTTATTTTCAGCGAGCCCGTTGCTCGATTATCTTCCTTGTGTTTACTATATCGTATCATCTATTTCATTCTATCCCCTATAACTATTTGGTAGATTCTTCATTTACTAAATATATTCTTCATTTCTTTTTGAAAAATAAAAAATCAAATTCATTTTCTTCACTTCCACCACTATATTAGAATAGTATATTACCCTATATTCCATCTATTATATCGTATCACCATTTTTGCGTAACTAATCATTTTTTGAAAATCAAATGAAAATGTCAAAATAAAAATAAAACAAAAATTTGTAAAAATAAAAACCAATAAAAAATAAAAACTAAAAATCACAAAAAGAGCATTTAAATAACTCAAATCACAAAACCCAATCTCGAAATCTAAATATACTTCTTGCCTCCTTGTGTTCGATCCAAGGAAAATTACATGGTAAATCTCAAGTGAAATAGAAGAGAGAATATTATTTCTTATCATTCATATATTCTTCCTCTCTCTCTTCTATATTTTTGTTTGATAGAACGCTTCTCTTCACGGTCACTACAGCCGTCAACTTTCTTTTTAAATCGTGAGGGGAGGCACATTCATCAATGGCTAAGTCTCCGATTTTGAAGAATGCCGACTCTAGGAACAAGAAACTGAAAGGGCTGCCTAAGTTTTATTGTATCATGATCATCGTTGAGGAGACATTTCACTATACTCTTTGGATGTGATCATCGTTGAGGAGACATTTCACCGTACTCTTTGGATGATGATCCTCCACTAACATTCTCCAGCTAGTTGTCAAAGCTTCATGTGCGTATGATGTGCGATGCAAGGCTATGCCATGGATTCTCTTCCTACCGCCCCTTGGTGCTATTACCACTAAGCATCATTTTAAAAGGCGACGCCTCAAGGCAAGGTGTGCCAAAAGCGCCCCGAGGCACACACCTCAAGTCTGGTTGATGGGGCGTACACCTCAGCTTAGCCTGAAGTGCTCGAGGTATGGCACGATCGAGGCAAGGTGGAGGCATAATCCTCACTGAAGCTGCCCTTCTTTTTATTTTTTTTCAGTCACGTACGAAACACGCTACCTCACTTATTCCCTAAAACAAAAATCAAAGGAAGTTATTTCAAATCAAAACCCCATTGCCCAGGAAACCCCATCGCCAAGCGGAGGAGCTCTGGAACTCGAAGAAGAAGGGCGACGCCACCCCTAACCCCATCGCAGATAATCAGAGCCACCACATGCTCATTTTCCAGTAACTAAGGCCACCGCAAGCTCCGCCAAGAAGTACCGCCACCTCCACAACATGTTTTTTTTGCTTATGGGGCGTACACCTCAGCTTAGCCTGAAGTGCTCGAGGTGTGGCACGATCGAGGCAAGGTGGAGGCATAATCCTCACTGAAGCTGCCCTTCTTTTTATTTTTTTCAGTCACGTACGAAACACGCTACCTCACTTATTCCCTAAAACAAAAATCAAAGGAAGTTATTTCAAATCAAAACCCCATTGCCCAGGAAACCCCATCGCCCAAGCGGAGGAGCTCTGGAACTCGAAGAAGAAGGGCGACGCCACCCCTAACCCCATCGCAGATAATCAGAGCCACCACATGCTCATTTTCCAGTAACTAAGGCCACCGCAAGCTCCGCCAAGAAGTACCGCCACCTCCACAACATGTTTTTTTTTGCTTATTTTAGGGTTTTCAATTTTTTTGAGGGATTTTTTGATGTGTTCTATCCCTTTGGTTACTATCCCATGAATAACAATTGCCAATTGCTGCTATAAGGGGGTGGAGGGCTTATAGGTTGACTTATCACAATTAGTAGCCATTTTTCTAACATTTTGATCTATAATTTTTTTTACAAAAAATTACAAAGTACGTTATGTTATACCTAAAATGATTAAAAATTAAAGTTGAATTTTCTAACTAATCTGTCTACAATTGTTTAGTACTTCAGTGAACTATCCAACTAAAAACTAAATATTGACTTCACAACACTACCTACTTATCGAGAAAAGTACTGATTTCATACTCTTTTTCCCTTGATAGCTTGAGTGATTCATTGATTTAATCACTTCATCCCTAGTTTAATTACGTGTTACATTTGTATCCTTACTTTTTGTGTCATTGTATAAGTTGCAGATATGGGAAAGAAAGGCCAAAGTGGGGGGGGGGGGGGATTGGATCCCGGATAGAGATATTGCCGGAACTTGAAATGAATGAGCATTACAAAGGGAAAGACTATGTATATATTGAATGTAATTTTTATTTGATGAAGATCACCGATGGAGTGAAGCGACTAAAAGATCATCTTATAAAGACACACAAGAATGTGAGAGCATGCCCAATCATTCCATTGAGGTTCAACAAGAGATGAAGATGTTCATGGAAAACAAGGGTAACGAGAAGAGAAGAAGATTTAAGAAATAGAAGAGATTTGTCGAGTTGGGATGCAAGGGTCATAAAGAGGTGATGAAAATTAATTGTCACAAAGAGCATTGATAGATTATAGTAGTGTCAAGTAAACTCGAGGACCGATGGATTTTTTAAATGCTAGTTGGAAAAAAAGACGAGAGCTGGAGGATTTGCAGGAGTATTGGGGGATTTTTTGAGAATTCACTGTCTTTCAACGTAGCTAATAGTCCTTCCTATCCTACGATGATGACATGTGTATGCGGATATGGAAGGGGTTTCAAACCACCAACCTTGTATGAACTATAAACTTGGATTTTGAAAGAAGAGATGCAGGTCATAACCACCTTTGTTGATGAAGCAAAGGCTTCTTGGATTGCCATTGGCTGCAGTATTATGTCTGATGGTTGTACAAACACGAAAGGACACACATTGATCAAGTTTTGGTGAATAACCCCTAAGGCACTTACTTCTTGAAGTCAATTGATGCATCTGATCAAGTTAAAGATGTTTAAATGCTTTTTAAAGTGCTTGTTGAAGTTGTTGTCCAAGTGATAACAAACAATGCATCGTCTTATAAAGCAGCTTAACAAATGTTTATAGAAAAGAGTAAGAACATTTATTGGACACCTTGTGCAGCGTATTGCATAGATTTGATATTGGAGGATATCCTCAAATTACCTCTTCATGCATCAATGTTCAAGAAAGTAAATAAAATAATCAAATTTGTTTATGCTTATGCTTGGGTTTTAGCGATGGTAAGAAAATTTACGGGTTGTAGTTTGGTGAAACCCGTCGTTACTCGATTTGCCACTGCATTTCTTACTATGCCAAGCTTGTTTCGAGCCAAGGATTCACTTGAATCCTTCTTCACTTCAAGAGTATGGAAGAATAGTTCTTATGTGAATTGATCCTTGGGGCAAAGTGTGCTGAACATAGTTCCGAAGAGCAAGTCTTTTTGGCGTGGTGTTATATATGTTATCAACACCACGAGACCCTTGGTCACCATTTTGAGATTGGTGGATTCTGACAAATATCTAACTATGTAGTTTATTTATGAATGTGCATGACGAAGGAAGAGATAGCTCAATATCTAGGAAATGATGGGACCAAATACAAGATTATTTGGGATATTGTGGATAGTTGTTCGAATTGTCAACTACATGCCTTTACATGCTGCTGCTTATTTCCTCAATCCCCACTTTCATTATGAATCAACATTCTCGAATCACCAAGAGGTCAAAATGGGACTGTTTTCGTGCATGGAGAGATTGATTGTTGATCAAGCCATAAGGGCAAAAGCGGATTCTCAACTTGATTCTTTTATGAATGCCAGAGGTTTTTTTGGATGTGCAAATGCAGCCAATTCATCGAAAACAAGATGTCCTTGTGAACAATATAAACACTTTTAAAGAGTTTTACTAAAATGTGTTGACAATTTTCAACTGATTGGTGGAGATTGTTTGGAGATGAAACACCTGAATTGACATCATTTGCAATTAGGGTATCGATCTTGGCTTGTAGTGCTTCTGGGTATTGACATAATTGGAGCTTGTTCAATCAAGTAAGTGGTTAAGCATTATATATTTCTACAGTATTGGGGGATTTTTTGAGAATTCACTGTCATTCAACATAGCTAATAGTCCTTCCTATCCTATGATGATGACATGTGTATGCGGGTATGGAAGGGGTTTCAAACCACCAACCATGTATGAATTATAAACTTGGATTTTGAAAGAAGAGATGCAGGTCATAACCACCCTTGTTGATGAAGAAAAGGCTTCTTGGATTGCCATTGGCTGCAGTATTATGTCTGATGGTTGTACAAACACGAAAGGACACACATTGATCAAGTTTTGGTGAATAACCCCTAAGGCACTTACTTCTTGAAGTCAATTGATGCATCTGATCAAGTTAAAGATGTCTAAATGCTTTTTAAAGTGCCTGTTAAAGTTGTTGTCCAAGTGATAACAAACAATGCATCGTCTTATAAAGCAGCTTGACAAATGGTTATAGAAAAGAGTAAGAACATTTATTGGACACCTTGTGCAGCGCATTGCATAGATATGATATTGGAGGATATCCTCAAATTACCTCTTCATGCATCAATGTTCAAGAAAGTAAATAAAATAATCAAATTTGTTTATGCTTATGCTTGGGTTTTAGCGATGGTAAGAAAATGTACGGGTTGTGATCTGGTGAAACCCGTCGTTACTCGATTTGCCACTGCATTTCTTACTTTTCCAAGCTTGTTTCGAGCCAGGGTTTCACTTGAATCCTTCTTCACTTCAAGAGTATGGAAGAATAGTTCTTATGTGAATTGATCCTTGGGGCAAAGTGTGTTGAACATAGTTCCGAAGAGCAAGTCTTTTTGGCCTGGTGTTATATATGTTATCAACACCACGAGACCCTTGGTCACCATTTTGAGATTGGTGGATTCTGACAAATATCTAACTATGTAGTTTATTTATGAATGTGCATGACGAAGCAAGAGATAGCTCAATATCTAGGAAACGATGGGACCAAATACAAGATTATTTGGGATATTGTGGATAGTTGTTCGAATTGTCAACTAGACATGCCTTTACATGCTGCTGCTTATTTCCTCAATCCCCACTTTCATTATGAATCAACATTCTCGAATCACCAAGAGGTCAAAATGGGACTGTTTTCGTGCATAGAGAGATTGATTGTTGATCAAGCCATAAGGGCAAAAGAGGATTCTCAACTTGATTCTTTTATGAATGCCAGAGGATTTTTTGGATGTGCAAATGCAGCGAATTCAAGGAAAACAAGATGTCCTTGTGAACAATATAAACAATTTTAAAGAGTTTTGCCTATTCTTTAACATCATTACTAAAATGTGTTGACAATTTTCAACTGATTGGTGGAGATTGTTTGGAGATGAAACACCTGAATTGACATCATTTGCAATTAGGGTATCGATCTTGGCTTGTAGTGCTTCTGGGTATTGATGTAATTGGAGTTTGTTCAATCAAGTAAGTGGTTAAGCATTATATATTTCTACGATATTATTTTCCTTTCATTTAAACCTTACCTATTTTTATATAGGTCCATACAAAGAGAAGAAATTGCTTAACACAAGTAAAGCTCAGTGATTTGGTTTACATCAAGTTCAATCTCAAATTGAAACATAGGGAATATAAAGAAAACAATAGAAGATCCCTTATGTTTGGATAACATTGACTCCGATGATGAATGTATTTCGGAAGCCCAACATGGATTCGAGGCCTATCATGAGCTTGATGCAAACATACCCCTTGAGGATTATTCTATTGAGGAGGAAGGATGTGAAGGAGCTCGTGTTGTTCGGCAACCTCGACGTAAAAGGGGAAAGAAGCACGACAAAGTTACAATACTAAAAGAATATTAATGCTTTGTTGCAATCAATTTTTTAAATAAATAAATGACTGCATATTACTTTCTTGATTAGGAAAAGGTAAAAGTCCAATTAATGTTTTTTTTGACATAAAAGTCCAATTAATGTTGACGAGGAGTTCCTTGATTCTAATGATGGAAGCGATGATGAGACTGATGAAGTGTTCAATTGAATTACATGGATGATTCTGATGATGAACCAATAAGTACTAGCAACAATGACGACGATGGTGGCGACAGTGCTCATGAGCGAGATGATTAATGTTGATTCATTGAATGATTGTTGATGATTAGTGATTTTTGTTGGATCGATTCACTATTCACATGAATGTGATGGACAATATGTTTCATTGAATTTATGCTTATGTTGAACTTTTTACCTGCTTTATGTTTTCTTGTATAATTTTGGAATTGTAGTTGAACTTTGAACAATCATCGTCGTAGTTTGTACTTTGTATTGTAGTTTTGGATAATATGTTGCAATAGTTTGTGTTGTGATTTATACTAGTTTAAATTGCATTATTTTTACTTTTCTTTAAAAAGCTAGACTTACATCTCGACCGCCTCAAGGCTTACTTACACCTCACCTCACATTTTATGAAAATGCCTTGGACCGTCTCACGCTTTTTTAAACCTTGCTACTAAGAACAACTCTAAGAACTTGGTTTTTTGCTTTTGGTATGGAGTTGGATGGTCATGTTCAAGCATCTATACATATTGATATAAGAAAGAGTTAGGATACAGTTAGGGATTCATGCAGAAGAGGGATGCAAGGGCTAGATTATAAGGTTGCAAGAAGAATGATGTAGGTTAGTAGGTGGATATGCGAAGGAGGTAGATTGTAAAATAATAGAATTTTGAAAGGTTGATTTTGGAAGTGTATTATTTATGTTTGACACATGGAGAATAGAGTTATGAGTTGAGTAGAACACAAAAAGGAGACCTATGTAGAGATGTGTAGTAACTAGATCCTTGTCAGTGATGGGAAATACAACGGAGGGGGATACCAAGATGTAGTTGACGTTCAAACTGAAGATGTGTAAAGGTGAAGGTGATGGTCACTAGCGGTAGAGGGGAAGTGTGTGATGGATGGGAAATGGTGTGGCTTGTGCTTACTTGATGGTACGGGGATGAGATTCAACAAAATATTCTAAGGGTAGACATGGTAGAATGTGGCGGAGATGGGGCATGGGGCGGGATTGGTGGTCAGGTTTGTTGTTGGCATGGTAGATGGTATCAATGCAGTGGGTGGTCATTTGGGTTAGAAATTGAGTCAAAGAAACGAGCGAATGATATAATAGAGAGTGGCGATGCTGGGACTGCAAGGTCGTGGCCTTAAAGTTTATCAATACTATAATTAAGTTGTGAAAAGAATAGATGTGATGAAATTACGTACTTTTTTCAAGGGGTACATGGTTTCTTGTATAGCGTGAAACCCTAGAGCCCCAAGTGGTGATAATTACACGAGTCCCCGAAGGGTTACATGACTCAACAAAATAAAGAGAATAAAGAGAAGATAATCTAATAGCTTCAACACCCCCCTCAAGTTGGAGTATATCTATCGATCATGCCCAACTTGAAAATAATCCATGATATGTGTTTCTTTAGCAACGCCTTTGTGAATATATTTCCAAGATGAAGCTCCGT
Source organism: Ottelia alismoides (assembly GCA_037367405.1). Classification (NCBI taxonomy): domain Eukaryota; kingdom Viridiplantae; phylum Streptophyta; class Magnoliopsida; order Alismatales; family Hydrocharitaceae; genus Ottelia; species Ottelia alismoides. The sequence continues at coordinate 298,673 of JAZKJV010001084.1, forward strand.
GAAGATATGCAGAGTAGTGATCTTCCCACCTTGTACTGCATCTTGAACAAAGTGGCAATCAACTTCAATATGCCGTAGCTGACTTGTCACAATATACGTAGCTGACTTGGACAATATACGTAGTCCGCTCATGGAATACATGATTGGTAACAATATACGTAGCTGACTTGTCACAGTATAAAGGAACAAAAGTACAATATCCAAGCTCTTGTAGAAAGGAAACCAACCAGGTAATCTCATAAGTAGCTTGAGTCATTGCCCTGTATTAGAAAATACGATTGCGGAAGCGAATATCGAAGAAATGGATAAAATATTAAGGAACACTGGATTGTACGTGGAACCCTACTCCCTAAGGAGCAAGATGAGACCACGGGAGGTCTCAAAGGGCCATATGTTGCATCATACACTTCCTCATCTGATACGTGATGTATAGGGCTTCTTATATAACCTCCACACACCATTCAAGTCCTACCACTAGTAGATGTGGGACTAAACAATGGTTGTGGTAAATGGATCTTGTAAGGATCCATTTACTCGTCTTACATATGATACATATACTCCAACACACCCCCTCAAGCTGGAGCTTGCAATGCTCAACTTGGACAAAAAGAAAGAAATCTCAAACTCACAATACAAAACAGTACAGACTATCAACTCACGTACAACTGCCGGCTGCTGTTGAGGACGTTGCTTCTCATGCCATGCAGGTGAGGAGGGACAAATGGATTGGAGTGTGAATCAAACTGAATCTCCTCGTCGGAGAGCATGTGCTCTGTACTGTGCCTGTCAGAGTCACTGTAACTGGAAATAAGTCTCCACCTGGAGAACTCTAGCCTGCCACATCATGTGGACAACTTCTTCATCTCTAAAAAGGCCGAACTGAAAAAGCCATAGAGACATCCTCGTCGGAGTTCACAGTTGCTGGAGAATGGAGTCTGAAAAAGTCTCCTCGTTGGAGAACTGGGTCTCTCCCATATTGGCCTAAAGAATGGGATCTCTACTATGGAATTTCTATGAAACCATATGAAAATCCTAGCCTACATGGCATAGGGAATGTGATCTCTACTATGAAGACCCTTTGGAACACATGAAAACTCCGACCAAAACAAAAGATGGGGACCACAAAACTAATCGCACACATGTGCGTTTGAAAAGGAGTCTCTCTGCAGAACTCGAAGAAAATGTGCCACTCAAATATGGAGTGCCTTAAAATCGGACTCTGAACCAATCCATAGAGTCTGAAACATCTGAACATCTGTAGAGTATTAAATTCTGGCATGGAATCTGACATCTAACTATGGAATCTGAAATCTGTAGAATCTGAAAATCCAGCCTGTAGAACTCTACACAATACTCCCCCTTTCTCCCATACTATCAGAAAACAGTGACATCAACAAAGTTGGGAGAAGACAAGAGAATGTGGTAAACATGAATCACATAAGCCGATAATCATTTTTTTTCCAGTTTTTTCAATTTTTTCTCAAATAAGCCATTCATATTTTTTCTGGCTTTTGTTTTTGCCAATTTTTTAGCATACGACTTTTCTTTTGTACATGCCTCCCCCCCTTTTTTTTTCCAAAAACAAACCCACATTTTTTTAGTTGAGCCCAATTGGGTTCAACATACAATACATCTCCATTTTTTTCATCACACGGCCCAATCAGTGCCCTAAAAAATGCAACTCCATTTTTTAACTCTCACAGCCAACAACCAACTAACTGGGAGCCAACTAGGCCTATCTACAGTAGCCCATCCTTTTATAATAAAAGGACCATCGAGCCTTTCGTTTATTCGCTACTAGGGTTCCCAGTTGGGAACTCATCTAATTCCGCCGTCGTCGCCGAGGAGGCACACACGATGGGGTTTTGCCTGGAGGAGGAGGCACTGGGATCAGACCGAAGGAGAGGTGCGGCTCCACTTCTTCTTCATCGCCATCGTCGAGTGTTAGGGAGCAGTGCAATGAGTAACACGACGGTGATGCGCCACCAGGAATGAGGGTGCCGTCGCCCTGGAGCCTTCGGTGGCACACGATTGGATTATGCACGCATGATTGGAGTATGCACGCGACTGGAGCGCTGCATGGAGTCGATAACCACAGGGAGAGGAGCTGCTCTGGAGGTACCGAGGGAGTTCTGCGGCTGATGCGTGCAAAGTGGTGCGGTATCGCCACCGCCTGGAAGATGCTCCACCTGAAGCTTTAAAGAGATGAAAAAAGGTGCGGCGATCGGAAGGGCGATGCGATGGACTCCGCTGCATGTTGGGAGAGATCGATGCCTCCCTTGCGAGAGGAGGCTGTAGGCGGTGCTTCCTGTTGCAGCTAGGGCTGACGCATGTGCGGCTCTCCTGTTGGACTGCAAGGAGCAAAGAAGGGCGGCTCCTCCTGGATCTAGAGGGAGTGCTGCCTCCTTGGAGATACGAAGGAGGGCGACTCTCCATGGGGCTCCACCTGCTGGAGATACCCTCTTTGGAATCGAGCATGGTGTTAAACAGAAACAAGGATTGATTAGGGTTCCTACGGAACCTTAGATTTTCCCCATCAGATGAACAAATCTCCAACAATAATCAAGAACTGAATCTCGAATACAAAAATATAAAACTCCTCAAGAATTGAACTCGCTCTGATACCATGTTAGAAAATACGATCGCAGAAGTGAATATCAGGGAAATAGATAAAACATTAATGAACACAGGATTTTACGTGGAACCATACTCCTGAAGGAGCGGGATGAAACCACGGGATAAGGCCTCAAAGGGCCATATGTTGCATTTGACTTTCTCGTATGATCAGGAGGTCTGGGACATCTTATACAGCCTCCACAGACCCTCCAAGTCCCACCATTGGTAGATGCAGGACTAAAAACTGGATGTGATAAATGGATCTTGGAAGGATCCATTTACCCATCTTACATATGACACATTTACTCCAACACCCTGTATTCAACCTCTATACTTGATCTAGAGATAATGGTTTGGTTCTTACTTCACTATGTAACAATGTTTCCTCCAACTAACATGACAACTTGTGGTAGATCATCTGTCATGAGGCTCTACCTGCTGGAGATACCTTCTCTTGAATTGAGCATGAAGGAGGATGACTCTGCCATAGGGCTCCACCTGTTGGAGATAACATCTCTGGAATCGAGCATGATGTTGAACAGAAACAAAGACTGATTAGGGTTCCTACGAAAACCTAGAACTTTCTCCAATAAATGAATAAATCTCCAACAATAATCAAGAACCAAATCTCGAATTAAAAAAACAAAAAACTCCTCGAGAATCGACTCGATCTGATACCATGTTAGGAAATATGAATGCGGAAGTGAATATTAGAGAAATAGATAAAACATTAAGGAACACTAGATTTTACGTGGAACCGTACTCCTCAAGGAGTCGATGAAACCATGGGAGAAGGCCTCAAAGGGCCATATGTTGCATTGCACTTTCTCATCTGATACATGAGGTCTGGGACTTCTTATGTAGCCTCCACAGACCCTCCAAGTTCCACCACTGGTAGATGTGTGACTAAACACTCGATGTGGTAAATGGATCTTGGAAGGATCCATTTACCAATCTTACATATGACACATATACTCCAACACCCTGTATTCAGCCTCTGTACTTGATCTAGAGACAATGGTTTGCTTCTCGCTTCACTATGTAACAATGTTTCCTTCAACGAACATGGCATAACTTGTGGTAGATCGTCTGTCCTTAGGAGAACTAGTATAATCAACATTTGCGTAGATGATGGTGTCAATGTCGCCGTTGACATCATAGAAGAGGTCTTTTCCTGGAGAGTCTTCTAAGTATCAAACGACTAAGAGAACATTCTGCCAATACCTGTAATGAGGATTCTCCATGTGCTGGCTGGCTCTGCTCACATCATATGATATATCCGGTCTAGTGGTAGTGAAATAAATCAGCTTGCCCACTAGGCTTTGATATTGTGTTGTATCCTCAAACTCCAAGTTGGTAGATGTAGCATGCTTCCACAACTCTCCTGGGATGCTAGATGGTTTGCATCCAAGCAAGGCAATTTCTATAAGAATATCCAAGCAATACTTTCTCTATGATAGGTGTAGTACCTCTGCAGTACGTATCACCTCCGTTGTGATTAGTCTTTAAAATGCCTATTTTATCATTGCCAGTAATCACCATGTCATCAACATAAACAACTCGTATCACAATAGCTATAAGTCCTTAGTCTGACGAATATAGAGGAATCATATGTCGTCCTGGAATCCCAGTGAGCTTAAACGAACACAGAGGAATCATATTTCATCCTATGAAAGCCAAGTGAGCTTATCTCAGAAGTAAGCCGTCAAACCATGCTCGTGAACTCTACTTTAGGCTATAGATAGCCTTGTAACGACACACATACTCCCTCTCAACGGTGTAACTCAGTGGTTGCACCATATATACCTCCTCAAGATCACCATAGAGGAGGCATTCTTGACATGTAACTCAAAAATCTACTAACTCTTAGTGGCAGTTACAGATATAATCATACGTATAGAGCCCATCCTGGCCTCTGGAGAGTGGAGAGAAAGTCTCAAAGTAATTCATGCCATAAGTCTAGGTGTTAATCCCTTAGCCACTAGTCCAGCCTTTAGTCCGTCTACTATTTGGAGCATATTTGGTCATGAAGACCCATCTACAAGCTTTGGAGCAAACCTGCGGGACATGGAACAAGATCCCAAGTGCTCCTTGAGACAAGGGCTTCCATACATCCATTGCCTGCTTCCAACTCAAATGCTAAAGAGATCTATGATGATCTTGTGAAAGAGGTACAACCATAAGAGCATCTGTAGATGTCCTGTTACATCTAGATAATCCATCAATACAAGTCAAATGTGACATAGGGTGTAGAGTACACTACCTTCTGGGCTTCCTTAGAGCAATAGGAAGCTTAGTAGAGGAAGATGGACCATCCATATTCATAGTATCCGAACTAGCGTACGGTGACTGAACATTAGTTGCATGGTCATCAACTTGCAAATCAAGCGGAATAGGTAAAGGAACCATTTTAGATGCATGTTTCTCCCTCATATGGTATAACTTGTAGTGGAGGGAATTCCAATAGGAATTTTCTAATACTCTCAGTAAAGAAAACAATTTTATCAAAGAATGTAGCATTTGTAGAGACATAGTAACTATGACGAACTAGTTTATAATATATGTATCCTTTTTGGGACTTAGAATGCCCCAAGAAGATGCATATGATTACACGAGAAGAAGGCTTTTCTTTAGCATGAAAATTGTGAATAAAACAAGTGCAACCAAAAACATGTAGTGGTAGCAGAAAAGGCATATCATCGAGATAGAGCAAATGAGAATGGAGAAGAAGAATCTCCTAATGTGGATGATGGAACTCGAATAATCAAATAAACTACAATGAGATGATGAAGCTTCCTTTTCGCAACACCCTATAATCAAAGTACGTGCGATGCCAAAGAGATGATGAAGTTTCCTTTCCGCAATACCATTCTGTTGTGAGGTGTGGGGATATGATGTCTGATTGTCTGATGTATGGTTCCTGAGAATAAAAAATGACCAAATCGTTCTGCATGAACTCTAGGGCATTATCAAGCGAAAAAAGATGTCTTGATCTCTGTAAAGAAAAACTTTAACCACATTGTTGATCTCTGATCTTTCCTTTATAAGGTACCCATGAGCTCCAACTATAGTCATCGATGAAAACGAAGTATCTATTTCCCGCAGTGATACATACATGACAAAGATCCCATACATTGCAGTGATCAAACATAGAGGAAACTCTAGAGCACAATCTACACTAGGGATTTTTAATCCTTAGGATATATCCATTCTGCCTAACGGTAGCAACGAGAGAGAGAGATCCATTGACCAATTTAACTTATCTCACAGAAACAAATGACTGAATAGAAGAAAGAGTGTTGCCATCACTAGTAAAATGGTTTAACACTGTTATAAAATAAGAATGCGGAAGCGAATATCAGGGAACAAGAATAAAGAAATGAAAGAACATGGGATTTTAACGTGAAATCGTGCTCCCTACGGTTTTATGAAACCATGAGAGAACGCCTCAAAGGGCTGATGTGTCTATCGACTTTCTCATATGATATAGGAGGTCTTGTGCTTCCTATATAGCCTCCACAGATCCTCCAAGTCCCACCACTGGTAGATGTGGGATTAAATAATGGATGTGGTAAATGGATCCTGGAGTGATCCATTTACCCATATACATGATAAGTGACACATACTCTAACAACTCAAGCTGGAGCATGCAATGCTCAACTTGGACAAGCAGAAAGAAATCGCTTAAACTCACACTACAAGACACTAAAGACGATATCAACTCAACACGCGCAACCTTAGGCTGCTGTCGAGGATGTTGCTTCTCATGCCGTCATGTGAGAAGGAACAAATGGGATGGAGTGAGTCAAACTGATTCTCCTTGTCAGAGAGCATGTGCTCTGTATTGTACCTCTCATAATCACTGCAACTGAAAAAGAGTCTCCACCTGGAGAACTCTGGCCCGCCACAACATATGAGTAACTGCTCTATCTCTGAAAGGGACGAACTGGAAAAGTCGTGGAGACACCCTCATCGGAGTCCACAGTCGTTGGGGAATGGAGTTTGAAAAGTCTCCTAGTCGGAGAACTATGTCTCTTCCATACCGGCTTAGAGAATGTGATCTCTACTTTGGAGTCCCTATGTAGATCACATGAAAACTCTAAGCCGATCAAAATAAAGATGTGGACCCCACAAATGATGAACGCATACATGTGCCCATCAAAATGAAGACTCAGAATCTGATCGTCGAGTCTGAACATCTCTAGAGTATGGAAAATCTGGTCGGTCTGGAATATTGAGAATCTGAAAATCTGAATTCGACCTGTAACTCTACACAATACTCCCCCTTTCTCCCATACTAGGCGGAAAACAATGACATCAATAAAGTTGGGAGAAGCCAAATGAAAATAGCGAAAACAAGAAACCCATAGGGCGATTTCACGTTTTTCGGCTTTTTAAATCATTTTTTGCCAAATAAGCGTTCATTTTTTGTTACGGCTTCTCTTTTTTTTAAGACATTTTTTTTCCGGCTAATCCATTTTTTATAGTTGATTCACCTTTTTTTAGCGTACATTTTTTTATACGTACCTTTTTTCAAAGATTTTTTTTAAATAAAATCTCTCAGCCCAAAGTGGGCCTAAATATGCAACCCCCACTCTTTTTTTATATCAGCCCCTCCCTTTTTTTAAACCGACGTCTCACCCTTTTTTCCCTCTCTTTTTGGCTCACTTGGGCTCTTACAATAGCCGAAAGCCCACTCTGGCCTGGAATTTGCGATATTTTTTTTCAAAAGAACAGTGGGCCCTTTTTCAGGGTTCCCATCGTGGGAACCGTCTCACATCAGAAGACCGTCGCCCCCGATGGGGATCTTCATCTCGCGTCGAAGGGAGGAGAATAGAGCAAGGAGATCGGAGGGGCGGCACGCTGATCTGGAGCATCTCGCGCCGCCTTCGCCAGATCTGAGAGGAGAGGAGAAGATTTTAGCCGCCGGCTATGCAACTAGGGCTAGGGATGCTGTCATGTGTCCTCTGCCTGGAGGTTGCGATGCAAGGTACAACCACCGCCAATAGAGCCTTCGCTTGGCGAAGAGAGAGGAGGAGCTCCGTTGCCTGTTGCAGCTAGGTCTGCCGTTTGTGTGGTTCTCCTGCTGGACTGCGAGGAGTGAAGGGTAGATCCACCTGGAGCTTCTCGTGGCAGGAGACGGGCGACCTGCAGATTTCCTGGACTAAGACTTGCTCGCCGCCTGGACATGGAGGGAGGAGCGGCATGTAGATAGAGATGTGGATCGACATCGCTTGGGGATGTAACGGGAGATGCCGTCTCACATGCTATGAGAGAGGAGGAGAAGGCATCACCGCCACCTCTGTGTGCGTGATCTGGAGTCGCACGGAAGGATTGCCTCGACTTTTGTGCGTTGTCGCCTGGGATTAGGGCTCGCGACGGAGTTTCGCTCTATGTGCCGCCCTGTTGGAGACTGGATCATGTGATTAGGGTTTCAGAAATGACCCTCATGAATCTTGATCGCCACTAATCTTCAAACCTTCGATGATGATCTTCGAGATGTGCAGAAATTAGGGTTTCATAAGAAACCCTAAAATCTACTTGAACTTGAACAATATGAACATATATTGGAACGTAATCAAATTATATAATCGAATCTCGAAAAAAATCTTCAAGAATAAACCCTCAAGAATCAAACCTGCTTTGATACCATGTTAGAAAACAAGAATGCGGGAGCGAATATCAGAGAATATGAATAAAGAAATGAGAGAACACTGTATTTTAACATGGAGCCCTACTCCCTAAGGAGCGCAATGAAACCATGGGAGAATGCCTTAAAGGGTTGATGTGTCTATTAACTTTCTCATATGATACATGAGGTATGGGACTTCTTATATAGCCTCCAAGACCCTCCAAGTCCCACCACTGTTAGATGTGGACTAAACAATAGATGTGGTAAATGGATCTTGGAGTGATCCATTTACCCATCTACATGATAAGTGACACACACTCTAATAGACCACTATCAATTATCCATTGATGAGTAGATGTGGATGGCACATTATCCATAACAGTAGCGAGTCCAACAAATGTAGTAGTTAGAAGCATGAATAGTATGCTTAGTCTATACCCTATGGCTATTTCTGAGGAGTTGCATAAGATGATAATCTTCAATAAATAAAAGTATCGGAAGATTGAGTGATATGGTCGATACAATTGATTTTGCACCTAATAGACCCATAGTCATCTGATATAGCTGCTTCGAATTCCTTGATGTAGCACTAACTCTTCAACACATCAGAACAACATCAAACTGGAATTCACATTCAGATCAGATTTCGTTCGGAATCACGTTTCAGATTTCGTATTTGATTTTGAATTCAGTCCATAATTCAATAATCAGATCTGATTCACATCAGAACTTTCGTATTTCAGATCATAAATCGCAAATATTAGTTCGCAAGTGCAATTCAGAAAAAAAATGCAGCATTATATCGTGCCCTGTAGCACTATAATTTCAGAACAAATGCAGCGCTGTAGTGGCGCTACTGTATCAGTAGTCTGCTGTAGCCTAGGGGCTTTAGCAACGCACAACAGTAACAACAGAAACTCGGAAATTGCAGCTGCAGCAGGTGGAACGGGATTGATAGTAAGGGCTAGGGTTTGGATCAAAAGATGCGCAGTGCTCTGGTCTAGAACCGTAGCTCTAATACCATGTGAAAACATAGATACGATGGAATGATGTACTCAAGGAGTATGGGGTTTCTTATATAGCGTGAAACCCTAAAACCCAAGTGGTGATATTTATACGAGACCTGGAAGGGATACATGACCCAACGAAATAAAGAGAATAAAGAGAAGATAATCTAACAGCTTCAACAAAATTTTCGTTAAACTAGCTTAACGATATCGTTATCTATCATTCTTTCCTTTTCAAGGTTCCCCCCCACATATTGGTTACAAAGCAAAATGTTGATTCCTTATCAAATTTCCTATTTTTTCCCAATATGAGCAACCCATTTTGTTATATCTAATTTTTTTGGAGCTGTTTATACTTCTTTGCCAAGTCGTCCTGCTGCAATAAGAAGATTGAGATCTAGGGTTTCTATGTAACCTTATACAGAAATAGTCTGCATATTATTATTCTAAAGCTTATGTACATGTTCCCATTATAAACATGTTTTGATTTATAAAATCCCACTCAAATGATACGTGCATGTTTGTTTAGATTTTGGGGACTCCCCCCTGATCCCATGAAAGGGGAGGTTACACCTGCTCTTCCCAACCCATGCCCCCAAGTTTACTGATCGATCAATAAGACTATCATTTCAGATGAGGGGCTTTGCCTTTTTTAGTGCAGAGGAAGTTGTCTACCTAAAAGTCAAATTATAAATGCATGACATACAACAAATATTGTTTTTTGAGAAAAAAATGATAATTATTGTTGTTAATACATACACTGTAAGACATATGAGTAGCTTATATGACATGCACATCTTGTTGGACATGTAATAAAATGTACCAAGCCTTCCCCCACTATAAGCAGGGTCGGCTACATGGATTCTTGCTCAAATCCATGTTGAAAGATTCGATTATTTTTTACGCTGGCGGTCGACTGCCTAACGCAACCACTGCAAGAGTGGGATTTGAACCCTGGTCTTTTGTGTGGTGGACACACTGTACTACTATTAGACCATTAAGTGGGTACATCTTGTTGGACATGTAAGCATAATAAATGGAAAATGGCAAATCCTTCTCCCACTATAATGTCGGCTACATATAAGCATAATGGTTGCATGAGGGGCTCCTTTGTACGATCATGTATACAAACGTGGTCTGCTTTAAACAATTATATGGTAAATGATCCAATGAATTCGATCGGAATAACTTTTGTGAAGATGACAACCTAAAAAGTTAGTTTGAGAACACAACTAACTCTGGACAATTTAATCCAATAAAGTAATCTCCAATCTAAGAAGGTATGGTAATCTTTATCTTGCAATTCAGTCCAAATTTGTTTTTGATTGTGGGGAGGTCCTACCCAAATAACTCTATTCAATCTTATTACTGATTATATATGGTTTTGTAGGCCCACTAACATATAAAGCTGTTTTTAAAGATTATTTTTCTTAATAATTGAATAAAATAAATTGAAAGCATAATGGTTTATTTAAATTCATCGTTACTTAAAAACTTGATTACTAAGTTTTTGCACTTGAGTTTGGAGCCAGGTTATTGGATTGGGTTTCATTATTTGGATTACCAGATCTTTCGTAATATTGAGGTGTTACACTAACCCTCTACTTATAGAACGGAGAGGTATTTTGAGAAACAAGCTGATAGCTAGTAAAACAAGCTGTAGTCAATTTTCAATAAAATTTGAAGGAACTAAAAAAGGATGAATTCTGAATAGAATCATGTGAAGCTGGCTGTTCAGGACAATCTTGCAAGTCGGTCCAACAATGCATTTGGGGTGGGGGGTGCTTACCGAAATAACTCTATCCAACCACTAATATATAAAGATGATTTTTAGTATTATTTTCCTGAATAATTCAATAAAATAAATTAAAATAATGTTTAATTTATATTCATTGTTACTCTAATTTTATTATGTCAGTCTTGTGAACAACGAAATCTACATAAATATATATAGAGTATACGTATTAATGCATTCTGTATTTTTTAGAAAAATGAAAAGAAATATTTATCCAAATGCCATCTGTTTTGTATTTAGTTGCACTTCCTTTAAAATACCAAATACTGACTTTGCAACCTTAGCAGCAATATGCTTGACCAATTAGGCAGGTAGCTTCTCTAGCAAAGAGAACTGGCAAGCACTCTATATCTTGCATCCGAGAAGCTGTTGGAGCCTTGGAGGTTTTCCCACAATCCGAGCATGAATTTTTTACACCCCTAAGATTTAGAGGGGTGGTTAGGAAGAGTTATCTTCCAAATGTTAAATCATTTTTATAAAAGTTACCTTCTGTATTTCCTACACGTGCTGTTGTAATTTGTGCATTATTTCACGTAATATTTTGATAAAAACTGAATTTTCCTGCTAACTGTGTATATGCTGCGTGGTTAATTTTCTTGATAGCATTTGAGGATTCCTAATGGTTAATTGCATTATGTGAAACAGGGTTCAAGTGATATTGATCAGCTAGGAAAAATTTTTGCTGCTTTTGGGACACCGAAGCCATTACAGTGGCCTGATATGGTATATCTTCCTGACTATGTGGAATACCAATTTGTTCCTGCTCCTCCTTTGCGGACACTCTTTCCGATGGCTAGTGATGACGCCCTTGACTTACTGTCAAAGATGTTTACATATGATCCAAAATCTAGAATTTCTGCACAGCAGGCTTTGGAACACAGGTTTAAACTGCATTTCAGATTAAAGTTTTGGATGACGTGCGCACATGAAGTTCTCATCTCATTTACATTTCAGATATTTTTCATCGGTACCTCCCCCCACGAAAGCGTTGCTGCTCCCTAGACCACCTCCCAAGGGTGATGCAAAGAATCATCGTCCATTTGACTTAAATGTGCAAGAGGGTCCTGTTGTATTATCGCCACCTAGAAAAACCAGAAGAGTGACACTGCAACCTGAGGGCTTTGAGGGCCATGGAAATGAATACGTTAGAGAAGCCAGACATACAGGTGACACTGTCGGTCCCAGTGGAACTGTTCCTATGTCAGTGGATGTAGCCGCTGCATTTGGTTCTACGGCTCCCAGGCCAAAGTTAAATAGGTAAGTGTGATTGTATTATTTTGTTTATCAAGCTTGTTTCGTATGCAACTCATTGCTGCATACTACTAATGGGGTAGCAGAAGAGCCATAACAAATTAACACCGCTGATCGAACTAATGTTGACAAGTTGCAGCGTTGATAGGTCGAATTTGAAGAGGAAATTGGACTGGGATGCTGATTTTCAATGATAAAAGGCACAATTCCTGCACATTCGTCTTTGGTGGAGAGTTGCATTTTTCCTGGATCTTCATTACTTCTCTATTTTTTACAGAGGCCGATTGGATGCCTAATGCAGGTAGAGGTACCCAAAGTCACACTTGACATAATTCTAATTGAACTTGACATTACGATGATGGCTGGTCATGGCATATGTATTTGGTTACTATAGCTACTGCTTACCGCCTGAAGATTGAATGTAATCCGTTCTCCATTAATTTTTTAAACCCATCTCATGATAAATAAATATTGGTATCTCCGGACAAACTTCTGATTGTTTCGGATTCATCGAAAATTAGAGCAAATATCGTAGTTCATACATGAACATAAAGGTGTAGAGCTCTCCTGATTGAATCAAATATCAAAACCGTGTGTAACAGCTTTGGAGTATGAGAGTAAATCTAACATTGGTCATTATATACAAGCTCCCTTCTATGTCTGGATTATATTTTATGGTTCTCTGTCACCATAGCGTTATGGTGATTCTAGTTATATTTGCAGTGTTTTCAATTGATCAGGATGTGGATATTTTCTTTTTATTTATCTGGTGTTCTATGTTATGTGTACATATCTGTGCTATGGTGTTCTTTGGATAGATTATTCTGTGTTGTCACTGGCACTGCAGTCAGCATGGGCAGCGTAAACTTGTTCCAGTAGAAAAACACCGATGCGTTTTGCTGGAATGGGGTGGTGGCTCCTGTGTTTTCGATACCTTGTTTAGGAATTTATTGAATCACTTCTGTACTTGGAAATTTCGTTAGAAAACATTCGGATGGGTTTTTTTTTTCGGAAGAAAAACTAAATTCTGATGAAAATCCGCGTTTGCAATTAATTTGAGGAAATCGGTTGTTTCTACGATTTAATTGAGTTAAAGCTATATTTTTATGCTTATGCGCCTAATAACATTCACACTAGTTCCATGAAGGTTATTTTTTGTGTTAGTTTTAATAACTTTATTCATAGAACATCCTCATCATGCTACTCTAGATTTCGTGTCGTCTACCTTTTTTTTGTAAAGGTGTGAGCTCTGGGCATGGTTGAGTGACATGATCTAGATGCCGAAGTTATCACATTTTTGTTTGAAGTGAAGGCAAGACTGCACATGTGAGTTGCGAAACTTGAGCGACTAATAAATTAGGGCTTGCTTGGTTATATGGTTGGGTTGGGTTGGTTTGGAGTAAGATCTTTAAAATGGGTTAGCCAGAGATCAGTCTTTTCTGAATAATAAATGTTTCTATGATTGAGGATTGGAATGATGATTGCATGTTGAATACAAAAATCATTATATGGTATTATTATATTTATTATCAAGATATGTTTTTGATATAGATTTTTTAAGGTTCAATAAATTTAGGATCCAAAAACTTGAATACAATTACAAACACATTTTTTTATTAAAATTTACATGGTCCAGTCATCTATTTTTAATAAGTTTGGAAATATTTTCACTTCAAACATAATATATATGGTAGCTTTTAAAATAGAGATTATTTACATTCCATAAGATACAAAAATATTGATGTAAATGGTCTGGTTAGAAACAAGGTTATATGTGTTACCAAATTAGTAATGCGATCAGGTATGGATACATCCATGTCCGCACACTTTCATATCCGTATTTAAACGGGTTTGAATATGTATTTCTGATTTGGTGGATGGATACATACAAGAATATGACTTTTTGTATTTATATGAATATGAATATAGATTTGGTACATGGTTTCAATTTTTTAGGATAATGATATAATTATAATTTTTTGGATATATAGATATCCATATTGCTAAATAAATGTATACACATAATGATATAATCATTTCATACATCCTTACGTCAATATGTGTACAAACCTAAATAAAAGATGTTATATGATTACACATAATATGCTGTATTTTGAAGTCATTTTCAAATGTATGAAGAATAATATATCCTTATGTTATTTAATTACTTTTGATACAAGTTATTTAATCCTATATTTTACATTTTCCTTTTTTTTTGTTGTATTTGTATTTATGCAATTTTGAATTAGTCAACCATTCATTCCACTATATAAAAATAATTCTGGTAAGTGCTGGCTTTTATTATACACACATAATTCATATCCATTTGTTATTTGTTTTTGAATAATTTATTATCTATTTTCGTATTCGTTTTCAAGTTTAAGGATTTTGTATTGGCAAGATACTATTGACATTATTCCTATAAGCCCTGAGATTAAGTCAAGAATTGATTTGGTCGATAAGGAATAAAGTTGAGGGAGATAAGGGCTAATTATCCAATAAAAATACCATTCTTTTATTCATCAATAATTCACTTTTGGGATCTATTTTATTTTTTATGATTTATTCATCAAATCAATAAACTTTATACATAAAAAAATTTAGATAAACATAAATAGAAAAATACAAAATTTACTTGACACAAAAAATAATACACAGTGAACATTTTATACTCAGAATAAAAAGCCAAAATCCAAAGTTCCCAGACTCATATCTTCTCAATAAAAATATGCATCAAAATCACTTTAAATGTATAAAATTTTTAGTTAGCTATTAAATGAAGGTGGTTCATTTAATTTGGAGCTAAGATGTAAAAGTTAGGTTTTGGACCCCTATTGTACTATATACCTGAATAAATATTCATTTTATTTATTCTTTATAATTTTTATAATTTTATAATTTTATGATTTTGTAAATATTGTTTATAATATATGTACATATTTAGAATAGAATAAAACCATTAATAAAAAAGTAAAGTAAATTAATATACAAAATACATAGATGAAAGACATATACTTATACCTATATAATGTATACATCTATTTATTTAAGAGCACAAATAACATCAGGAAAATATAATATATATATATGTATTTAAATAAGTTGTAAATATATAAAATATGTATATAAAGTAATAAAATAAAAATAAAAAATAAAAAAAGCTATATTTTATAAATAATTATATCTTTAACTATAATTATAAATAATAAAGGATAATACATATAACGTCATAAAAATAAATGAAAATTGGAACCAAATACTACATGAAATAACAAACAAGTTTTATTTTATAATTTTTTAATTAATTCAATTATTATTTTATTTTGTATTATATACCATTTTAGGCTATTTTGTCCTTTTGCATCCTTGGCGGACGAATGGGTGCCCAGGGATTGTTGGCTGCCAGTCAACTACCCCCCTCGTTCTCTGCTGTGCATGAAACCATCACTTCCCCGTCTTCTCCCTTATTTCTTGGATATCTCATCACTTTTTTCGTCGATTCTTCATGCAAACCTCCACATATATCATATCTAATCCACCCCATTTCTTGGATCCTCTGTGTATAGGTTTGATTCGTTCCAACTCAATGGTCAATAAGGATCGACCACCTTCTATATAAATAAAACGACATCCCTCCGATCTCCCTTTGGTCCCTTTTCTTCCACTAAAATCCCTTCAACTTTGGCCAAGAGTGCATCCCAGTGACAGGGGGAGATCCCCGGAGGTTTGAAGTGGATGGAGGAGGGAGGTGTACCCACGATGGAGCTCCTGCCTGTCCTGCTCCCTGGTCCACCATCAGGTTCGAGCTTCTTAACTTTACATTTTCTAAGTATATTTAGATGTTAGTTTTATTTCATGCATTTTGTTTTGTATTTTAATAAATTTATTAGCTTAGATTAGGGATTATACCTCGTCGGAGCTCTAGAGCTCCAGCCACTATTCTCACCGTAACTACTCCTTTCCCGACCACCTTAGCCACCCCATCTTCTTTTCTCGACGTTTCTCCACCCTCTGAGCCACCCAGATCACCTCGTCTCCCCTGGGATCGAGCCATCGAGGTCCTACCACTGCCCTTCATCGGACCTTCACGTTTCATCTCCCTTCCCCATCCACGGTCGCCAATAAACGCCCAGACCTACTCCCCCATGTAAAATGAAGCTTCTAAACTCCTTTGCAGGTATGAATGAGTCCCATCTGAGGTGTTTTATGATTCGAACCCAGCTCCAGGAACTTCAACGCTCCATGCCCCCACCAATGGGGCCCGGAATTCTTTGATAAGAGGTGCAGATCTACTTTTGCAAGCTTTTACTCTTCATCACATCCTTCGGGAGCGTATGAGCGGGGGGAGAGAGAGCTAATCAAATGAGCTCCAGGGAAGCCTGCTTCCTAGTTCTTCTAGGTCCATCAAGGATCGTTCGATCAAGACGTGTTCTTCATGGGTAGCAGTATACGTTGGATTAGAAAGAGCTAGACCATCGATCCCAGACTTGATATCTAATTGTGGACGTCAGCGGTAAACCGTCATCATACGTGGAGAGGGAGACACGTGGAGTGTGAAGGCATTTAAGCCGTACATCTTCGCATATTAGGGGGGTAAATTACATATCCTCCCCCACATTTTTGGTTTTTTTATTTCTATAAAAAATGTAGTATAAATAAATGTGTAAAAATTGTAGAGACCCCTGGATATTTTGAGAATTACAATTAGATCTAGTCTAGCTCAACTAACGTGTCGTCCCATGTGAGCTTGGCATTTTGTATATATGTCTTGGTGGTTTTTTGAAATTAAAAAATATTCAATAAAGTTTAAATATCAATTGTATACTTTTTTTGGAAATTTGTATATTGAACCCTGACTTTATTTTTAATTGCAAATATGCCCTTATCAGTGTTAGCCACGTGAGCCCGAGGCGAACCATTCTTACAATAAATGTTATTGTAATATATACATATTTTTATCAATAAAAGTTATTGATTGTTTCACTCCCTTTCTGAAATTAAATGAATGAATGCACTATAAGGTCCCTCTGTACAATTAGGGTTATGTACCATGGCTGTCTTGATGATCATACAACTGTTGATCATTAATTGAATCGTAGAGGCTGGTGCTTAGATGAATATCTAAGGAGTTAGATAGAGGACTCATCAAGCACCGTCAAATGATTATTAAGAGATGATCTCCAGCCTGAGTAGGAGATGTCAATCCTTTTTCACAAAGGCTGATATCTGACCAACCTCTTGATGCATGTCCTCTACATGGGAATAATAATTCAGAGGTGTCAGATTAGTTAGGTCAAAGGGTTGACTTAACGAGATCGAGATAACTTAAGTCCTATATTGAATGCTGTCACAGTATAGGAACACATTCTCTGACCAGAGACAGATGTGTTACTATATGTCTGAGTGTGTTCATTTGGCAGACCAATAGGTTGATCACCTAACCAAGGTCTATACACCGACGAGATGGTGTGCATGTAAGAGCATATGAGTAATAGGATCTCTCAAAGGGATCATACATGTTCACTTGTGAACCAGAAGACATGAGCTCCCTCATGAGGTATTAGGACCGATCAAATTCCATGGATGGTCGTTGTGCTTTGGAAGCATGACAAGAATTTGAAGGTATGATATATGCTTTGGGAAAGCATATGATCGATGCCTATTCCCAATAACCAAGATTGAGAAACTTGGTGATCAAACCCTGAAGATGACAGTGTAAAATTGATCTATATCTTCAGGTTGATCGTAGGTCTTCTAGTATGCTAGATGTACATGTGTTAGGAATACCCGAGGGTGATTTGATCATAAACAATTGTATAACTACGACGCTTCTATTCCGATGGAGTGATGAAATAGATTTGGATTTTAGTGACTCCTCTCAGTAGAGAAGTAATCTGATCTTAGTCCAAGTGTTGGATATTGATCTGAATGAGATTCAGATGCAATGAGACGATTAGATTTACGGTCTTGATTTAATCAAGCATCTATGAGAGGTCCGTGAGATCTGGATTTGAGATGAGATCTCAACATCCAAGACACTATACGTGGAACAATACAATCGCCCTGTCCTTATCTCCAAGTATCTGCGGAGAAAGCGCATTATTCTTGAAAGGGTGCAAGAATATTTCCATAGTTGAATTATATCTAAGCATTGAGAAATGGATAATTAAATGTGATTTAATTATCTTGAATAATGTGAATTTGATTCACATTAACGGATGTGTGTGAATGATGATCCAATATAATTAAATGTGATATTATTATTATGGATAGGAATAATGTGGATAGCAATATCCAATTATTCATAATATATTATAAATGTGATTTATAATGTATTAAAGAGAGCTTATTATGATTTATATTTGTTAATTAATTATTGATGTGAATTGGATTCACATTGTATAATTAATTGAAAATATAAATTATTTTTTGTTTTTTGGTTGTGAATTTGATTCACAAATTTCCAATGGTAAGATTGCAATATTCTCAAAATTAATTATGAATTATTTTTATAGAATAATCCACAACAAAAGTTGTTGGAACAATAATGGAGATTTTCATGGAGATATGCAATCTCATGAGATTGCATGAGATTGCCTCCACCATGAAAATAGGTGGACAGCTACCAAGTCCTATATAGAATTGGTGGCCGTATGGGAGACATTATCTCCATGCTAATTATCTCCTTATTTGTTCAATTTGATTTAGGATTGAATTGAATTTGATTTATCGAATATATTTGATCTAAATTAAATTATTAATTGTTGGTTTTTACCAACAACAATCTTGACCATTGGATTAAACACAAATCAATCTTATCCATTGATTTTTGTGTGTCCCATGGATTGTGATCCGTGGATCCCAAAACCCTATATAAAGAGAGGCGCTCCATGCTCTCTAGGGTAACAACAAGATCAAAAGACAATAAGCCTTTCCTATTCTCTCATTCCACATGCCATCTCTTCTCTCAACTCTATTGGTGGTCGTCCACCAAACCCTAGAGGAGGAATGTCGTCGTCGCTCCACCATCACACCGCCGCCTCGATGTCTCTCGGTTTTCTATCTTATTTAGAGTGTTTAGCTCTCGAAGAAGGTGTTTGATCTCGTGCGACAGGATCAGGAGTTCACCGTGCTTGGATCAACTTCTTGGATTGGGAGGATCACACGACTCATCCCCGCGCTCGCAAGCATTTTCTCCGAAGATCGGACTTGAGACAGGAGGTCTCTTTTCATAGAGACTCGATCAATCACGCTACAAGAGGTATTTCTATATACTTGATGTGGTTTTAGATGAAACGATTCGAGAATCATTCTTGGATCATGTGTTTTCATAATGTGAAAATTTTTAAATTCCGTTGCATAGAACAACTAGTTCGACTAGTCGTTCTCCGTCGTATTCGATATGATGCTCATGCTTCCGTGATGTGCTTGAGGATTATCCCATATCCTTCAAGTGGTATCAGAGCCATAGGTCTAAGATTTTTGGATACGATCCGTAAACCTAGGACGACTTGGCTTTGTTAAGGTCGCGAAAGTTTTTTTATCGCATTTCATTTTCGCACCTCTGTTTAGTGAATAAATTCGGCTCTGTTTAAAATGTTTGAACATGAATTAATTACTTGTATTTTGTTCATTATTAAATAAGGAAACCATAGGATCTGAGTTTACGTAATTTGGATTCCGTTTGCTTGAGATATGGCCTTTTAATAAACATGTATTCACTGTTGCGGGAACTACGAATCTTAACATGATTATGAGTTAATTACTATTTTAATGCGCCTAGAAATGCCTAAAATATCATTAGGTTCTGTCATAAATCAAATTAGCAATCTTAGGAAACTGATTTTGCGTAATGTGGATTTAATTTGATTGAGATATGTTAATTTTAGTAAGTAGGGGTCACTGCTGAAATTACATTCCTAATCAAGAATCTTGTGATTGTCAATTAGTGAAATTAATTATTAATTTCCTGGAATAATTGTGAAAAATATTTTGATAAATATTTAGTGATATTATTTCCTTAATTGACATGTCCTCAACCAATAATTTGATTAGATGAGATCTAGATCACAATTGGTTACACAATCAACAAACAAACTTGCTTGAATAGGATCGGAAATTTGTTTAGCAAATTTCCTTATAATCAAATGGTTTTGATTACTACTATATGGTATAATTTCGGTTGAAAAATTGATGAGCGTCTCAAAGTACACAATGATCTATTTGACATTATCCTTTCCTGAGGTGGATATGGTGTCTAGTCGGAGAGCGTTGGGGTAGCAGGTCGCACCGGTTGTGGTCTGTCCTACTCCCGTAGGTACTGGCCATGACAGCGGGTAGGGACTCGATAATGCCAGAGAAATCAAGGTGTATTTTTCTTATTATTAAAATTTGAATAATACGTACTTTGAGATTATACCTTCTATTCAAGAAATAATCAAGTTTGTTGTTTATAAATTGGATTGACAATTAATTTAACGTGATTAAATTGATTATATCCAATTGAAACACTCTATTATGAATAGATGTGTATTTCCCTTGGAAGAATTAATTGTGTGAATATGATTCACGATGATTAATTAATTATAATTTGAATATGAGGTGGAAGATCATATAAGTGACATCCATGGTCTTCCGTCAAGGCAAAGGATTCCGTCGCCAGATATTGTGTATAGGAGACGCCTGTCCGAAGTGACAGCTCCTGTATACAATTTATTTGGATCGGGTTCTTTGCTTCTCGAAAGAGTAAGGTCATATACGTAGTGACCCCAATATCGGGTCCTCATATTATTGGGGCGATATTGGATTGCGTATAACAAGTATTAAGCATGTTGACAGTTGGTTCAGTTAACGATGGGTCAACATCATCTTAGGGGTGGTGGGACTCGGTGTTAAAGACCGAATTGGGAAATGCAAGTTGGACTTACAAGGCGGAATGTGTTCCCGCTTCTCTTTATTCGAGTCACAGGTTCTCATATTATTGGGATGTGACAAAGATAGAGAGGAGATCCCAGTTCTTGCTTGAGATATAACAGTAAGTATATATCTTGCTTTGAAAGATAATAAGGGAATAAACTTTCAAAGTTGACAAAGAAAGACTAATTTGATTTAAAATGCCTTAATCAAATGTTTTAAAAAATGAATATATAATCATTTATATGCTCTAATATAGTACATTCTTAATTTCAGAAAATGAAGTCCATGAACCCACTGAGCAAGCTCCTGGAGGTCAATTAGTCGACCGGACCAAATTATTCGGATTGGATCCGAAATTTGGATCTTATCCTTTCTACGGAGCGCATCTTGTATGTGCTATCCAAGGACAAGATAACAGATCCTCAGACTCTGGAAGATAAATCTTTTAATGAAAAATATGTTGAAGATCATAACTTGGCGAGATGTTATATCCTTGGGTCATTATCCAATGTGCTTCAGAAGCAACATGTGGAAATGAACCATTGCCAAGAAATCATGCTGAATCTGAAAGAAATGTTCAATGACATAAACCGCACACAATGTTATAATGTGATGAAAGAGCTTATTCACTGCAAGATGCAGAAAGGGACCTCTGTCAGAGAACATGTACTCAAAGTGTTTGGGTACCTCTCTGAATTGGAAACCCTGAGAGCCTGCATAGATTCTGAAATGCAGGCTGATTTCATTCTGCTATCGCTCCCTAAGTCTTTCAACAACTTTGTTGTGTTATATCACATGAGCAAAGGTGATTTTACTAGTGCTGTGTTGTTAGCTGTATTAATGTCTGTAGAAGAAGTAATGAAGAAGGACAAACCCTCTGCTAGTGCAATGGTTGCACAAGTAAAAGGAAAGCACGGTCGGAAGCAAGGTTCTCGGAAGGACCCGCTCCAGAAGAGAAAGAAGTAGAGTCAAGGAGTTGGCTCATCTTCCGATGCATCCACGTTGATAGCGTCAAAGAAAATCGACGTTTGTCACCACTGCAAAAAGCCGGGGCACTGGCGGCATAATTTCCCAGAATATCTGAAGTCGGTTGACAAAGGTAAAGCCCCAGCAGGTATGAAATCTACTTTCATCATTGAAACTAGTTTTCTCATTGGACAAGAAGAAAGTTGGGTAGTAGATTCTGGTACTTTTGTTCATGTATGCAATTTGTTGCATTTATTTTAGGAAACTAGGAATCTGGAGCAAGGGGAGATAGTCATCCAGATGGAATCTGATGCAAGTGTTGCAACAGTCACCATCGAGACCTGCCGACTATCGTTATCTAGTGGTAGAGTCTTAGTACTTAAAGAATGTCTTTATGTATAAGAATCCTAAAAGATCCATGGAGAATGAAAATCATTCGAATATGATTTGGCATCAAAGGCTTGGTTATTTATCTGTTGATAGGATCAATAGATTGATAAAGGATGGACCTTTAGATTTTCTACAGGTTCAATCTTTACCTACCCGTGAACATTGCATTCGAGGTAAAATGACCAAGATGCCTTTCCGTAACAAGGTTATAAGCGAAGGTATTCTTGATCTAGTACATACTGATGTATGTGGTCCCTTCAGTACCCTGACTCGAAATGGATATCGATATTAATTGACGTTTATTAATGACCATTCATGATAAGGTTTTATCTTCTTATTACGTCATAAATCTGAAACCTTTGTAAAGTTCAAAGAGTTTAAGGCTTTGGTTGAAAACCAGACCAATAGGAAGATTAAACGGAACCGAGGTGGCGAGTACCTCTCAGATGAATTCAAGGAATATCTTAATAAGAATGGAATTGTCTCCAATCTTACTCCCCCCGAAACCGCCCAACTTAATGGTGTTGCTGAAAGACGCAACAAGACTATCATGGACATGGTTCGTTCAATGATGAGCAAAGCACATTTACCTCTTAGTTTCTGGGGATATGCAGTAGAGACTACAATATATATCCTAAATAAGATTCCTAGCAAATATGTACCCAAGACTCCTCACGAGCTATGGTATGGAACCAAACCTAGTGTTCACTTGAGGGTTTGGGGTTTCTTAGTCCATGTGAAGAACATGGACGCAAGTAAGCTACAATCTCGCACTCGTGAGTATTACTTCATTGGGTATGTTAAAGATGGTATTGGATACCGGCTCTATGACCCTGAGACCCAAAAGGTTTTTGTCTCTAGAGATGTGAAATTTATGGAGGATGATTTCCTTAAAGGTCAAGACAAAAATGAAGTAGAGGAAATCATTGAATCCCCTGAGGATTCTGAGCTTCCTGAACCAAAAACTGAAGAGATAAATAAAGATGAAACACACATACCTCTTCGAAGGAGTTCGAGGGTGGTTCCACCACCTGAAAGGTATGGATTCCATGTGTCAAGTGAGACTGACAATGATCGTACTTCATTTGATGAAGCACTGGCGGATCATGACATGGATAGATGGATGCTAGAAATGAAGTCAGAAATTGACTCCATGCATAAGTATGGTGTATGGACCCTGAGGATCCACTTAAAGGGGTAAACTCCATTGGGTGTAAATGAATCCTCAAGAGAAAAAGGGAACCTGACGGAAAAGTAGAATCTTTCAAAGTACGACTCATAGCCAAGGGCTACACACAGAGAGAAGGTATCGACTACGATGAGACGTTCTCCCCTGTGGCTATGCTTAAGTCCATCACGACACTTCTAGCTATAGCTGCATCTCTTGACTATGACATCTGATAGATGGACATTAAGAGAGCTTTCCTTAATGGATAGCTCAAGGAGTATATCTATATGGAGCAACCCTAGGGCTTCATAGTTTAGGATGACAAAGTATGCAAGCTAAAGAAATCTATCTATGGTCTCAAACAAGCTTCTCGTAGCTGGAACATCAGATTTGACGAAACCATAAAGAGTTATGATTTTGTGCAGAATCCCGATGAACCTTGTGTACAAGAAGCACAGTGGGAGCGCTATTGTGTTCATCGTGCTTTATGTAGATGATATCCTTATCATTGGGAATGATACAGGAATGATGACCAGTGTGAAAATTTGACTATCCCATACCTTTGAGATGAAAGATCTTGGAGAAGCCTCTTACATCTTAGGCCTGAAGTTGTTCAGAAATCGAGAAAAGAAGATATTGAGATTATCACAACATGGATACATTAAGAAGATTCTTGAACGATTCTGTATGGATAACTCCAAGAAAGGATTCCTACCCCTAAGACATGGTATCCATCTGTCTAAAGGGATGGCTCCTCAAAGTGTTGAGGAAAAGAAAGCCACAGCTGGATGCCCTTATGCATCAGCTGTAGGAAGCTTAATGTATGCCATGATGTGTACTAGGCCAGACATCTACCATGCAGTGGGAGCGGTAAGTCGTTACCAATCATGCTATGGAGAGAAACACTGGAATGAAATAAAAAACATATTCAAATATCTGAGACAGACGCAAGATTACATCTTAGTATATGGAGATGGTCATCTCCAAGTCTTGGAAAATACAGATTCAGACTTCCAGTCGGATATTGATGATCGAAAGTCGACATCAGGGTTTGTATTCCTGTTGAATGGTGGTGCTATGAGCTGGAGAAGCAAGAAGCAGGGCACTACGACATATTCAACAACAGAAGGCGAATATATTGCCGCATCGGATGCTGCAAAGGAGGCGGTGTGGTTGCACAAGTTCATCTTAGAGCTTGGCGTAGTTTCCTCTGATACTCCCATCTCGTTACTTTGTGATAACACGGGAGCCATTACCCAGGCAAAGGAATCCAGATGGAATCAAAAGAGCAAGCATGTGGAAAGGAAATACCGCATCATTCGAAAGAATCAAAAGCGTGGTGATATCATCATCACCAAGGTGGTCTCTGCCGACAACGTTGCTGATCCTCTTACCAAGCCTCTGAAACAGAAGGTTTTCGACCAACACGTAATGAATATGGGTTTACAGAGTCCTGGATGGTTTTGAGGGCAAGTGGGAGATTGTTAGCCATGTGAGCCCAAGACGAATCATTCTTACAACAAATGTTATTGTAATATATACATATTTTATCAATAAAAGTTATTGATTGTTTCAATCCCTTTCTGAAATTAAATGAAAGAATGCACTATAAGGTCCCTCTGTACAATTAGGGTTATATGTCTGAGTGTGTAAATTTGGCAGACCAATAGGTTGATGACCTAACCAAGGTCTATACACCGGCGAGCTAGTGTGCATGTAAGGGCATATGAGTAATACGATGTCTCAAAGGGATCATACAAGTTCACTTGTGAACCGGAAGACATGAGCTCACTCGTGAGGTATTGGGACCGATTAAATTCCATGCATGGTCGTCGTACTTTGGAAGCATGACAAGAATTTGAAGGTATGATATATGCTTTGGGAAATTATATGATCAATACCGATTCCCAAAAACCAAGATTGAGAAACTTGGTGATCATATCCTGAAGATGACAGTGTAAAATTGATCTATATCTTCAGATTGATCATAGGTCTTCCAGTATGCATGATGTACATGTGTTAGGAATACCTGAGGGTGATTTGATCATAAATGATTGTATAACCATGACGCTTCCATTTCGAGGGAGTGATGAAACATGTTTGGATTTTAGTGACTCCTCTCAGTAGAGAAGTAATCTGATCTTAGTCCAAGTGTTGGACATTGATCTGAATGAGATTTAGATGCAATGAGAAGATTAGATTTGCAGTCTTGATTTAATCAAGCATCTATGAGAGGTCCGTGAGATCTGGATTTGAGATGAGATCTCAACATCCAAGTCACTATACGTGGAACAATACAATCGCCCTTTCCTTATCTCCAAGTATCTGTGGAGAAAGCGCATTATTCTTGAAAGGGTTCAAGAATATTTCCTTAGTTGAATTATATCTAAGCATTGAGAAATGGGAAATTAAATGTGATTTAATTATCTTGAATAATTTGAATTTGATTCACATTAACGGATCTGTGTGAATGACGATCCAATATAATAAATGTGATTTAATTATTATGGATAAGAATAATGTGGATAGAAATATTTAATTATTCATAATATATTTTAAATATGATTTATAATGTATTAAAGAGAGCTTATTATGATTTATATTTGTTAATTAATTATTGGTGTGAATTGGATTCACATTGTATAATTAATTGAAAATATAAATTATCTTTTACTTTTGGGTTGTGAATGTGATTCACAAATTTCCAATGGTAAGATTGCAATATTCTCAAAATTAATTATGAATTATTTATGTAGAATAATCCACAACAAAAGTTGTTGGAACAATAATGGAGATTTTCATGGAAATATGCAATCTTATGAGATTGTATGAGATTGCCTCCACCATGAAAATAGGTGGACGGCTACCAAGTCCTATATGGAATTGGTGGTCGACCCACCTATTTTATGGGGAGACATTATCTGCATGGTAATTATCTCCTTATTTATTTAATTTGATTGAGGATTGAAATGAATTTGATTCATCAAATATATTTGATCTAAATTAAATTATTAATTGTTGATTTTTACCAGCTGATAATCGAGATTTCGCGAGAGTCTAAAGTAGTCCACACAAGACGGGGCCACAATGTCGCTGAAGCGACCGCTCACGAAACCTCAATTAATCAACAATTAACCCACAACAGAAATCAAACAATGAAAAGTAATATGCAGAGTTAAAATTTATTATAACTTTACAAAGGATGAGTATAGTGCAAGCAGTGTAGAGGTCGAACACAGGGAGCAGATAGGTAGAACGGGGCAAGTGAATGCACACGAATGTGAATGTGATGTATTTGTCTACTTATGCTATGTTTTTGTGGGGTTTTAATTTTATATTTTTTATTTAATTTTTGATTTTATATTTAGCACATTTTGTCCCTATTTGTAGTAAAAAACTAATAAAAATATAAAAGCTTAAAATTCCATAAAAATATATTTTGTTTATTTTGATATTTTACAAATCTAGACAAAAATAACTAATTTATAAAAAGAAAATAATTAAAAATTAAAAGCTCCAAAATCTCCAAAAATTCCAAAAATAGTTATTTCTGTTCTACATTTTTTATACATATTAGAATATATTAAAATCAATTTTGAGAAATTTTGAGGATTTTTCCTATTTTAAGCCTCAACTCAATTCAACCTATTTATTTAATCCACGTTTTGGGATATTTTTTACTTTAAAAATATATAAAAATAAGAAAAATTCCGCAAAAATTACGAAAATAATAGAAAATATATAAAATACAAAAACATATTATGTCAATTTTAGTAGTAGTTATAGTTATATTACCTTAAATTATATATATAGTAAGGGGGAAATGGGGTTGCCCCCTTGGGGCAGGCAACATGGCTGCCGCCACCCATGTTTCTCACAAATTATTTTTATTTTTTTAAATATCACCATGTATATACATTTATATATATATCTCATATTTGTTATTCGAATTTCGTTAGAAACAGAGACTCCTATGCCCTCCATCTAGAATAGGTAACTTCAGCGGTCTAAACATTGCTGTAATCAACATATTCTAGATGGAGTGCATATGAGTCTTTGTTTCTGATGAAATTCGAAGGACATATAGGAGGGATATATAGATAAATATGCATGGTGATATTTTGTAAAACAATAAGAAAAATTGCATGAAAATGGGGCGAGGCAGTCCCGTTGCACCTATATACTAAATATATATAATAGTAATAATAATAATTTATAAAAAATCAATTTAAAAAATTAATTAACTATTTTTTTATTTAATTAAAACTCACACACCCTGGTTGATATTGTGCATACACATACATACATATAATTTTTTATAAATAATATACATTGCTACCATGTTTTGCTTCCTATGTTCAACCCCTACTCTTCTCGTCACTATACACTTTTTGTAGGAAATAATAAATTTTGATTCACGCATATATTCTTAATTACTTGATCTACGTAGTGTGGGTTGATTATTTCTCAACCACTAGAGCTCCTCGAGCTGTCATCACAGCGACTCAGTGGTCCTGCCTTGTGTGGACCACTAGATAGTCCTTAGGGTTTTGGGTGGTTCAACAGGCACATGCCTTGCACATGGAGGCAATCCAACACCTCTAATGTGTTCACTTAAGTTGATCTTATGGCTTTTGTTCTGTAATGCTTTGCTTGAATTCAACGACCTAGATTAGATATGAGCATATCTTCCTGATTGGGCGGTACCTGGGGGACTTGGAAGAACATGAAAGAAGCTCCACCTAGATGAGCTTCCTCCATCCAATAATCCACCATTCGACTTCCTTTCTCACTTCAAAGAATTGCGAAAGACTCCAGCAAACTCCCGCGATGACTAATGCCTTCAAATTGCATCGTGCCTTGTCAAAGGAGGCATGGAGGTCTGTTTCTTCTCCAGCCACATGGGACTGGTTTGTGGGTTCGATTTGCCTCCTAAGTGAAGTCTTTTGAGTCTAACCTTCCCAAGAATATAGAGGGCTTGAGGGCAATGCTCCTCGGTCCCGAATGAAGCTGAAATAACACAAGGATGAGGGAAAAGGATGATCTCCGGTGAGTGTCGGAGGAGGAGATCAAGGAACCTATGCTAATTTATGAAGAATATGATGGGGAATGTAGTGGATGTGTCGTTGTGTCAGTAACTGTGATGTATCACAGTGAACAATGGTCGGAGCCTAGAGCTCCGACGAACTTCGATTTTGGCTTTTAAGCGAAATAAGATGGAATCAAAGCAAATAAAATGTAGTGATACATGATAAATTTAAATGCAAACCAAAATACCCTTTTAGCAACTCAAACCTGATTTTAAGAACATGTGAGCATAAGAACACCTGAAGCTTGCTCCTGCGATGATGAAACTTATCTCCTCCACCCTTCTCCTTGTCGTAGAACTCTCAAGGGCCACCTCATGTCACTAGGGTCAAATATACTAATAAAATCGTGGGGTTACATGAAGGTTACGGGAAAAACCTTAAGTGCATCACGAAAGCATGAAGATCGCATTATATGTGATCGAGAGCAGTTAGTCATACTAGTTTCTCGAGGTAGCAGAATTTAAAGAAAATAAAGTAAAAATACTACAGGATCTGAGAACACTTCTCGAACCAATTCATCTAAACCACAAAGTAGATATCATAATGCCTCTGGAAGCGTGGTTGTGACCGGAGTCTCTAAAGCAAGAGATCTCCTGTCTCAATTCGATCCAACGGAGGAGATGCTTGCGAGTGCATTGATGAGATGCATCCTTATCGCAATCCAAGATGTAGATCCTAGCGATGGATCTCCTAATTTTGTCACATGAAATTCGAGGTCTTCTTCGCGTACAAGAAAAACCGATGAAGATAAGGATCCATGAGCAGTCGAAGCAGCATCACGACGACATAGCGGAGATGATGATCTTCTCTTAGTAAAGAGGTAGGCGGCCACTCTTAAGAGAGAAGTGGGGAGCGTATATGATGATGAGAGAGAGAGAGAGAGCTTGTGACCATTTTGTTATGGAAAAAGAGATAGGGTTTTCTTTTCTTTTATAATATTTTGGGAATCCATGGATTACAATCCATGTTAAACGTAAAATCTATGGTTGAGATTGATTTGTATTTCTTTCAATAATAATGATCTTGATGTAAAGAATACAACAATAATAAATTTAATTATATTAAATATATTGAATAGTCATAAATAAATAAATAAATATATTAATTCAATCAAATCAATATACATTAAAGGATTAGGAAAGGAGGCAATCTCCTTTCAATTAAGGGGAGACAACCACCGTGAATTAGGAGTAAGGGTGGTCATCCACCCTCCTCGTATGGAAGGGGATCCCTCTTTTCCAATTATGTGAGATCATATATATCACATAATCCTTTAATTATTTGCAATAACTTTTATTGAAAATTATTTCTTAAAAATAATTCCAAATTTTTGCTACAATTTCAGTCATGCCATTGCAAATTATGAATCATATTCATGCATCCAAAATAATATGTAAATTGTATTTTCAATAATTATCTATGTGAATCCAATTCACATCAACATTTAATTTATAAATACTATTTAAAAATGGCTATTTCTAATATTTTATAAATCACATTTACAATATATATGATTAATATGGATTGTACTATCCGTGTTATTCATATCCATGATAATTAAATCATACTTACTTATCTTGGATCATTATTCTCATGCATCTAAATAATATGAATCACATTCAGATTATTCATGATAATTAAATTAAGTTTAATTTTCTATTCATCATTGCTTAGATATACATTTTAACAATGGAATTATTCTTGAACTCTTTCTAGAATAATGATTTTTCTTTGTGGATACTTGGAGATAAGGACATGGCGATTGTACGTTCTGCGTATAATGACTAGGATATTGATATCAAATCTCAATTCCAGATCTTGCGGACCTATTAAAGATGCTTGATTAAATCAAATCTGTAAATAATTGTCTGAATCATATTCATATCAATATCCATCATTTAGACAAAGATTAGATTACTTCTCTACTGAGAGGATTCATTAAAATCCAGACCTATTTCATCACTCCTTCAAAATGGAAGTGTCATGGTTATACAATCATGTGTGATTGCATCACTCTCTAGTGTTCCTAATACCCATACATTCTGTATAGTGGAAGACCTAGAATAAACTCGGAGATTTAGATCATTTTTATACTATCTTCTTCGGGGTTTATTATTATGTTTCTAATTCGGTCATTGCGAGTTGGTATCGATCATATGCTTTCCAAAAGCATATATCATACCTATAAATTCTTGTCATGCTTCCAAAGCAAGACGACCATGCATGGAATTTGATTGGTCCCAATAACTCATGAGTGAGCTCATGTCTTCTGGTTCACTAATGAACTTGTAGGATCCCTTTGAGAGATCATACTACTCATATGCCCTCATATGCACACCAGCTTGCAGGTGTATAGACCTTGATTAAGCCATCAACCTATCACTCTTCCAAATGTACATACTCAGACATATAGCAATACATCTACCTCCGGTGAGAGGATGCATGTCAATATCGTGATGGTACAAGACATAGGTCTTGGTTATCTTGATCTCGTTAAATCAACTTATTGACCTAGCTTATTTGACACCTCTAAATTTCTATTCCTATGCAGAGGACTTGCACAAAGATGTCGATCAAATATTAGTCTACAGAGAATGATTGCCATCTCCTTCTCAGGTTGGAGATCATCTTTTAACAATCAATTGACGATCATTGAAGAGTCATCAATCTAACTCTTTAGATAACATCCAAGCACCAACCTCTATGATTCAACAATTGAATCAACGGTTTTATGATCAGTAATAGTCCATGGTACGTAATCCTAATTGTACTAAGGGACCTTATAGTGCAATCATTCATTTAATCTCAAACAAGGAGTCAATAAATCAATAATTTTTATTGATTTATCAAAGATTACAATACCATTTATTCTAGAAATGGTTCTCCTACGGGCTTACTTGGCTAACAATCTTCCACTAGACCTCAGAATCATTCAGTTACAACACTTAAACCCATGCTCATTACATGCTATTCGAAAACCTTATGTGTCAACGGTTTGGTAAGGGGATTGGCAACATTGTTAGCAAAGGCCACCTGGGTGATGACGATGTCACCAGGCTTTTGAATCTCCCGAATGATGTAGTATTTCATTTTCCACATGCTTGTTTTTTAACGCCATCTGGGTTCCTTCTCCTGAGCTATGGCTCATGTATTATCACAGAATAGCGGGATGAGAGTATCAGAGAAAACTATACCAAGCTCTAGGATGAACTTATGCAACTACACTACCCCCTTTGCACCATCTGATGGGGTAATATATTCGTCTTCTGTTGTTGAATAAATTGCAATATCTTGCTTTTTGCTTCTCCAGATCACAACACCATCATTCAATAGAACACAAACCCTGATGTCGACTTTCGATCATCAATATCAACTTGAATTTAGATTCTGTGTCCTAAGACTTGGAGATCACCATCTCTATAGACCAAGATGTAATCTTGTATCCATCTTAGATACTTAAAGATGTTCTTCACTGCATTTCAGTGTTGCTTCATATCAGGATTGTTGACAATTTATCACTCCTACTGCGTGGTAGATATCTGGTCTTTTGCACATCATGGTGTACATTAGTCTTCCCACGGCAGATGCGTAGGGGCATCCATCCATGGCTTTCTTATTCTCAACATTTTGAGGAGCTATCCCTTTAGATAGGTGAATACCGTGTCTTAAGAGAAGGAAGCCTTTATTAGAATTCTCCATATGGTTCTTAATATAGCCATGTTGTAACAATTCCAAAATCCTCTTTTCTCTATTTTTGAATAACTTCATACTCAACATATAAGAGGCTTCTCCAAGATCTTTCATCTTGAAGGTATGGGACAACCAATCTTAACACTTGTCATTATCCCTATATAATTCTCAATGATAAGGATGCCATCTACATAAAGCACGATTAACACAACGACGCTCCCACTAAGCTTCTTGTAAACACATGGTTCATCAGGATTCTGAAATCATAACTCGCTATGGTTTCCTCAAATATTATTTTCCGGCTACGAGAAGTTTGTTTAAGCTCATAGATGGATATCTTTAGCTTGCATCCTTTGTTTTCCTCGGTTATGAAGCCCTGGGGTTGCTTCATATAGATTTCCTCCTCAATGTATCCATTGAGGAAAGTCATATTATCATCCATCTTCCAGATATCGCAGTCAAGATATGCAACTATAGCTAGCAATGCCTTGATGGACTTAAGCATAGACACATGAGAAAATGTCTCATCATTGTCAATTCCTTCTCTGTAGTCCTTAGCTACGAGCTATGCTTTGAATGTCTCTACCTTCCCATATGGATCCTTTTTTCTCTTGAAGATCCATTTAGACCCAATGGATTTCACCCCTCTAGGTGGATCCTATAGGGTCCATACACCATTCTTATGCATGGAGTCTATTTCATATTTCATTACTAGCATCCATCTATATATGTCATGATTTGTGAGTGCTTCATCAAATGAAGCTGGATCATTGTTAGTTTCACCTGACATATGGAATTAGTACTTTTCAGGTTGTGCAACCACCCTCGAACTCCTTCGAAGAGGTACGATTGTTACATCTTCATTTACTTCTTCAATTTACGATTTAGTATGCTGAGCATCCTCAAGGAATTTAATGAGTTCCTCTACTTCATTTTTTCCTTAACTCTTAAAGGAGTCATCCTCCAGAAATTTTACATCTCTAGAGATGCATACCTTTTGAGTGTCGAGATCATAAGGTTGGCATCCAATACCATCCTTTACCTACCCAATGAAATATACTCTTGAGTGTGATATTCTATCTTACTTGCATCCATGTTCTTCGCATGGAGTAAGCAACCCCAAACCCCTCAAGTGTCTACACCAGGTTTGGTACCATACAAACCTCATGAGGAATTTTAGGTACATATTTGATAGGAATCTTATTCAAGATATATATTGCAGTCTCTTGTGCATGTCCCTAGAAACTAAGAGGTAAGTGTGCTTTCCTCATCATTGAATGGACCATGTCCATGATGATCCAATTATGTCTTTTAATAACACCATTTACTTGGGGAGTTCTAGGAGGAATGAGATTGGAGAAAATTCCTTTCTCTTTGAGGTATTCTTAAATTCACCTCGGAGGTACTCGCCACCTCGGTAAGATCAAATTCGTTTAATCTTCCTATGGTTTTGGTTCTTAATAAAAGTCATGAACTCTTTGAAATCTTCAAAGATTTCAGATTTATGATGTAATAGGAAGATAAATCCACATTGCAAATGGTCATCAATAAACATCAAATAACATCGATATCCATTTTGGGTCGGATACTGAAGGGACCATATTCGCAGGCAGGTAAAGTTTGGACTTGTAGAAAATCTAAGGGGCCATCCTTTATCAATCTGTTGATCACTCTCTTACATTGTAAGTTTTGTGTCTAAGACTATTTGATGTGTTAAAGACTCTCCTACTTATATTTATAAAGTCTCATTGTGACATTGCTCATCACTTATTCCCTATAATAATGTGCATGGTTCCATGTAGCATTTTCTTCCTATCTCTTAGGAATATCTCCACCTCTTGGGAAGCCATATCCACTATAAGAGGGAGAGCCCACTCTGATATCATTTGTAATGTCCTAGGTTTACATGTCCATATAGTCATCAAGGAAAATTGACATTATCAACTTGTTGGGTATGATCCTAAAAGGACCATTGACCACACCAAATGCTTCATCCCATGTTGTCAAGTATTAAATTTCCACTCTTATAAGTCACTCCCACACAAAAAGTTTTAGATGTGCAACTATGTTAGGCTATGGTCGACATAATAAGTCTAGTTGGATCCCTTGGCAATCACCCAAAGTGCTTAAGACCAAAGTATCAAGTAGTAATCTTCATTACTTATAACTCACTTTCAAACTAGTGAGTTTTAGATCTAAGACTATGTTTGCCTCTCCCACTTATATTCCCAAAGTTCTCGTTGTAACAAGTCTATCGCTTACTCCTCCGAATGGCAGCGATTGCATGATCCAGTAGCATCTTCTTCCTATCTCTTTATAGATGTGATTCAACCTCTCGGGTAGCCTTTCCACTATCAGAGGGACCATGCTCTGATACCATTTGTAACATCCTGAATTTAGATCTTCATACTGTTACTGATGGAAAATGGCCGACATCTTATTAGGTTTGGGCTCAATTGACCAACTAACAAATAATTTAAATGCGTGTCTAAGTTATCAAGCAATAATCCTCGTCATTTGTAAATCACTCTCACACTTAGCGAGTTTTAGATGTCGAACTATTTTTGGGTGCATCTCAAGATGTATATTTTAGGAGGAAATACCTTCCAAAGGGAAATTCAAAGATTAGATGTGAGTTTTAGAATGGAGTTGTAGGCGGTGTTTTTGACCGGAACGTATAATCCAAACTGCTATCGAAACGTCCATCAGAATTACAATAAAATAATAGACATGATACCCACTAATTAAACCTACTTTACTTGACATGCACATTAAATGACAAGTTTCGAACTTCATATTTATTTAACCAAATAGTCCAATAATCGGGCTTCGGATCCAAAATCCATTAAAATTTTCAGGAGCAGACACAAAATTACTCGGGTTATAGTGTGTGTCCCTGTTCATAGCATGTCACTCCTAATGCACGCATACGTTTTCAGTGATGTCTATTGATGATGAGAGGAAGATGGCAATCAAAGGCCTGTCAAAAGGTGCGGTCTTCTACCTCGCCAAGCCTATCCGCATGCACGACGTCGCCAATCTCTGGCAGCATGCAGTTTCACGGCGACCACCAGTTCCTTCGCCTGAGGCGGTGCATCTTCCACCACCATCACCGCCGGAGGCGAAAGGGAATGCTGAGACTGCCACATCAATCAGTAAGCGGGAGAAGATGCCGACATGGAAAGGAAGAATGTTGTACACGAATGTGATGGTATTAGTGCGAACGAGAATCCTTCTACAACGAGGAAACCACGGATTGTGTGGAACGCGGAGCTGCATGAGAGATTCTTAACCGCCGTTAATCTCATCGGCATGGATAGTAAGTCACTGTAATTTATATCTCACAAATGTGGAACTAAGCTTAAACCAAAAGTAGTAACTTAATGGACCATTCTTTCTCCTTTCTTTTTATTGACAGGAGCTGTCCCTAAAAAAATACACGACTTCATGAGGGTTCCGGGATTGACTCGGCAAAATATTGCTAGCCATTTGCAGGTTCGTCTTGTTCAAAGTTTTGTATGGTGATACGAAAACTCGGACCAGCTTCCTTTGCACACGATATAATCACACGTGTTTGGAATTATTAAATTTCGAACATGTTAGTTGACTTTTGCATGTCTGATCAGTTTTGCATAATGCAGATATACCGTACTAGCAATTCTACTTTTACATGGTCATATACATGTCAATTTAAACAAACCTGAATATTCATCAACATGCAAATTTTGGTTTAATTTATTA
The DNA here is from genome assembly GCA_037367405.1 of Ottelia alismoides. Lineage (NCBI taxonomy): Eukaryota > Viridiplantae > Streptophyta > Magnoliopsida > Alismatales > Hydrocharitaceae > Ottelia > Ottelia alismoides. Next base: position 334,935 of record JAZKJV010001084.1, read on the forward strand.
TCAATACGAGCTTAAAGTTTTTCAGAGACCACGAATTTTCAATCATACCTAAAGAATCTATTGGATATCGTCAAGCACAAATCAATCACATATGACAATACTATTTTATTTCGAAAAACTCTCAAAGCGGAGTAGAAGAAATCTTGAAAAATAAAGATATATCAATTTATACACGTAAAGCATTAGAAGAAGGTGCTTTCTAGAAATAACATTCTGGAGTAAATTACAATTTATGTCACATCTATGGGTCTGATCTAAGAATGTGTCCCGATCTTTAAATTGTAACGATTTAGGTCCCAGTGCCATTAATGTAAGGAACTTTTTAAGGCTAATGACGAGTATGTCCTTGTTTAAAAGTTGGAACCCAACTCTCATTCCCTTCCCAACAAGGGCATATTCGTCATGAACTCCAAAATTTTCATTTCATAAATAGTCTTGAACTCGAATCATTACAATTTAAAGATCGGAACTCATTATGAGATCGGACCCATAGATGAGGACCCAAAATGTAATTTACCCGCCTAGAACAAATTGTGTTCTCAATGTTTATTTAAAATGTAATGGACCCATAGATGGGGACCCAAATCCACCTTAGAACAAACAAACATTGGAAGCAATCCAAAATGTATAAATAAACATTGGAGTCCATACCTTTAATAAAACGGAAACAAAATTTTTAATGGCAAAATGATCAAGATGGGATTTTCAGCGGTTAAAATTCAGACCACCACAGATATGTTGCTGAGTATTGCTAGTTTTAATAATAGTTGAAAATCCTTTTTTTTTCAGATTTAATTCCTTATTTAATACCTCTCTCCTTCCTCTCCCGGTGGACGACCACTACCCAGCCACCTAAAAGACACAAGTGAATTCTATTTCGTGAGTTGCATTCCACTTTACAGGAATGAACCGCGTATAAAAAATATATCTTTCGGTGCCATTTTTGCCCTTCCCTCCGACCTTAGTATATTCAAACTACAGAAATACCGTCTTTACCTAAAGAAAGTGGATGATGCGAACCAGTCGATCGCCGTCGCTTTGGTGTCACCTAGCGAACACACGGGGAAGTCGGTATTTGGCCCTGTTCCTTACCTTGCGCTCACCGAGAGGCAGCGGAGCATCGCATTCGCGTCATACGCAAACAAGAAGATCAACACCGGCAATGATACCACTCTGCCAACCTACAGTACCGTGGCAATGGCGAGGTACCGATACCTGCAACGACTCAAGAACCACAGGCCCCAATTAGGCTGCCTAGAGACTGGTCTGATGCCCACATTCAGCCTAACAAGCCAACTTCCAAGTTTCAACTCCAGCCCTGCTGCTCAACTTCCGAGAACACAAGTGCAACCTCATCCGATTCCTGAAAACGATACTGTAACGGAACGGATCGTGACAATCGGCGAAAGCAAGCGACAGTTGATCTCACGACCGACCCGTTACCAAAATATTAACAAATGGCACATATGAGCAGAGAAAATAATATCCATTTCATAATTATCCATTCAAACTAGAGTTCCATTATTACAACTCTAAACTGGGAAATAGAAAATTAACTAATCTAGGATTTAAAGAGATAACAACTCGATAGTTCCTGTGGGCATATAGATATCCACTAGATCTTCATAAGATAAGCCGTACCACGTCAGGAATCTCAATGAGTCCGAAGCACGATCCAGAAAATGCAATCAACCTTGCTCTTCACCTGAAATTAACAAACATAATTTGTATGAGCCTAATGCCCAGTATGTATCGGGGTCCATGCATGGGTATTCTAACGGTCCTTGATCCGTTATAAAACATATACTTGGATTTTCATGTATACACATCATTTCTTGCCTAGATAATTCCCATGCATGTCTAAGTTCGATCCCTATCATGGTTAGCTTGGCTTCTTTTATAAACATGATTATACATGTAAAGTAGGTAAATTGCATAAATAGGCATGACAAACATTTATCTCTACTTGTGGCATAATTCATAAAAATGCTAAGCAATTTACATACTTATAAAACATATAAACCACTTTACATATTAGCCCCCATGACTTTGGTGGTTTAACTTTCTTAAACCAATTTTTGTATAACATATGATGGTTCATTCTCTTATTAACCATTCCTTGCATTTTTCATGATGGTTTTTCCTTATAAACCATTTTCTTGCACAACATTCATTTAAGTATCTTTTATACGTTTTTAACCGCTGGCACTTGCGGTCCATGGCATGACATGACAGTGTAGCTACAACTGTAGAGGACTTAGCTTTTGCCTCTATGGTTCCTTGCAACCATACGCCCCTTGCGGCGTTGCCCCTTGCGGCTAACACGACTCCTTGCAGTCGTTCGTGCGACTCTTTACGAGTCCGTGCCTTAAATCTTGTTTAGCAATGATTGTGGTTCATCTCTAGGTTTGGATATTCTTCATGCTATAGCACATATACGTTATTAGCTATATATATCTGACATAATGGATTTCAGTATAATTTGATTCTAACAAATTATGTTAAACCTACTGAGTTCTTTTAATTTTCTAATTGTTTTCCATTCAGTGTCACCATTAGGAAATCAGCCGTTGGAATTTATATATTTCATTTTTGAGCATTCAAATATTATAAATGAAACATGAACAGTGATACATCCAATCTGTTCAATTCATTTCATGCTATCGGGTAAAGGTGTAGCTGTTTCAAGATTCAAATATTTGATTCGGTGATAACACTTGATATAACATTCCTTCATTGGATTAGTATATCACATGATATGTGCCAATTTAGAAAAAGTACCCGTACGTAAAAGGCATCATTCAGAATCAAAGAGACTCCTTGAGCTTATAACATAACGACTAACAAGTTTCTAATCTATGGAATCATAAGTAACGGAAAGTTGTAATTTAATCCTTATATAAAAAAAATCAGAAATAATAAAAATAATAAGGAACATGTCCTATATCCGTCACCTACGAGTTATTGCGGTAATATTGGTGGTAAATAATAGCAGGAAGATGATTGACATAGTCATGATTCGGAGTCCATTATTAATATTTGTTTTCCTTGTTCCTAAGGGTTCAAAATATACATGGAGAATCTCATTCTAGATTCGAATGGTATTTATATAGATTATTTGGAAATCCCACAGATAACTGGAATGTCTTTTCCCCAATCAAGTCATCTCACGTATGTAATACCTTGCAGATCTGAAACATACAACTATAGATCGTATTCTGATATGGTCTTTATTCATATGCAACCTTAAGCCGATATATAAACTACGATGTTTTATGTGAAATCAAATCATACATATTAACCTACAAAAACAGTCCATAGATTAAGGCACTTTTTTCATTGTGATCAATATTCATATGAAACCTAGATCGATATACACATTTACAGATTTCAATCCGGATTTGATCATTGTTCGTCTGTATAAACCTAATCTGATACATACGTTTAGAAATCGAAATCCTAAAACCGATACATACCTCGATCCAAGCTTAACTCTACCCGATGCGGTCGTTGCGCCTCTTTCGATCACGGACCCACGTTCTCCTCCTCGGATTCAACGCCGCCTTCTCCTATGATGAAGAGGGATGCCGGTGAGATATCCCCTTTCTCTCTCCAACTCTCTCTCTCTCTCTCTTTCTCTCAAAAAGTGACGTGAGGGCATGGGACCCTTGTGGTTTTAATGTTGAGAATGAGAGGATTACATCCATTAATTAAATGCATTTAATTCCAAGATAATGTGTTTGAATTTTTTTTTGTTTGAAGGAGTCCAGGCCGTTACAGATACCCTCCCGGAAATGAGCTCGACAGATCTCTTCCTCAAAACTCCAGAATGGGGAACTGTGCAGGCTCTTCTTGACGAGGAGGATTTTGCATCGGGATCCTTCACAGACATTTTCCGTGAACCAGGAGAAGGAAATCTAGGTGATGCCACGACGGGCTTCATACCGGAGTTGAGTCCATCTGCGGAGCACATTCAGGGAGGTGGCATGCTTGGGATGTTCTTCAAGGAGGTACTCGTATTATTTTCTGTGTGATTGTCATTTGCGGAACAGAATACACGATAAACTGTATCTAGAACTGAACTGAAGTGGTGCTGCATCCCGTTTCCTGTAGAAATATTGCGATGGCAATAATCAGGAAGCTGAAATGGAGTTCGACATCGACGAGTATCGTGCCGAAAATAACCCGATCGATGAGTGACGCACATTCAATCCCGACCCAGCTGCACCAAAATACCCTCCTCTGATCTAAATTTATCTTGCAAAATCCTTAATAGAATTGTTGAAACACTCACTAATCTATCTCTAAAGGGATTTTCTAAAGATAATCTTGTATCATCTTATATTTATATATTGAATTCCACGTAACCATGAATTACATGAAGAATCACAGATAGTTGTTACTTACTATTTTGTTGGATAAACTATAATTTTTTAGCATTGTTTGGAAGGATATTTTGTTTTAACATTGACAAGAAAATATGACCAAATGAAAAACAAAAAAAATGTTAGTTTGAAAGAGTCAGCCTGGGAAATGGAGGTACGTTGAAGACATTGTCGTGAAGACAGATTCCACCGCTCCTATGCACGAACTTGATGGCGGCCTAGCTCCCAGCTGATTCAATCAGCCCCATTAGGCTGCTATCTCCCGGTGCTAGCAAGAGAGCAGCGTCGAACATCTGTTGGACCTCGTCATCGTAGATAAGAAAAGCACTCTGCCTACACAAATTCTCAATTAACACACAAATAGCGGATAACAGATGGAGGTTGGGATGAGCATGGGTTAGGTCCTGAAGGGTCCAAGCCCAAGCCCATTTAAAAACTCCAGGCCTGGACCCGCAAAATTTTATTTGGTTCGGCCCAAGCCCAGGCCCGACCCAATTCTTATGGGTCGAGCATGGGCAGGGCCGGCCCATCTTCATCCATTATAGATCATTAAATTTGAGTTTTTGTTTAAATTCAATCTCAATTCAAGTTAGACGAGCTACAATTATTAAAAATCTATGCCATAATACTTGTGAAACAACTAAAACTCAATTCTATTATATATGATTTCTCAATTTATACAAGTGCGCTCACTGTTAGATACAAGAAACATCTCTCATTACATAAATTCAAAGAGTGAACCAAACTTTCACAGTTAACAACATGTGAACCATGCACTACATGTTAAAAAAATGGGCACAATGCTCATATTGGGTAAAGGTTCAATAATAGAAATTATTATGATGGAAAAAAGTAAACACTAAGAAATTCAACAATAACCAACAGAATCTAAATCATGGACTAATTTAGGAAAATTAATTCGAATTGAAATGCAATGATCATCAACTCATATGTCCTACATCTGACTTCTTGATTTATAAACATTGAATGAAGACATGTGATGACCCGATATTCGACGCGGTCGAGATGGGAAAAATATAACAATTGTCACTGTTCTCAACCACTCGAATCGGTCAATCGAGAAAAAAAATTGTTTTTAACCACTTTATCGATAATCAATCAATCAAAGCAAATACTAGTGGTTTCACTATTCTATTTAGTTATAGCGATCAGGGTCAAACACAAGGAGCATGATTTAAAAACTCAGTAGTCAATTTTCGAAATTAACTTTTAGTGGTTCTTGAAGTTTTATTTTTTTAAATTTTCAAAACAAGCACAAATGAATAAAAACACACAAACTACACATTTTTATATTTTTCAGACTAGTCAAAAATGCTTCTAAAATTATTGAGAAAATGTTTTTGTGTTTTATATATTTTAAAATATTTTCGGTAATTTTTTCAATTTTTTATGATATTTTTGTAATTTTATAAAAAATAAATAATGGAAAATAAGAGAAATAGTGCACAACCAAGAGTATTTTGCAACTTATAAATACTTTAAGTACCCAATAATCCTGAAATTTAATTTTAATATAAACTGCAAATAAATATCTAAAACGAAATCATAACTTTTGGATTTTTATAGTACTTTCTAATTTTTTTTAATTTTTTTAGTTTTTCGTAAATTTTTTGGGATTTATAATTGATCTATGGTCGAAAGTTAGGTAGAAATTAAAAGACATCAAAACACACCTACAGTAATTTTTCAGACTTTTAGGCTAATTTTCAAAATTTTTTAGAATTTTCTAATTTCGGGCAGACAAAAAGACACTGTTTTTTATTTTTTAAATATATAAAAAGATCAACAAAATGCTATGAAAAAATTAGAAAAATGTAGAAGAATATAGCAGGAGCATAGACAATTTTTTGAGAATTTTTCGACCAATAAAAACATTTATTCCATCAAGAAAATCATGCAAAGTTTAAATTCTGCAACACCAAAGACTAAAATGCATTTTTTGGAAGTTTTTGGATTGAATATATAAAGAAATAAATTGCAGGACGAAAAATGTAATTTACCCAAGAAACATGCGCCAGGCATGTGACTTTCTAGAGCTCGGGGGCTATTTTGCAAATTTTAAAACCTGCGGGAGACTCGACCCGCCTAGAGGGCCGGTTAGCACGGAGAACTAGCTGGCTGCCGAGGGGTCCCATTCCAAGCAAAGGCAGCGAGATGTATGGAGCGGGAGGCGATCTGCAGTCTGGAGCCCGCGAGCTCTGGAGGGTGGTGCGGCGGAGGACCTGTGGCAGAGAGGGATTGATGGAGCGGGCGACGATTCGCTGTTGGAGGTGGATGCAACACTCTGGGAAGTACCGGGAAGATGGCGGCGGGGAGTGCGCCTCGTAAGCGGCTGGAACTTGCAGCTTTTTTGTTTTTTTATTTTTTCTATTTTTACAAAAACTATAAGAAAAAAACTGTACTTTTTTAGATTTTTTTAACACAAAATGTAGACAACAGAAATAATAATTTATTTTGTTTCTATTTTTTATTTTTTTATTTTGATTTTCCTGCAAAACAAAGGTTAGAGATAGAGAAACAAGAAAAAAAACTGTACTTTTTTTAGATTTTTTTAAACACAAACTGTGGACAACAGAAATAATAATTTCTTTTGTTTCTATATTTTATTTTTTTTTATTTTGATTTTCCTGCAAAACAAAGGTTAGAGACAAAGAAACTATATTACTTTTCTTTTTTTATTTTTTCTGTAAAAACAAATGTGAGATAGAGAAACAAGAAAAACAATTATATATATATTTTAATTTATTTATACACAAAAATGGGATGTGTGAACGGGCGGATCTTGCGATATGATGGGATGGATCCGAAGATCCGATCATCGTACGTGACTGGATATGAGAGATTGTGTGAGGTAGAAAAAGAAATGTAAGGATCCGAAAATAAGATGGAAATCGGTGTCGGACGTGGATTATGTGTGGTGAAATTTTTGAGATTTTGGATATCATTTAAACTGCAATCTATCTACAGGAAAAAGGCGAGAAATAAAATGGATCTCAACTCGGGGTTCGGAAATGCCGTGATGGCCTGGACGAGGGCCGACATGCTGTCACCGGACGGCTTGGAGGTTGGGCACCCTTCTTCGACAAGATCACTCTCGGAGATCGGGCTCCTCTCCATCAAAAGTTGATCGAGAGGAAATGAGGGAGGAAGAGCCCAGTAAAAAGAGGAAGAAAATCAAAAAGGAAAATATCTACAAATGAGGAAGGTTTTTATTGGTTAAATTAATAAAATAATTTTAAAAATTAATTAAATAATTAAATAATTACAAAATTTGTAATTAAATAAATTAAATGAATTAAATAATTTATGTAAATCAATAAGCCACGTTAATGGTGACCATTAAAGGTATGGAATCAAATAATATATACATGGTAGGATAAAAAAAATCAAATAATGAATTAAATTAATTAAATCTAAATGCAATTTTCGTAATTAAATTAAATTAATTAATTATGTGAGATATTTTATTTTTTGATGATTTTTATAAAAGGAAGTTAGTTGTATACAAATATTATGTACATATAATACAATATACACATGTACAAATAAGGAAATAATTTTTATTTCTTTTTTTATTTTTTATTTATATTTTTTATTTTGTTTTTCAATGAAAATACTATTTACAACTATGTATATATCTAAAAAATAAATACGAATAAATAAATAATGGTGAAAATGTATAAAACACACAAGAAAATCGACTTTTTAACCGTAACTCCAAAAATTATGAAACGATAGACATTTGAAAGATAATTTAATTTAGTGTATAATGGAAGTAAGTTTGGTTCAATTTGAGTTCTTATGGAGCCGGAATTGGTATTTCAATGGTCGCTTTGTGGGTTTTTTCTGAGAGTGATTAATTGTAATATGTGCATTATTTTATTTGGCAATTATTTTTATTATTTACAACATATTTTTATTTACGACTTTTGTTTACAAAAAAATAATTTGAGTTCAAATTATGAATAAATAAAATAGTACAAGTTTTATACAAATATATAAGAAATTTATACAAATTATTGGATTTTTGACATAAAACCCTATCTCCCCCCTACTTTATTCCTGGTCGATCAGGTCAAGTCTTGACATATTCTCAGGGTTCGGGTCAGTCTGTATTTATTGTATAAACACATCCTTTCTTTTATTTTCTTTTTCTTTTCTTATTTATTCTTTTATTTTTAATGGAAAAAATGTTAAAATGCATACTTAACAAATGCATGCAAAATAGTAATTTCATGAAATTAGTGGGTATTTACAGGTGTTTGACTAAAGAAATGAAACTAAAATAAAAGAATAAAGGCGATGAATCGTGGATTCATCATTCCCCTATACGTTTTCTTTGCTAGTCCCTTGGCAAATACTTATTTGGAAAATGAGTGGAAAAAATAAAGAAAAGAAAAAGCAAAGAAGTTAGAACAATGTTGACTTTTAAATTTATTTTCATAAAAATGTAGTATGGAGATCTGTTGGACCTTCGCATTATTAATGTGTCGGAGCCTTATTGGGAAATGGATTTAAAACCTAACAGCCTCTTAGTTCCACAATACTCCTATTCAGGTCTCCTAAACAGTCAGATCCGAACAAGTCTACATACACAAATTCTTATGACTATGAATTCTTACTTGTACGGTGCAAGTGAAATATAGCTCCTCATCTCAAAAGTATAAAAGAAAGAGTCTCTCTCAACAAGGTAACTCTAATCCCCCGGTCTAGCAACTCTTTCCTCGAGGAGTGGGGATATTCCCTTCTAAGTTCAAGTAAAACCAACCCAAGAAGAGGGGATGGAGAAGAGAATGGATGGTAACCAGTGTAGTTATCTATCCTTGGATGCATAACCAGTGTAGCCATGTCACCCATTGCAAGCTCACAAATATTTGACTTTGAAGCTCTTATTATTATTTTTTCACTTGTATATACACTCTGGAAGGCATTTTACTTTTCAATCAGGCTTGTCTACTTTTGGAGATCTGCATTTTTTAGTTTTTTTTAAAATATATACAAGGTGCAACATGTACATAAGGAGTTTTTCCTCTTGAGCCAGTAGACTATCCCTCTTTCGAAGCATTATTGCAACCCCACAACATCCTTCTTTAGGCCTCAACATCACCAAACCAGGTTGAAACACACTTCCCTCCCTAGAGAAGGATGAGAGATTCCGCCTAGATGTACTACCCTCGTATGCTACCCCAAGCCAGAAGAATATGCCCCCTCACTACCTCCTCCATGAAGAGCTACGTGTAGAGTGCTTTGTCCATGGTAAGCCACGATCTGAAAGAATCCTGCGTGTGTTGTTAAATATTCTACTTAGACTTATTAAGATGACATGTGAACATAGTCTTATGGACTCAAAGATTTAAGTCACTAGGACCTGAAAAGTCTTAACTCCAATTCTTATAAGGTTCCTATGAAATTAAGTGGATTAAGGTCCAACTAAGCTCCATTTTTTAAATTTATTCCAGACTTAGTTTAATTGTTAAGACTATCCTAAAAAATTCACATGCCAATGCAAGAAAATATGTACAATGCAAAGAAAGAGAGCAAAATCTTTTTGTGAAACAATTTCCAAAATTTTGATATTTTTATGATTTTTTTAAAAAAAGATGCATATGCAAAAGTTTTTTAATGCAAATAGTTAGAAATATATACAAGTATATACAATTTTTTTATAAAGGTTAGGGATATACACATATTTATGCAGAAGTGAGTCAATTATTTACAAGAATCAGGTGAACGAATTTACAACTTGAGTGATTTATGCATGTATATACATATAGTTTAATTTTTTCATTTTATTTTTTTAATTATTCATTTTTTTGTGATGCATATATTCCTCAAATTCATTTGAACATAATTTTACAAATAAGTTTGAAAACTATAGTCCAAAATAATTTTTCACACAATTTTAGAATCACTTACAATCATTTGAAAACAATTTTGCAATTTTTTGAAATAGTATATATAGATTTTCAAAATAATTATTCAACTGTTCTTCCAAACATTTGCAAGTAGTTTTACAAAATCATTTTTTCACATAAAGAGAAAAAAATTTAGAAGCCACAATATTTTTAGAAAGGTTGAAAATATTTTTCAAACATTTTTCAAATAGTTTTCAAAATATTTTTCAAATAGATTTTCAAACCATTTTCAAAATATTTTTAAAATTATTTTAACATGACTTATTAGTCAATATGTACAAGAAGAAAAATATTTTGAGGAAATTTCTGCATCTTTTTATTAGATAGTTTTTTTATAAGTATTTACACAATATTTTAGCGATATTAAAAATATGAAAGTACGAGCTATGGCTAAAGTATATATACAATATATACGACACACCCCCTATACTTAGCTTGAACTATGTCCTCATGGTGATCAAAGAGCTGGAAAGAACGACATAACTCGTGTTAAGTTTAAAATAGTGGAAAGAATAGTATAATACAATGATGAATAAAATAATAAAATCAATAGAAGTCGGTGATCCCCCTAACTTAGGATCAAGTAATCCCAAGTATAGAAGACTACATAAGTGGAAAACCGAGGAGGAGAATGTACTGGGTTTACCCTCCCTACACTTAGGGTAAAATATCCCTAAGTATAGGCAACAAAATAGAGGTAAAAAGAATCAAATGAATAATCACAAGTCTGACACCCCCTATACTTACGGTAAAGTACACCCTAAGTATAGCATAATCATAAAATGGAGATGGGGTGTTAGAAAGAATGTATAATATGACAAATGGATCTATACATATGTGATCAATGTTAAGGTGTCTCTCAACAAGCTCTAGAGTTTACAATCCTAGCGGGGCGCAAAGGCTAGGATAACACCGTATCGAGGTTCAAGATGGTATCTGTGAGGCGAATACCGTACTATCGTTGCAATCTCAGTGAGAGAACAACAACGAACTCAAAAGAGGAAATGATGACACTCAAGTAAACAATCAAGTGGGTGTTTGCTATCGGGTAAAGATATGGGAAGATCAAATCAAGCTACGGTAGCACAAAAGAAATCGTCGGCTCAAGATCTGAATGGAGTGAAAGGGCAAAGCTGAAGAAGTTGAACGTGGAGAAGGAAGGATCTGTCAGTGAATCCTCCACGTCAATCACCATCTCGAATAGATAAGGAAGATCATGATCAGGAGACTCACTATAAAGGCTAATATCCGATGTATGTAATGTAGAGAAATCAGCAAAATCATTGAATACCTCAAAGATCGGGTCATCCTCGTGAGGGTCGTCGAGGAGAGAAACATCAAACTCATGATCACAAATATCAGAAGACTCGGTCTCGTCATCCGACAGATCGGATGCACTCCCATAAAGTGAAATCGAGTACACAGGGTCCATGGCATCCTTCAACATATAACCCTCGAGGAGTAATGTTGAATCATCAAGAAACTGGGGATCTACGCGTCAAATATTAGGTCCTACAAAAATGTATCAACCTCATCAAATGGGAGGACACAAGGCTCAAAGACAGGCCTATCTATGTCTGTCAAATCAGAAATCAGTCCCTCATCAAGCTCTCTATGCTGAGATGGATCAAACTGTATATCTGAATCTGAGAAGATCTTCTGAAGAATAGACATTAAATCAACTGGGTATGGACACTGAAATGACTCAAAGGATGGTTGATATGTGGGCTCCTCCTCTATTTCTTGGGATACTAAAAGATCTAGAATCCAAGAATCTTCTACATGAAAGAGCGGGACTGGCTCAAAATCTGATTGTAAATCCAATGGATCCTCAACCAATGTCCGGCTCTGGGAACTCAAAGTAGTATTCAACACATCCATCATGTGAAGAGTATTAGTATCCATATCTGCTGATTGGTGTGTGATGTTTGAATCATCATGAAGTGCCACACACCCAACATGTGTCATCTCTCCCTCATGTGTTGTCCCAAATAAATCGTCTCGTGTATATGGAATATCTGAATGTGTTCCCAAGATGGTCTCAAATAAATCCAGGTCAGGACTGTAGTATCAACCATCACACGAGATAATAACATATGCAATCTGCTCTGTGGTCATGCCCCTCATGGCGATCTAAACTAAGTCATTCATCGAAATCCATGATCCGGAAATCGCCTCAAAAGATCAAGTAACCTCGTCCACGAATCTCTCAATGGCTCGTGGGGGTCAACTGAAAAATCACAATGCAAGACCACAATAAATCTGCTCTACGTTGGGGGTAAAATCTCTACAAGAACAATGATCGTAAATCTCCCCACATAGCAATCTTCCTCCCCCACTCTCTATGCCATCTCAAAGCTCTAGTCTGAAGTGAGAAAGGGAATGTCATCAACATCAGATCCTCAAAAGTGATATCAAGGTTTGATCATGATTTACAAAAATCCTCAAACTCGGATATATGCAGATATGGTTCCTCATGCACTCCTCCTGAAAATTTTGGCAGTAGATTTATGAACTCTAAATCCAAAATGAAGGGGCTCAATGTAGAAGTGGAGTGCGCTTCTTGATCGGTGTAGTCATCCATCATCTTAGGATTAAAGTCGTCTGAAGTTCGCAACTGCCGGATTTTCTCTCATGTGGAATGCATTCTCATCTTAGCCGGATAATCTCTCGCGTCTCATATTTGGTCAACCTGGTCTCCTCAGGCGTCACTCACAGCATGTCCCTAATGGTAATGTTAGCATGGAGAGGGAGAATATGGGATGTCAGCTAAGGTTCCGACCTCCCAAGATAATGGGCAGTGATGGGATTGAAATGAAGAAGTCGCAAAATTCGGCTAAAATGGAGTGTGGCCCATCATGAAGAGAGGAGAGAGATATGATGAAAGAAGGGAGGGAGGGATAGAAGAAAGGGAGTGAAAGAGACAGAAGGTGACTGCTAATGATCTATAAAAGATGAATGTAACCGACTCACGCCAAAGACATACCAACACAATGCAAACCCCCAATTCACCAACTCTACGCAATGTGAAGACCGTGAGATCTGGTCTTTTATCTTCTCAATTTTAGAGTCATGTGATCAAAGAAAAGTTGCACAAACACTTGAAGGCATGAATAGGATTTGGGCACTAATCCTTAGTGTGTACGCGAGAAATAAAAAATGCAAACAATGAGGGGATTGCTCTCCCAATACAATGAGGAATCAATTACGTTTAATTTTAGAGGTCAAGTTCAACTAACAGTCCCATAATTTTTGATTTCCTAGTTTTTTGATTTTTTTCAAAGATAACGCCTACCGAGCTTTCCTATTTCCTCTTTAATTAATTTGAGTCCAAAAATAGGGGGACGAAGTCGAAAAAGCCAATGCGCGATCAAAAACAATGATGCATGTAGGGATAGAAATGAGTACCTTGCTCCAACACTCTACATGCAATATGATCCACACATAAAATTAAATACTAAAAGTAAACTAACTATATGATGCACGTGGCAATCGACCTTAGACGAGCAGCTTCTATTGATCGTGAAGAACAATAGTTGGCTAATCGAATCGAGTCCAGAGTCCGATCTTTGGAGTCACTCGGTGCCCTCCACAACGGATCCTGCCAGCGTTGTATGTAACTCCTCACGACACGTGGTCTCAAATCCAATTGAACTAACTTTTCAATTTAGTTTTTATCCAAGGTCCAATTACGCTTTATAGGAACAGATAAGCAATTAGGTGTTGGACCTTAGAATAATACGTCACAATCAATCGAAATTCCTGCGTCCAGGGGCTAAATCCGCGAAAATCAAATAACAAGTCATGGCGGTGAAATCAAAAACATGAAAAACTGCGGTGAGGTCCCCCAAGTGCTCTGACACTTGGCGAAACAGATCCCGAGAGAAATCCAAGTCCAAAAGTCTTCAAAGTCCAAAATTATTAGAAGACAAATAATTGTTCTCTCAAATCAAAATAAAAGTCTTCTTCTCCTCCCTGCTCTTCCTCCTGTGTGGGTCCTCAAAAAGAAACTCCAAGTCATCCTCCAAGCAGTTCCTCTCATAAAAATCCAATAAGAGATGACCAGAAGACAACTATAAAATAGAGAGACAACTATCACAAAATTAAAAAATGACTACAAAGCCGTGTTCCCTGGTAACAACGCCATTCTGATGACCCGAAATTCAACCCAATCAAGATGGGGAAAATATCACAATTGTCGTTGTTCTCAACCACTCGAATCGACCAGTCGACAAAAATTTTATTTTTAACCACTTAAACTATAATAAATCAATTAAAGCAAATGTAAGTGGTTTCGCTATTCTATTTACCTGGTATAACGACCCAGGTCGAACACAAGAAGCACGATTTAAAAACTCAGTAGTCAATTTTCGGAATTAATTTTTAGAGGTTTTTGAATTTTTATTTTTTTTTATAATTTTCAAAACAAGCACAAAGGAATAAAAACACACAGCACCACACTCTTTTTGTATTTTCAGACTAGTCAAAAATGCTCAAACATTTATAGAGAAAAAGTTTTTATGTTTTAAAATGTTTTTGGTAATTTTTTCAAAATTTTCTGAAGTTTTTGTGATTTTCTAAAAATGAAACAATGGAAAATAAGAGAAACAATGCACAATCAAGAGTATTTTGCAACTTAAAAATACTTTAAGTGCCCAATGCTCCTGGAAATTATTTTTAATATAAACTACAAATAAATATCTACAAGCAGAGACATGAATCACAATTTTTATATTTTTCTAGAATTTTCTACATTTTTTTAAGATGTTAAGTTTTCACATTTTTTTGGGTTTTATAATTGATCTATGGTGGGTAGTTAGATATAAATTAAAAGACAACAAAACACATCTACAGTAATTTTTTTGGAATTTTTAGGTTAATTTTTCAATTTTTATGAATTTTCTAATTTCGGGCAGACAAAAAGACATTGTTTTTTATTTTTTAAATATATCAAAAATCAACAAAATGCTATGAAAAAATTAGACAATGTAGAAGAACATAACAAGAGCATATACAAAATTTTTGAGAGTTTCGACTAATAAAAGCATTTATTACATCAAGAAAATCATGCAAAGTTTAAGTTCTGCAAAACTAGGGACAAATGCAATTATTGAAAGTTTCTGAACTGAATATAAAAAGAAATAAATTACAAGATGAAAAACGTAATTTACCCAAGAAATATGTGCGGGACTTTCTAGAGCTCGAGGGCACTTCTGAAAATTTCAAAACCTTCAAGGAGGATCTGCAATTTACCCACAATTTTATTTTAAAAATCTACACCTCGGGTTCCTGTTCGTGTCTCAACAAGGGGGGAGATGCTTGGCTACCGCCACAGAGTGGAGCACGTATAGCGTAGGTGCTGCAAAGGTGGGGACTCGGATCCGCCTAGAGGGCCGGCTAGCGTGGAGGACCAACAGGCTGTCGAGGGGTCCCTGCCCTGACGAAGGCAACGGGATATATGGAGCGGGTTGCGATCTGAGGTCCGGAGCCTGCGAGCTCTGGAGGGCGGTGCGGCGGAGGACCTGCGGTGGAGGGGGATCGGCGGAGCAAGCGACGATCCGCTATTGGCGGCGGATGCGACACTCTGCGAAGCGCCGGGAAGATGGCAGCGGGGAGCACGCCGATCGTGAGCGGTAGGAACCTGCAACTTTTTTGTTATTTTTAATTTTTTTAAATATTTTTTGTTAAAAATTGTATGCAAAAAAATATATTTTTTTAAATTTTTTAAACACAAATTGTAGACAACAGAAATAATAACTTCTTTTGTTTTTATTTTTTTTTGATTTTCTTGTAAAACAAATGTTAGAGACAAACTATACTACTTTTCTTTTTTTTCTGCAAAAATAAATGTGAGGTAGAGAAACATGAGAAACAATTATATATATATATATATCTTTTTTTTATTTTTTTTACTTACGCACAAAAATGAGATGGGTGCATGGCCGGATCTTGCCATATGATGGAATGGATCCAAAGATCCGGTCACAGTAAGTGACCGGATATGAGTGATTGTGTGAGGTAGAAAAAGAAATGTAGGGATCGGAAAATGAGATGGAAATCGGTGTCGGACGTGAATTATGTGTGGTGAAATTTTTGTGATTTTGGATATCTAAGATTTAATAAAATCGAAGCAAAGATTTAAACTACGATCTATCTACGGGAAAAAGATGAGAAATAAAATCGATCTCACCTCGGGGTTCGGAAATGCCATGATGGCCCCGACGAGGACCGACGCGTTGTCACCGGACGACTCGGAGGCTTGGCACCCTTCTTCGACAAGATCTCTCTCGGAGATCGAGCTCCTCTCTACCAATGGTTGATCAAGAGGAAATGAGGGAGGAAGAGCCCATTAAAAAGAGGAAGAAAATCAAAAAAGAAAATATCTACAAATGAGGAAGGTTTTTATTGGTGAAATTAATAGACTAATGTAATTAATTAATTAATAATGAAATTCAGAATTAAATAAATTAAATAATTTACAGAAATCAATTAGCCACCTTAATGGTGGCCATTAAAGGAATGGAATCAAATATTAGATACATGGTAGGTTATAAAATCAAATAATGAATTAATTAATTAAATCTAAATTTAATTTTTGTAATTAAATTAATTAATTAATTAATGTGAGATATTTTAATTTTTTGGTAATTTTTATAAAAGGAAGTTAGTTGTATATAAATATTATGTACACATAATACAATATACACATGTACAAATAAGGAAATAAATTTTATATCTTTTTTAATTTTCTTATTTATATTTTTGTTTTATTTTTTTAATGAAAATACTATTTACAATTATGTACATTATTTAAAAAATAAATATGAATAAATAAATAATGGTGAAACCACACAAAGCACCCCAAGAAATCAAAATTTTAACCGTAACTTCAAAAATTATGAAACCATAGCCATTTGAAAGATAATTTAATTTAGAGTATAATGGAAGTGAGTTTGATTTAATTTGAGTTCGTATGGACCCGGATTGGTATTTCAATGATTGCTTTGTGGCTTTTTCTGAGAGTGATTAATTGTAATATGTACATTATTTTATTTGGCAATTATTTTTATTATTTAAAACACATTTTTATTTACAACTTTTGTTTACAGAAATAATTGATTTGAGGTCAAATTATGTATAAATAAAATAGTACAAGTTTTTTACAAATGTACAAGGAATTTTTGTACAAATTATTTTTGGATTTTTGACAGAAAACCCTATCTCCCCCTACTTTATTCCTGATCAATCAAGTCAAGTCTTGACCTTCTCTCGGAGTTCAGGTCATTATGTATTTATTTTATAAACACATCCTTTCTTTTCTTTTTCTTTTCTTCTTTATTCTTTTATTTTGAATGGAAAAGTGTTAAAAGTGCATATTCAACAAGTGCATGCAAAATGGTAATTTCATGAAATTAGTGGGTATTTACAGGTGTTTGACTAAAGAAATGAAGCTAAAATAAAATAATAAAGGTGATGAATCGTGGATTCATCAACATGATACATGACCAGAGTGTGCGTGCAATAGGTGAGAGTTTCTAAGTGTGTAGGATATGGGAAGGGTTCAGACCCTCTCCGGGTCGGGCCTTTGGGTTGGGTCGGACTGGGCTGAGCCAAGCCCGAGCCCGATCTAAAAACATTTTGGTCCTAAATTGTGGTCCCTAGTCGAGCCCAATGTTCTTTTGGGCTTGGGTCGGGCCGGGCTGTTTGGGCTAGGCTTCGGGTTGGGCCGGATCGACCCAGCCCAATGCTCATCCCTATATGGAGGTGGAGAACAGAAAGATTGTTGTGTCTTTTTTTTTCAAAGGCTAAAGGTACAATCCTTTATATAGATGTACTGTCATTAATAAGAAGACAAAAAGACAGTCGTTTTTCTACTATCAAGATATTTAGTGACAATGAGTTCCTACAGTCTTGTTGATTACACCCAAAATTATCGAGGAGACCCGTCTAATAACATAAATGTTTATATGAACCTGGGTTCAAAAGAGGGGAGGTGTTTGCTAAATTGGATTTAATGAGTCTCGTTTATAAGATCATTATTGGGATAGGTACTTTTGCACAAATTAGAAATTGCATAGACTTAAAACAAATCTTGGAAAAAGATATTTGTTTAAAAGTAAACTCACAAGCACGATCACAATCATGGGCACATGCACGAGCACGGGCGCGTGCCGGGCGTGGCGTGACGTGGCGAGTCGAGGTACGTGCGCATGTGTGAGTGTGTTGTTTGCAAAAAGGCCCCAATGACCTTCAAATTCACATGATCTAAAAAATCCCACATGGGCTTGGGGAGCATCCGCACTTATAAACACATGCTCTTCCTCTAAAATAGTCCATGTTATATAAAAGTGGTAGAGAGGTTTCGAAATACAAAGGAACTCCAACATTCCTCCACATATTTCATAAACCTTTTAAAGAATAAAAAAGAAAAATTAAAGAATGATTAAAAGGAAAAAATAAAGAAAAGATTAAACTAAAATAAAATATGACTAAAATATGTCTTTCAGCATAGGTGGCTTATGGCTTTGAACCTTGCCTAGCAATGATTTGTTACATTAGAGAGACGTGGAGAACTATGTCTTGAATCAAAGTCTCTGATTTAGATTTCTATAAATCATGCAAACATAGATGAGGGCACGAGACATTCATATCGGTATGCACATTACGGCCTTCATAAGAATTTGTTTCATGAGTTCTCTAGCGAGAATACCTAACTCACATAAACCCTAGTCTAGGGTTACACTCACATAGTAGGAATCTCCAAGGGTGTATTATCTGGTTCTACACCCTATCATATATGGCTTCACTCCATTCATAGCAAAACTCTTCTTCTATCAAGACATCACTGAAGTACTACGCGCCATAGGGATTGAGGAGTAAAACTCCTAAGTTTGTGCTTCCATCGAATATTGAAGGAGCTTAGTTATCCCTTTGAACCATTCCTCATGGGATCTTCACATTTGGATTGGTTGGGTTACCACCTATGTAATACTTTTCCTACATAGTGAGACTGGCTTAAAGTATAGTCAGAAGTAGAACTACTCAATTTTATGCCAAGTATAATGCCAACTATTCCTAAATCTTTCATATCAAAGTTTTTATAAAGAAAATATTTAGTCTCAGAAATAATAACTAAATTTGATCCAAAGATTAAAATATGATCAACATACAAGCACATAATTACGATGCCATTCTTAGAGGTTTTGGAGTAAATACATCTATCAGATCCATTCACAGTGAAGCCACCAGATATTTTATCAAATTATCATTCCACTACTAAGGTGATTGTTTCAAACCATATAAAGATTACTAATTGATAAACACAGAATTGAGAGCGGTCGTATTGACTCACAAGGCGAGCCAACAGTCAGTGTCTTGACCACTTCAAAATCCTGGTTTAATCAACAATTAACCCACACTATAGATCAACAATTAGAAATAAATGTGGAGTTAAAATTTATTTTTAACTCTGCACAAAAGGTGTATAGCAGTCAAGTATGCAGAGAGTTCGAACACAGGGAGCAAACATGGTAGATCAAGCAATGTGTGTGTGTATGCAAGTGATGTCTGCACTATGCAAGCAAACAAAGATTTTTGTGGGTTTTTAATTTTTAATAAATTTTTTATTTAATTTTTAATTTTGTATTTTGATTTTTAATTTTCTGATTTTTATAATTTATATTTTATATTTTTTTCTTTTTCAATATTGGAATATAAGGACAAAGTAATAAAAGGGAAGATAAACTATTTATAAAAATGTGCAAAAATAACCCGAAATTCAGAAATGAAATCTTTTTGGTGTTTTTATAATTTTCTACTGTTTTTGTGATTTTTGGGTATTTTTCAAAGTATTTTTGGTATTTTAAAAGTCAAAACAAGGGAAAACAGTGAATAAGTTTGCTGGCTGAAATTAAAATGAGGTTGAAAAATACTAAACAGTACCTAAAATTCCTCAAATTAATTTTAAAATATAGACAATAAAACCAGGGAGACACAACAACTGAGTTTGTATTTTTTTGATCTTTCTATGATTTTCTAGATTTTTATAGAGATTTTTAGGGTTTTCCAATTTTTAAGATTTTTCTTTTGAAATTTTTAGTGGTTTTTGGATTGACACTAATATATGATGAAATACACAAAATATAATTTTTCTGAAATTTTTTCAAAATGTTTTTATAATTTTTATGGATTTTCTAATACAAAGAGTGAAATAAAGGCATGTTTTTTATTTTTAATAAACATGAAAATGCAATAAAATCAAAAACTAAAAATATGGCATTGCAGTACAAGCCAACAAGAACCTAAGTTAATTTTTGTGGAATTTTTCTAAGCACAAAGATGATTTAATTAATTAAAAGAAGCACACAAAAATAAATAGGCCTGGCAGGGGTATATATGCAATTTCTCAAACATCCAGGGGGGAATTTGCAAAATGTCCACAAAAATTATACTGAATAAATAGTTCCTGGACTAAAGATTAAATAGAAAATGCGCCCGGGTATTCCTACAAAAACGCCAATGTCACGCGCACGATGCACGTGACCTGGCGGGGACAAAAATGGAATATGGCGCAAACCCAGGGGCCTAATATCAAATATTACAAAAGTTTTTTTAAAGGCAAATAAAAGTTTTACTGTCTAATATTCAAATACAAAAAAAGGCCGGGGTGACTATGTAAAATACCCAGGCTTTAGGCGCTGATGGGCGGTGGTGGGCGCTCCACTTAACCACGTGTCAGCGCGGGGGCCTGTGATGCCTCTTCGCAATCCAGCGGCCAGGATTAAGACGTGGAGAACGATTGGGCGGTCCTGATGCGATTGATCCAACGGCCACTGAACGACGCCAAGAACATGGGGTGAACGGACGGTGATGAAGCAACGAGGAAGAACGGCTGAAGAACACGGCCGGCCCGAGTTTGTAGCTCCAAAATCTCGATGCCTCGAGCGAAAGGGACCCGTCCAACGGCCTCCCGAGCTTCCTGGGAGCTTCCCTGATTGGGAGGCGGCTTCAAAAATGCAGGAGGCTGCCGGAGTACCACCGTGGCGATGAAGAAGGGACGAGCTCCAGGGGAGTCCGGCCTACGTCAAAAACGACCCCAGGAAGGGGTCTCTTCGCTCCTGTACCCTGCAAAAAGAGTTAAGGGAAGCGTGGGCAAAATGCCACGACCTCTTGGCGGCAAAAGAAGGCGAAACGCGACGGGGGAGGTGCTCGTCGGAGCTAGCTCCGGCGAGGTGTTTGATGGTGAGATCGGGGGGTTTCAAGTGATAGATTAACCAACTAAACGCTGAAAACTAATCCTAAAACTAACAGCGAGCTAACAGCGGAAAAAAATTACATAAACAGGACCTCAAGGGATGGGGAGCCCAAGGAAGAATCTCACGACGGCGCGGCCGCCGGAGATGGCTGGAACACGCCTAGGCGATGGTGTTGCACCTCAACGAGATGCTGGGATCACCCCCTGTAACCGGGGATCCCAGGCGAGCACTCGGATGTCTCAACAAAGGCCAAAATGCGGTTCAAGGGAAGAAGGGATGAAGGGGGCTGGTTTTGAAACATGGCCGAGTGGGCTCGCAAAACGAGGAATAACGGGAAGATCAATGACTCTATGCCCAATATAAACGTGGGGCGTGGAAGAGATTTGAACCAGGATCAAAAGTCGTGAAGGGCGTTTCGCCAATCGGTGAAAGATCAACCCGCGAAAAATCCAAGAAGTTGGGTGCCTCACCATGTCCAGAGGTCACAGACCTGGGGTCAAGGAGTTGACCTCCGGTCAACGGATGGCATGGCCTGATTGGGCCACGTCATCCGCAAAAAGACAAAATTTAAATGGAAAACTTGTAAATTAAATTAAAAATAATAAATGAATTAATTAATTTTATGTTATTTAATGAAAAATATTTATTATTTTATATAGTATTTATTTCGATTTTTAATTATTTTTATGAGTTATATTTTTACAAGTTTACTTTTATACCCCTATATAGGTATATTATCTATATACTTTATTACTTTATTTTTATTTTATGTATTTTAATTTTATTATTTTTATGTATTATTTTCTAAAATTATAAAATACTTTTATATACACAAATATATTTTTATTTAATTTTTCTGATATGTTTTGTACATTTAATAAAATATAAATAGGTTTTGTATAGGTAAGGGTATAGGTAGTATACCTATGTATCACATATATAAGTATTTTATTTTGAGTTTTCTTTGCATTTTTATTCTGATTTTAATATACATATTTATTATAAGTAATATCTACAAGATTATAAAAATATAAAATTACAAAAGTAATGAATAAATAATAAATTGAATATTTTAATCTGTACAAGTATACAATGGGGGGTCCAAAACTCAACTTTCAAACCGTAGCTCCGCCAAATGCGAAACCACCACCATTAATTAGCTTATTTTATTCTATATACAATTAAAGGTGAGTATGCTGCATTTGGAGTTTTCAGTTGTGAGATACGGGTCTGGGAAGTTGGGATTCTGGAATTTTATTCAGACCATAACTTTTTATCTGTACATTATTTTTGTGTGAAATCAATTTTGTATTTTTCTATATTAAATTATCTACAACTTTCATGTTTAAAGTTTCTTTATTTGATGTATGAAAAGAGGAACCAAAAATAGGTCCCAAAATGAATAAAGAATGAATTAAAAGAATAGGTATTTTTGTTGTATTTTAACCCTTGTCTCCCCCAACTTCATTCCTGGTCGACCTATTCATCAAGATGCCTAGGTCTCGGTGGTTTTAAGTCATAAAATATTTATAATATTTTATTCTTTTTCTTTTCTTTTATTTATTCTATAATTTTGGCTTTAATTATAGTATTTTATACACTAATTGGATGCACATGCATGCATGCTAAATTGCTCTATTTAATGCTATTTACAGTCATTCGCTAGGGTTTTTGGTGCCAAAATGATAGAATAAAGATGATGAAATGTGGATTCATCACTAATCTACAAACCTTGTGTTCTTGTCCAGGAACTATGAACCCTTCAGGTTGATCTATATAGATCTCTTCTTGAAGGTCGTCATTTAAGAAAGCAGTCTTGATGTCCACTTGATGGATTTCAAAATTATGAATCACAACTAAAGTGAGAAGAACATGGATAGTGGTAATTTTTTTTACGGGAGCATAGATGTCAAAATAATTAACACCTTCTTTCTGTTTATATCCATTGGCAACAAGCCTAGCCTTAAACTTTTCTATGGAACCATATGCCCGCATCTTCTTTCTGAAAACCCACTTACATCCAATAGTCTTATACGCTGGGAGAAGGTCGATTAGAATCCAAGTGTGGTTGGTCATTATAGATTCTATTTCATTATCAATTTCTTACTTCCAAACACTATGATTTATGGATTTCATAGCTTCATCATAGGTCTTGGGGTCTTCTACTAAGAGAGTGTAGAAGTCGTGACTAAAGTGCTTAGCCACTATAGTTCTTTTACCTCGACCTAGATCATTAGGGGGCTCAACAGTTTCTTGGTTTAAGGATTCTGCTTCTTCAATAATTTGAGTTGTATCTTGAGGGGATTCAATATTTTCAGAATTTGAAGTTCCTCAAGAGAAGATTTGAGAGGAAAGTTGTTTTCATAATATACTGCATCTACATGTCTAATCTCTGATATTAAATTGACCTCTATTTCTAGGATATCAAACATTATAACTAGAAATCTATTGGCATTACTATTTTCTACATATCTTATGAAAATAAAGTCTACAATTTTGCGACCTAGCTTCCTCTTCTTATTTTCAGGGATTTTAACTTTGGCCAAACACCCCCAAACTTTGAAGATACTTTAAAACAAGTTTCCTATTGAACTGAAGTTCATAAGGAATTTTATCTATGTGTTTAAAAGGGATATGGTTAAGCACATAGTTTCTGGTAAAGAGAGCCCCCCCTACAATCATTGGTAAGTTGGATTCAGCTAACATGGCCTTGACCATATCGATAAGTGTTTTGTTCTTCCTTTCAGTAGCACCATTTGACTTAGGGTTATAAAGGGCAATGGTTTCATGTATAAGGACATGTTCCTCGTAGAACTGGTTTAGTTCTTTTGAGGTATACTCACCCTCTCAATCGGATCTAATCCTCTTTATGTTATTATCATTTTTATTTTCTAATTGGGTTTTGTAGACTTTAAACAGTTCTATTTGCTCATCTTTAAATCTTAGCAAATAAACATAGCAATACTTTGAAAATCATAGCAAATAAAATGTTTCACGTTAAATAATTTATTATTTTGGTGTGTAAAAGGAAGAAAAATAGATTAAAAATGGCCCTTCAGAGCATAAAATTAGGGTTTTTATATACAATGTTTAGCCCTTATCTTCCCCTACTTTGTTCCTCGTAAACCAAGTCAATATTGACTTAGTCTCGAGATTTGGGATCATTGATGAATGCGAATTCCACCTCTTTAATAATCGTAAATTGTAGTATAGGAGGTGAAAATCGGTCGATCAAAAACCCAATCTTTGAATGTTGTGGAGTATTTTTACTTGGCAAGTGTACCAAGGTCGAACACAGGGAACGGTGATTTTTAGTTGCGTGATCTTAAATCAATTTAAATAATCAATCAATGCTCGATTAATTTCTGTGTTGAAAAATGTACAATGCAATAAGATGCAAATGCAAGGAAATCTACAGAGATGATTAGGCTCAGGACCTGTGAAGTATAAAATTCAAATCTCAATTAAATTTATCAAGTAATCCTTGAAAGATAATCACAGATCAAAAGAGATTATTTCTAATGAGATATTTCCAATTAAATCCAAGATGCAAGCTAGAGGATCATGAGATCAGATCATATTCCTACACAAATTGATTCCTCGAAAATATGTCCAATAATCCTCTTTCCTCAATTGAGCTCCCTGCTCTGATTAATCTTTCAAATAATATAAGCAATAATCTTTGGGAGAAGTATGCAATTTAAATCACTAGTTGAATCCCTGCAAAAGATAATGTTAATTTCCAAACATGAATATGTGGCCTGCAAAAAGTTGACAGATGATCCTCAATGAATAATTATCAATAATCAGCCTCGAATCAGTCCACAAATTATATTGTGTTGTAGAGCACAGAATTAACTTCGAAACGACATATTATATGATAAAATCGGAGTCCGTTTGAGAAAGATATGATAAAATTAAGTTTCAGGGACTAAAATGTAAATAAAAGAAAGTTTTTTGCTTCAAATTGGTCCCTGGAGGGGATTATCTGTAATTTGGAAAGTCGGAGGGGCTCCTCTGTAATTTACCCAGGTGGGGGGTAGATATGTAATTTCCACAACTGATAGGGGCTTCACTGCAATTTCTCCTTGGATGCACGACGTCAGGAGGCTCAGGTACGGAGCGCTTGGTCGGGTGTTCGAGCCTGAGGTTCGGGCGGGACTTAGGTTCGGATCCCGAACCAGAGGCTCGGGAGGAGAGGTGCGGGGCTCGGGTGGCGAGACTCAGGGGCGGCACGTGCACCGTTGGATTAAGGGCCACCGCCCACTCCAACGGTGCCTGTAGATTGCGATGGAGGGCGGGAAGCGACAGAGGAGTGGGGCGACGCGACCGAAGCGTGAGGCCACAGCGGCGACGAGGCGGGGCGGTCGACGCGGAGATGGAGGCGACCACCGTGCAAGGCGGAGCAGCCGGAGCTGGGCGTTGGAGGGCGGTGCTGTGCAGCCGAGGCGGCGCCTCCGCGCGAAGGCGGAGGCTCTGGGCCGGTTCGATACACGACCGACCGAGGAGGGGGGGAGCTGGGCGCGAGGCGGAGCAGTCGGTGCGGAGGCGGAGGCGGCGAAACGCGTGGTGGCGCCGGCCAAAGTGGAGCTGCTGTGCAGCCGAGGGCGGATGGCTGAACTCTCGCGCGGCAGAGCTGTACCTGCAAGGTTAGCCCAAAAGCGCAACAACAGAAAGGGCAGGGGGCTGGAGACGACGCTGAAAAGAGGGTCCCGGCCTTTGCGAGGCCGGCGGAGCATAAGGGGAAGGGACTCGACGGCGACTAGGTACTGCCGGAGTGGAGTCGAGTTTGGAAGCTCGAAGCAGCTCACCGGACGGCAGCTGGATCACGCCAGACGGTGCTCTCGCCTTGCTGTCATTAAGGCATCGATGGACTTTCTCCCGAGATGGCGGATGGGTTTAATGGCTGCCGTCGTTAGGGATTTATAGGATAGAGGTGGTGGAAGGTCGAGGGTCCGGCGGACGTTACATGTACGAAGGAGCGGCTGGGGCGAGTGATGTAATGGTCGCGCATGGCGGTCATTGATGGCCGCATGTGGCGGTTTCGCGGAGGAGGCGGAAGCGCTCGGAGGCCGTTGGGGAAGATGACCCTGGTTATGTGCTAGGCACGTGACCCAGGGGTGCTGGAGAGAGACCAAAATAGGGGTGCCACGTCGCACGCCTAGGAGCTGCCACATGGCACCCCAAAAAATTTCGAATTTTAAAGGCAAAATAAAATAGAAAAGAAATAGGAGGAGACCTCGGATCGAAAAATTTTTTTCACGAAAGTTGTTCGTCTCAACGAGATCTACAACTTTCATGAAGGACCCAGGAGCAAAGGAGGTCTCCTGTGCGAAGTGGTATTTTTGGTGGCTTTCCATGTGTATAGAAAGCCGACTTTTTGGGATTTTATAATTTTTTGGTGGTTTTAGAGGGGATAAAAAGTATCAAAAAAATACGATAAAATACAAGAAAAATATTTACACACTAATCTAATTTTTTTGGATTTTTAATAGATAAAAAAAGGAAAATAAAATAACGGTAAGAAACACACAACTTTTGTACAGACTTGCAACAAACGTTTGGACTTGGTCAATTTCTTTGATCTCAGTTTTAATCTGGATTTGAATTTTTGCATTTCTCATTAAAACTTTCATAAAAGGACACAAATGAAAAAGAAATAAAATTAAAAGGGTTAATTAAGCACATAAAAACTCAGGTCAAAATTAGCAAAAAGTTAAAATGCGCAAAAGAGGCCCAAAACCCAACTTTCACATATGAGCTCCGAATTTTATGAAATTAGTCTTTTTTTGAAGGTATTTGAAAATGGAGTACTTTAAAAGTGAGTAGACCAAAATCGGACACTGTATGAGGGAGATATGCTCGTTTTAGTCCGTCAAATGTAAAATTTGACTTTGGGATTATTTGACACTTATTGGGGGTTAGTAATTTTTTGTATTTTTTATTTAATAAGATTAGTAATATCTACACAATGGAGGTATTTTTGGGTTAATCGGAGTTAGGATGAATTAATGAAAAATGTGAGAAGTTAGCGGCTTTTTGGGCTAATTTACACTTGGGATTTTTAATGCAATTTATGCAGATGAAATGCAGATATTAATCACACATGTATGAATGCTAATAATGCTCTATTAGTGATTAATTACAAGTGGATGATGTGGGACAGAGCCTAAATGACCAATTTTAGCATGATGAATACGAGATTCATCAATCATTCAGTTCTTTGATCCTTCATTTATTTTCCTTTTCTTTATTCTTTTATTCTGGATTTAAACACAAATAATCATATGTTATTTATAGATAAATAATGAATGTTAATTGTACGAGTTAGCATTATTTACAAGTGTTTTGTAGGTATTTAAAGCATAATTGAAGAATAAATATAGATGAATGACTAATCATCAATGGGAGATTGGAGAAAGAAGGAATATGAGAAGAACCCGATAGGAGAGTCCAGACATTGTGTCAATTTGAGACCCTGATCGATCATTAGGGATCGTTATCAGTATCATGTCATGATTCCTATGCTAAACTAACTATCTGAAAAGCTGAAGAACAAGCCAATGGTGAGGGAGTGAAAGGAGATAAGAAGGATTAGCCATCAGTCCTTAGACATACAAGGAAAGAATATGGCCAAACCTAAATCCCCTCCTCTACCATTGAAGAATTTGAATCATGAGTTTATCCATGGTGGAAACATCACTATAGGCCTTTCTTCCTATTGAAAAGCTAAGACAGTTTAAACTTAATTTTAAAAAATATATAAAATAACTATCTCCAAGCATTTACAATGAAAGATGTTTCGCTCTCATGCATTAGGACTTACTATCTGACTAAGGTTGGGAACTCATGGATGGAATCAAGTAATGCATACGCGGTTAACTGTATGTTTCCCCTAAGCCAAAACTAAAATCCAGGAGCGAGCACAGGGCAAGCTGCTGGGACACAACTCTAGCCTCGAGTTGGGACGACCTTGCAGGTTGAGCAGGCTCTGGGTTGAACGCAGCTCGAACACGATACAAAAAATTTGGACATGCGTCAGGGCCCCAAGACCAACCCAAGTTGTTTTGGATTTAGGCCAATCAACATATGCGACCAACCCAAGTTGTTTTGGGTTTAGGCCAGTCAAGATATGTGGGGTTGGGCCAGCTCGACCCAATGGTCATCCCTAGTTAAAAGATATGGGTTTTTTTATTTTTGGAATCTAGTGAACAATTATACTGCATACTTATAAGCTGCCACTTTTTGCATAAATTATTTTGATTTAAACAAGTAAAACTTGTGTATAAAAAACATAGAAAATATAGAAATGAGTTAACATTTCAACTTATTCAAATACATCAACAAATATGAATCCCCAAATTATGCTAATGCTTACAAATTTATAATGTCTCCTCAAACTTATTTCTAGGTGACAATTTTGTATTTTATACTTTCCTAAACAAGCATGGCTCAGAAACCTCGAGCATATTATTGATGTTTTCAGGTTCCCTTCAATTTGCAAGAATTAGCTCTTTCCAATTTGCTTACTATCAATTTGTTCTCTGGGCTTGAGTAGTCATAACAGATTCAATATCGAACTCTCTTGGTCTTATCTCTTTACCATCGGGGTTTATTTATTTAAAGGCATTGTTTTTCTTTCCTATCAGAAGTTGTTTATCACCTCTATGTGAATATTCAAATACTGAAGGACAACGAGTTGCGTAGTAATCAAGATCAAAGGACTTCGGCTCAATATAATATGAAGAAGTAGACTCCGTCTGAATGAGGTTAATGTTGCTTATTTGCGTGGAGTATGATGCAGTGCACCGATGAACAAGATAATGGAGAAGACTGAGCCACTAGAGATTTATCTCAACACGTCAAGGAAGGAGGACTTCCAGTCTAGAAAGAAATTATTCAAGACTATTTTAATCGTTTCATAATTGCACAAAAAATATATGGAACTCACATAACCTTGTCAACCTCATTGGCAATGGAAACGCACATATTTTAATTGTTTTCGGGTTTTTCTCTTTTTTTCAGTAGCATGTTTTCCTATTCTGTTTTGGGAATTATATTCATATGTAGTCATCTTATGTTTTGTTATTTTTTTCCTGGTTACTTTCCCATGTTTTAGAACAACTGCACAAGGGAGAATGAGTATCTATCGAGGAATGCGCATGATTGAGGCAAACTAAATTTTTTGTAAGTTGTATATACATTAGAATTTTGCAATCATAAGAAAGACAACATGTTTTTACAGATTTTCCAACTGTCACTAGTTTAATAATCCATTTGAGAAAAGCTATCTATGAAACCAACTGTCACCAGAGTTTCATAACCCATTTGCGAAAGCGGTTGGAATTAACGGTATTGGGATAGTTTGACGCAATTTGATGGTCAATATCAAGTTGTATTGATGTATCTCAATTCCTGGAATTTAATGTTTCAACCCTGTGGGGTGCTGTTTAGTCCCACATCGTGGAGAGAGAAAACTGAGACTTGGTTTATATGTGGGAAGTCCTGAGACTAGTCTGGAAACAGACTAGAGAGGATTTTAGACCACAACACACACACGCACGCGCGCGCGCGCCGGGCGCGCGTCGGGCCGGGCGCGGCGCGGCGGCGGCGGCGGCGGCGGCGTGGCAAAGACCGAGTCGGTTTTGTAACCGCGAGTTTTGATTTCCAAGCGTTACGCCCCATTATCTCCTCACGAAAACGTAACCGCCCGGACGCCTTTAAGTATCTCTTAAAGGGCGTGGGTGAGGGTTACTAACATCGATTCCATTCATTCTCAGCGCCCTTCTCTCTCGCGAGGACGCTCTTTTTTCCTCTCTCTCTCGATCTCGGGTTTCGTCTACTGAGGTGGCTTTCGAGGACGCTCAAGCACGGTGCGCACCGTCAACGAGCGTGGACCGTCGGACCCTGGGAGCGGCACGTCAAGGCCCTGTGCGCCGGTAAAGTGGGGGGCGCTGTCTCTCTAAGGGGAGTCCTACAACAGGACGCTTCGGTTGTGATCACTAACTCTACTCTTCTTTGTCGCATTGTTTGTCATGTTTTTGGTTTCCGGATTTCTCCCTTGCGCGAATATGCATATGTTAATTAAATGGATATTTCTCTTATCACTGTTAACCTGGATTCATACATATGGTAATCTGTTCTGTAAATCTGTGGTCGTATGGATTTTTGTATGTATGCAATGGACGTTTTTCTCAACATTCTTAGAGAGACAGCGTTATAACGTGATAAGAAAAATGTCGGATTTGAGGTTTCGGTCTCGTGTGGATTTCACTGGTATGCCAGAGAAATTCGGGGGTCAGAATTTCAAGCGTTGGCAACAACGCATGAGAATCTGGCTGACCACGATTGGCCTGATTTCGGTTCTGGAAACCGAGTGCCCTAAATTATCTGAACAAAATCCGGATCCTGAGACGGTTAAGATGGCGGATGCGTGGAAAGAACATGACCGTCTGTGTCATGGGTGCATTCTCACTGCACTATCGAACGTTCTGTTCGATGTCTATGGCGCATCAACCAAAACCGCTAAGGATCTGTGGGAGGAACTGGATAAGAAATATAACACGGAGGATCTGGGTATTGAAAAATACTCAGTATCCAAGTTCCTGAAATTTCAGATGATTGAGGGCAAATCGGTTTCGGAACAGGCTCATGAGTTTTTGTTATTACTCCATGGGTTAGCCGAGGCAGAAATGAAACTTCCTGAAAAGTTTCAAGTTATGTCGATCACTGAGAAATTTCCCAAGTCCTGGGAAGATTTTGGGATGTCCTTAAAGCACAGGAAGGGGAAAATTTCTCTGGATGATCTGATGGTCTCGATAGCCATTGAAGAGGAGCATAGGAAACAAAAACCTGTGATGCCTGTAGACGTGAAACCTAAGGTCAATGTCATAACCTCAAAAGGAAACATTGCTAAAGGGAAAAATAAGAAACTGAAAGCCAAGGGAAAAATCCAGAAAAAACCAAAGAACAAACCTTGCTGGCAGTGTGGACAGGTTGGACATTGGAAGAAGGATTGCCCTTCTCTGAAGACCCAACAGAAGTCTACGGATGTCGTTCCTCAGGCTCTTGTGCTGACTGAGGGAGGCGGGTCCATTGAGGGGTATGTTTCAGTGAACCCTGAGCTCTACTTTGTAAACGAGCCTAATGAGTGGCTTGTTGATACAGGTGCAAATGTTCACATTTGTACTGATAGAACATTCTTTGTGTCTTATCAGGCTTCAGCCGGTAGTACAGTAATGATGGGGAACAGATCTGCAGCCAAGGTGCTTGGGTCCGGACAAGTCGAGCTGAGATTCTCAACTGGACAAGTTTGGACTTTGCGCAGGGTGCTGCACGTTCCTGAGATTAAGAAGAATGTTTTGTCTGGTTCTTTATTAGTTAGAGAGGGTTTTCAATTAGACTTTAAATGTAATAAAGTAGTTTTTCTGAGACATGGTATTTTCTTTGGAAAAGGATATTTGGCTGATCATGATCTTTTATTTAAAATAAGATGTGATATTGATAGTTCAGTTAATAATATTTCTGGTTTTGATTCTTCTACTTATGTTGTTTCAAATATTGAATCTACTGATTTATGGCATGCTAGGCTAGGACATGTAAATTTCAATTCTATGAAAAGAATGATGAAACTTGACATGATTCCTAATCATACTACAGACAAACTCAACAAATGTGAAATGTGTGCTCAAGCTAAGTTGCCTAGAAAGCCTTTTCATTCTGTGAATAGGGAAACTGAGATTCTAGACTTAGTACATTCTGATATTTGTGAGTTTGGTGGTGTGATGACTAGAGATAACAAAAGATATTTTATCACCTTCATAGATGATAGCAGTAGATACTGTTATGTTTATCTGCTTAAAACTAAGGATGAAGCCTTAGAAAAATTTCTTATTTTTAAGAATGAAGCAGAAACACAAGTCGGGAAAGTAATCAAAAGTCTAAGGTCAGATAGGGGTGGTGAATACACATCTAAGATATTTGATGAACAATGCAAACTATTTGGCATAGTTCATGAGGTCACTGCACCTTATTCACCACAGTCCAATGGAATAGCAGAACGAAAGAATAGGACCCTAACTGATATGGTCAATGTATTTTTACAAAGTTCTGGGCTACCATCTTACATGTGGGGGGGGGGAAGCTTTGAATACGGCTTGCCATATTCTGAATAGAGTTCCCTTAAGGTATAAATATAAGAGTCCATTTGAACTTTGGAGAAATAGGAAACCAAGCCTAAAATATCTTAAGGTGTGGGGATGCCTGGCTAAGGTCTTAGTCCCAGAACACAAGAGAAAGAAGCTTGGACCTAAAACAATTGACGCGGTCTTCTTGGGGTATCTGGAAAATAGTTATGCCTATCGATTCTTAGTAATTCGGTCTGAGATCGCAGGCATAGATTCTAATACTATTGTTGAACTTCGTGATGCTACATTTTTCGAGGATATTTTTCCAATGAAAAAGGGGATTCCTGAAAATCTGACTACTGACGTAGCCTCAACATCTGGTTCTATTCCACAACAAATAGAAAAGATGTCAAATGTGGGGGCTAGCTCTTCTGAACCCAATGAATTTTTGGAGGATGTTGAACCTAGACGAAGTAAGAGACCTAGGATTGCTAAGGATTTAGGTAGCGACTTTGTCTCCTACCAAATCGAGGGTGATCCTCCCACATACAAGGATGCGATGGCTTCTACTGAAGCAAGGCATTGGAAGGACGCCATTAAATCTGAAATGGATTCGATCATTTCAAATGGCACGTGGGAATTGGTCGATTTACCTCCTGGGTGTTCCACCATAGGAAGCAAATGGGTATTCAGAAGAAAACTTAGACCGGACGGATCCATAGAAAAATATAAGGCAAGACTTGTAGCTAAAGGTTTCAAACAGAAAGAGGGTATTGATTATTTTGATACCTATTCTCCTGTCACTAGAATGACTACGATTCGGATGCTCATTGCGTTGGCCTCCATACATGATCTCACAATTCATCAAATGGATGTGAAGACTGCCTTTTTATATGGTGATCTTGAGGAGGAGATCTATATGGACCAACCTGAGGGATTCGTAGCATCTGGTAATGAGAGAAAGGTCTGTAAGCTTGTAAAATCTCTTTATGGATTAAAACAAGCTCCGAAACAGTGGCATGACAAGTTTGATAAGACTATCCAGTCTTATGGCTTTATTGTTCATGAATCCGATAAATGTGTGTATTCTATGATTAAAGGTGTTATGTTTGTTGTCTTATGCTTATATGTAGATGATATTTTGATATTTGGATCAAGCATAAGGATAGTGGAAGAAACCAAGAAGTTCTTGAGTATTAAGTTTGAGATGAAGGACTTAGGAGTTGCTAATATGATTTTGGTGCTCAAACTGATTAAATCTGCTAATGGGATAGCTGTGTCTCAGTCACATTATACTGAGAAGGTTCTTGAAAAATTTGGCTATCAGAGCTGTAAATCTGTATGCACTCCTTATGACTCATCTAAACCCCTCTGCAAGAACAAGAGTGGAGTACCTGTAGCACAGCTACGATATTCCCAGATTATAGGAAGCTTGATGTATCTTGCGAACTGTACTCGACCTGATATTTCATTCACGGTCGCAAAGTTAAGTAGATATACGAGCTGTCCTGACCGTACTCATTGGGAGGCCTTGGATCGAGTGTTGAAGTACCTTAAGGGTACTACACTTCTTGGACTGCATTATGGTAAATATCCTCCTGTCTTAGAAGGATATAGTGATGCAAGTTGGATAGGTCAAATGGAGGACTCCGGGAGTAACGGTGTGACTGGGTATGTATTTACCCTTGGAGGCGGTGCAGTCTCCTGGAGGTCTGTGAAACAGACCATTTTGGCTCGGTCTACTTTTGAGGCAGAGCTGTGTGCTTTGGACACAACAGGTATTGAGGCTGAATGGCTTAGGGAGCTTCTCTCTGAGATGCCCATGGTGGGTAAGCCGATACCGGTAATTTCTTTACATTGTGATAGCATGACTACTATTGCTAAGGTAAAGAGTTCAAAGTACAATCAGAAAACAAGAAGACATATCCAAGTTAGACTTAAGTCTATTAGGGATTTGGTGTCTTCTGAAGTGATTGCTGTGGAATTTGTTGGTACCAAAGATAACACGGCAGATCCACTTACAAAGGAACTTGATAGATCTTTAGTCCAAAAATCCAGACTTGGGATGGGGCTGAAACCCACTGAGAGTTTACCCGCAGTAGCAACCCAACCTAAATGAGTGGAGATCCCACAAAATAGGTTCAATGGGAAAACAAGCTGTAAGGGGAACTGGTTGGCACTCATTATGCAATACTTTGCATGTGGGTCCTATCCCTGAAAAGTCGAGTGCCTGAAAGCTGCAGGAAAAGGTTGAGCATTATGCTCTTAATGGATTCAAGCTTTTATAAGCAGGATGTGAGCAGTGCATCCTTGGAGAATGCCACCTATATGAGTATTTCTGTGGGCCGCAGATAAAGGATGAGGGTTTATCCTTTAATATACTCATGAAACAGGGAAGGGTGCAAGACCATTAAGAGCACCAAAACCAGAAGATTGTCACCATAGACTTCACTCCGTTGTTACCTCTCGATACCATTACATCAAAGGATTAAAGTTCAAGACATAGTTCACTTTATTCCTGTGATGGTGAAAGGGGATAACTCAGGTAAAGGTTCAAACCGGAAGGTACCTTTACTGAAAGCAGAGTGTGGAAACCCGAGATTCTTGGCTCTTCGTGTTTCAACAGTGAATTCATGGGGGATTGTTGGAATTAACGGTATTGGGATAGTTTGATGCAATTTGATGGTCAATATCAAGTTGTATTGATGTATCTCAATTCCTGGAATTCAATGTTTCAACCCTGTGGGGTGCTGTTTAGTCCCACATCGTGGAGAGAGAAAACTGAGACTTGGTTTATATGTGGGAAGTCCTGAGACTAGTCTGGAAACAGACTAGAGAGGATTTTAGACCACAACACACACACGCACGCGCGCGCGCCGGGCCGGGCTCGGGCTCGGGCGTGGGCGTGGGCGCGGGCGCGGTGTGGCGTGGCAAAGACCGAGTCGGTTTTGTAACCGCG
Organism: Ottelia alismoides; assembly: GCA_037367405.1. NCBI lineage: Eukaryota > Viridiplantae > Streptophyta > Magnoliopsida > Alismatales > Hydrocharitaceae > Ottelia > Ottelia alismoides. Next base: position 370,596 of record JAZKJV010001084.1, read on the forward strand.
AGTTTTGATTTCCAAGCGTTACGCCACATTATCTCCTCACGAAAACGTAACCGCCCGGACGCCTTTAAGTATCTCTTAAAGGGCGTGGGTGAGGGTTACTAACATCGATTCCATTCATTCTCAGCGCCCTTCTCTCTCGCGAGGACGCTCTTTTTTCCTCTCTCTCGATCTCAGGTTTCGTCTACTGAGGTGGCTTTCGAGGACGCTCAAGCACGGTGCGCACCGTCAACGAGCGTGGACCGTCGGACCCTGGGAGCGGCACGTCAAGGTCCTGTGCGCCGGTAAAGTGGGGGGCGATGTCTCTCTAAGGGGAGTCCTACAACAGGACGCTTCGGTTGTGATCACTAACTCTACTCTTCTTTGTCGCATTGTTCGTCATGTTTTTGGTTTCCGGATTTCTCCCTTGCGCGAATATGCATATGTTAATTAAATGGATATTTCTCTTATCACTGTTAACCTGGATTCATACATATGGTAATCTGTTCTGTAAATCTGTGGTCGTATGGATTTTTGTATGTATGCAATGGACGTTTTTCTCAACAAAAGCTACCTATGAAACAGTGTCTTATGATTGTCCAGTTGCACATCCATCAAGTTTTCAACCACCCCTTCTAATATTTGCAATAAAGTAACTTGCAATAGTTAGTGATGAAAGTTGATTATTTATGATGTTTTTTACGGCAATAAATCTAGTAGAGATTTTGGTATTGAGTGATTCTATTAAGATCACATCCTCTTTTGCTTTGCACTTTTTGCTCGTCCTCTATCTATCATGAAAGGTTGTTTTTAACGGCTGATTGTTTGTTAACTTGTAAATATCCAATGGTTACCATAAACTAATAAAATTGTCAAATTATGTTACTTATAACAACCACAGAGAAAAAATACGACACTTTTTTTCTTCAAAAAAAAATTGGAAGAGAGAGAGAGAGAGGAATTTCTACAGTAACCACAAACCCCTGATATGATTTGGGAAAAAGATTAATATAAAACCCTAATAAAGGCATCTTATAGCTATCTTCATCAGTTACGTTATGTTAATATAAAACCCTGATAAAGGCACCTTATATCTACACATGCTTACGCCTTCAAACGTTAGGTAAAAGATGGCCATTGGTAGCCTTTTACAATGTTTCAATGATATAAATATTTTTCTGAAAAGAAAAAGTGTGCAACGTCGTAGAGGCAAATAATAAACAAGCTATATATTCATAGGTTATGTATCAATATTACAAAGTCGAACAACTTACATGTGTTCCACATCATTCTCCTCGTAGAATTTCGTGATATAAATTGTACAATGATCGTATTTCTTTCGATTACACTTCCAACCAAAAACATTTTGTTGCACTGTTCAAGTAAAAAGCAACCCTTTATTTCTGACTACGTAATAATTTGAGAATCAACACTTTACTCGTATCCATAACAACCAAATCATGGATAAACTAAAACATTATAATTAAATTCTTATCTAGGGGATTATTTTTTATTGGAACTGCACAAAAATACCGTCCTAAAACAAATCAAGGCAAAATAAGAAATGATGGGGAGACTTCTTTATGATACGGGTGACAAAATCAGCTTAGTGGCGCCTTCATAAAGAAATAATCAGAATGAAAATTGCCGTCTCCTTGGCGTCCTGGATGGTCTCCGCCGCCCACAGCTTCACGTCCTCCGCCGCAAGGTTTGCCCTTCACCTCATGTCCCCCACTGTCTTCCCCTCCACCACCAACGGCTGCACTGTTGATACCACGAACATGCAAACAACCGCGAGAGCGCCCATCTTCCCCCCTCTCCGGTCCATCTCCCTCTGATTGATTGATCAAGATCCGTAAGTAGCTCTCCCTTTCCCACACCCTATCTTGCTTTGATCTGTAGCACTGCAGATGCCCTCGCAGAGGAGTCGAAAGCATATATGGGAGCAAAAGGACGGAGAAGTTCGGGGATGGGAAGAAGCGGTCGGGCGGGAGTGCGAGTTGTGAGAGTATACGTGGCTCCTTCGGTAATGCTGCGCCGCCGATGTCCAGCATGTGGAGGTCCATGGAACGTACGTGTGTCAAGTGGCATGCCCATCAACTCATCCTATTTCCGCACGCTTTCTTTCCAATTATTCTTATTCCCGTTTTTTTGCTCGCTCTTTTTCGGTGGAAGACATAATCATTACTTCTGTGGGGGTGATGTTTCAACGTCCATCCGAAGATAAAGCCATAAAGGCATCAATCTTCCAGAAGAAAGGATTATATATATGACTATAATTTAGGCATGTTTGTTTTTGAACAACGACTTTAAGATACTTATAAAACAATTGCTAAGGAGCCCGTATTTTGCACGGCGAATGAAGTTTAAAAAGTTGATATAGCTGTTGATATTTTTCAACTTTATGATTCTACCATTGAAGTTGTATTTATAGAGAAGCCAGAATAACAAACTAAGGAGACGTATATATTCACAAAGACGGACTCTATCAATATTGAACGTAACTAGCACGTAACCCCGGCTTCGCAGCGATAACATATTTCTTAAACAAAATTAATCAATCGTATCTAAATACCCCACTCAACTCTCCATCCCCTGAAATAGCAAAAAATATCATAGGGAAGAATCATGTGCACTCACAAAACGAGCTACACAATTGCTTCAACAATTAACCCACACAATAATATAAAGCAATCAGGTCCCGGTCTCCTTCTATAAGGAGTTCTGGGACTTGGTTGGTGGTGAGGTGTTGGAGGTGGTGACGGAGTGCTGTCGAGGCAATTTTGGGTTCGAGCGGCTGAACAAGGCGCTGGTTTTGTTGATTACGAAGAAGGCGGGGCCTGAAAGAATTGAGGACTTCCGGCCAATCGCGGTCTCCAATGCACTGTACCTTATCGTTGCGAAGGTGTTTGCTACAAGGCTGAGTAGGGTACTGGAGCACTTCATCGCTCTGACTCAGACCGCCTTCGTCCCTGGGAGGCAGATCGTGGATAGCCTGGTTATTGCCTCTGAGATTATTGCAGATTGGAAGAGGTGCAGTCGACAGGCAGTGCTTTGGAAGGTTGACCTCTCGAAGGCTTTTGACACGCTGGACTGGCGATTTCTTTGGGCAGCTTTACATAGGAGAGGCTTCCCTGAGATTTGGATCTCCTGGATGAAGCGTTGTGTTACGACGGCTTCCCTCTCGGTCCTGCTCAATGGGCGTCCGGAGGGTGGATTCTTTCAGCCGCAGAGGGGAGTGAGGCAGGGCTGTCCTCTTGCTCCTCTCCTCTTCATCATCGCGGCAGACATCCTCGCCTGTATGGTTGGAAGTGTGCAATAGGAGGGGTTAACGAGCGGTTACACGAGGGACGACCTGAGGATCCTACTACTTCAGTATGCCGACGATACCATTTTCTTCATTGAGGGAGGAGTCGAGGAGGCTAAGGGTATGGTGGCGACTCTTGAGCTTTTCAGTGAGATGTCCGGGTTGAAGCAGAATGCCATCAAGTCTAAGATGGTCCCATTCGGAATGTCCGATGAGCTAGGCGCTACCTTGGGGTCGGCGTTGAACACAGAGGCCTCAGCTCTCCCCATTCACTACTTGGGTCTGCCGCTGGGTTTCTAGAGATCAAAGATGGCGGACTGGCTTCCGCTGGTTGAGAGGGTGGAGGGGCGGCTGGCAGGGTGGAAGGTTGCGGTTCTTTTCAAGGGAGGGCGCCTGGTACTCTTGAGGGCGGTGCTTTCCGCCATGCCGATTTACTTCTCCTCCACGAGGCTAATGCCAGCGGGCATCAGGAGGAGGCTGGAAGGTCTGACGAGAAGATTTCTGTGGGGAAAGAACGGGTAGGGTACAGGTATTCACCTTGTTAGTTGGGAGGAGGTTACCCTACGAAAGTGCGACGGAGGTCTGGGGATCCATCGGTTGGGTGAGCTGAATGAGGCGTTGTTGCTGAAGTGGGTCTCCAGAATTTGGGGTGATGGGAAAGATCTTTGCTGCACGCTCCTGCGTCAGATTTACAGGACAGGTGGGGCGCTGCCAGTTGGGGGTGCGGCGGTGGGGTCGCAGTGTAGGAGACCGTCCACCTTTTGGAGGGTCGTTCAGTCGCTCGCTGCCAACTTCCAATCGTTTTTCAGGCCTACGCTTGGGGATGGCCTTCAGTTAGCCTTCTGGAGGGATGACTGGACGAACGGGGGAGTGTTGTCCTTGCGCTTCCCTCGTTTGTATGCTCTGGCTGCTGACCCGGATGCTCGTGTTGTTCACTGCTGGGTTGACGGGAGCTGGTTGCCGGTGTTTCGTTCGAATCTTTCAAACCGACGCCTTGAGGATCTCTTGCGATTGATTGATGGGCTTCGGGATGCTCCGGGGCCTTCTTTGGGATGCGTGACCATTGGGTCTGGCGTGAGGGGCCCTTCTCTGTGCGGAAGGCTTACTCCACGATCTGCAGGCCTCCTCCCTCCTTATCTGCGGAGATAGCGAGGAACTGTGCTTTCTTCTGGGGACTGGCTCTTCCCATGAGAGTTGCATTCTTCTTCTGGTTGTTCGGGAGAAGGAGACTGATGATGCGGGACCGGTGTGCTAGACTGCTCGGGGTGTTTTCTAACAAGTGCTTGCTGTGCGAGGAGGGGATCGAGACTTCGGACCATCTCTTTTTTTTGTGCCCATCTGTGCTTCCGATCTGGGCGGACCCGGGACTGGGGTGGGTTGGAAAGACAAGTGTCGAGGTTTTTTGCAGGGAGCTGGTGGAGGCCAAGCATCGACCGAGATTGGAGCTGTTGCGGCCTCTTACATTGGTTTGGTCCATTTGGTTGGCTAGGAATGACCTGTTGTTTTCTAGTCAGAGATTTTACAAGGAGAATGTCTGTACTCGTGCGGTGGAGTTGATGCGCTCTTGGGTTGTCTAGAGTGCTTGCTTTGTTCTCTCCTGTTTTTGTTTTGTTTTTGCTTTTTCTTAATATATTTAAGGGGTGAACACCTATGAGTGTCTCCCCCTTTTTTGGCTTCAAAAAAAAGAATGTGGATCATTTTTTTTATAACATTACAAAACATGTATGTGTTGAACAACCCGATCGACTAGGTTAAGTTGTCAAATTAATGTGTCGTTGTTCCCTTAGTCAACTCATAAATCCAATCCAGAAAAATTTGTACAAGTAACCACAAAATGATATACAATAAATATAAGGTTGTCTAGTTACAGTTTTAACATGGTATAGCTTGCAGGGTCGAACACAACATTACAGGAAAAAATAATATTTGCAACATTCAAAATTCTGTTACAAAAGATCATATGTAACGTTTATTCATTACCTGTAACATTTACATTGTGTCGCTTTAAATGTCCCTAAAAGTGGTGCCGCAAATGCTATTTACGACATTTATTAACAACCGTTACAAACAATTAACTTTTGCAACATTTTTTGTATTTGTTACAATATTTGACAGTAACACAAGTAAAATTGTTGCCATTGCTTCTTTTAGATACATTTGTAAAATGATACAAATATTATTACAACATTTAAATAATCATTGCATATACGGGTTAATTGTAACATTTATGTTGCGTTGGTAATAAAATAACAATGATGTGAAAATGTTGGAATCGTGCTAATTGACAGCGTTTGATCAATGTTACAAATATTTTTGTATACGTGTATAATTTTCATAATTATAAGCTATTGATAACACCTTAACTTTCACATTAAATATGCTTGCAACAATATAAATGAAAAATCAAGTGTATCTTTTGATAGGTGCATAACATTAATAATACCTTTCAAAAATAATCAACCACAATCATCATTACTTATAACATACCTTAATGGCATAAAAGTGCAAATATTTCTATTAAAAGATAAAGATACAAAAGTCACAACTGAGATTAGATTTAGAATAAAAGTCCACATATATAGTAGAAAACTAATCCTAAGCTTCTTCTGAATAATACTCGTCGTCATCACTAAACTCATCATTGTCACGAGCACTGTCACTTGCTTGAGAAGACATGTCCTTTTCTTTTGACATCATTGATAGAAGATCCTTCATCTCTTGACGATGAGCCTCCATCATATCCATCATTTGCTTTGCCATCTGTTGTTGTTGATCTGCCATTTGTTTTACAAACATTTGCTGTTGCTCTGTCATTTGGTGTGTAAGGGTTTCATGACCTTTATGCATTGAAGCAATTTGTTCCGTCAAATTACGCACATTACTACGAAGCTCGATAACCTCTTTACTCGAAGAGCCACCTTGAACACCAAAATATCGAGAAGGAGTGGCACCACGACCTCCACAACGAACACGACCAAAAGGCTCGGGTCCTTTAACTTTCAAAAAAGCTTCATCTGGGGAGAGTGCTACCACAGGTGTTCCATCCTCGTTCTCAGTAGACTGTGGAGATATTAGACTTACCATTTCCTCCTAAACAATCATACGAAAAATTATAATTTTTACTAAACTATAAATTTATTAACAAAAATTACTTACATGTTCTTTTTGGTGGATCTCAGATGTCCACGTTCTCAAACCTTTAATCTCGCGACTCTTAGTTAAAAGAAATGTTTCTACTCGAGATGGCACATAAGAATTCAATTTCATCTGCATGAAGAAAAATATAAGGTTATAGACAAAAAAGAAAATATAAAATTGAAATAGAATTGAATACCTAACATAATACATACAAATTCGTCTTGTTTTTGGTGGGTATTTTTTCTACCCATTCGATGGGTTGGATTCACTTCCATTGCTCGACTTTTCTTGTTCTTACTTGCCTTGACCTAAAAATAAATATAAACAGAAAGTCAGGAAGTCCCCCTTCCAAGACCTCTAGTAATAGCAGATTTATCACTGCTATGCATTTTGGTAAAGAACCAAATAAAACGAGTTCTCTTGAAAAAGGAGGGGAACCCATAATCAAATAAATTTACCTTATACTCTTCAGAAGACCAATAATCAACGAGCTTTCTCCATGTTATTGCACCAAGAATTCGTTTGTAGTTCTTCAATCATTGCCTTAGTGCAATGATGCATCACTTTCATCTTAAAAATGGTTAACAAGAACTCCAAACGAGATACTTTAGATCCTGGAGCTATGGGCTCCTCTGCTTCTTTTAAATTGGTATAAAACTGACTGTCATCAGTCTGTGGGGGATCTTGAAAGGGAACAGATGCGGGAGCAAATTGGGTCTCCCATAACATATCCACAATTGGATCATTCTGGGCCATTTGATGGGATGAATTTCTAGCCTCCTCGCCATGTGCACTCCAAACCTCATAATGTAACCAGAATCCTTCACAGATCAAATGATCATAGACAACTTCTTGTTCGTAATAATGTGTATTTTTACACTTTATGCAAGGATAAAGAATTTTCTCTCCATCTATTCCACCTCTATAAGAGAATCTATCCTCGTGAAAAAGCCCATTCAAGAAACTGCTTCACCCCTCTGTTGTATTCAAAGGCATCCGCAAACCTCAATTGCATCCATGACTTATCCATTTTGTATCCTGTAACCGTGTACAACCAAACATAATAATGTAAAGTAAGTTCGATAAGATATGAATCAATCTGTGATCCTATTTCAATAGCATAGCATCAACTATAGTTGGGAGTCGAGAGCTACAAACTCTCCCATCTAGATGTAGCAATGGATATGATATTCGTCATTAATTTTAAGCATAAAAATCATTTCACAGTGGATGATATTGTCATTATATAGCTAACAACGGATGATTTGATGACGGATTTTGACAAAAATGTCACCATAACTTAATTTTAATGTATTGATATGCATTATTGATGGATTTTATTCTGGACTATTTGTAGTAAGAATCTGTCTGGTAATCCATGTTAGATCAATTATTGTTTAAACTCTGTTGTAATTGGTCATATAAAATTACAATTATATAATGCGTAAATGTTGTAAACATAATATCCACTTTAACAACTAGATTCAGTTGACGAAAGACCTCACAAATAGGGCTATTGAGACCCCCAACTCTCAGTTTGATCACTTCTAGAATATCTACTGTATTCTTATTTGTCAATAACATGGAGATAAGATTGGTTTAAATTAAATTCTACAATTCATCATTTTCAATCTAAACTCTACAAATATTTGTTTTCCAGAATCACGGGTGTATTATCACTTCCCCATAATATAAATGTTGCCTTCTTGACTTGATTGATCTTAAAAATTAAATTGCTAATGTTGGAAAGTTTGAGATTAAAAAGTATCTTTCTTACAAACAATAGCAACTCTGTGAAAAAAGAAAGGAATTGATTTACCACTTCATCTTTTGCCTTTCTGAAAAAACTCTCAATATGTTATTAATTATATATTGTATGTACAGATTACCACAAAAAATCGAAATCATATCTAAGTAGCGAGCAATGGAAAAATAAAGGCATTATTACCACAAAATGCTGAAATAACGTGGGAGAGAATCTGGAGCTGATGGTTCGGATAGCAGGAGGAACCTTCCTCATGTTGAGGAGGAAGGTCGGTGGAGAGGGTAGGGTCTTCTTTGGAAGAGGAAGGTCACCGGAGGATAACGGAACCTTCCTCACGTGGAGGAGGAAGGTCGACGGGGTCTCCCGTGGACGGGAAACGTCACCAGAGTAGAAAGCCTGTAGGTCGAGAACCTTCTTCGCGTGGAGGTGGAAGGTCAGCGGAGGAGTAAGTGGACGGAGAACCAACCCACGTGGAGGAAGGTTGCCGGAGTAGGAAGCGCATGTGGCGGAGGAAGGCTGGTAGGGGAGGAAGCCCCGTCAACCTTCTTCACGTTGAGGAGAAAATCGATAGAGGAGGCACTTGTGGGAGGGAGGCGATTTTTGGGGTACGATGGTAGGAGGATTAGGGTTGCATCGTTAGGTTTTTTTAGGGTTTGAAAATGTGGGCGGGATTTAATTCCGCTATTTTTTTCGAGTGTAACAGTTACTATTAAACGTTACATTTATTTTTTAGTAACATTTGCAATTAAGTGTTAATAACTAACTGTTACCTTTTTTGTCTGATATTGTAAATATCTCAATCAAGTGAGACACTAATTTATAAATATTACGAATATTATATTTAAACCGACATTTATTAGAAATGTTGCAAATAATTCATCACTCGTAACATTTTACTAAAAATGTTGCTTTCATCTGTTACAAAAAATTAATTTTCCTGTAGTGCAAAGAGCACATAAAAAACTTGGCATTGAAAAATTAAAAAATATTTTTTAAATTTTCCTTCATTTTTTGTGTTTTGTTTTTATGGTTTCCTTATATTTTTAGTTTATTTTTTTAAAATCTGTATTTTTTTGTTTTTAAATTTTATTTTTTTTCAAATTTTATAAATATATTTTTTATTTTCAGAAAGATGAAATTCAAAAATCAAATGTATATACAAAAATGTAAAAAGTGTATTTTTTGGAATTTTCTAATATATCAAAAATGCTCAAAAATTTTCAAATAAAATATATTTGAATTTAAAATCTTTTTTACTATTTTTGGTGATTTTGATATATTTTAAAATTGTTAATGATTTTATAAAAATCAGAAAGTGCAAACTACTCTAGACATGAGTATTTAGAAATTTAAAAATAAAAAATATGAAATTTATTTTTCTTGGAAAATAGAAGAAAATATCTACAAACAAAGGTCAAAAACACATTTTTTATTTTTCAACAGTTTTCTTAATTTTTTAAGATTTTGAGTATTTTACAATTTTTAGGAGTTTTACAAATAATCAATGAGTAAAATTTGGCTGACAATTAATAGATCGAAAAAGAAATGTACTCTATTTTTTGGAGTTTTTCATATAGTATTTAATTTTTCAAATGTCAAGCAAATAAAATGAAGTTATTATTTATTTTTTATAAATAGAAAATTAATTCAAAATTCCACGAAAATTTTATACAATGAAGAACTCACAAGCAGGATGTTAACATGATTTTTTAGAACTTACTGATTACTAAAAGAATCTATTTGAAAAAAACAAGAAGCAATTTTAAAGTTTGGAAATGAAAGACTGAATTATATATATTTATTATTTTTGTATAAACAATTAACGAGAAATAAAAAAGGTAGAGAATACAAATTACCCAAGTAACCACATGCAACACATGTGAGCTAGAGCTGACAGGGAGCATTTTATAATTTTTAGAACCTTCAGGGCACGTGGGTTCTTGTTATTTCTTCGTACTCGCTGGTATCAAAAGGAGGTGTCATCGTCGCACCTTCCTCTCCAAGAAAGTCGGGTGGCAGTTCACGGAGGCATCGGTAAAGGTCACCACGAAAGGGTCTGCACCAGGCGTAACTCCTCACTTGAAGGGTTGACTGTGGTCTTCGGTGATGGCGCGATGGAGCACGACGTCAATGCATAGGAGGTGGAGGTCGTAGAGAAGCTGGTGGATGATGCAGAGGTCAGTGGGCGAAGGCACAAGGAAGCTCCGCCCAGATGGCGGACGGTGCACGAGGGGGCGATGATGGTGAGTAGCAGTGACGTCTCGGGTCGGTGACGATAGGTAGTACGACGATGGTGCTAGCAAAGGTTGGCGCTCAAAGATTTTTTTAAATAATATACATATGAAACAGTACGCTAATAATTCTTTTTTGTAAATAGTAGAAAGAATTTTTTTTACTATTTTTTGTAAACAGCAGCAAGAAAGAAGAGAAAAAAAAATATTTTTTACCTGTAAAAGAAATGTTAGAAATAAAAAGATACATTTTTTGTTTTTTTACTGTAAACCTGCAAAACAAATATATAAAAAATAATTTTTTATTTTTTATTTATTCTTGCAATACAAATGTTAGAGATAAAATAATAATATATTATTCATTTATTTCATTTTATGAGATTGAATGAACAAGGAAAAATGAAATATTATTTTTTTATTTTTTATTTTGCAATGAAATTATTTGAAAAAGTGACTTGAGCACGCGACTCGGTCCGCAAAAATCAAAGAGGAATTAGAAAGTGAGGTTTCATCGGAGGTGAGGGATTGAAACCAGGTCTCCGGCCATCGTACGTGGTCGGAGATGAGAGATCGTGTACTGTAGAACGTGAAATAGAGAGGTTCGAGAGATAAGTGAAAAATCGAAAACCGGATTGGGATCGATGACGATGAATGATTAAAACTACATATCTTGATCTATAAAGAGAATGAAAATAAAAACTATGCTACGATTACTCTAGATGAAATATGAGGAAAAATTGGATCTAACTTGAGGGAGATGAGCACCGTGATGGCCTCGATGACAACCGGTCCGCTGTCACTGGACGGCTTGAGAGTTGGGCTCCTTTATCGACCGACGAAATTTTTACGAATGAGGATCCTTCTCCACCAAAGATTGATCAAGAAAAAAAGGAGAGGAGCTCAATAAAGGAGAAGGAAAAAATCAAGAAGGAAAAAGAAATCAAAAAAAGAAATTATGTACAAAAAAGAAAGTGTTTAGTGGTTGTTTAAATAATAATGAAGCTAGTAATTATAGGAAATGAATAAAATAAATAATTGGTAAAAATTAATTAGCCACCTTAATTGTGGTTATTTAAGGTATACAATTAAATCTTATATACACAGTAGGTTTTCAAATAAAATAAATAAATCAATGAAATTTTCATATTTATATTAATATAATTAATCAACGCTAGATATTAGTTTTTTGGTGTTTTTTATAAGGATATTATTTTTATACATATCATATATATAATGTACATTATACACATGTACAAATAAGGAAATAATTTATGTATAATTTTAAAAAAACATTTACTTTAAATTACTATGAACAACTTTTACAATTATTGAAAATATAATATTGTACAAAAATAAATACAATAAATAAATGGTCAAATTGTAGAAACCGCAATAGAAAATTGACTTTTCAATCGTAACTCCAAAAATTATGAAAGTATAGCCCTGCTAAAGATAATTTAATTTAGAGTACAATGGAAGTAAGTTTGATTCAATTTGAGTTTGTATGGTGTCAGAATTGGTCTTTCAATTGTCACTTTATAGTTTTTTCTGAGTGTAGATACTTATACTCTATACATGATTTGATTTTGCAATTATTTTTAGTATTTAGATAATATTTTTATTTACAATTTTCATTAAAAAATATTTAAATTGAAGTCAACTTATATACAAATAAAATAGTTTAATTTTTATACAAATATACAAAGAATAAATTCAAAAATAAAAAGGAAAAATATTTACATTTTTTATTTTTGGATTAAAGACCCTATCTCCCCCTAATTTATTCCTAGTCGATGAGGTCAAGCCTTGACCTTCTCTCAAGGTTCGGGCTAGTCTGTATTTATTTAATAAATACATCCTTTATTTTTAATTTTAATTTTTTTAATTTTTTTATTTTCTTCTTTATTCTTTTATTTGAATAGGAAAAGTTTTAAAAATGAATAATTAGCAAATGCATGCAAAATGATAACTTCATGAAAATATTGGGTGTTTACATGTATTTGACTATGGAAATAATGCTAAAATAAAAGAATAAAGGTAATGAATCGTGGATTCATCATTCCCCTATACACTACCTTTGCTGGTCCCTTAGCAAATACTTATTTGGAAAATAAGTGAAAACAGTCATAAAGAAAAGGAAAAGGAAAGAACTTAGAACAATGTTGATTTTTAAATTTATCTTCATAAAATTGGAGTATAGAGCTTGTTTAGACCTTTGGATTATTAGTTTGGCGAATCCTTAAGGGAAATGGATTTAAAACGTAACAGACTTCAAGTTCCACAAGACTCATATTCAGGTCTCTTCAACAGTCAGGTCAGAACAAGTCTACATACACAAATTCTTATGACTATGAATCTTTACTTGTATGGTGTAAGCGAAATATAGCTCCCCATCTCAAAAGTAGCAAAGAAACGTCCTTTCTCAACAAGGTAACTCTAGATTCCCGGTCTAGCAACTTTTTCCTCGAGGAGCGGGGATATTCCCTTCTAGTTCAAGTACAACCAGCTCAAGAAGAGGAGATGGAGAAAATAATGGAAGGTAACCAGTATAACTACCTATCCTTGGATGCATGACTAGTGTAGTCAAGTCATCTGGTTGCAAGCTAACAAAATTTTTACTTTGAAGCTGTCTTTTTTATACTTGTACATACACTCTGGCATGCATTTTACTTTTCCATCAGGCCTGTCCACTTTTGGAGATTCTGTATTTTTTCTTTTTTTTTGAAAATATACACAAGGTGCAGCATGTACATAAGGATTTTTCCTCTTGAGCTAGTAGACTATCCCTATTTTGAATCATTATTGCAACCCCACAACATCCTATCTTCAGACCTCAATGCAACTAGATCAGGTTGAGATGCACTACCCTCCCTATAGGAAGACGAATATTCCCACTAGTTGTTACATGCCCATGTGCTACCCCAAGTTAAAATATTCTGCCTCCTCATTATCTCCTCCATGAAGAGCTATGTGTAAAGTGCTTATCCAAGATAAGCCATGGTATAGAAGAATCATGTGTGTGTTGTTAAATATTCTACTTATACTAATCAAGATGACATGTAAACATAGTCTTATGGACTCATAGAATTAATTCGTTAGGAATTGAAAAGCCTTAATTCCATTTCTTATAAGGTTCATCTGACATTAAGTAGATTAAGGTCTTAACTAAGCTCCACTCCTCAGTTTTATTCCAGACTAGTTTAAATGCCAACATCACTCTGAAAAATGCTCAAGCAAATGTAAGAAAATATGAAAAATGCAAATAATATAAAGGAAAATCTTTTTTTGTAAAACAATTTTCTAATTGTGAACTTTTTATGATTTTTTGAAAGAAAAAATGATGCACATGTAAGAAGATTTTTTTAATTATATAAATTTTATAGGCTTTTGATTTCGTAGTTTTTAGGGTTTTTTTAATAAGGGTTAGGGTTAGTAGATAAGATACACATATTTACACGGGAATGAGTCAATTATTTTCAACAATTAGGTGAAAATATTTACAACTTGGGTGTTAGTAATTTATACAAGTATAAATATACAGTTGGTAAAGAATTTTATGGGTGATGCATATATTCCTCAAACTGTTTTTCACAATAATTTTAAAAATATTTTTAAAAACTATAGTCCAAAATAATTTTTTCAAACATTTTACAAATATTTTTAAATTATTTTCAAAGATGAAAATAGTATATATAGATTTCTTTTCAAATTAATTTTCTTTCCTATTTTCAAAACATTTACAAATAGTTTTACAAAATAATTTTATTTCACACAAATAAAAGAAAAATTTTCAAACTAAAATATTTTTACAAAGGTTGAAAATATTTTTCAAAACAATTTTGCAATAGTTTTCAATATATTCTTCAAATAGATTTTCAAACTACTTTCAAAATATTTTTCAAAATATTTTAACCTGACTTATTAATTAGTATATATAAAAATAAGTTTTAGGAAATATATGCATCTTTTTATTAGTTGATTTTACTGAATTTTACATGTACAGTGTTTTAGCCATATTAAAAATATGAAAGTACGAGTTATGGCTAAAGTATATATACAATATATACGACACCCCCTATACTTAGCTCAAACTACGTCCTCATAGTTATTAGAGAGGGATGAAGGAAGACATAACTTGTGCTAAGTATAGAAATTTGAAAAGACTCCTATACTATAAAGACTTAAAGAAAAAATAAATGGATGAAATAGAAGTCAGTTCCCTCCCTTATTCCCTCCCTTATACTTAGGATTCAATGATCCTAAGTATAGAAGATTGTATAAATAAGGAGAACCAAGGATGAGAATTTACACAAAAATCAACGAATTGACCTGCCCCTTCCCATACTTAGGGTAAAGGATCCCTAGGTATAGAAAAGAATATCCATTGGTAGGGGACAAGCGAGAGAATATAAGATATTGAGACGAATATATACATGATAAAAGGAACGACGTCACTCCCCCTATACTTAGAGTAAAGGGTCCCTAAGTATAGGCAACGACAGGAGTAATGAAACAAAATGAAAATGAACAACTCGATGTTTACACCCCCTATACTTAGGATAAAGTACATCTTAAGTATAGTGATAACAACCCTAAATGAGAACTGGGTTGTAAAACAAAAATAGAAAAAACAAAGAACAAATCAAGACGAAACACGTATATACAAAAGTAGACAATGTTTAGATGCCTCTCAACAAGCGCTAGAGTTTACGCCCCTAGCTGGGTGCAAATGCCAGGATAACCATGTATCAAGGTTCATGACAATATCAGTAATATGAATACCATACTGTCGTTGTCTCGGTGGGAGAACAACAGCACACTAAGGATGGTCAAAAAGGACACCTGAATATGCACTCAACTGGGTGTCGGCTACCGGGAAAAGATAATACGATGTATTATCATACTCAGATAGCACAAAAGAAATCATCGGCTCAAGGTCTGAATGGAGTGAATGGATGGAGCCAAAGAAATCAAACATGGAGAAGGAATGATCTATCAGGGAATCCTTTATGTCAATCGTAGCCTCATACAAATAAGGAAGATAAAGTTGGGATACTCTCCATGAAATTCAATATCTGGTGTATATATGATAGAGAAAATAGAATCAACATCGAATCTCTCAAAAATTGGCACATCTTCATGATGGTGATCGAGGATAGAAAGATCAATATCAATGAAATTAGAAATAACTGACAGCTAGGTCTCGTGATCTGACAGATTGGAATCAAGTCCAAGGAGTGAAACTGAGCACAAGGGACATAATGCATCATCCCATAGATAACCCTCGGGGAGTGATGCATGCTTGTCGGTACAGAAAGAGGAATCAGAATCGAACATGGGATCCACACTATTGTTAAACATCAACCCACTGCACCAAAGTAAGCCATCTGCTGTAAACAACATCTGAAAAACCTGGAGGCATGGTATGTTGCTAGCCAACAACGCTGAAGCAGTAGATGTATCAAGATCGGATCCTCGAACTACGACAATGATGTCAATCATCAAGTCCTCCAAGAATGTATCAACATCATAAAGTGGGAGGAAATGCGACTCAAAGATAGGACTCTCTAGGTCTGTCAAATTAAAATAGTGTCCCTCATCGAGCTCTATCTGCTGGGATGGATCGTGTTCTAAATCTAAGAAGATCTTCTAAAGAATGGACATTGAATCAACTAGACAGGGACACTGAAATGGTTGAAAGGACGGCTAAAAAAATGTGTCCTCCTCCTCTATTTCTTGGGATACAAGAATATCTAGAATCCAAGAATCCTCGATGTGAAAGTGTGGGACTGGCTCAAACTCTGGCTGTAAAACCAACGGGAACTCGAATATTGTCCAGCTCTAGAACTCGCAGTGGCGGTCAACACGTTTGTCATCTGAAGTGTAGAAGAATCCATGTCCTTTGAATGGTTTGTGTTGTCTGAATCGACATGAAGTGACACACATTCAACTGGTGTTGTATCTTCCTCATGTGTTGTCTCGAAAAAAGTATCTTGTGAAAGTTGTTATGTTGTAGAATTGGATGAAAGCCCTCCCAAGATGGTCGAAAGTGAATCCATTTTGGGACTGTGGTGTGAACCAACACACGAGGTCACTATCAATCCTATCTGATCTATGATCATCCCCCTCATGGTGATATGTACAAGGTCAGTCGTCGAGATTCCATTGTCTGGAAATTTTTTCAATTAGTCAACAAACCTAAGCCATAATACTCTAATTGGATCTTGGGGGTCTACTAAAAAACCTTGAATGCAAGACCGCATAAAATGTGCTCTATGTTTGGGATAAAATCTCTGTAGAAACTGTGAACGTAAATCTCCCCATGTAGCGAACTTCCTTCCCAACCATCGATACCAACTCATGGCTCTACTCTGAAGTGTAAATGGGAAGGTCATCAACATAAGCTCCTCAGAAGTGATATCTAGATATGCGCGGTTCACACAAAAATCCTCAAACTCAGATATATGAAGATACAAGTCCGCATACACTTCTCCCAAAAGCTTCAACATTGACTAAATGTAATCTAAATCCAAGATAAATGAACTCAATGTAGAAGCTGACTGAGTTCCTAATTATGGTGGCTCATCCCCTAATGAATGTCCAATCATCCTAGAATCGAAAACATTTAGAGCTCGTAACTGCTCTCTCTCATTATCCCTTGAAGGCAATGTCATCTCAGCAAGGTGATCACCCAGGTCTTGTGTCTGGTCCATCTGAACTCTTCGGGTGTCTTCTCTTAGCACAACATGTTTGGCTTCTCTTATTCTCTTTCTTTTTTATCTTTTTCTTTCTTTTTTTCATTTTTTTCTTTTTCTCTTTTTTTTCCTTATTTTTCTTTTTTTTCTTTTTCCATTTTTTTCTTTTTCTTTCTCTTCTTTTCTTTTTTATTCTTTCTATTTCTTTCTTTTTTTCATTCTGATGACCGAGATTCTCACTATCGGGCTAAGATAAAAATAATCAGAGTCGTTGCGACCTGAATAGCAAGGCTCAAGAAAAAGAATCAAGACCACCAAAATAAGTAATCAGCCAAAAGCCGAATAGCGGTCTTCGCTATTTATTTAACCTGGTATAGCGACCAGGGTCGAAATCGAGGAGCACGGATTGGCCGGATCGGCCTACGAAGTAGTCAAAAAGATAAAATAAAGAGAGAAAATATTTTTGGTGGATTTTAGGTATGTTTAATTTTTTTTGTGTTTTTAATTATATAAGAAAATATGAGAAAATGTATAAAAGGGCAAATTCAACAATTTATTTAAACACTCAATAATGCTCAGAAAATTGAAATAAAATTATTTTTATGTTATATACATTTTTAAGTGTTTTTGATGATTTTATGGGAATTTTATAATTTTTAGTTGATTTTCTAAAAATCGAGAAAAGGGAAAACAATGGCAAAATGTACAGTCAGATTTGATAGGCTAATTAAAAATAACTACTTAGCCTATAAAAATCTGATGGCAATTTTTATGAAAAATATATACAAAAACTAAGCTACGATTTTATATTTTTTAAATTTTGTATAATTTTTAAGAATTTTTATAAGTTTTTTAGGGTTTTGTGATTTTTAGGGGTTTTATAAATCCAAATGACACAAAAATTGGACAGAAGTTGGAAAACAACTAAACCATCAATCTAATTTTTTAGTATTTTTGAAAAGTTTTTATATTTTTAGTTGATTTTCTATTCCAGACTGTAGAAAAAATGCATGATTTTGAATTTTTTAAAATAGCAAAAAGCAAGAAAAATATCCCAAAAATTATAGAAATTTTTACACAGTGGCAGGAGCCACGTGTCCAAATTTCACTTAATTCGGAGTTAATTTAATATTTTATTCAATACAAACAAGGCATACAACATATAAGGACCTATTTGCAAAGAAACATAGTTTCAGGGGTTAAAGTGTAACACTTGTAAAAACTAGGAGGGTAATAGTGCCAAAATCACAACAATGTCACACATGTTCGAATAAATCCACGCACAGGGGCATAAGTGCAAATATCAGAAACAAACTCTCATTTCATAACATAATTAAACCCCAAGCCCTGAACATGCAATTTGCCCAAAAAGTCACGTGTCGAAGCACGTGTTCCACGTAAACAGGGACTAAAATGCAAATAAAACAAACTACAAGGTCAAAGGTGCAAATATTCCAAAATAAAAACAACTACTAAAAATATTTACAGGACTAAACTGAAATAGAACAACTAAGGATGGCCTAAGTGCAAATTACCCCTTTATTATGATCTGACGGACGAGGGGTGTCCACGTGTGATCAGACGGCTAAGGTACGTTGTACCCCTTCGTCGATAGACACTCCAGATGAGGTCCTTGGACGATCCGACGGCTGCTAGCTCCTCACGAATGGATGGATCGGATCTGAACTGGGGCGAGAGGCTCTATCGGACGGTGGAAGAGAGTCCTGGAAGAACAGCTCACCGACAAACTTCGCCGGCCCAATCTGTGCACGCTGGACCTCTTGCGACGCTGCTCTGATGGGCGAAATGAAGCTTACAGTATTCCGCAGCGAATGGCAGTCTCCGAAGAGGCCGGGAGCGACTGGAGTGCTTCGGCGACGAAGAACACCTGAAGCTCCTGTTCTTAGATGTTAGGACCTCCAGATGAGGCCCTCTTGACTTCAAACCTGCACAAGAAGCTTTCTAGGTCGAGGGCAAATTGCCTCGACCCGTTAGCGGGCGAAGGGGGTGAAGGAATGAGGTGGGGTGGTGCTCTCCGGTGAGGCGACGACGGAGGAGAGCGGTGGCCCTGCTCCGGGGCGAGTAAGGATGATCGGAGGGGTGTAGAAGGTGAGGAGAAGTCTCGTGGTGGTGATGGTCGGGTTGGATTATCGTATGGATGATCAGATCGTCGTAAAATGGCCGGCGGAGACCGGCGGCGCGAAAATAAAGAATCGGAATGGGGGTGAAACTATGGATGAAAGGGGTTACCTGGCGATCGGAGGCGTCTGTGCTGGAGGTGCTGCTCCTCCTGGGGTCTTCGCCTCGATGGAACGATGCTTCCATAGGCTCTGCCTCACCTCACGACGGAGCACGACGATGGAATTCGCCGGACCTAAGGCTATATGCCTTGAATCCTCACTACGACAATCTCCCTCACTAGCTGTCACTCAAGGAAGAAGACTGGAGGTCCCAAAAGACAAAGGCGATGGCCAAAGATGCGGCTATTGGAGGTCGAAGATGATGCTATATACTGGTGGAGACCCGGCAAAGATGGAGTCGGGCAGGGCAAATCAGTGCACGGATCCCTAGGAGAATCCCCGGGAGTGAATCTCGGATGTCAGATCTGTAAATGGAGCCCGGGGCTTGGGTGATAGGAGACCGGATCGATCAAAGATAAATGTGCAAAATCGGGTATGTGACCGGGTCCACGAAGCTGGTGGTCCTGGGGGGGGGGGGAGTTGACCGGGGGTCAACATCCCCCGTGGACCAATCAGGAGTTGCCATTTATTTATTATTTGTAAAATAATTTTAAAATAGAAAATGATTTTATTTGAAAATATGTTCAACATGAAAAATGTTTATTTATTTTCAAATTATTTTTTGTGATTTTTATTTATTTTTTTTGAAAAATAAAATACATATTTACATTATATTATTATATACAGGTATATTTACATGTGTATTTTTTTATTTTTAATTATTTATTTATTGGTACAATTATCCCTATTTTATATTTTATTTATTTAAACTATAAAAAAAGATATATAAAATTATTTTTATTAAATTTTAATTAATTATTTACAAGGGCAAATCAATAGATATTTTATTTTATATGCATGGTCTCTGTACACTGATGAGAGAGAATTTTATTTATTTTTCTTTTTCTTTTATTTTCCCCATTTTTATTTTAATTTTTTTTACAAATATGTAAAAAATATAGGGAACACAAATATATTTTTATTTTTTAAAAATAAATTATTTACATATAGAGGGATATGTACACCATGTTGACTCACCCTATCTCTCTCTACTTATTTTATTTTACGGTCAGGCCCTTGTGGAGCCCTCACTTGGGTTTGGATCACTCAATATTTACTCTAAATATTTTCCTATTTTTCTTTTTTTCTTTATTCCTTTATTTTTATGCAAAAATGCTAATTATGATTATTTACATGATGCATGCATTTCGACAAATTATTGTATTTACAACTAATTACATGTATTTTGCCAAGATTTCTAGCTAAAATAAAGGAATAAAGAGTGATGAATGGGGATTCGTCACCCCCTATACTTTACCTTTACTAGTCCCTTAGCAAACACTTATTTGAAAAAGAAGTGCATAAGAGTAGGAGAAAGAAAAAGAGAGGAAATCAAGGTTGATTATTAAGCTTTCCTTCATTAAATTTAAATATGGAGCTCAGTCAGACCTTTGGATTATTAATTTGTCAGAACCTTATTTGGACTTAAGCTTAAAACTCAACAGCCTCTAAGTTCCACTAATCTATGGTCAAGACTCCTCAATAAACTAGATCAGAACAAGTCTACATACACAAACTCCAATAACCATGAATCTTTCCTTGTACTGTGTAAGTCATATGAAGCTCCCCACCTCAGAAGTAATAAAGAAACAACCTCCCTCAAGCTGGTAACTCTAATGCCTCGGTCTAGCAACTCTTTCCTCGAGAAGTGGGGTATTCCCTTCTAAGTTCAAGTGCAACCGGCTCAAGAAAAGGGGGAAGAAGAGAATGGACCATGACCAGTGTAGCCATGTATCCTTAGGAGCTCTAACCAGTGTAGTTGAGTCTCCCGCTGCAAGCTTCATGAGATGGTCATGAGTAACATAAGCTTTGCTTTATTGACTATGTACACTCCGGTGGGATTATTAAATTTTCAATCCGACCCACCACTTTTTTTGGAGTTCTTTTCTTTTTGTACATTTTTTTTCATGTGCATTTGTAAA
Organism: Ottelia alismoides; assembly: GCA_037367405.1. Classification (NCBI taxonomy): domain Eukaryota; kingdom Viridiplantae; phylum Streptophyta; class Magnoliopsida; order Alismatales; family Hydrocharitaceae; genus Ottelia; species Ottelia alismoides. The sequence continues at coordinate 391,930 of JAZKJV010001084.1, forward strand.
CATATCTACATGGTGCAACATATATACATAAGGAGTTTTTCTCTTGAGCCAGTAGACTATCCCTCTTTTGAAGCTTTATTGCAACCCACGGCTTCTGTCTTTAGACTTCATAACCACCAGACCAAGTTGAGACGCACTTCCTTCACTATAAGAAGAAGAGAGGTTCTGCCTAGAAGTACTACCCTCATATGCTACCCCAAGCTAAAGGAAACTGCCTCCTCACCACCTCATCCGTAGAGAGCTATGTGTAGAGTGCTGGTGCAAGTAAAGTCATTGTCTCTAAGAGTCATGTGTGTGTTGTTAAGTGCTCTACTTAGGCTCATCAAGATGACATATGCTCATAGCCTAGTGGACTCAAAGAATTAAGTCCCAGTGGAGCTGAAAAGTCTCAATCCTAAGCCCTATAAGGTTCCTCTTATAATTAGGTGGATTAAGGTCTTAACCAAGCTCCATTTATCAATTTAATTCCAGGCCAGTTTAAATGCCAACTATGATTTGGAAAAACTGTGCAAGAATTTACAAAGATGCTTTTAGCAAAATATTTACATGTGCAAAATTTTTTGAAAACATGGATGTATGCATGAATGCGAAGTTTTGCAAAATATTTACAAAAATTTACATGAGGTTTTTGCAAACTTTTTGTTTTCCAAACATTTTACAAAAATTTTGTACTATATACATAAATTTTGATATGAAATTATTTACACACTATTTACACAAAAAGATTTTACAATCATTTGTACAAAAATAATTTTTATAAAAAGGTATGTACAGGAAGAATTTTATGTACAAGGGAGAATTTTTTAAAATTTTTATGGATTTATGGATTTTTAGACATTTTATTTATTAACACACTCACACAAAATACGAGTTATGGCTAAAGTATATATGAAATATATACGACACCCCCTATACTTAGCTCAAACGATGTCCTCAGAGTGATCAAGAGCGATGAAGAAGACATAACTCGTGCTTAGTATAGGTAAGTGAAAAGGAATGGTATATACAAAGACGAATCAAAGAATAGAATGAAGAGGACTCGGTTTTCCCCCTATACTTAGGATCAAGTAATCCTAAGTATCGCAAGTTGTACATGAAGGGAAATCCGAGTGGAAGGATGTACATGGTCCATCCCCCCTATACTTAGGGTGAAATATCCCTAAGTATGGGCAACAAAACATAGGTAGAAAGAATGAATCGAATACCCGAGAGTCCTACACCCCCCTATACTTAGGGTAAAGTACAACCTAAGTATAGCATAATCATAAGATGAGGAAAGGGATGTGGGACTAAAGAATGGAGTGATATGGACAACTGGACCTATACAAGTCGGAAGAACAGTGATAATCAGGCGTGAGATGCAATAGATGTAAGTCAAGAGACCACATCTCATGCAAAGTGAATCGGAGCAACATCAACGACCTGTGGCTCATGATCTAGATATGGCTTGAGCCGATGGCTGTTAACACGGAAGGTAGCATCAGAAGACAACTCAGATATATCAATACTCCCATTGTCATGTACCTTTCTAACCAAATAGGGTCCCTTCCATTTGCTCTGTAGCTTACCTGGGAATAGACGAAGCCTATCATAAAACAACCATACTCTCTGTCCTGGATCAAACTTCTTGTGGCTGATATGAGAATCATGCCACTCTTTCACTCTCTCCTTATAATGTAGGTTGTTTGAAAAGGTTGTATCACGAAGCTCCTCCAAGACTGCTAACTCTACCCACCTCTGATCTCCTACACTCTCTGGATCCAAAAGTATATTGGTAACAACCCAAAGTGACCTATGTCTCAGCTCAACAGGTAAATGACAGGGCTGACCATAAATGAGGCGAAAGGGAGATTTACCCAATGGAGTCTTGAAAGACGTCCTATATGCCTACAAGACCAAGTCCAAAAGATGTGACCAATCCTTTCGGTCAGGGCAGACGACTTTCTGCAATATAGTCCTGATCTCCCTGTTCGACACTTCAGCAAGACCATTCGTCTGAGGGTGGTATGGAATGGCTACTCGATGGTCTATGCTGAAATCGCTTGCAAGGGCCTTTACCTTGTCGTTGACAAAATGAGACCTCCTGTCAGATATCAACACTCGAGGTACCCCGAACCGCGAAATGATATTCCTCCTCAAAAATCTGCAAACAGTCCTAGCATCTGCAGTTCGGGCGGGTATGGCCTCAACCCAACGTCTCACATAATCCATGACCAATAGAATATACTCGAATCCCTGACTCTTAGGGAATGGACCCATGAAATCGATTCCCCATGCGTCAAAAACCTCACAGAAGTGTATGGGCTACATCGGCATCATATCATGTTGTCCTCAAGTGCACATCCTCTGATAGTAAGTACACCTCTTCACGAACTCATCAGAGTCCTTGAAGAGAGTATGCCACCATAGGCCGGATTGGAGCACTTTCTGGGCAGTTCTCCTCCCAGAGTGATGTCCTCCTGCCTCAAGCTTGTGGCAGTAAGTAAGGACGTTGTGGTGCTCCTCATGAGGAATGCACCGACGCCAGATACTATCCCCTCCCTCATGATAAAGAACGGGATCCTCCCAATGGTAAAACTTGGCCTTCGCGAGGAAGGTCTCAAGTTTCTACCTGGGCCAATCTTGTGGAACTTTCTTGACAACAAGATAGTTCACAATATCGGCATACCATGGGAGATAGGCGATAGCAAGGATCGCCTCATCTGGGAAGGTCTCACAAATAGGGCTCAGTCTGCTCAGAATCCTCAAGATACTCTAATCGGGAGAGATGATCCGCCACCACATTCTTGACTACAGGCTTATCCCTAATCTCTATATCAAACTCCTAGAGTAGAAGGATCCATCTGGTCAATCTGGCTTTGGCATCCTTCTTTGCCATGAGGTACCTAATGACGGTATGATCAGTGTAGATGGTCACTCTAGATCCAATGATGTAAGATCTGAACTTATCTAGGGAGAAAACTACGGCTAGCATCTCCTTATCAGTGACTGTATAGTTCCGCTGGGCGGCATCCAATGTACGGCTAGCGTAGTGAATAGCAAATCGAACTCCATCCCTCCTTTGTCCCAGCACAGCCCCCACGACAAAATCGGAGGCGTCTGTCATGATCTCGAAAGGGAGAGACCAATCAGGTGTCTGGAGAACAGGAGCCTCTACAACATGACTCTTGAGAGTCTCAAATGATGATAGACACTTACCATCTATGAGGAACTCGGTGTCTTTCGTCAGCAGATCAGTCAACAGTCGGGAAATCCTACTAAAATCATGAATGAAGCGCTTGTAGAAACCGACGTGCCCCAGAAAAGACCGTAACCGTCGCAAGTTGGACGGTGGACTGAGTTTTCTAATGGCATCCACCTTGGCCAGATCAACCTCCATGCCCCTGTTGGAGATGATATGGCCAAGCACCGTCCCCTGAGTTACCATGAAGTGACTCTTCTCCCAAGACAACACAAGGTGAACCTCAATGCATCGATGAAGGACTCGGTCTAGGCAGTCAAGACTAGAATTGAATCTATCGCTGTAGACCGAGAAATCATCCATAAAGACCTCCAAGCACTCCCCCACCATGTCCGAAAATATGGACAACATGCATCTCTGGAATGTCTCCGGATCCAAATGGCATGCATCTGAAAGCATATGTCCCGAAGGAACAGGTGAAGGTGGTCTTGTCCTGGTCCTTGGGCGCGATGGCCACCTGATTATAGCCGGAGTACCCATCCAAGAAACAATAATGGCTCTTCCCTGATAGCCTCTCAATAATCTGATCAATAAAGGGCAGGGGGAAATGATCCTTCTTGCTGGCCTGGTTCAATCGTCTGTAGTCCACACAGACCCACCAAGAAGTGGGTACCCGGATAGCGATCTCCTCTCCAGACTCACTGACAACTGTGGTGATGCCCATCTTCTTGGGCATAACATGCAATGGACTGACCCACTTGGAGTCGGAGATGGGGTAGATAAAGTCGGCGCTCCACCATTTCGAGATCTCCTTCATGACAACCTCTTGAAGATTCGGGTTCAGCCGTCGCTGGAACTCACGCGACGGCTTTGCCTCCTCCTTAAGATAGATATGGTGGGAGCACAGAGCCGGACTTATACACTGGAGATCGGCTACACTCCATCCTATCGCCTTGCGGTTGTTTTCAAGAACCCCCATCAGATGAGATTCCTGCTCTCCAGTCAAATCAGTGGAGATAATAAATGGGTATATCTCATGCTCACCCGCAAGGAACCTATACTTCAACGACGATGGTAGCGGCTTCAGCTCTGGACAAGTATGTGCTGGCGGATCTGGACTCTGAAAAGTCTGAGTGAATGCTGCCAAATCTGCATGGGAGAATGAGAACCCTCACTCACAATCTGAATCTGGAGAAGGCTGCTCTGTTGGATTGTCTCTGCTCTGCACGGAATCAACCTCCTCCCTAGCTGTAGGCTCAGTGGAAGTCAGACATGGTATCAAATCATCGAACTCTTCCCAATCAACATCTGACTTCGAGGGATCTGTATCAGACTCACAAAAATCTGTCTCGTGATCGGGAACCGACTCTGCTGCCTGAGATGTATCCTGGACCAAGAATGCGCTCTCCAAGCTCTCCTCTGCTGGCGTCTCTACATCAGCAAACTATGAAGGTGAGAGGATGACCTGTGTGACTGGATCTGCCCAAACTGCCTCATCATCTGTAATCACAAAATCTCAGTCCTAGTGGATGTCTCGCCCTGCCTCTGCCATCTGCTCTTAATCTGTAGTCGTCTCTGAGCAAGCTGAATCTCTGGCTCTAGTCTCCTCGACTGTCTCTATTTATATACTCTCGCCCTCGACGCGAAAGTACACCTTCCCGCTATCATGGTCGGACACTACCTTGGCTGTGGCCAAGAATGGACGTCCTAAAATGATGGGGGTATCGGTCACAGACTCAAGGATCTCCATGTCCAACACAACGAAGTCCACGCGGAATTTCTGGCCCTGAATTGTGACGACAACGTCCTTCAGCAACCCCCTTTGGCCTCTTGACATATCGATCAGCAAACTGAAGGACCATCCTGCTCTATCGGAGAGGGCTCAACTCGAAGAGGTCGAGAAGGGCTGCCGGAAGTAGGTTGATCGAAGAACCATTGTCTAATAGAGTGCGGTCGAACCTCTGCTCATGGAAGTGGCATCTGACATACGGGGCTCCTGCATCTGGCCTCTTGGCTGGCAGACGATTCTGAATCGCGAAACAAGTGGCACGAGTAAGCACATGGATCTCTGACTGATGGTTCTGCCTCTTCCTCCTAACTGTGGTCATGTCTCTGAGTGATCTCTGGAGTAGAGGTATGTGCTCCAAGGCCTCATGTAGAGTCAGTTGTATGTGGAATCTCTCTATCATATGATGGCTGAACTCTATCTGATGGGTCTTTTTTGGATTTTCTTTTTTCTGTCCCTTACCCAGATGGAGTGCTCTAGGAAAGGGGACTACATGGTCCTTCTCAGATGAAGGACTAGGAGAGGGCCTGGCATGCTCATGAATAACAGAATCCACACAAACATCATCAAGCAACACATGCGGATCCGAAAATAACAAACCCTTTCCTTTATTTGCAGAAATGTCTTGAGATACACGTACAGAAGGAAAAACAGCAGGACTAGCAGAACTGGAAATGGTGTCCTCAGTACTACCCTCGGCATCTGGACTCGCGGCATGAGTACCGCGTTCTGGCTCAGCAACTGCAATGGTGGCGTCAGTACCACCTCCTCCAACTGGTGAAGCGATGGCCTCAGTACCGTCGGCAGGATCATCATCCATGGTGGCGTCAGCACCACCGTCATCATCTCTCGCGGCATCAGTACCGCGCTCCTCCTCGTCTGGCGCTCCTGGAGTGGCATGAGGTCGTCTCTCAGACGAGGCGCCGCCTGCTGGCATCCTACCGCTTCTAAGTGTAACAAAATCAGCATCAAACATGTATGCAGACATATCACCAAGTGATGCACTAGGAGTGGTAATCTCAGTGAACTCTACATGCTCAGACTTCCTCTTGAGATTGTTCGGGTTCGGCTTGATCTGGGCAGGGATGGCGGCCTTCCCTCTCACAATCTCCTGCATCTCCTGGCGGAACTCATCCATCTTCCGTCAAAAAGTAGCCTGCTGCTCGGTCATGAGGCGGGCTAGATCATCCAGGGTGTAGTTCTCATAGGTTGGCCCATGAGAACCTGACGAGTGGCCTCGCTGGTAGTGAGGCTGTTGTGCTTGGTGCGGGTGAGAAGGGTACTGCTGATGATAATGCTGCTGAGGCTGCTCTCGCCTCCAAGGTTGTCCCTGCTGATAGGGACGAGGACTGTACTGCTGGTGCTGGGATGACTGTTGTGGCTGGTGAACTGGGGGTTGGGGTTGCTGGTGCTGCTCACGCTGATGGTCGTACTGGCCACCCGGAACTGGAGGCTGCTGCTGGGAACTGGTGCCTCCGGCCGACCAGCGGAATCCGGGATGGTCTCGTCAGATACCGTGCTGGGGTCAGTCGTACTAAATCCCGTTGACATCCATCAATGACTCCAGCTCATAGGTGGGTGGAGGGAGTACTGCTAGAGGCTGATCCGGCTGGTAGACCACCATCTGAGTGTCCTGGGATGGTGGTGACTGGTAGAACTGCGGTGGCTGCTGGTACGACTCCGTATGTACAAGGTGAACCTGTCTAGGCTGACTGGAGTGCTGGGATGAGCTACCACTGCTGCTCGGATCTCCTCGTGACCGAAGACGGGGCTGAGAAACCGTCTGTGCCTCCTGGAGACACATGAGTTGTGTCTTCCGGTCACTCAGCGTCTGTGCGATCTGATCCATCTACGTGATGCACTGGCACTACTTCTTCTCGATCAGCTCGATCCGGTGCAGCTTCTCGCTGATAATGCACATGTCTGCGGTTGTAGACTCAGCCTGTGCGGCTGCCGCGGACGAAGTAGAAGGACCGGCATCGACCCGTGCTCTCCTCTGGTACTGCACAGTTTCTGGTTGGGGGTGTCCCTGTGTGTACAGTCGGGTCTGGGACATCACTGTATAGTTCTTGGCCATCTCCTCGTAGATGGTCCAGACCTAATCTTCATCCTTGGTGAAGTAGGAACCTCCACAAGAAGCATTCACCAGGCCCTGCAGCTCTGGTATCAGCCCCCAAAAGAAGCTCTGAACTAGGTTCGTCTTTGTGATGTGGTGCGGGCATCTGTCAGTAAGCTCTCTGAACCTCTCCCATGCCTCGTGGAACTGCTCGTTGGGGAGCATGGAGAAGTTGATGATCAGGGCCCTCGCTGCATTGGTCCGTCCAAGTGGATAGTACTTGTTCATGTACTCGATGCGGAGCTGCTCCCAAGTGTAAACAAATTTCCCTAAGTGCTTCAGCTAGTTGGATGCTCTGTCTGCAAGGGAGAAGGGGAAGGCAATCATCCTGATATTGTCCTCGTCCACCTGCTGATCGTGGAATGTACTGCAGATCATCTCGAACTCCTGGAGATGTAGATGGAGCTCCTCAGTAGCGAGCCTGTGGAAGCGGGGGAGAATCTAAAGTGTCTGTGGGGAGAACTTGAAGTCCCCCATGATCGTTAGAAGAACCACCCACCGGTGTATCAGTGTCGATCCGGGGTTGTGCAACTCCCGCATCGGTCTTGGCAGCTCGGCTGGCTGAACTGGCTCCTCTGCCTGATCTGGGTCTCTCCGTCTTGCGTCTCGCGTCTGCTCTCATGTTGTCCTCAGCCTCTCCATCTCTCTCCTCATCTCCACCATGAAATCTCCCTGATCCCGGATCTGTCGCTGCATAGTCTCGAGGGACGCTAGCATGGTGGTGTTGATTACACCCTGCTCCAATACATACGTGGTCGTCTCTGGCCTCTGACCCTCGATGTGCTCCTCGCTGCTGGTCGTGGTCTCTACAAAGGTAAAAGACCCAAACTCAGGTGCCGATAAATCACATGTCTGTTGTCTCGCATCTGGTACAGATATCTCAGGACCAGTAGAAGGGTGGTCAAGGGGGAAGAGGGCGGAATCGAACTCGAGTTCGGAGAGCGGGTCTCAGCTCTCACGAACCAACCTAGATGAACATGCTGGAGTGCTAAAAAGCGATGCAGCCAGAGGCTGCCTAAGAGACCTTATATCCATCATCTTGATCTGGCGAGTCGGGGGGATGAGATCTCGAAACACACAAGATGAGCAAACAAACTCCGAGTTCACCTACTCAACGTTGAGCTGAAGACCGTAAGAGATCGGTCAATTATCTTATCAAATTTATTTTGGTGATAATGTCAGGATATCATAGCGGTTACGCGAGCTGATGGGAATCCAATCCGCCTACCAGACTGTCCCGTATAAAAGATCGGTAATCTGATCGAGGCTCGGATATGGCTCTAGCCTAGTGTATGGGTCACTCTCTCGCTCATCCAAACCAGACAATGAGGGGGTTGCTCTCCCCAAGACAAATTTTTATGTGAGGTGTCTTTTAGGGTCAAGTGTGTTTAGCAGTCCCAATTTTATAGTTTTTCTTTTTTTAGATATTTTTCAAGCAAACATCACCTAACGAATTTTTCGGTTCTCCTGTTTATTTAAGTCCGAAAACAGGGGGGAAGACGAAAAAGCCAATACGCGATAAAATTAATGATGCATGCAAAGTAAGTGATGTGTACCTGACTCCAGCAGTCTACATACAAAGTGATCTGCGCATAAATGTAAAGACTGTAATAAAACTACCTATATGATGCACGAGGAAAACAACCTTAGACAGAGCAATTCTACACGTAAAGAACAATAGCCGGGTACTCAAACCTAAGTCTGGAGTCCTATCTTGGGAGCCACTCGGTGTCCGCCATAACGGATCCTGCACGCGTTGTATGTGACTCCTCAAGGCACGTGGACTAGATTCTAAGTTATCCGACTTTTTCTTTTGATTTAATTAATTAGGTCCAATTGTCGATCTATAGGTGCAGGCAGATAATTAGGGATTGGGCCTTAATTAATTATGTCATAATCAATATAAAATCCTAAGCTAAGGCTGCATCCGCGCAAATCAGATAAGCAGTAAATAAAATACGATAAAAACAAAGCCGAAGAAAAACCACGGTGAGGTCCCCCGAGCACACCGGTGCTCGGCGAAACAGACCCTGATAAATCACCAAAGTCCAAGTCTCTGTCCCTGTGTTATTACAAATTAATGGTTTTGCAGAAAATAAAACTAGGCTAACCACGACTATCTATGCGGCTATTCCACGGCTTCCGCACTCTTGTCCGTCTCCTCATGTCCTCCTGCGGCTCTATGCCGAAAAGAGCCACCTTCGTATCCCGTGGTTGCTTCGTCTTCCGAAAAAGCCGCCTCGGTCCTTGGACCCTCGCAAGAAAGCAAACAGAAATGTATCAGATATAGTTATTAGGAAAATATATGCAAATAGATCAAAGAAAATATATCTACACAACTATGCACAAAAAGCCGCGAAAAACCGTGAAAAATCTAAAGACTGCTAAGTCGTGCTCCCCGGCAACGACGCCATTCTGATGACCAAGATTCTCACTATTGGGCTAAGGTAAAAATAATCAGAGTCATTGTGACCCGAATAGCAAGGCTCAATCAATAAGAACAAGAATCAAGACCACCAAAATAAGTAATCAGTCAAAAGCCGAATAGCGGTCTTCGCTATATATTTAACCCGGTATAGCAACCAGGGTCGAACTCGAGGAGCACGGATTGATCGGATTGTCCTACGAAGTAGTCAAAAAATAAAATAAATAGAGAAAATATTTTTGGTGGATTTTAGGTGCTTTTAATTTTTTTTGTGTTTTTAATTATATAAGAAAATATGAGAAAATAGATAAAAGGGAAAATTCAACAATTTATTTAAACACTCAAAAATGCTCAGAAAAACGAAATAAATTATTTTTATGTTTTTTATATTTTTAAGTGTTTTTGGTGATTTTATGGGAATTTTATAATTTTTAGTTGATTTTCTAAAAATCGAGAAAAGGGAAAACAGTGGCAAAATATACAGTCAGATTTGATAGGCTAATTAAAAATAATTAATTAGCGTATCAAAATCCGATGGCAATTTTTATGAAAAATATATACAAAACTATGTTACAGAAAAGAGTTTGCATTTTTTGAATTTTGTATAATTTTTAAGAATTTTTATAATATTTTTAGGGTTTTGTGATTTTTAGGGGTTTTATAAATCCAAATCACACAAAAATTGGATAGAAGGTGGAAAACAACCAAATAACAATCCCTAATTTTTTTAGAATTTTGGAAAAGTTTTTTTTATTTTTAGTTGATTTTCTATTCCAAACAGTAGAAAAAATGCGTGTTTTTGAATTTTTTAAAATAGCAAAAAGTAAGAAAAATATCCCAAAAATTAGGGATATTTTTACACAGTGGCAGGAGCCACGTATCCAAATTTCACTTGATTCGGAGTTAATTTGATATTTTATTCAATACAAACAAGGCATACAACATACTAGGACCTATTTGCAAAGAAACATAGTTTCAGGGGTTAAAGTGTAACACGTGTAAAAACTAGGTGGGTAACAGTGCAAAAATCACAGCAATTTCACACATGTTCGAATAAATCCACGCACAAGGGTATAAGTGCAAATATCAGAAACAAACTCTCATTTCATAACATAATTAAAACCTAAGCCCTGAACATGCAATTTGCCCAAAAAGTCACGTGTCGAAGCACGTGTTCTACGTAAACAGGGACTAAAATGCAAATAAAACAAACTACAAGGTTTAATGTGCAAATATTCCAAAATAAAAACAACTACTAAAAATATTTACAGGACTAAACTGAAATATAACAACTAAGGAGGGCCTAAGTGCAAATTACCCCTTTATTATAATCTGACGGACGAAGGGTGTCCACGTGTGATCAGACGGCTAAGGTGCGTTGTACCCCTTCATCGATGGACGCTCCAGATGAGGTCCTCGGACGATCCGACGGCTGCTAGCTCCTCACGAATGGATGGATCGGATCTGAACTGGGGCGAGAGGCTCGATCGGACGATGGAAGAGGGTCCTGGAAGAACAGCTCGTCGGCGAACTTCGTCGGCCCAATCCGTGCGCGCTGGAACTCATCCGACGCTGCTCTGATGGGCGAAATGAATCTTGCAGTATTCCGCAGCGAATGGCGATCTCTGATGAGTCCGGGAGCGACCGGTGTGCTCTGGCGACGAAGAACACCTGAAGCTCCTGTTCCTAGATGTTAGGACCTCTAGATGAGGCCCTCTTGACTTCAAACCTGACAGGAAGCTTTCTAGGTCGAGGGCAAATTGTGTCGACCCGTTAGCGGGTGAAGGGGGTGAAGGAATGAGGTGGGGTGGCGCTCTCCGGCAAGGCGACGGCGGAGGAGAGCGGTGGCTCTGCTCCGGGGCGAGTCAGGATGATCGGAGGGGTGTAGAAGGTGAGGAGAAGTCTTGTGGAGGTGATGTTCGGGTTGGATGATCGGATGGATGATCGGATCGTCATAAATGGTCGGCGGAGACCGGCGGCGCGAAAACGAAGAATTGGAATGGGGGTGAAACTATTGGCGAAAGGGTTACCTGGCGATCAGAGGCATCTATGCTAGAGGTGCTGCTCCTCCTGGGGTCTTCGCCTCGAGGGAACGACGCTTCCAGAGGCTCTGGCTCACCTCGCGGCGGAGTACGACGATGGAATTCGCCGGACCTAAGGCTACAGGCCTTGGATCCTCACTGCGACAATCTCCCTCACTAGCTGTCACTCAAGGAAGAAGACTGGAGGTCCCAGGAGATGAAGGCGATGGCCAAAGATGCGGCTAATGGAGGTCGGAGATGATGCTATATACTGGTGGAGACCCAGCAAAGATGGAGTCGGGCATGGCAAATCAGTGCACGGATCCCTAGGAGAATCCCCGGGTGTGAATCTCGGATGTCAGATCTGTAAATGGAGCCCGGGGTTTGGGTGATAGGAGACCGGATCAATCAAATATAAATGGGCAAAATCGGGTATGTGACCGGGTCCGCGGAGCTGGTGGTCCTGGTGGGGGAGTTGACCGGGGGTCAACATCCCCCGTAGACTAATCAGGAGTTGTCACTTATTTATTATTTGTAAAACCATTTTAAAATAGAAAATGATTTTATTTGAAAATATTTTCAACATGAAAAATGTTTATTTATTTTTAAATTATTTTTGTGATTTTTATTTATTTTTTTGAAAAATAAAATACATATTTACTTTATATTATTTTTATATACAGGTATATTTACATATGTATTTTTTATTTTTATTTTTAATTATTTATTTTTTTGTACAGTTATCCCTAATTTATATTTTTTTATTTAAACCATAAAATAAGGAATATAAAAATATTTTTATTAAATTTTAATTAGTTATTTACAAGGGGAAATGAATATATATTTTATTTTATATACATGGTCTATGTACATTGATGAGAGAGAATTTTATTTATTTTTATTTTTATTTTATTTTTCCTATTTTTATTTTAGTTTTATTTTTATAAATAGGTACCAAATATAGGGAACATAAATATTTTTCTAATTTTCTTTATTTCTTTATTCCTTTATTTTTATGCAAAAACATGCTAATTATGATTATTTACATGATGCATGCATTTTGACAAATTATTGTATTTACAACTAATTACATGGTATTTTTCCAAGGTTACTAGCTAAAATAAAGGAGTAAAGAGTGATGAATGGGGATTCATCATGTGGGTATGGAAGAAGATGAGATGTCATTCAGAGTTCCGACCTCCCAAAAGAGTAGGGGGGAATGATGGAAATGAAATGAAGAAACCACAAGATATGGTTACAATGAAGGGCAACCCATCATCACGAGAAACAAAAGGAAAAGGATAATGAAGGGAGGAAGGTAGGGAAAAGAAAACAGAGAGAAAAAGAAAAGATGGTGACTGCTAACAACTCAGAAGATTACCCATAACAACTCAAACCAAAGACATCCAAACAGAAAGCAAACCCTCAGTTCACCAACTCAACACAAATATGACCGTGAGAGTCCGGTCTTCGTCTTTTCAATTTTAGATTTTAGTTATAAAACAAAGTGAATTAGACGCAAACACTCAAGATGTAATCTCCTAGGACAAACCAGACGTACGACCAAAAAATTCCCCAAGAGGAGGTTTGTCCATGTACGAGCTGAAGATCATACCTAAGAGAGATCAACTTCATACGTCAGTATGCTTCCATTAATGTCTAAGGCAAGTGCTTACATCTCAACTAGTCCCTGAAGAGTAGGTCCTGGGAGCATAGGGCACAAGTTCAGGGATTTGGGCTCTAACCTTAAGGATGCATCCTTACCCACTCTGTCTGGAGTTATGTACTTGTGAACAATGAGGGGGTTGCTCTCCGAAAACAATGATGTATGTTTATTACATTTGAGTTTTAAGGATCCAAGTATAATTAATAGTCTCAATTTTTAAATTTTTAATTTTCACTTTTTTGTATGTTTATGATAAATACACGTCTAACAGGATTTTTGATTTCCTTGATTCCTATATCCACAAATAGAGGGTGAAAACAGAAAAGCCAATGCACGAGAAAATATGTATGCAAATGCTAGAGATAGAGGTGCGTACCTGACTCCATCACTCTACATGCAATATGATTTGCGTATAAAAATAAACTAACTACATGCAAAATGCAAGCGCGAACCATCCTAAACAATAACTTCTATTTGGGAAGAACCGATTAATTATTTAACTCGTGAAATAATATTCTTCCTCAAGAATTTGGAAACATTCTTAGCATTTGTGGTTGAGCGGGGATGACCCCAACCGAACGACTAACATAATCCACAACAAGCAGAATATACTCAAATCCCTAACTCTTAGGGAATGGACCCATGAAATCAATCCCCATGCATCAAAAACCCACCATATGTGAATGTGTTGCATCAGCATCATATCACGCTATCCATAAATGCTCATCCTCTCATAGTCAATGCACCTCTTCACGAATTCATCAGAATCCCTGAAGAGGGTAGGCCACCAAAGGTCGGATTGGAGAACTTTTTGTATTGTTCGTCTCCCTAAGTGATTTCCTCCTGCCTCAAGCTTATGGTAATAGGTGAGGACACTTTCGTGCTCCTCCGGAGAAATACATCGACGCCAGACACTATCCCCCCTTCATGATAAAGGGTGGGATCCTCCCATTGGTATGACATGGCCTTCGCAAGGATGGTCTTAAGTCATTGTCTAGGCCAACCTTGTAGAACTTTCTTGGTGACAAGATAGTTCACAATGTTAGCATAGCACGAAAGCGAGGTGATAGCAAGAATCATCTTGTCTGGAAATGTCACTGTAATAGGTCTGGTCTGCTCCAAATCCTCAAGGTGCTCTAATGGGGAGAGGTGATCCACCACCAAATTTTTGACTTCAGGTTTATCCTTAATCTCTATATCAAACTCTTGGAGTAGAAGGATCCATCTGGTAAATCTGACTTTGGCATCCTTCTCTGCTATTAGGTATCAGACGACGGTGTGATCTGTATAAATAGTCACTCTAGATCCAAGAATGTAAGATTGAAATTTATCCAAAGTAAACATTACGACTAGCATCTCCTTCTTAGTCACGGTGTAGTTCCGTTGAGTGGCATCCAAAGTCCGACGAGCGTAGTGAATGGCAAACGACAGTCCATCCCTCTTTTGTCCTAACACATCCCCTATAGCAAAATTAGAAGTGTCCTTCATGATCTCAAATGGAATAGACCAATCAGGTGGCTGAAGGACCATAGCCTGAACAACTAATCCCTTGAGAGTCTCAAATGATGCAAGACACTTATCACGTACAACGAACTCGATGTCTTTTGTCAACAAATCAGTAAGCGGTTGGATGATAAATCCACAATTCATCCCCTTCATTCTTTTATTTTGACTTCATTTCCATAGTCAAACACCTGTAAATACCCACTAATTCCATAAAATTATCATTTTGCAAGCATCTATTAATTATGCATTTTTAACACTTTTTTTACTTAAATAAAAGAATAAAGAAGAAAATAAAAAGAAAAGAAAAATAAAAGATGTATTTATGCAATAAAGACAGACTGATCCGAACCCCGAGAGAAGGTCAAGACTTGACCTGATCGATCAGGAATAAAGTAATGGGAGATAGGATCTTTCATCCAAAAATCCAAAATTATTTTGTAAATACTCTTCCCTATGTATTTGTATAAAAAATGTACTATTTTATTTGTACTTAGTTTGACCCCGAATTAATTATATTTGCAGATAAAAGTTGTAAATAAAAAAGTGTTGTAAATAATAAAAATAATTGCCAATAAAAATAATGTACATATTCAAAATAATCATACTCATAAAAAATCGCAAAATGATAACTGAAATACCAATTCCAGCTCCATATGAACTTAAATTGAACCAAACTCACTTCCAGTATACTCTAAATTAAATTATCTTTCAAATGTATGTGATTTCCTAATTTTGAGTTACGGTTAAAAAGTCAGTTTTTTGGGGTGTTTTGTGCAGTTTCACCATTATTTATTGTACATATTTATTCATATTTATTTTTTTTATATAACGCATATAATTTTAAATATTATTTTAATTACAAATAAAAAATAAAAAATATAAATAAAAAATTCATTAAATAAAAAAATTATTTCCTTATTTGTATATGTGTATAGTGTTTTATATATACATAATATGTGTATACAACTAATTTCCTTATATAAAAATCATCAAAAATAAAATGTCTAATATTAATTAATTAATTAATTTAATTAAGAAATTTGTATTTAATTATTTTATTTATTTGATTTAATAACCTACCATGTATATAAGATTTGATTTCATACCTTTAATAGCCACCATTAAGGTGGCTAGTTAATTTTTGGAAATTATTTAATTTGTTTATTTTAATTAATTTCGAAATTCCTTTTTAATATATTTATGATTTTATTTATTTAATTATTTTATTAATTAAACACTAATAACCTTCCTTCTTTGTATATATTTTCCTTTTTTATTTTTCTTCTTCTTCTTATTGGGCTCATCCTCCCTCATTTCCTCTTGATCAATCTTTGGTGGAGAGGAGCCCGATCTCCGAGAGCTATCTTGTTGAAGAAGCGTGCCCAGCCTCCAAGTCGTCTAGTGACAGCGCGTCGGCCTTCATCGAGGTCATCACGACATTTCCGATTCCCGAGGTAAGATCCATTTTTTCTGTCTTTTTCTTAGATAAATCGTAGATTAAACTCTTGTTTCGTGATTAATCTTTAGGTTTAAAAAGCCAACAAAAAATTTCCACCGCCTATTTTCGATCCGACACCAGATTTTCCATCTCATTTTTGTGTCCCTCCATTTACATATTCTACTTCACGTAATCTTCCACCTCCGGTCACATACGGTAATCGGAGACACGGATCTTTCTTTCATCTCGCCAAGATCCATCCCCATTCACTCCTCATAATTTTATGCATAAAAAAATAAAAAAATAAAAAATATGTTGTTTTTCTTTTCTATATTTAACATTTGTTTTGTAGGTTCATCTTAAAAAACTAAATAAAAAACTTAATTAAAAAATATTTTAAAAAATTATTTCACTTTACAGTTCTTGTTAAAAAAATTAAAAAAATATTTTTTGACTTTTGTGTACAATTCATAAAAAATTAAAAAAAAATCAAAAAAAATAAAAAACTGCCAGCGACGCCATCCTGCTTGGAGCGGGTCTGCCGGCACTGTCGTGACCTTCTTCCACCGACGTCAACGTCGCGACACGTCGCCCACTATCGTCGGCCTCTCCGCCCACCGCCCGTGCACCCGAGCCCTGTCGAGCCTTTGCTCCAAGCGCTCAGCCGTGCGAGCATGCGCGGGCCACTCCGCCTTCGTGCGGCGCGCTGCCTTCGGCCACCCTACGCATGGGCCGCCCTCCTCCATCTGGGACCCCGATGCCTCCAGACCATCGATGTTGCACCGTCATGGCACCTGTAGCACTGCGGCGCTCTCATCGTGTCGTACGCCACGCGACGCACTACTGTCATTGCGTCGTCCACCGATCTCCTCCGCGTGCGCCGCCCCGTGAAGCCCCACCGCACCGCAACTTCGTCGAAGAGCCCGCCTCCACAGTATTTGTCACCACCGATCTGTGAGAGAAAGAGGGTGGGCAATGATGAATCCCCATTCATCACTCATTATTCCTTTATTTTAGCTAAAAATCTTGGCAAAATAGCTTGTAATTAGTTGTAAATACAATAAAATATCACAATGCACGCTCCAAGTAAAAAGCCATAATTAGCATGATTTTATGTAAAAATAAAGGAATAAAAAAATAAAGAAAAAGAGGGAAATATTTAGAAAAAATATTGAGTGACCTAAACCCAAGGGAGGGCTCAATATGGGCCTGACCGCAAAATAAAACAAGTAGAGAGAGATAGGATAACTCAGCCTTGTACATAAACCTCCTCTTAGTGTACATATTTTATTTTCATAAAATAAAAGTATTTATGTATCCCTCACAATGTTTATATATTTATCTCACAATGTTTATATATTTATAAAAATAAAATAAAAATGAGAAAAATGAAAATAAAACAAAAATAAATTCCCTCTCTCTTCCCCTTGTATATACCTTGTATATATGTACCTACATATTTATTTTATCTTTGTAAATAATTGATAAAATCCAATATAAATCATTTTATATTCCATATTTTATGATGTAAATAAATAAAATATAAAATTGGAATAAATATACATAAATAAAATAATAAAAATAAAATTCAAAAATACCTAGGTATATATACCTATATATAATAATAATATAATGAAAATACGTCATTTATATTTCAAAAAAATAAATAAATATCACTAAAAAATAATTTGAAAATAAATAAACATTTTTTAATTTGAAAATATTTTTAAATAAAGCAATTTACTATTTTTAATTTAATTTACAAATAATTAATAATTGGCGGCTCCTGATTGGTCCACGAGGGATGTTGACCCCCGGTCAACTCTCCCCCCAGGACCACTGGACCCGCGGATCTGTGCCCCGACCCGATCTTCTCCCCTTTTTCCAAGCACGACCCGATTGCCATTCACTCTAACCCCGGGCCCCGATTAACCTTGATTCATCCCTTATCCACGCCCAGGGATCTTCCTAGGGATCCGTGCACCAGAATTCCATGCCCGACTCCATCTTTGCCGGATCCCTACCACTATATAGTCACGTCTTCCTCTGCCATTTGCGGCACCTTTGGCTTTCATCTTCAACTCCCAGGACCTCCACCGTGTTCCTTGAGTGACAGCGAGTGAGTGCGAGTGTCTGAGTGAGGATTTGGAGGGGTATAGCCCAGGTCCGGCGACCATCGTCGTCGTGCTCCGCCGCCGGCGTAGCTCGAGCCTCTGGAGGCGATGCTCCATCGAGGCAAAGATCACCGGAGAACCAGTGTCTCCTCCCCAATCGACTTCGACCATCAGGTAGATTCTTTAGCCTCTTTAGCATAGTTCATCTTCGATTTTCACCCACCAGCTCCGCCCCAGTGGCCGAAGCCCCGCCAGTTCACCCCATCCGTATCGATCGACTCATCGACCCATCACCACCTTCGCTCCACGATCTGCTCACCTCGAGCTGGCCCATCTGAGCCTCGATCGAGTCGGGTTCCATCTACCACCTTCGCCAGAACCCCCCGTAGCCCATCCACGCCGCTTCTCTTCCTCATTTCGCCAATAACCTATGCCTGAGTGTTCCTCCAAGCAAGAGCTTCTTTCTGCAGGTCAATAAGCACAGGAGACCTCCCTTGGTCGTGCTTCCACCCTTCGCCGGAGCTGCTCCAAGTCCCTCCTCCCTCGCCAAAGGATCCGACCGTTGGGGCCTTCATCGGAGGCCACCACCCGACGCGGAACGTCATCGCGAGGAGAACCCACCTCTTCGATCTTCCATCGGACGCCGGGATCCCTCCTAGCTAGCCGGAGAAGCTCGCCCGAGAGGAGTTCTTCCAGATCCTCTCACAGCCGTCGGATCGTCCTTCTGTGCCAGTTATAATCACGGCCGCACGTAGCCTGCCACCGTCAGACTGTCAGATCCATGATCTGACGGCCACGTCCGCCCCACGTTCTTCCTCGCGCAAGCACCATTGGATTCTCTAGAGTGCTTCATTAGGACCGTGCGTCCGCAGCCATCCCACTCTCGACACCTAGCACTCACATGCCCCGCCACGCGCCTCGGCTGGGTAACTTGCGCCCACACCCCAATAGTTTTGTTTAGTTTTTATTTAGTCTATTAAATAAATGTGCAAACTTAGTTATTTTGCATAGTTGGACCTCTTGTTTTGTGTTTTTGCTAGTTAGTCCCTGCTTGTGTGAGACATGTGCTTCGACACGTGCTTTTAGGACTTTTTGCAATATTGATCATGTAGATTCAAGGTGTTATGGTTTGCATGTTTATTATTTAGAATAATACTTTGGTCCCTGTGAATGTGAGATATGTGCTAGACACGTGATATCTGGGCTTTTTGTATTATTTGGGCTAAGGTTTTTTACTGTTCTTGATTGGAATTTATATTTTGAAATTACATGTATACCCCTGTGTGTGTTGTATTCGACATGTGTAGAAATTGATGTGATTTTTGCACTGATACCCTTCTAGTTATTGCACCTGTTATTCATTCAGCCCTGAAACTTTGTTTTTATTGCGTATAGGTCCCTGTGTGTTGTAGCCTTTGTAGTTATTGAATAAAATATCAAATTAAATCTAAATCTAGTGAAATTTGGATATTGGCTCCTGCCATTGTGTAAACATTTCACTAAATTTTTGGGACATTTTTGTTGCATCTAGCTATTTTAAAAATTAAAAAACCTTCATTTTTGCCACTGTTTGAAATATAAAATCAACTAAAAATATAAAAACTTTTCTAAAAATTACAAAAAATTATGGCTTGTTTGTTTTATTGTCTTTGAGTGTCTGTCCAATTTTCAGCCTTTTTGGATTTATAAAACCCATACAAATCACAAAACCCTAAAAACTTTATGAAAATCCTTAAAAATTCTATAAAATACAAAAAATGCAAACTCTCTTTCTGTAGCTTAGTTTTGTGTATCTAGTTTTCATAAAAATTGTCTCCAGATTTTTAGAGGCTAATTATATATTTTTGATTAGCCTTTCAAATCCGACAGCACAATTCCTCATTGTTTTTGCCTTTTTCAATTTTTATATAATCAATTAAAAACACAAAATCTTGAGAAAATTACCAAAAACACTTAAAAAATAAAAAATCAAAAAGAATTTTATTTGAATTTTCTGAGCATTTTTTAGTGTTTAATAAATTGTTGTTTGATTGCTTTTTCCCCTTTTCTCATATTTCCTTTATAATTAAAAATACACAAAAAATTTAAAAATACATAAAATTTACCAAAAATAAGTTTTATCTTTTCGACTACTTTGTAGGCTCTTTTGAGCCAATCCGTGCTCCTTGAGTTCGATCATGGTCGCTATACCAGGTTAAATAAATAGCGAGACCGCTATTCGCGTTTTATTTATTTATATTCTGATTTGGTGGTCTGATCTTCTTATTGATTGAGTCACCGAGATTCGGGTCGTAACGACCCGTGTTTTTACACTTTGACCCGGGTCTTGGTGGGAATTCTTGGCTCATCAAAATGGCGTTATTGTCGGGGAGCACGACTTAGTAGTCAGTTTAGATTTTTTCACGGTTTTCTTTCGCGGCTTTTCTGTAGATATTTGTAGATATTTTTATATGATTTCTTTGTATATTTTTCTGGTCTGACACATTCCTGTTTGACTTTTTGTGAGGGCCCGAGGACCGAGGTCGCTTTTTCGGAAGCCGAAGTAACCGCGGGAGTCGGAGGCGGCTTCTTTTCTGCATAGAGCCGCAGGAGAGCGCAAAGAGCCGAGCAGGAGTGCAGGAGTCGCGGAATAACCGCGAAAATAACCGTAGATAGTCGTATAGTAGTCTAGATTTAATTTTCAGTAGACTTTATTTGTAATAATACAAGGACAGATGCTTGGACTCTCTCGGTGATACCGGGGTCTGTTTCACCGGGCACCGGTGTGCTCGAGGACCTCACCGCAGTTTTTCATCAGCTTTTGATTTTTCGCATTTTTCTTGCAGCTTATCTGATTTGCGTGGATTAAGCCTTAGCTTAGGATTTCATATTGATTGTGACGTAATTAATTAAGGCCCAATCTCTAATTATCTGCCTGTACCTATAGATCGTTAACTGAACCTAATTAATTAAATCACAAGAAAAAGCCGGATTAATTAGACTCTAGTCCACGTGCCTTGAGGAGTCACATACAATGCGTGCAGGATCCGTTTTGGTGGACACCGAGTGGCTCTCAAGATAGGACTCCGAACTTAGGTTTGAGTACCCGGCTACTGTTCTTCACGAGTAGAATTGCTCTGTCTAAGGCCGTTTTCCTCGTACATCATATAGATAGTTTTATTACTGTCTTTATTTTTATGTGCGGATCACTTTGCATGTAGACTACTGGAGTCTGGCACGCATCTCTTACTCTGCATGCATCATTGATTTTATCGCGCATCGGCCTTTTCGTCTTCTCCCCCTGTTTTCGGACTTAAATAATCAGGAGAACCGAAAAATTCGCTAGGCGTTGTTTGCTTAAAAAATACATAAAAAGAATAACTATAAAATTGGAATTGTTAAACACACTTGACCCTAAAAGACACCTCACATAAAAACTTGTCTTGGAGAGAGCAACCCCCTCATTGTCTGGTTTGGATGAGCGAGAGAGCGACCAGCACACTAGGCTAGAGCCATATCTGAACCCCGATCAGACTACCGGTCTTTTATACAGGACAATCCGGTAGGCGGATTGGATTCCCATCAACTCGCGTAATCGCTCTGATATTCTGACATGATTACCTAAATAAAAATTGGCAAGATAATTGATCGAACCTTTACGGCCTTCAGCTCTGTGTTGAGTAGGTAAACTGGGGGTTTGTTTGCTCATCTTGTGCGTTTCCAGATCTCATCCGCCGACTCGTCAGATCAAGATGATGGGTAGGAGGTATCTTAGGCAGCCTCTGGTTGTACCTCTTTTTAGCACTCCGGTCCGTTCATCTAGGTTGGTTCGTGAGAGCTAAGACCCGCTCTTTGAATCTGAGTTCGATTCCGCCCGTTCCCCCTTGACCACCCTTCTACCCGTCCAGAGATACCAGTGCCAGATGAGAGACAGCAGACAGATGATTTATCAGCACCTGAGTTTGGGTCTTTTGTCTTTGTAGAGACCATGGCCAGGAGTGAGGAGTGTATCGAGGGTCAGCTGCCAGAGATGACCGCATACATATTGGACCAAGGTGCGATTAACAACACCATGTTGGCTTCCCTTGAGATGATGCAGCGTCCAGATACGGGATCAGCGAGACTTCATGGTGGAGACGAGGAGAGAGATGTAGAGGCTGAGGATAGCACGAGAGTATCCGAGAGATGTCGGAGAGACTTTCGTGCCTTCTTACAGCATCAAAGACCATCGGAGGAAGGATCAACAACCGATCAAAGATCGACCGATGTTGTGTTCCGCCCTGTTCTTCCAGGGAGGTCCACAACCATCTGATTGAGGTCCTTCTCCAGAAACTCTAGCTGCTATTGGATGCGAGCACCCTCTAACGTCCGATTAGCTGTCCAGATCTAATCCTAGCCATTCACGCATGAAGCATCATTCGCTTTTGAGGAGCAGACACATGGATAAGTGGAAAGATCTCAATCATCACCTTATGCACTAAAGGGATAATTTTGTAATATACCCCTTAGTTTTTTATGGTTTTTAGTCAAAAAAAACTTTTATTTTTAGTTATCATATTTTTATAGAATTTATAAGCTGAACCTTGAACTTTTGTCTATTGCATTTGGGTCCCTCATCACGTCACCTCACGCAGCATACATGTGAGGGGGTGGACATTTTGCAAGAGACCGCCCTAAGAGTTTTGTTATTATTTAGTATAGAAATTTTTTATTCATGTGAACTTTCTGGTTAATTTGCAAGTAAGACCTAGAAGTTTGTAGATATTACATTTATACCCCTGTCACACTATATGAATTTAAAGTTTAGGAAATTTTGTGCAAGGTCCCTATATTTGCATTTTGTTTTTCACAATGCATGTTTAGTTATGTCTAATTGCGTTTGGGTCCCTGCTAGTATATGCTTTTTTATTTCTTGCATTTCTTGCATTAAAAATATCATTTAACATCAAAATTTTATAGGAAAAGTAATTTAAGTGCCTAACGTTATATAAATTTACAAATATTTTTCATAGGATAATTAAAATTGATTTCCTATATTTATACATTCAAAAATATTGCATTTATTTCCTATTTACACTAAAAATACGTAAAAATAAGGAAGATGTTTTGAAATTTTCCAAGAAAAATATAGTACCTTTATTATTGTATATTACAACTATAAACCAAAAATCACTAAAAATCTCAAAAGAAAAATACAAAATTGAAAACCCTTAAAACCATATAAAAACATTAAAAATTCTAAAACAATGAAAAATACCATTTTCTAATTATGTAGCTTGTTTATATTATGTATTATATATTAAAATTAGTTTTGGAAAATTTTAAGGTGTTTACCTATTTTTAAATCCAAAATAATTCAGCACTATATTATTGTTTACTGTTGTGTTATTTTCATTCAATTAAAAATACAAAAATAGTAAAAATTTTAAGAAAAATAAAAAAATAAAGAAAAGTGTAAAAAGATAGAAATATTTTATTTTATCTATTTCGAGTATTTATAAATATGTTTATATATATATATACTAGCATCTATTCTATATTCTATATTTATATATACTTATATTGTTATTACTATTACTATTATTACTAAAATAGCAAAATATTTTTAAAACCTAAAAAAAAGACTGTACTTTTGGTATTTTTTTGATTTTTATATTATATATTTATATACTATATGGCTATTATATTATATATCTCTCTAATGCACCTTTAGATATATACATAGTACATATATATTAAGAACAAAAATAGAAAATCAACAAATATAAAAAAAAATAAAAAGTATAAAATTTTAAAAAAGTGTATATAAATTTAAAATAAAAAACAAATATTAAAATCATAAAAAATCTATATAAAAACAAAAAACATTTATTGATTTTTTTGTCAATTTGTGTGGTATATCCCCATTTCTCCTTAGTGGCTCGACCCCTACTCTTGCATACTATACATATCATTACATAGGGTATAATAAATTTTAGAACACTGTTATTCATTTCTTGAGCATTAGTGTAGATTAATTATTGATCAAAACGCCATTATTGAGGACATCTGAGTGCTGAGAGAGTAATTGACACAATGATTATTGGACCTAACTTGTCACGCACCGTAGACCCTCCAAGACCGGACCATAGTGTCCCTCCTCTGTTTTGGTGTTCATCAATGATCTGTCAATAATTTGTTATCTGTCTCTATCACTCTTGATTCAGATAATAGTGTACCGAACACATCTCTAATTGTTTCTCTTGTTCGATTTGGGATGAATTTTCTTCAAATAAGTCCATCATCTCATGTGCATTGATCTCCTTATCGGGCATAGGAAAACAATTAACTATACTTTACATGTCTTCCTCCGGGAAGAGGAATTCACATGTCAAAATGTCATTGAAGTCTAAATCTGAATATATGATATCATCAATAATGGCACTGTCTTCTGCTGTATCATGGGTTTTATATCAAGACTTTGAAATCATTTCTACCCTTCCATCTAAATCCATTTCTAAAACAATTATTTGTTATACATCTTAATCCTGAAAGTATTCAACTTTAGAAGGAAATTAATTCCAACTAAAAACCAAAAAATGCATAAAAAACACTCCAATCGTGGATTGGATTGAAGATAACTAGACATTTTTAAGAGTTTGACTGATCAAATGATTTGAGATGTAACATTTTCATGGAGTTTGAAAAAGAAGTTTTCTGATTTAATTCTCCACAATAACTTTCACCTACGACAATAAATAATTTCAAACATTTGTTACATACCTTCCGATGTTAAATAGATAAAAAATAGTGAATCTCTTTATTGCAGAATTATTCTTTTCGTGTAATTTGCAATGTTGTACCTTTAACAAGAGAAGATATGACAGCAAATATTTAATAATTCGTTACAGATAGAACAGCTTTGTTACAGTGACCGCAGCTGATTTGTACAGATAATTACGTCTGGGGTATGATCCTACTCTTATTGAAACCGATAGACGGATCTGGACTATTTCGATTCCAAGTTTGATGCCATTTCTCAACCATTATAAGAAGCCCCACTAGGATGAAGATGTGGTTGCATTCCTTTCTCTTGGATGTAACGTGGTGGGAGATGAAAGGCACGTGTACTATCTGCATTATCCTAATGAGCCAGCCAGCCTTAAGATGACGTCTGCTCGTTTCGTTTCAGGAAGAAAGGGAAAAAAGGGATAATCACGAATTATGAAAAGCAGAGATACAGTCTACGTCCATCTAGATATGGTAGTCAAGTTGGCATGTGTGAATTACTTTATTTCTGTATGATGGTGTGGACACGGCTCAGCCACCGGACACACGGCGGCATCTCTCTATATAAGGCAACGACGACCATGACAACTGCCTACAGGTTTGCGGCAGAAAAGCAAAGAAAACGCTCCCCCATCCCAATAAACGCAGACAAACCAAAATCACAGACCCCTCCTCCCTTTCGGTGCATGTGTTTGGTGGAAAATGGGTTTTCTTGAGGTGGTGTGTATGTTGCTGGGACTGGTGCTGCTGAGGAAGACATGGGAAGCGTTGGTGACGGTGGTGTGGAGGCCATACTCCCTGACGAGGTTTTTCGACAAGCAAGGGGTGAGGGGCCCCCCTTACAGGCTCGTCAAGGGCTGCCTCGAAGAGATCAAGGAGATGAAGGAGGCCGCGAGGAGAACCATCGTGGACACACAGTCTCACGATTTTACGTGGAGAATCTTCCCGCACTACATCAAGTGGTCTTCCCAGTACGGTATGCCTTCTATCTCTACCTACGCACGCTTTTATCCAACGAATTCCGTCTAGATTTTTATTCTTCTTACCGATACCAACATATGATTGATTATCCAGCACGGCTTGATAATGATATCTTATATTGGTCCACCGATAGAAAGCGACGTTGCATGTCGTCTCTCTACGTTTTTAACAAATTTTATTCGTCCGGATCCCGTTGGACATTCTCATGGCTTTTTATATCCTTTAAATGACGTCTGTTGCTGGAAAAAAGTATAAGACGTGGCGCATCTTTCTCGACATAAAGATCATGACAGGTGATGATAATTGTATGTATGTATATATTAAGATTTGTGGCTGATGCTTTCTTACGGTGGAATAATGGGTTGTCTGCCTTCTTTGTCCATGCTGTTAATTAAAAGTAAATTTCCCAAGTACGTACTGATGGATTTGGTCTTAATGAATCCAGGGAAGACCTTCTTGTACTGGGTGGAGACGCGGCCGAGGATTTGCATCATGGATGTGGATATGGTGAAGCAGATTTTAAGCAGTAAGTTTGGATTCTACACAAAGGAGAAGCCGAGGACATCTTTCTTGGCGTTGCTGGGAAAGGGTTTGGTCTTGGCTGAAGGCTCCGATTGGGCCAGACATCGAAGGGTTGTTAGCCCCGCTTTCACCATGGACAAGATCAAGGTTGGTTAGATTTGACAACGTAGATTTTCATCAAAATCTATAAAAAAAACTAAGAGGCAAACTGAATTAATTAATATGTAGATAAGAAAGTGTAATTGGTGGCCTAACTTAAGTGCCTTGGAAGTGACGTAAGTCTCGCAGACGCATTCTAGCTTGACACTTCCCAATAATCAACTCGGGGTTCACATCTAAGATAAGCTGTTAATCAACTACACGTTTAAGTGGTGTCTGTCATAATCAAAGAATTAAGTTAAGAGTTTCTTTGTTCTCTAACTTAGTTGAGATTTCTTCCATCTGTAACTTAGTTAAACATACATCCGTGATAATATATAGTTCCGTCTTAAGCTTCATCGTATGTATAGATTTTTCTGAAAACAGGTGACCTAAGTTTTGAATACGACTAAGACAAAAATCATGAAAAATCAATACGATATTATGCCTTGAGGACTATCCACCTGATTCCAAACGCTCTTGTTAAGACAAAAATCATGAAAAATCAATCGTCATATGATGAATGCACCCAAAGTCATAAACAAGGGTATAGTTCTTATTCTCCAATTTACTTGTTAACATCTGAGACAAAAAAAAGTTGATTTCAGTCTTCTGACATCTTTTTCCCCTGTATATATATAAAGGCAATGGCGGAGAGAATGGCTGCATGCACCCTTTCCATGGCCAATGAATGGCAAGAACTGGTGTCAGCATCGAAATGCCAGGCAGCGCACATAGAGATGAGCAAGCAATTCCAAGAACTAACGGCAGATGTCATCTCTCACACAGCCTTTGGGAACAGCTATGTCCAAGGCAGGGAAGTTTTCGAGGCACAGAAAGAACTTCAAATTCTTGCAGCGTCATCGATTTTGACAGGAGAACTACCAGGTTACAGGTGAAAATCTTTCTATATTCCTCTTCTACGTTATCAGTCGGGATCCTAATCAAGCACGAAATTTTCTTTCGATTCGCTCAACGCATTTTGATTGTTTTGCTGTTTAATAAGTGGAGAAATTTTTACTTATTCTTAATGGAAAAATCCACTAAACTCTCTTTATATTTTCTGAGAATAGCTAGAATTTGTAGTGCCGTTTAAAATATCAGCTTTTTCCACTAGGCTCCATTCTATATTTTTGAAATTTATATACATAGAAATCAATTTGACTTGTAATAATGAATGTTTTGGAAACTGTCGCCATGGTTCAATGTTATGTATATAGCAGTGAATATTCTTCATTGTAAAATTATATTTAATTCATGAAACTTTTTTAATTAAAGAAGAGGAAATCAACCTAGGTTGGTGCTCACCCTATAATATATTAACAGAAAGAAAGTAACAAAAATTACAAAAGTCAAGTCTTGAGAAGAGATCTAGCAAGAAGAGTTTTACATTTTCCACATAGTATCATTCTTTCCTGAAAACAACACTATTGTGCATGAGCCAGATGGCTCAAAGTGCTGAAAAGACTAGTGCATCATGGAAGAATGGAGATCACATCGCACGCAATCTAGCTTGACTAGTCATACCAATCGATGGGGAACAGAAATTAAATTTTTTTCGATGAAATCAAATGATATGAGAACAATGGATACATTATTTGAGCATTCCGTGCTTTTGTAGAACAATGGAGAAATTCCTCCCAGTATTGAAAGTTTTAGCATTCAGCCTTAGCGAGAATTTTGAATTGATGTCTCATAATTGTCTAGCAAGAAGTTTTTGTTGTGGTACCATTAAAAAATATATCTGCAAAATGATATGTGCACAGTCTGAGAACACACTAATTCAAACCACACATAGTGAATTAGTGGCTGATCCAGTATTTTTACTTAAATCATTGCGAAAAGCTATACTTACAAAAAGTAAGGACTAAAATAAGAAACATGGAATCGTACGTATAATTAGAAGAATTTGAAAATAGAAAAGAGGTGATTGCTCCGCTACTTCCCTTGTCTTCACCTCAGTAAATAAATGCATTTTACCATTATATTAAGGGATAATTACACCCATAACCCTAAGTAATTCCTCAATCTCAATCATAACCCTGAGTAATCGCGAATTACATGATAAACCCTGAGTAATGCTTAACTCTTACACAACATGCCCCTGTGTTATGTTCCGTTTGAAATGCATGTTATCTTTGACGATTTCCGTTAACGAAAAGACAAAGTTGCCCTTAAAACATATTCTTATTTGCAAATGATGCCATCTTATCCCTGTCCAACATCAACATGCGGAAGTTGAGCTCGCAGGCGAAACCCGTGCCCTCCCTTCCCCTCCGGCGCCGCCTGGGAACTCCGCCCGTGCCCCCCTCTCCCTCCGGCGCCGCTTGGGAACCCTCGCCCGCGCCCAAGCCCCAGGTCACCCGCACCCTCCCTTCCCCTCCGGCGCCATTCAAGAGCTTCAGCATGTCCTTCACCTTCGCCTTCGTCCCATCGTCGCAGCCCACCTGCAGCACCAGCAGCAGCTTCTGGAACGCCCCCACTTGTGCCGCCTTCCCCACGCACCGGCTCTGCCCCTCACTGCACAGCTTCCACAGCGCCTTCTCGGTGGTTGGGTTCCTCTTCTTGGTGGTTCTACCAGAAAATAGGACCAAGTACCTACTAGTCAAAGTTCAATAGCTCAACAAAAAGAGAATGAAAACAAAGCAGGAGATAGAAAACATACCTGCCACAAATTAGACTGGAGCTTTGATTCGAGGGCATGACACATGACTAGAGGATTTAATTTAGATGCTTCCACAAGAAATACTTGGATTGCATCACGAGTTGGCTGCAACCGCATCCCACCAGGAGTAACAATTGTCTCTAATAGTCTCTCCTCTCGGCTTTTACTGGGCGTATGACTTAGACCATCCTCTACATTTGATGACGCAGCAGCCACGGTTCTCTGCACAGAATCTTGACCCCAAATGACAGAGCTGGAATTATTTGCTACTCCAGAAGAGGACCAACCTCCACTGTTCTTTTCATATTTATCATGTCCACCAGACTCGCTTGTCAACGATCTTCGCAAGTTCGGACTCTTGTTACTCCCATAATTCCCGTTCTCATCATTCCCCGTGGAATTGGCCGCAGCAAAATTGCTCAGGCCCTGCAAAATAGAAGTCTTCCCCATATCCACCACCTCACTGATAAAAGACTTTTTATCTTCCATTGTCCTTGAAAAACTTGTATTCCCGAAACCCTCTATGCGATTGCCAATGCCTTCTGTTGGACCCTTAATAGCTCAGACACCTCCTGTGCGACCGGACTTTGAACCCCTCCCCGCCCGCACCGACCTTCAAGTGTCTGAGTTCCCCGAGCTTATCCTTTCGGAACCCCCAAAAACCCGATGATGGAGGAAGGGGAGGAGGTCGGAGTGGGGAGGTTGAGGTGGACGAAGGGGGAGGGAAGGGTGGAGGGAGAGGGATATTTTTTTTATTATTTCCTAACCGTTGGATTGAGGGTGAGTTAGATTAACTCATTCATGTAGTTGAGTTAACTTAGTAAACTAACGGAGGGTTATAGGCGTGAGACGGAGTAACTATACAGGGTTTCCCACGTAATTCGCGATTATGCAGGGTTATGATTGAGATTGAGGAATTACTCAGGGTTATGGGTGTAATTATTCCTTATATTAATAGGTAACATCATTCCATAACATTTTCAGGACAAAAGGCTTATCACCTGTTGATTATAGTTTTCTAACCATCAAGAAAATGTTTTCATGTAATTTACCATACTTATATCTGATGTAATATCGAGGAAAGCTTGGCCTGACAATTTATTGAAGTTTCGTCTAGTTGAATCCCTTAACAACCATATAAAATATTTTGGAATGCTAAATTATCTGTGACAATTATACTTTTTCAGATACCTTCCAATCGAGAGCAACAGGAGGAGGTGGACTCTTGAAAAG
Organism: Ottelia alismoides; assembly: GCA_037367405.1. NCBI lineage: Eukaryota > Viridiplantae > Streptophyta > Magnoliopsida > Alismatales > Hydrocharitaceae > Ottelia > Ottelia alismoides. The sequence continues at coordinate 422,469 of JAZKJV010001084.1, forward strand.
AAAATAAAATCCATATTGACCAAAATAATTCAGTGCCGATTGGAACGCGAGGATGCCGATTATGGCAATGATCTACTCGGCCTGATGATGGAAGCATATGAAAGCCATCCTAAATATTGCAAGAAAGGTGAATCCCAACTGGACATGGAGGAGATAATAGACGAGTGCAAGACATTCTTTTTTGCAGGGCAGGAGACAACGTCCCATCTACTAACTTGGACCATGTTCCTACTGGCTTCCAATCAACAATGGCAAAATCGTCTAAGAGACGAAGTCCAAAGGGAGTGCGGGACCAGTGTCCCTGATGCCGACAATGCTAGCAAGTTAAAGATGGTAAACCCATGATCCTTTCATCTTCTAATCAGTCCTTTCTTGTCATTTATTCAAAATATGCATGGCGTTTTCCGGTTTTTGGTTCTAATAAGATGGCTTTTTTGGTTTGTCGTAGGTCACCATGGTCCTTCTTGAATCCCTGCGATTATATGGACCAATTTTCATAATGGTGAGGAAGTCCACAATTGACATGAAGTTGGGAAGTATAGAGATTCCAAAGAACACCTCTGTGACAATACCTATAGCGCTTATCCATAGGAGCAAGGAGTTATGGGGCGAAGATGCCGATGAGTTCAATCCTCTTAGATTCGAAAATGGTGTCTCCAAGGCAGCCAAGCACCCAAATGCCTTGATGTCATTCTCATTGGGTCCCAGATCGTGCGTCGGCCAAAATTTTGCCATGCTTGAGGCGAGGATTGTCGTCGCTATGATTTTGCAGAGGTTCTCCTTCTCTTTGTCGCCTGATTATAAGCATGCTCCTGTCGACATATTAACTCTCCAGCCTCAATTCGGCCTTCCAGTCATTTTAAAGCCATTGAAAGTTTGAAATAAGTTAGTTATGTATTGTGGTGATTGATTAGGACATGTTATGCATGTTTTAGTGCATTCTAAACATTAGAATATTTCAAAGAAATATGCAGGTCTTGGGATACCCTCATGTTATTGAACACATAGATGAGTATGTGTATAAAGTATACGTGAGAGTGTCTCTCTGTGGACATGGATTCCTCAGAAGTTGTGCGGCACTTGTTGAGAGAAATAGGCAAGCATCATCGAAGGTTTGTGTTATCGATAGCAGGAGATTGTGAACATACATGGTGATGCTTGGAATGAGGATGCCAAACTAGATATGCCTTCTCGAGGCAAGGATTATTGTGACAGGTGATGGAGCTCCAATTACTTCGAGGACTAGCCATACAAAAAGAGAGCAACATATTATTGTCATGTTTGCTATAGAAACATGTAACAAGAGAAGTGAGTGCAATTCACCTTGCTAAAGGTTGTCGCACAATCTCTAATCATAAGAGATTTGTGGTGTTGTATTAGAAAATGCACATCATTGAATTTCCTCAGTGTTCCTCAGAGGAGGCATGGTGACACTACTAAAAAAACGTCTATTTACGGCGGATGGTCCTCGATTGAACCGCTGGCCTCCATAATTTGCCTTGGCAGTTTCGCGGACGACCACTAGCAATATACATTGTCGGTGGTTTCTTAACCATAGCCGATAGCTAGACAGTAGACACCATCATGGAATTATGTTATTTCCATGGTGGTCACATGAACAGCAATGGTAAACTTGGCCTCGACGATTAACAACCTATCACTGCAGTTTATAGCCATTGAGATAGGTTTTGTTTGTTCCCTGCAAAGATTTTTTTGAAGCCCGCCAACTTATTCCGAGTGGTTGTAGAAACTACTGGGGCTGACTAGCAAACTGCCAAGGAGGATGATGTATCTTGAATGGTTCTATACAACCTCTCGCTACAGAAAAAATGAGTTGTGGTCATTGAATGTATCTACAGAAGCTTGGGGCCACGATAATTCCGTGGCCACTAGTTTCTCGTAGCTACAATTCCGTGGTCAAAGTCTTCATACAAGAGTTGTGGCCACGATAAGTTCTGTGGTTACTTGTAATGGCCACGACATATTCGTGGTTAAAGAACTCTCGCGACGAGACTTGTAGCTACGACTACTGGCCACGACGTGTTATGGCAAGAGGTCAATTCTGTGGCCAAAATCCCACATCCGTGGACATAATTCAGTAACCGCAACTTGTTTTCCTTGTAGTGCCCGCTCATCGAGCCTGACAACCCACGAAGATAACAACTCTAGTGGTTCGTAATAAACATCGACAATAATAATTGTCGTTGATAGATTAAAAATGGTAATGGTGACATGTGTTATCATTCTCAGTGGTGCTTGACACTACAAGAAAAATGAGTTGTGGTCACGGAATGTGACTACGGAAACTTGTGGCCACGACAACTAGTTTCTCGAAGCTACAATCCATGGTCAAAACCTTCATACAAGAGATGTAGCCACGGCAAGTTCCGTGGTCACTTGTAGTGGCCACGACATATTCGTGATTAGAGAACTCTTGCGACGAAACTTGTAGCTACGGCTACTGGCCACGACGTGTGGTGGCCAGAGCCCAATTCCGTGACCACAAGCCCTACATCCGTGGGCATAGCTCCGTAGCCACAACTTGTTTTTCTTGTAGTGTGACCAAAAATACAAGATAACCGCCAATAAAATTGACATATCCATGGCAGTTAGAGGACCACCGTACATAAGACCTGACCACTGTTGATTCTCACCATCACTGGTAGTTTGGAGAACTGTCGTTGTTACTAACTACTGCTGGTAGATCCAAAAATCAAAATCACACTTCAAGAAAAATGAGTTGTGGCCAAGGAATGTGGCTACGGAAACTTGTGGCCACGATGATTTCGTGGCCACTAGTTTCTCGTGGCCACAATCCGTGGCCAAAGTCTTCATATAAGAGTTGTGGCCACGATAAATTCTGTGGCCACTTGTAGTGGCCACGACATATTCGTGGCTAGAGAACTCTAGCGACGAGACTTGTAGCTACAGCTACTGGCCACGACATGTCGTGGCCAGAACCCAATTCTGTGGCCACAAACCCCATATCCATGGCCATAGTTCTGTAGCCACAACTTGTTTTTCTTGTAGTGTCAGTAGTGGTCTCACGTCTCCGTGGTTGAGTAACCTCAAAGTTTGCTCAAAACCGTCGTGGTTAGAAACACGTGTTTGACAGTTTGTCAATTGGCAAGGATGACCATATAACCATTGACGATGGACTGTTGCCATGGGTGGAGTGGTTATCCTTGGTAGTTGTGGAACTACCAAGAGATATTTTTATAAAAAAACCCTAGAGAGTCATTACTCGCTTTCAGCACTAACCTAACACCCACCCTCCTCTAAGCCATCGCCCATCGTCAGCGAGCCTCTTCCGCCCATCTCTGACAAACCTTTGCTGGCGTCCATATTCCACGTGTTGGACATGTGAGCTCCGAGTGAATCATTTCTACAGTAAATGTTATTGTAGTCCTTTTTACATATCTATAAAGTTATTTATGTTCATTCCCTACCTGAGATTAATGAATGAATATACTTATAAGGTCCCTTAGTGAAATTTGGATTATATACCATGGACATATTGATGATCATACTTTTATTGATTTATTGGTTGAATCATAGAAGATTGGTGCTTAATTAGATCATATCTAAAGATTTAGATTGAGGACTCATCTAGCACCAACAAATGATTGTTGAGAAAGAATCTCCAGCTAAGAAGGAGATGGCAATCCTTACTCCAAAGGTTGATATCCGACCTACCTCTTGATGTCGGTCTTGTTGAACGAGATTTGGCGAGGGTCTAAAGTAGTCCACACGAGGCGGGACCACAATGTCGATGAGGCGACCGCTCACGAAACCTCAATTAATCAACAATTAGCCCACAACAAGTAATTCAAGCAATGAAAGTAAATGTGCGGAGTTAAAATTTATTATAACTCTACAACAAAGATGTGTATAGGTGCAAGTATGTGTAGAGGTCGAACACAGGGAGCAGACAGGTAGAATGGGGCAAGTGAATGCACAAAACCGTGAATGTGATTAAGTGTCTATATGTGCTATGTTTTTGTGGGTTTTTTATTTTATATTTTATATTTTATTTTTAATTTTATATTTTGTATTTTGATTTTTAATTTACTGATTTTGTATTTTCTTTTTGTTTTTTATATTTTTATATTTTCTTTTTCAATAATAGAATATATATATATATATAAGAGAGAGAGGAATAGAGTATTTATAAAAATAGGAAAAAAATAAGGAAAAATTAGAAATAAAGTATTTTTGGTCTTTTTATATTTTTTAATGTTTTTGTGATTTTTCTAGATTTTTCTTAATTTTATTTTGCTATTTTTAAAGTCAAAAATACTGAAAACAGGGAAGAAAACTAAAGGCTGAAACTAAAATGGGAATGAAAAATAGTAAACAGTGACAAAATTTTCCCAAATTAATTTTAAATAAAGGATAATAAAACAAGGAAAATTCAGAGACCAAAATTAGATTTTTAGGGTTTTTCTGGATTTTTAATATTTTTATGAAGGTTTTTGGAGTTTTCATATTTTTAGGAGTTTTCTTTTATATTTTTTATGATTTTTGAACTGAAGTTAAAAGAGAGTAAAAGATGCAAAATATATTTTTTGGGAATTTTCTGAGACATTTTTTAAGTTTTATGTATTTCTAATGCAAACAGTGTTGAAAAATGCTTGTTGTTGAATTTTCATAAATAATAAAATGCGATAAATATGCAAAATAAAAATGTGGTGTGAATGAACAATGCAACATGAGCTTAAATTGATTTTTAGAGGATTTTTAGAATTTTATGGATGCATGCAAAAATTAGAGACAACGGCAAGAAAATACATACCGGCCAGGGGTATTAATATGAATATATAAAAGTTTGGTGTCCAAGATGCAATTTCTTCACAAAAATATACTCTAAAATAAAAACTTGTGGACTAAATACAATTAGCCAAAACGTTGAAGGTTTCCCTACAAAATTACCAAGGCACGCGTGACTTGCACACGCCTGGTGGGGGACCTATACGCAATTATCGAAAACTTCGGGGCTTAAGTGAAAAAGTGCCAGACATTTAACACGTGATAAAAATATTTTAGCACTAATAAGAAATACACGAAATAACGGACACTTGTATGCAAAATACCCAAGCACATGTGCTCACGCACGTACGCCTCGCTGGCAGGGACGCGGATGAGAATTTAGGAAGTCTAAGGGTTCTGACAAATTTTGCAAAAATGATACACAGCAGATGAATGCTTAAAGAGTCTTAATTAAATAAAAAAAAGGTCGGGTAAATAGTTGCAAAATACCCAAGCTCCGGCGGGCACGGACGGTGGATAGGGATTCACTCATACACGTGTCCTCCTTCGGGCGTGCGATAACGGTTCGCCCGCAACGGTCCAGATTAAATCGTCGATGAGGATCGGACGGTGCGCGACTGCGAGATCCAACGGCGTCTCTGGGTGTGTAGGAAGAACACGGGGATCGGACGGCGCTGGGCTTCTCAGGAAGAACAGGGCCGAAGCTCGGTCCCTCCAAGCTTCGATCGGCAAGAGCGTGCGCTCCAAACTTCCAACCCATCTACAAAAACCTCCACACGCTTCCTGGATAGTTCCTCTAACGACCGGCGACGTCAAAATGGCGGGGGAAGCGTCGGTGGGCCACCGAGGAGTCGAGGGGTAGTTGCGGCCCCAAGTACCTCGTCTTGGACAAAACTCGATTCCGGCTGGAGTCTCTCTGACCCTGGGACCTGCAAGTGAACACAGCAAACACAATATATGGCTCCAAGACAGAAACGAGAGGATTGGGTGGTGTATGGTGCGAAAATGGAGCTCGCCGGAGCAAGCTTCGGTGAGGGGGAAGTGGATGATGAATGTATTGCAAAACAGGAAAATAAAAGGGTGGAATTAAACCTGGCACTACAGCTAACCTACAGCATGAAAAAAAGACAAAGAAAACTAGTAAAAACTACCTCGATTGGTTGGAGAACCAAGAGGAAGATTACCTCACGGCCGCGTGGCCGGAGATGGGTTGGAAGCGCCTCCCGGCCGCCTAACCTCCTCTCTCGGGGGCTGGAGGACCTCCTGTCACGAGGTCCAGTCCTGAGCTCGCCAGAAGAGGAGGAAAAATTGGTCAAGAAGGGTTCAAAAAAGGATGGGAAGAGGAGGTGCGGTTCTTGAAAGATGGTCGAGGCGTGACTTTCGATGCAAGATCACGAGCGGATGATGAAGATTTTTGAAGATCCAATAGGTTAGCGTGGATCGTGGATGAACAAGGTACGACTTTCATGAAGGGTCCCCTCTTCCTCGAGCAATGGATTGATGGTGAAAAAATCGAGAAAATAGGGTCACGGGAAGGTCTGACAAGGGGCGCAGGGCTAAGGATAGAGAGTTGACCCGCGGGTCAACTTTCCAAGCCACCTGGTTGGTCCACGTGGACCAACCAGGAAAATCCCTGGGAAAAAATATTAGTAAAATCATTTTAAAATAATAAACGATTTTATTATTTTTTGGTTATTAAATAAAAAATATTTATTATTTTATGAATTAATTTATGGTGATTTTTAATTATTTTTTAGAGGTATAAAATTACAAGTTACCATTTATACCCTTTATAGGTATATTTATCTTGAAGTATTTTATTTTTATTTTATTTATTTAATTTATTTATTTATGTTTATTATTTTATATATTTATAAAATATTTTTATACACTTAAATATATTTTTATTTTATTTTTATGATATGTTTGTACACTTAATAAAATAGGAGTATGAATAACATAGGTATATATATTGGTATTATGCCTAGGTGTAGTATAGACAAGTATTTTTTTTGTGTTTTATATGTGTTTTATTCCTGTTTTAATGTACATATATATTATAAATAATATTTACAAAATTATAAAAATATAAAAGTATAAAAATAATGAATAATAAATAAAATGAATATTTTGATCGGTGTAAGTATACAATAGGGGTCCAAAACTCAACTTTCAAACCGTAGCTCCACCAAATGCGAAACCACCACCATTAAATAGCTTATTTTAAATTATATACAATTAAAGGTGAGTTTGATGCATTTCGACTTTTATTTGGGAGATATAGGTCTGGGAAGTTGGGATTCTGGTTTTTTATTCAGATCATAACTTTTTATCTGTGTATTATTTTTGAGTGAAATCAAATTTGTATTTTTCTTTATTTAATTATCTACAACTTTCATGTACAAAGTTTCTTTATTTGGAGTATAAAAAGTGGAACCAAGAATAGGTCCCAAAATGAATAAAGAATGGATAAAATAAAAGGATTTCTAGTGGTTTTTGGCCCTTATCTCCCCCTACTTTATTCCTGGTCGACCTAGTCATCGAGATGCCTAGGTCTCGAGGTTTCGGGTCATAAAATATTTACAATATTTTATTCTTTTTCTTTTCTTTTCTTTATTCTATAGTTTTGGCTTTAAAAACTGCATTTTATACAATATTTACACAATTATGCATGAATGCTAAAATGCCTAAATTAAGCCTATTTACACGCATTTACTAGGGTTTTTAAGGCCAAAATGATAGAATAAAAATGATAAAACGTCGATTCATCATCCTCCTATACTTGCCTTTGCTAGTCCCTAGCAAACACTTATGCAATAAGTGCAGAAAAAGAAAAATAAAGAAAAGAAAAAGAAGAAACTGGATCAAGTTTAATTATCAAACTTGTCTTCATAAAATCAAAGTTTGGAGCTCAAGTCGGACCTTTGACTTTTAGTGCGGGCGGAACCTTAATGAGAACCGGATTTGAAATCCAACAGCCTTTGAGAATCCCAAAACTCCGCTCAAGTCTCCTCAATAGCCAGGTCAGAAATATTTCAACTCATACGCAAACCCTTATGACTATGAATCTGACTCGTACAGTGTAAGTGATAGTGGCTCTTCCCAACTGAATTGACAAAGAGACTGACTTCTCCAATATGACAACCCAATGATTCCCCACTCCAACAACTCATTCCTCAAGGAGCAGGATATTGCCTTCTAAGTTCTAGTAGCAACCAACCCAAGAGGAGGGGGTGAAGAGAAGAATGGACGGTAGCCAGTGTAGCGACATATCCTAGGATGCAAGATCAGTGTAGTCAAGTCATCCAGCTGCAGGCTCACATGATTTGACTTTGAAGCTCAAGCTTGCTTATTTGACTTTACACATATGTACACTCTGGCATGCATTTTTATTTTTGTACAAGCCTGTCCATTTTGTTTTTTGGAATTTTTGATTTTTGCTTCTTTCTTTTTTTTTAATACTATAAACAGCAGCGTTTACATAGGGAGTTTTTCCTCTTGAGTCAGTAGACTATCCCTCTTTTGAAGCTTTATTGCAACCAACGATCTCCTATCCTCGAAACTCATCATCACAGGAGGGGTTGGGGTGCACTTCCCTCCCTAGAGGAGGACAAGTGTTTCCACCTGTTTGCGTCTCATATCGGCAAATCCAGCCCCCTCACCACTCCAACTGAGTTGAGCCATGTGAAAGGTGCAGGTGTCCAAGTTAGGTAATTATCAACAAGAGTCGTGCGTGTTCTCCGAAATACTCTACTTAGGCAATCAAGAATCCAGTGACCCAAGTCTCGTGATCCTCAAAGGATTAAGTCAACTAGACCTGAAGTACCTCAATTCCAGCTCCTATAAGGTTCCTGTTAATTAGGTAGATTTTAAGGTCCAACCAAGCTCCAATCTTCGGATTTTACTTGGACTTGTTCAACTATCAAACTCAATCCAAAAAATGCTCATGTTATGCAAATGCCGTGCAGAAAATCTTTTTGTGATGCAATTTTCAAAGATTTTGAACTTTTTATGGATTTTTCAAAAGATGATGCATATGCATTTTTTAGATTTTTCAAAAAGATTTTTCAAATGTTTTTGGATTTTAATTTTGCAAATGTTTTTGGGATTTTTGAAAACAAAAGGTTTTGGCTAAAAAGTAGGTACAAATATATACATGGGGATGCTTCTGATATTTACAAGAAGTGGATTTTGAGAATTTACAAGGGTAAGTGGTCAGTTTTATAAATATATAGTGAATTTTAGATGAGATGTATGTATTCCTCAAACTTATTTGACACAGGTTTTTCAAATGATTTTGAAAACTATAGTCCAAAATAATTTTTACAAACAGTTTTTACAAACATATACACACATTTGAAAATCATTTTGCAAAGGTTTTCCAAATAGTATAGATAGATTTTTCAAAATATTTTTGCAACCATTTTTCAAACCATTTGCAAATCATTTTTCAAACATTTTATTTCACACAAAGAAAATAATTTTACAATCAAAATCTTTTACAAAGGTTGAAAATATGTAACAAAACATTTTCAAAATAGTTTTCAAAAGATTTTTCACAAAGATTTTCAAACTATTTTTCAAATATTTTGCAAAAAACATTTTCACCTGATTTATTAATCAGTAAATACCAAAAAGAATTTGAGGAATAATCAACATCTTTTTATTAAGGTTTTAATGAATTTTAAAGAATTATAAGCCCTATTATTAAGAAAAATACAAAGTACGAGTTATGGCAAAAGTATATACGTAGTATATACGACCCCCATATACTTAGCTTGAGCTATGTCCTCATAGATCTGAGAGAAAAGAGAAGACATAACTCGTACTAAGTATAGAAAAGTCTAAAGAATAAATGAATAAGAAATGAATAAACGAATGAATGAGAAGTCAACTGTTCCCCCCTATACTTAGATCCTAAGTATAGCAGACTGTACATAAAGCAGGGAGGGTCAAGGGTGGGAATCAACAGATCGTACTCAGACTGTCTCCCCCTATACTTAGGGTAAGATATCCCTAAGTATATACAAGAAGAGGAGACAGTGGAGAGGATCAAAGAATAGAAGTACTTGGGGTGCGCACCCCCCTATACTTAGGACAAAGTACGTCCTAAGTATAGAAGTCTGACACAAAGGGACGGCACCTTTTCGGTAGATAAAGAATATAGAAGAGGAAAAGAAGAAAAGAAGAAAAGAAGAAGAAAATATCAACAGAAGGAAGAAGATAAAGAAGGATGTACGCATCACTCCCCTATACTTACGGTAAAAGAAGCCCTAAGTATAGGCAACAACAGGAGTGATAAGACGGAACGATGAATGAACACTCGGCTCGTCCACTCACTATACTTAGGACAAAGTGCGTCCTAAGCAAGGCAAACACGAGAATGGGTGGACGGGCAATACGGGAGAGAGAACAAAGGTACACAAGGGAATATACAACAGAGATGGATATACATAGGATCAAGAAGGTTGAAAGCTAACCTTCTTGCGAGACCGCTGAGGGATAGATCAGGTGTGGTGCAGGTCGACATCGGAGTCCACAGTGGACGGAACCCGATCAGGGTCGACAGGGCGACGTCCCTCAGTGGAATCAAATCGAAAAGGTACGAACTGATCAGTGGAAGTAGTAGGGCTAGGTTCGGCCTTGGTGGTCCTATGGTGTGAAGGCGCAGACGGGTGAGTGGAAGAAGTACAACTAGGTCTGGCCTTGGGGGTCTCGCTGATATCAAAGTGGAATGGGACGAACTCATCATCATCGGGAGTAGTGTAATCAGTGTCGTCCTGCGAGGTTGATGAGCCGCAAAATCGGCCCTTTAAGAGTGCGTTCTTAGCACCTCAACATGTCGAAGCAGTCTGGCCGATTTTGGTCACCAAAAGATCATCTCATTTAATGATATGCGATGATAAGTCAAAATGAGGTGATCGTGATTTATTTTACTTGGCAAGAAACCAAGGTCGAACTCAGGGACACGAGCCTCTCTCGTATTAATCGGATTTGAGTCTATTTAATTAAGTGTTGAATTAAAGCATATAGGTCAAAATCATGTAGAAATACACACATGACAAGACAATGCATTGAAACATAAAATAAACATGCATTTTTTATCAATTTTTATAATGCAAATAAATAATCATGCAAAGCGAGATATGCCCCAAAATCATAGTCACTTGAGCCATAGAAAAAAAATGCGAGTTAACTGAGTTGGCATTAGGAAGCACTCCACAATTAATAAGCAAATAAGCATGTCAAATAAAGAATTTAAGACACTTAGATAATATAATAATATACTACTGATCATGGTGTCCAATCTAAGATTAAAGCATGCCATAATAAAGACGATGAAAAGAACTTCAAAATGAAACTGAAATCAACTCGATTGGAGCTATATAGCTCAAGATATGCATAAAAGAAGACAGGGGCATAAATGCAAGAAAACATGAAATGATAACTACAAAAAGGTCCCTGGGAAGGACTAAAAAGAAAATAAAATAAGTTCTGAGGCCTTCCCTGTAAATTAACCATAACCGCGGGGACCTTTTTGCAAATTTGGAGAAGTTCAAGGGCGTCTCTGCAAAATGCCCAGATACACACGTGCCCCGCACGTGCTCTCCAGGCTCGGATGAAGGCTCGGGCTCAGCAGAGGTTCGGAGGCGCTTCGGCTAGGCTCGGGTGGTCCGAGGCTCGATGCAGGCTCGTGAAGGCTCGGAGCAACCGAACCTGGAGGCACGGAGACGAAGGCTCGGGCGCGTTCTGGTGATGCCATGTGGCTCCATCGCGGTCCGTTGGATTGAACAGATCCAACAGCTGAAGGAAGACGTCGACGTGGCTCTATCATGGTCGTTGGATGGTCGCTGGGGTTGGGCCATCCAACGGCCACTGTGCTTCGTCCTCGGGCTTCAGCTGGCGGCGACTTTGGAGCTCCGGCGAAGGAGCTCCTCCTCCGCCGCTCACTCTCGATCACAGTAGACCTCCCCCGAGCTCAAAGAAGGATCGTCGGAGAAGCAGGTGACTCGGGGACGGTCCAGAAGCTTTTGGTGTCGCTCGTCGATGCTTGACTGATGACGGCTATCTCGATGAAATCGGCTCCGGCCGATCTCCGATCATTGAGCGAACATAGCCCTGCAAGGTTAGTAGCGTAGCCGAAGCATATAGGTGCGTGCGTGAGGCGATGTGAGGAGCTCCTGCGGGCGAAGAGGGTGGTGAGCTCGAAGCTCCTCCGCCGTGAGGGCGGAGGAGGTGGGTCGGAGGTGACTGAGGGTTTGGAGGAAGGAGACAGTGAGCGGAAAGTGGCGCAAGAAAGGGGGACGTGCAACGGAGCTAACGGGGTGGTCCATGAACGGTGTAAATGCCTGATGATGCAGAATTAAATCGAGGAATTTGACAAAAAGAACGCAAGGAAATCGGGAGAAGCTTACCTGGTCTGAAGGCGGTCGGATGGCTTGGGATGGGGCTCTAATCGAGCCCCGGGTCTTCGCTGGACACGGCCAGCCGCTCCGTGCAGCTCGGGCGGTCGCCATGAGACGTCGCGACTCCGTCGTAAGTGGCGGAGGGTCTCACCGGGAACGAAGTCTTCTTCGCTCAATCGCACCGCCTCCCCCTGTCACGGGGAGGCGGAGGAGGGCTGGGCTCCCTTCCTCGTAAAGGTGGACAACCTGATCGGAGGAGGGTGGCGGCGTATTTAACGATTGAAGGTGGCGGCCGATCGTGGCGAAAACATGGGTTTTGAGGGGGAACTGGGACGACTGGGGAGACGAAGGTGGTTAATGGAAGCGTGCGCGAGGGAGACGGATGATGGGGGAAGATCGGATGGTAGTTGGTGAGTGGAAGGGATGGTTGGTGCGGGCGAGAAAATAGGAAGGGGAAGCGGGTTGCGCGAGATGCTGATCGTGTGAGAGAAGGGGGTCTGGAGGTAGACGACGGGGTCTGACCGTTGGATCTGGAGATCCAACGGTTGCTACTTGAGCGCCGAAGAGCGGCGTGGATTTAATCAGGGCGATGCGAATCGACGGCGGATGGAAGCGCCACGTGTCAAGCTAAGGTGTGCGCGCCGGCGGACGGTGATGATGGTGAGCGGGGGAGATTTGAGGGCTTAGGAGATTAAGGAGGCGTGGAAAGAAGCTGGCCGTTGGATCAAGAGGGCGGATCCAATGGCTAGCCATGGAGGCGGATGATGCAAAGGAACCGGGCCACGTGGCGCCCCCAGAATGGGCCACGTGGCCCAATCAGATTATTTCTTGGGGTTTTTTAAATTTTTGAGGGCCAAAATGGCCGAATTTGAGAAAACTCAAAACATGAAAGTTGTAGATCTTGACGAGATCTACAAGTTTCATGTTGACCAAAACTGGAGAAGAGATCAACCAAGGGCCCGAAATATTTTTGAGGGTATTTTTAAGTCTAAAAATACCACGAATTTTTGTTTTGTTATTTTTTGTGGTTTTTAATTTATTAAGGACTCTGTTAATTATAGGACATTAACATGGATTTATTGACAAACTTTTAAGCAAAGGGGGTTAATTATAGGAAATAAAAATGATGAAACTGAGGTTCATCACCCCCCTATACTTAAACTATGCTCGTCCTCGAGCATCAAAAAGAATGACTAAGTTGGATTAACCCCCTTGTGCATGTGAATATAGGATTCAATCTGATCAAGTCGACTCGACTTTAGAGATCCAAAATTCTAGAGTTCAACCCAGCCTTAATCAAGAGGTTTCCAATTCCTCTATTTCTCCAGACTCTCTCTGATGTACGTATAAGCTAAAGGATATGAAGTTTAGTGTTGACTGCAATTCTGAGAGTAGAGTCAAGTCTTCACCCAAAATCTTGGTCTGAGAAAATCTCCTAAGGACTCAATCCTCGGCACTAGGGAATAAATCAAATCTTGCATTCAGTCCACCGTCTCTTTAGTTGTCAGACTTAGAAAATGTGGATGGCAGGCCAGAGATGGAGGGCATGGGATTGTGTCAATTCTTCTCTCCCTCTCATTGGAACAAGGATTCTCTCTAGTGCCTTTTACGCAACACATTTTTTTGGTGTTGATCAGTGCGTCCATCAAGAGAAGTTGGAGCCGTCTGCACTTGTTTTCCTGGGAATACACCGGGGTGTGTCTCTTTTGAGTACCTATCGTACCTTCAACACCCAGACTTGTAGCATTTACGATGCAGAGCCCTTTTTTTGGTGCAAGCCCGACTCCTGGTCCTAATAGCGGTGGTCCAAGTGGACACTTTGAAATGGTTGGGAGCGCTCGCCTTTGGTGGAAGCTCTTTGATATTTGACTTTGGTGGAATGAGAGCTTTTCTTTGAATTTTCATTGACTTGTATAATTGATGGCTAGCTCCACTGCTTTTACCAAGAGTTGGCGCACACTGATCAACATTTTTTATTTATTTTTCACACCCAGGCACTTAGGTTAATGTCAAGAGATTAGTATAAGAATCAAGTTCTCGTACTGGCTAATATTGCTGACACTCAGGTTTCATGAAGCCTCCAAAGATTTTATCCCATCCTCGAGCATCATTAGATCAAATCCAAACTTGACTTCCTCATCCCAATCCCTCGGGTGAAAAAATCAACTCATCTCAATCAAAACCGCAGTCGTGCATGTGATGTGCTGATCATATTCTCTTTGTCTGAGACTAAGCATGGAATATAGCATGCAAATCTAGAGACCTAGGGGAATGTGGATGATTAAGTCTAAGACCCTGATGGTTAAGGCTGGTTAACCGCAAATCTCAAAGACCTCAGGAATCAAGCTTCCTTGAACAATTCAGATCCTGAGTGAAAGTGTAAGAGTAGATGTTTAATCCAACTTCTTCATTCAAAAAAACATTTTTTTTTCAAATTTTGCTCATTTTTATGGATTTTAGTTTTTAAAGTTAAAACACAGGTTAGACTCAACTTTCCTTGATAAAAGATTTTCAAAACCATGTCACACAAATAAAAGATTTTCAAAACATTTTTCAAAAAGATTTTTCAAAACAAGAAAAACTCATTTTTTTCAAATCATTTTCGAAAATATTTTTATCAAAATAGTGTAACATAGTTAGAAAAGCCGTGAAATCTTCTGAGTTCTCTTAGTCCAAAGAATTTTACTTTAGCCAAAAAGTTTTAAATTTTTTCAAATTTTTCAGATATTAGCTAAAGTAAGTAAATTGTATGTACGGTATACCCCCCTATCCTTATACTTTGCTATGTCCTCATAGCACTAGATGTTATGAGTCCATGGATCCATTTAAGTATATAGGAATATACGGGCACTAAGAGGAGACTCCCCCTATACTTAGGTTAGAAATAACCTAAGTATAAAGGCAAGAAAAGATGAGTAGAGAAATCACAGGGACTTGGGTCCCCCCTATACTTAGGATGAGATTAGCCTAAGTATAAAGATGGAGATTGATGTTGGAAGAGACCCAAGGTGAACGAAGAAGAGGAATGAATATACAAGTGAGCGGCTGAATCTTCGGAGATGAAATGGAGTGTCTTCGGATTTGGGGTGTGTGTCACATCAAACAAGGCTCAATCAAGCAAGCAAACCCTTAGTTTCACCAACTCACACATGAAACCAATCAAAGTTGGTTTATTATCTTGTTTATTTTATTGGTGATAAAACATTTAAATTTTACGCAAAGAAAAGAAGTGAAGTGAAAATCATTGCGTAAGCGAGGGTATTGCTCTCCCAAAACCGAATTTTACTCCATTTTTGGTTGACTTGCAATTAACAGTCCCAATTTTATTTTAGGTTATCACTGAATTATGGTTAGCACAAAATCAAGAAGTCATTGTCTACCGTTCATTCCATTTTCCATTAATCCTAGGTGATCAAGCTAGGAAATGAAAGCCGAGAAAAAACATGTATTCGAAGAAACCGCGATCTAGGCTAAGCGAGAAATCATGCAGTGATTTGACAAAAACACGTAAAAAAATGGGGGCTGTTTTGAAAACCAAATCCAACATGTATGCAAGTCGAAAAAGCCGCACCTAATCATGCATCTATTAGCGGTGATTAATCTTCATTAATTTTTAGCTACGTGATGCGAGATTATGTGCGTCTATCATTTAGTGTGTCCTACCTACGATCAAGCACATAAAAAATAAAATGAGCTCGTAGAGCCGCGTGCCTATCCTAGGTCGACACTCAAGTGGGGACGATCCCCACACAGCCATGATCGTTCGATTACAATCGCGAGTCTTCGATCGAAGACCGCTGTAAAAGACGAATTATTATAAAAATAAAATGCAACACAAAAATGCGAGACATTTTTTTTTCTTCCTAATTTGCTCCAAGCATGCTCCTGCGGCTCCTTGCAGCGGGGAACGTCCTGCTCCTCGCCTCCTTGATCCATCAAGGGCCCTGCCACAAAAACAATAGTTAGATATTAAATAAGGAAGAAAAAATTTTATATGCAAAATATGTGATTATTTGATCTATAAAAAGGAACACGAGATTAAATAAACAAAATTCCAAAAAATAAAAGAAATGAGCCGTGTCCCCGACAACGGCGCCATTTGATGAGCCGCAAAATCGGCCCTTTAAGAGTGCGTTCTTAGCACCTCAACATGTCGAAGCAGTCTGGCCGATTTTGGTCACCAAAAGATCATCTTATTTAATGATATGCGATGATAAGTCAAAATGAGGTGATCGTTATTTATTTTACTTGGCAAGAAACCAAGGTCGAACTCAGGGACACGAGCCTCTCTCGTATTAATCGGATTTGAGTCTATTTAATTAAGTGTTGAATTAAAGCATATAGGTCAAAATCATGCAGAAATACACACATGACAAGACAATGCATTGAAACATAAAATAAACATGCATTTTTTATCAATTTTTATAATGCAAATAAATGATCATGCAAAGCGAATGATATGCCCCAAAATCATAGTCACTTGAGCCATAGAAAAAAAATGCGAGTTAACTGAGTTGGCATTAGGAAGCACTCCACAATTAATAAGCAAATAAGCATGTCAAATAAAGAATTTAAGACACTTAGATAATATAACAATACACTACTGATCATGGTATCCAATCTAAGATTAAAGCATGCCATAATAAAGACGATGAAAAGAACTTCAAAATGAAACTGAAATCAACTCGATTGGAGCTATATAGCTCAAGATATGCATAAAAGAAGACAGGGGCATAAATGCAAGAAAACATGAAATGATAACTACAAAAAGGTCCCTGGGAAGGACTAAAAAGAAAATAAAATAAGTTCTGAGGCCTTCCCTGTAAATTAACCATAAGCGCGGGGACCTTTTTGCAAATTTGGAGAAGTTCAAGGGCGTCCCGAATTTTACTCCATTTTTGGTTGACTTGCAATTAACAGTCCCAATTTTATTTTAGGTTATCACTGAATTATGGTTAGCACAAAATCAAGAAGTCATCGTCTACCGTTCATTCCATTTTCCATTAATCCTAGGTGATCAAGCTAGGAAATGAAAGCCGAGAAAAAACATGTATTCGAAGAAACCGCGATCTAGGCTAAGCGAGAAATCATGCAGTGATTTGACAAAAACACGTAAAAAAACGGGGGCTGTTTTGAAAACCAAATCCAACATGTATGCAAGTCGAAAAAGCCGCACCTAATCATGCATTTATTAGCGGTGATTAATCTTCATTAATTTTTAGCTACGTGATGCGAGATTATGTGCGTCTATCATTTAGTGTGTCCTACCTACGATTAAGCACATAAAAAATAAAATGAGCTCGTAGAGTCGCGTGCCTATCCTAGGTCGACACTCAAGTGGGGACGATCCCCACACAGCCATGATCGTTCGATTACAATCGCGAGTCTTCGATCGAAGACCGCTGTAAAAGATGAATTATTATAAAAATAAAATGCAACACAAAAATGTGAGACATTTTTTTTGTCTTCCTAATTTTCTCCAAGCATGCTCCTGCGGCTCCTTGCAGCGGGGAACGTCCTGCTCCTCGCCTCCTTGATCCATCAAGGGCCCTGCCACAGAAACAATAGTTAGATATCAAATAAGGAAGAAAAAATTTTATATGCAAAATATGTGATTATTTGACCTATAAAAAGGAACACGAAATTAAATAAACAAAATTCCAAAAAATAAAAGAAATGAGCCGTGTCCCCGGCAACGGCGCCATTTGATGAGCCGCAAAATCGGCCCTTTAAGAGTGCGTTCTTAGCACCTCAACATGTCGAAGCAGTCTGGCCGATTTTGGTCACCAAAAGATCATCTCATTTAATGATATGCGATGATAAGTCAAAATGAGGTGATCGTGATTTATTTTACTTGGCAAGAAACCAAGGTCGAACTCAGGGACACGAGCCTCTCTCGTATTAATCGGATTTGAGTCTATTTAATTAAGTGTTGAATTAAAGCATATAGGTCAAAATCATGCAGAAATACACACATGACAAGACAATGCATTGAAACATAAAATAAACATGCATTTTTTATCAATTTTTATAATGCAAATAAATGATCATGCAAAGCGAATGATATGCCCCAAAATCATAGTCACTTGAGCCATAGAAAAAAAATACGAGTTAACTGAGTTGGCATTAGGAAGCACTCCACAATTAATAAGCAAATAAGCATGTCAAATAAAGAATTTAAGACACTTAGATAATATAATAATACACTACTGATCATGGTGTCCAATCTAAGATTAAAGCATGCCATAATAAAGACGATGAAAAGAACTTCAAAATGAAACTGAAATCAACTCGATTGGAGCTATATAGCTCAAGATATGCATAAAAGAAGACAGGGGCATAAATGCAAGAAAACATGAAATGATAACTACAAAAAGGTCCCTGGGAAGGACTAAAAAGAAAATAAAATAAGTTCTGAGGCCTTCCCTGTAAATTAACCATAAGCGCGGGGACCTTTTTGCAAATTTGGAGAAGTTCAAGGGCGTCCCGAATTTTACTCCATTTTTAGTTGACTTGCAATTAACAGTCCCAATTTTATTTTAGGTTATCATTGAATTATGGTTAGCACAAAATCAAGAAGTCATCGTCTACCGTTCATTCCATTTTCCATTAATCCTAGGTGATCAAGCTAGGAAATGAAAGCCGAGAAAAAACATGTATTCGAAGAAACCGCGATCTAGGCTAAGCGAGAAATCATGCAGTGATTTGACAAAAACACGTAAAAAAACGGGGGCTGTTTTGAAAACCAAATCCAACATGTATGCAAGTCGAAAAAGCCGCACCTAATCATGCATCTATTAGCGGTGATTAATCTTCATTAATTTTTAGCTACGTGATGCGAGATTATGTGCGTCTATCATTTAGTGTGTCCTACCTACGATCAAGCACATAAAAAATAAAATGAGCTCGTAGAGCCGCGTGCCTATCCTAGGTCGACACTCAAGTGGGGACGATCCCCACACAGCCATGATCGTTCGATTACAATCGCGAGTCTTCGATCGAAGACCGCTGTAAAAGACGAATTATTATAAAAATAAAATGCAACACAAAAATGCAAGACATTTTTTTGTCTTCCTAATTTGCTCCAAGCATGCTCCTGCGGCTCCTTGCAGCGGGGAGCGTCCTGCTCCTCGCCTCCTTGATCCATCAAGGGCCCTGCCACAGAAACAATAGTTAGATATCAAATAAGGAAGAAAAATTTTATATGCAAAATATGTGATTATTTGACCTATAAAAAGGAACACGAAATTAAATAAACAAAATTCCAAAAAATAAAAGAAATGAGCCGTGTCCCCGGCAACGACGCCATTTGATGAGCCGCAAAATCGGCCCTTTAAGAGTGCGTTCTTAGCACCTCAACATGTCGAAGCAGTCTGGCCGATTTTGGTCACCAAAAGATCATCTCATTTAATGATATGCGATGATAAGTCAAAATGAGGTGATCGTGATTTATTTTACTTGGCAAGAAACCAAGGTCGAACTCAGGGACACGAGCCTCTCTCGTATTAATCGGATTTGAGTCTATTTAATTAAGTGTTGAATTAAAGCATATAGGTCAAAATCATGCAGAAATACACACATGACAAGACAATGCATTGAAACATAAAATAAACATGCATTTTTTTATCAATTTTTATAATGCAAATAAATGATCATGCAAAGCGAATGATATGCCTCAAAATCATAGTCACTTGAGCCATAGAAAAAAAATGCGAGTTAACTGAGTTGGCATTAGGAAGCACTCCACAATTAATAAGCAAATAAGCATGTCAAATAAAGAATTTAAGACACTTAGATAATATAATAATACACTACTGATCATGGTGTCCAATCTAAGATTAAAGCATGCCATAATAAAGACGATGAAAAGAACTTCAAAATGAAACTGAAATCAACTCGATTGGAGCTATATAGCTCAAGATATGCATAAAAGAAGACAGGGGCATAAATGCAAGAAAACATGAAATGATAACTACAAAAAGGTCCCTGGGAAGGACTAAAAAGAAAATAAAATAAGTTCTGAGGCCTTCCCTGTAAATTAACCATAAGCGCGGGGACCTTTTTGCAAATTTGGAGAAGTTCAAGGATGTCTCCGCAAAATGCCCAGATACACACGTGCCCCACACGTGCTCTCCAGGCTTGGATGAAGGCTCGGGCTCAGCAGAGGTTCAGAGGCGCTTCGGCTAGGCTCGGGTGGTCCGAGGCTCGATGCAGGCTCGTGAAGGCTCGGAGCAACCGAACCTGGAGGCACGGAGACGAAGGCTCGGGCGCGTTCTGGTGATGCCACGTGGCTCCATCGCGGTCCGTTGGATTGAACAGATCCAACAGCTGAAGGAAGACGTCGACGTGGCTCTATCATGGTCGTTGGATGGTCGCTGGGGTTGGGCCATCCAACGGCCACTGTGCTTCGTCCTCGGGCTTCAGCTGGCGGCGACTTTGGAGCTCCGGCGAAGGAGCTCCTCCTCCGCCGCTCACTCTCGATCACAGTAGACCTCCCCCGAGCTCAAAGAAGGATCGTCGGAGAAGCAGGTGACTCGGGGACGGTCCAGAAGCTTTTGGTGTCGCTCGTCGATGCTTGACTGATGACGGCTATCTCGATGAAATCGGCTCCGGCCGATCTCCGATTATTGAGCGAACAGAGCCCTGCAAGGTTAGTAGCGTAGCCGAAGCATATAGGTGCGTGCGTGAGGCGATGTGAGGAGCTCCTGCGGGCGAAGAGGGTGGTGAGCTCGAAGCTCCTCCGCCGTGAGGGCGGAGGAGGTGGGTCGGAGGTGACTGAGGGTTTGGAGGAAGGAGACGGTGAGCGGAAAGTGGCGCGAGAAAGGGGGACGTGCAACGGAGCTAACGGGGTGGTCCATGAACGGTGTAAATGCCTGATGATGCAGAATTAAATCGAGGAATTTGACAAAAAGAACGCAAGGAAATCGGGAGAAGCTTACCTGGTCTGAAGGCGGTCGGATGGCTTGGGATGGGGCTCTAATCGAGCCCCGGGTCTTCGCTGGACACGGCCAGCCGCTCCGTGCAGCTCAGGCGGTCGCCATGAGACGCCGCGACTCCGCCGTAAGTGGCGGAGGGTCTCACCGGGAACGAAGTCGTCTTCGCTCAATCGCACCGCCTCCCCCTGTCACGGGGAGGCGGAGGAGGGCTGGGCTCCCTTCCTCGTAAAGGTGGACAACCTGATCGGAGGAGGGGGCGGCGTATTTAACGATTGAAGGTGGCGGCCGATCGTGGTGAAAACGTGGGTTTTGAGGGGGAACTGGGACGACTGGGGAGACGAAGGTGGTTAATGGAAGCGTGCGCGAGGGAGACGGATGATGGGGGAAGATCGGATGGTAGTTGGTGAGTGGAAGGGATGGCTGGTGCGGGCGAGAAAATAGGAAGGGGAAGCGGGTTGCGTGAGATGCTGATCGTGTGAGAGAAGGGGGTCTGGAGGTAGGTGACGGGGTCTGACCGTTGGATCTGGAGATCCAACGGTTGCTACTTGAGCGCCGAAGAGCGGCGTGGATTTAATCAGGGCGATGCGAATCAACGGCGGATGGAAGCGCCACGTGTCAAGCTAAGGTGTGCGCGTCGGCGGACGGTGATGATGGTGAGCGGGGGAGATCTGAGGGCTTAGGAGATTAAGGAGGCGTGGAAAGAAGCTGGCCGTTGGATCAAGAGGGCGGATCCAACGGCTAGCCATGGAGGCGTATGATGCAAAGGAACCGGGCCACGTGGCGCCCCCAGAATGGGCCACGTGGCCCAATCAGATTATTTCTTGGGGGTTTTTTAATTTTTGAGGGCCAAAATGGCCGAATTTGAGAAAACTCAAAACATGAAAGTTGTAGATCTTGACGAGATCTACAAGTTTCATGTTGACCAAAACTGGAGAAGAGATCAAACAAGGGCCCGAAATATTTTTGAGGGTATTTTTAAGTCTAAAAATACCACGAATTTTTGTTTTGTTATTTTTTTGTGGTTTTTAATTTATTAAGGACTCTGTTAATTATAGGACATTAACATGGATTTATTGACAAACTTTTAAGCAAAGGGGGTTAATTATAGGAAATAAAAATGATGAAACTGAGGTTCATCAGAGGTCTCGTCCAGTCAAAATCGAAAGGAACGAACTCATCAGTGGAAGTAGTGGAACTCTGGTCGTCCTCAATAATCTCAACCGGATCATCTTTCGCATCGAAAGGACCGAACTCTCGGAGAAAAGCAATCAGATCAAATTCGGCCTTTGGCTCATCAGTGTCTAGGTGAACCGGAGCGGACTCATCAGTGAAAGTAGTCGAGTCATGTCCGTCCTGTCTAGTCTCAATAGCTGCCCTCCGATCAATGGTGTCAATCATGTAAATACTACGGATGTCATCAACACATCGCCAATCACAGGAAGCAGAAACTCCAAGGTCTATGCTTTCCGAGCCTTCCTCCTTGGAGAGGAATTCTCGGGTCTCATCATCGGTCATAAAGAAAGTCTCTCTGATATCCTCATATAGATCATAGTCCTCGGGGTCAGCCAGAACAGGTGTGGACGCATCAGGTGCAGGTCTCTGGTCAACTGTCGGTGCGGTGGTCAACACTTCGCTCTCGTCAGTAGGACGGAAGTGAATCTCTCCTGATCCATAGTCAATAACGACCCTCGCAGAGGCAAGGAATGGTCGTCCCAGGATGATTGGAGAGTGCTCCCCTGTGGAGGTCTCCATGGGAAATACGACAAAGTCAACATTGTAGCTCGTGCCCTGAATCGAGATGACGATGTTTTCAAGGATACCATTCAGCCTCTTGATAGATCCATCAGCAAATTGAACTATCATCCTGGTCTTCTTGAGAGGCCCTAAGTGAAGAGACTGTACCAATGAGAAGGGTAATATGCTAATCGAAGCACCACCGTTGAGGAGAGTGTGATCACATGTGTGGTCAGAGATGGTGCAGCTAATGAAAGGTGTGGTAGTGTTTCTCTTCCTATGAATGGGGCAGTGTGTGATGGCATGGGCAGTGGCCATGATCAAGATATAATGCTCAGATCTGCTCCTCCGCTTTCTCTTCTTGGGGAGAGGAGCAGATAAATCAGTCATGGCCTGCTGAAGTGGGGCACGGATAATCTCATGAATGGTGGTCACCACTTCGGGTTCAGTCAATAATTTTTTTAATTTTTGGACCTCCTCCATACAAGGGAGGAAGTCGGAATCAGCATATACGCGAGGCATGCCAAGAGCAGTCTGTACAGCAGCATCCTCGGGGTCAAAGGTGGGACTGGATGTGAATGAATGTGTGGTCAAAAGGTCTGGTAGATGGGCACTCTCCACACAGTCTGAATCAACCAAAGGTCTCCCGGATTCTTTTTGGATTTTTAAAATTTTCTCATTTTTTTGTATTTTGGGCGATTGCAAGCTCTCATGGAAATCCTCGAGTGAACCCATATCATCAAATGGTGGAATATCACGGTCGCTTTTATTTAGGATAGTGAGGTCGTCAATCCTCTGTCTCATATGCTCCATCATTTGGGTCAAGTGCTCAAGGGTGGACTCCATGAAAGGTGACTCCAAAAGATCAGTCTCGGTGGATGTGAATGTTGATAATACGGAGGTGGAGGTGGGTGTGGGTAGAACTCCGAGTCCTAATACTGCGGTTGAGGCGGATATGTACAAAAGTCAGAAAAAGTAGGCGGAGGGTCCTCCTGATAAAAAGGAGGTGGACCGGCTGGAGTGAATGAAGGATCCGCAAAGTTCGGATCAAATACGCTCCAGTCGGCCATCTCGAAACAAGAGGAAAATGATCGGGAGAGCACGATGGTCAAGTCAATAGAAGTGGAGAAAAGGCGCAAATGCACAGGGAAGATCTAGAATACACACAATCAATCACAAGCAGAATCACACAATACAAACCCTCAATTCACCTACTCAACTCGGTAGAGATCGTGAAATGCGTTCTTTTTATCTTATCTGTTTTAGAGTTAGGTGAGAAGTCAAAAGTTGCACAAACACTTAGGGGGTTGAAATGGGATTTTGGTACTAATCCTTAGTGTGTGCGCGAGCAAGTAAAAGCGAAGACTATGAGGGGATTACTCGCCCCAAGAGAATTTTTTTCTTTTTGGTCGATTTTAGGGTCAAATAATGTTAGCAGTCCCAATTTTATTGGTTATCACTTTTTTGGAATTTTAGTGAGAATGTACGAGCCTATCGGGGAGTCAATTTTACTTAGCACATAGGTGATCAAAATCAGAGGTAGAGAGTCGGAAAAGCAATGCAAGCGACAAAACGATGATGTATGCTAAAGCGTAAATGCTCACCTTGCCTCTGGCACTCTACATGCAAAGATGCTCAGCAGAATTGAAACCTAATCTATATGCAAATGCAAAGCCGATGAAATCACCCTAAGTTTCAGAAATTGCTATTATCGTGAAGAACCACAAGTCGGTCACCGATCCTCAGTCCAAGAGTCCGGTCTAGGCTCACCCCTCCTCTTCTCGACACTTCGAGTTCAGGAGTAGCGCTTGACAGGGTGGGCTCGCGGCACGTAGGCTTGAAGATGATGAGACGACTGTTTAAAGATTTGAACTAAGTCCAAAACACACTATAGGTACATGAAAGATATTAAGTGTTTGGCCTTAGTCTATCGCAAGCAATCCTAAAACTAGGGGCCCAATCACACAAAGTAAGGAAAACAAAATCGAGAAAACAAAGGGAAAAAGATGCGATGGAAAATCGATAAAAAGCCGCAGTGAGCCCCTAAGTGAACAATCACTTGGAAATTGGGCCCGAATGTCCAAGAGTCCAAGGTACCTGTATTATTACAGATTAAATGTCTCTCTCACAATAAATTACACAAATGAATATAGAATGTAAATGATATAACTAAAGGGGAGCTCGGTCTTCAAAATTCTCTCCTCGTCTCCTCGGTGCTAGGCTTGCTAGAGCCGGCTTCACGTGGGTGAGCCGACGCCTCGGGAGAAGCGCCTCCCTCGATCTACGGTTCCTCGCACGAAGTCAACAAAGAGAAGGGTTAGACAGCTCAGAAGATATATCAAATCAAAAGCAAGCAGAAATAAAGGCCGCGAAATAGACAAATAATCACAATCACAAACAAAAAGCTGAACTACGTGTTGTTGCTCCCCGGCAAAGGCGTCATTTGTTGAACGAAATTTGGCGAGGGTCTAAAGTAGTCCACACGAGGCGGGACCACAATGTCGTTGAGGCGGCCGCTCACGAAACCTCAATCAATCAACAATTAACCCACAACAAGTAATTCTAGCAATGAAAGTAAATGTGCGGAGTTAAAATTTATTATAACTCTACAACAAAGATGTGTATAGGTGCAAGTATGTGCAGAGGTCGAACACAGGGAGCAGACAGGTAGAACGGGGCAAGTGAATGCACAAAATCGTGAATGTGACTAAGTGTCTATATGTGCTATGTTTTTGTGGATTTTTTATTTTATTTTTTATTTTTAATTTTATATTTTTGTATTTTGATTTTTAATTTACTGATTTTGTATTTTATTTTCGTATTTATATTTTTATATTTTATTTTTTAATAATAGAATATATATATACAATATAAGAGAGAGAGAGAGAGGAATAGAGTATTTATAAAAATAGGCAAAAATAAGTAAAAATAAGAAAACAAAGTATTTTTTTTCTTTTTATATTTTTCTAATGTTTTTGTGATTTTTCTAGATTTTTCCTATTTGTTTTTTGGTATTTTTAAAGTCAAAAATACTAAAAATAGGGAAGAAAACTAAAGGCTGAAAATCAAATGGGAATGAAAAATAGTAAAAGTAAAAATGCGATAAATATGCAAAATAAAAATGTGGCGTGAATGAACAATGCAACATGAGCTTAAATTGATTTTTAGAGGATTTTTAGAATTTTATGGATGCATGCAAAAATTAGAGACAACGGCAAGAAAATACATAAAGGGCAGGGGTATTAATGTGAATATAGAAAAGTTTGGGGTCCACGATGCAATTTCTTCACAAAAATATACTCTGAAATAAAAACCTTGTGGACTAAATACAATTAGCCAAAATGTTGAGGGTTTCCCTGCAAAATCACCAAGGCACGCGTGACTTGCACGCGCCTGGTGGGGGACCTATACGCAATTATCGAAAACTTTGGGGTTTAAGTGTAAAAGTGCCAGACAGTTAACACGTGATAAAAATATTTTAGCACTAACAAGCAATACACGAAATAACGGACACTTGTATGCAAAATACCCAAGCGCATATGCTCACGCACGTGCGCCTCGCTGGCAGGGGCGCGGATGAGAATTTAGGAAGTCCGAATGGAATCTGATAAATTTTGCAAAAATGATATACATCTGATGAATGATTAAAGAGTCTTAATTAAATACAAAAAAGGCTGGGTAAATAGTTGTAAAATACCCAAGCTTCGACGGGCACGGACGGTGGATAGGGATTCACTTATACACGTGTCCTCCTTCGGGCACGCGATAACGGTTCGCCCGCAACGGTCCAGGTTAAATCGTCGATGAGGATCGGACGGTGCGCGGCTGCGAGATCCAACGGCGTCTGGGTGCGTATGAAGAACATGGGGATCGGACGGCGCTGGGCTTCTCAAGGAGAACAAGGCCAAAGCTCGATCCCTCCGAGCTTCGATCGGCAAGAGCATGCGCTCCAGACCTCCAACCCAGCTACAAAAACCTCCACACGCTTCCTGGAGAGTTCCTCTAACGACCGGCGGTGTCAAAATGGCGGGGGAAGCGCCAGTGGGCCACCGAGGAGTCGAGGGGTAGTTGCGGCCCCAGGTACCTCGTCTTGGACAAAACTCGACTCCGGCTGGAGTCTCTCTGACCCTGGGACCTGCAAGTGAACACAGCAAACACAGTAGATGGCCCCAAGACAGAAACGAGAGGATTGGGTGGTGTATGGTGCGAAAATGGAGCTCGCTGGAGCAAGCTCCGGCGAGGGGGAAGTGGATGATGAATGGATCGCAAAACAGGAAAATAAAAGGGTGGAATTAAACCTGGCACTACCACTAACCTACAGCATGAAAAAAAGACAAAGAAAACTAGTAAAAACTACCTCGATTGGTTGGAGAACCAAGAGGAAGAGTAGCTCACGGTCGCGTGGCCGGAGATGGGTTGGAAGCGCCTCCCGGCCGCCTAACCTCCTCTCTCGGGGGCTGGAGGACCTCCTGTCACGAAGTCCAGTCTTGAGCTCGCCAGAAGAGGAGGAAAATTTGTGTCAAGAAGGGTTCGAAAAAGGATGGGAAGAGGAGGTGCGGTTTTTGAAAGATGGTCGAGGCGTGACTTTCGATGCAAGATCACGGGCGGATGATGAAGATTTTGGAAGATCCAATAGGTCGACGTGGATTGTGGATGAACAAGGTACGACTTTCATGAAAGGTCCCCTCTTCCTCGAGCAACGGATTGATGGCGAAAAAATCGAGAAAATAGGATCACAGGAAGGTCTCACAAGGGGCGCAGGTCTAAGGCTAGAGAGTTGACCCGCGGGTCAACTTTCCAAGCCACCTGGTTGGTCCACGTAGACCAACCAGGAAAATCCCTGGAAAAATTATTAGTAAAATCATTTTAAAATAATAAACGATTTTATTATTTTTTGGTTATTAAATAAATATTATTTATTATTTTATGATTTAATTTATGGTGATTTTTAATTATTTTTTAGAGGTATAAAATTACAAGTTACCATTTATACTCTTTATAGGTATATTTATCTATATATTTAAGTATTTTATTTTTATTTTGTTTATTTAATTTATTTTTTTATGTTTATTATTTTATATATTTATAAAATATTTTTATACACTTAAATATATTTTTATTTTATTTTAATGATATGTTTTGTACACTTAATAAAATAGGAGTATGAATTACATAGGTATATATATTGGTATTATACCTAGGTGGAGTATAGACAAGTATTTTATTTTTGTGTTTTATGTGTGTTTTATTCATGTTCTAATGTACATATATATTATAAATAATATTTACAAAATTATAAAAATATAAAAGTATAAAAATAATGAATAAAAAATAAAATGAATATTTTAATCGGTGTAAGTATACAATAGGGGTCCAAAACTCAACTTTCAAACCATAGCCCCGCCAAATGAGAAACCACCACATTAAATAGCTTATTTTAAATTATATACAATTAAAGGTGAGTTTGATGCATTTCGAGCTTTTATTTGGGAGATACAGGAGTGGGAAGTTGGGATTCTTGATTTTTATTCAGATCATAACTTTTTATCTGCATGTTATTTTTGAGTGAAATCAAATTAGAATTTTTCTTTATTTAATTATCTACAACTTTCATGTACAAAGTTTCTTTATTTGGAGTATAAAAAGTGGAACCAAAAATAGGTCCCAAAATGAATAAAGAATGGATAAAATAAAAGGATTTCTAGTGGTTTTTGGCCCTTATCTCCCCCTACTTTATTCCTTGTCGACCTAGTCATTGAGATGCCTAGGTCTCGGGGTTTCGGGTCATAAAATATTTACAATATTTTATTCTTTTTCTTTTCTTTTCTTTATTCTATAATTTTAGCTTTAAAACCCGCATTTTATACAATATTTACACAATTATGCATGAATGCTAAAATGCCTAAATTAAGCCTATTTACACGCATTTACTAGGGTTTTTAAGGCCAAAATGATAGAACAAAGATGATGAAACGTCGATTCATCAGGTCTTCTGCATAGGAATAGAGATATGAGGGTATGAGATAAGTTAGGACAAAGAATTAACTTAACGAGATCAAAGTAACCAAGACATATATCATATGTTGTCATGATACAAGTACATATCCTCTGACCGAAGACAGATGTGTTACTATATCTAAGTATGCACATTAGGCAAATCATTAGGTTGATAACCTAATCAAGGTCTATACATCGATGAGATGGTGCGCATATGAGGACATATGAGTAGTAGGATCTCTCAAATGGATCATAAATGTTCACTATTGAACCAAAAGACATGATCTCACTCATGAGGAATTGGGATCAACCAAATTCATAGATAGTCGTCTTGCTTTAGAAGCATGATGGATTTGTAGGTATGATATATGCTTCTGGAAATCATATGATGATAGCAACTCTGAATGATAAATGAGAAACATAATGATAAAAACCTAAAGAAGACAATTTAAAAGTAATCATAAACTTCGAGTTTGATCTAAATCTTCTAGTATGCAGTATGTACGTGCATTATGAATACTCAAATGTGATGTGATTTTAAACAATGTATAACTATGATGCTTACATTCCAAGGGAGTGATGATGAAAGAGGTTTAGATTTTAGTGACTCTACTTAGTAGGTTTATTATCCAATCTTATTCCAAATATTAGATATTGATCTTGTTATGATTCAGATTCAATGAGAAGATTAGATATTCTCTTTGACTTGATCAGACGTCTCTGAGCAATCTTCTAGATCTGGATATGAGATTAGATCTAAGTATCCAAGTTACTATACATGGAATATACAATTTCCATGTCCTTATCTCCAAGTATCCACAAAGAACAAACATCGTTATTAAAAGAGCTCAATAATAATTCTATTGTTGATAATATTTGAGTATTGAAATAGTGATTATTAAACATTATTTAGTTATCATTAATAATATGAATATGATTCACATTATTTGGACACACATAGAGAGACATCTAAGATAATTTAATTGGATTTAATTATAAAGATATGATTAATGTGGTGATGAATAGCTATTCATCTACCTTTATATTCCATTTTGTGTTTAAATCTATAACAAAACACCTGCAAATACCACTAATTTGAATAAATTTACATATAACATTGCTCTATAAAATATTATGTAATTAACATATATATATATCAACAAGTAAAAAAAAGAAAAATAAATGAAGTATGAAAGATACTGAATGATCCTAAATTCTGAAATCTAGTTAAATATTGACAAGGTTGATCTGGAATAAAGTAGGGGGGATTAGGCTCAAATATTTTACAGAAACCCTAATTTTATACTGAAAATAACCATGTCTACACCAATTTATTTACAATTATATGCACCTTAAATAATAAAATGATCTGCATAAGACTTGTACATATTAATATATAAAAAATATAAAAAATATAAAAAAATAATAGTCAATAAAAATCATGCACAATGCAACTTATACACACAGATAAAAAACCTTAAACAGAACTTCATTGCTCAATATCTACACCATACAAACTCCAATTGAACCAAACTTACCTCCATTGTGTTTCAAATTAAATTATCTATCTAAAAAAGTGTTAAAAATGAAATAAAGGTACAAGATGTGGCTTTTTGGAACACTATTGTATTGGGCATTTGTATATAAATTTAGCATATTTTATTCTTATATTTACTTTTTAAATTTTTTAGATATTTTTAATATTATATAAAACATATTTAAA
This sequence comes from Ottelia alismoides, assembly GCA_037367405.1. Classification (NCBI taxonomy): domain Eukaryota; kingdom Viridiplantae; phylum Streptophyta; class Magnoliopsida; order Alismatales; family Hydrocharitaceae; genus Ottelia; species Ottelia alismoides. The sequence continues at coordinate 453,035 of JAZKJV010001084.1, forward strand.
ACATAAATATAAATAAAAACATTTAAAAAGACATTAAAATGAATAATACATTACAATATATATATATTATACCTATAATGTATATACATACAATTAATTTATACATGTAAATAAAAACATTAAAATACAATATAAATGTATAAATATGTATTTAATAATGTTATAAATATATAACATATGTAAATATATTATTATATATTAAATATTAAATAAAATAAAATATGTCAAATACATGTATATATGTGGTAATATGCGTATAAATATTAATATCTCAAAAGTAAAAGTGACAGAAAAATAGTCTATAAAATTATAAACATTTTTTATGTTTTAAGTTTTATTTAATAAAGTTTTTTATTAATTTATTTTGATTTATCTTTCTTTTTCTATTCTCTTTTGTCCTTATTGGTCATACGTGGATCAATCAAGTCTTTTCTTTTGTTAACCCCTTGGTCAACTGTACGCACCAGTAGCTCTAACCCTGTGAGAGCATTGTTACCCCTTCCTTCCCCATCTTACCATGCATACTCCATGCATTCTTCATCCTCGAGACTCTCACCTTTTTAATCCTCTCATATCCCTCTTTCTCCAGAGTGATATGCCTCACCAAACACCTGAAGGATATTGAGAATCCTTAAGCGCATCACGGAAGCGTGTTGATCCCATCGTATGCGATCGGGGCAACTAGTCGCACTAGTCGCAAGATGCCATGGAAATTAATTTTTTTTAATCTAGTGATGAAACCACATGATCACGAGAACATTTCTCGAATCGTTTCATCAAACCATAAAGTATAAGGAATACCTCTTGGAGCGTGGTTGTAATCGTGAGATCCCAAACAAGAGATCCTCCTGTCTTAAGTCCGATCCACGAAGAACGCACTTGCGGGTGCGATGATGAGATGCGATCCTCCTGCAATCCTCGATGAAGATCCAAGCAATGAATCCCTTGATTTCGTCACATGAAATCCGTCGTCTTCCGTTAGAGCAAGCAGCTCCAAAGAAGAAAGAGATCCCCGAGTCGTCGAAGGCGAAGGCAAGAGTCTCTCCTTCTCAACACAAAGTGGACAGCCACTTGATGGAGAAGAGAAAGAGAGAGGACGAGAATGAGAGATATAGAGAGAGAGTAGTAGGCTTCTACAACTCTTAATTATTTACCTTGAAAATCTAGGTTAGCCCTCCTTTTATATTAGTTTAGGATCCAATGGATCTCAATCCATGGGACACATAGATCCAACGTCCATGGTGATCTATGTATTAATCAGTGGTCATGATTGTTATTGGTTAAAAACCAACAACATTAATTTATATTAAATTAAATATATGTTGCATTATCATCAACATAATTTAATTCAATAAATCAATAAACATAAGATAATGACATGATAATTTAAAAGATAATTATCCACCTAAATCACATGGATAAAGATAATTATCCACCCATGGGATTTTGTGGATTATCTCATCTTTTTAATTCAAATCATCATATCTTGTCTATCTTGCAACATTATCCACTAAATTAATTCTCAATTATATAGTGTATTTCTATTGCAAAATAATCCACCAATTAATTCTCAATTAGTTTGTGAATATTTATTGCAAAATTGTCCACTAAATTAATTCCCAATTAATTAGTGAATATTTCAATCATGCCATTGAAAATATGTGAATCATATTCACAGTCCAAACTAAATTGTAAATTACATTTCCAAGTAATTGCTTAATGTGAATCCAATTCACATTAACAATTAATAAATGCTATTTACAAAGGTACTTTCTCTCTAATATATTATAAATGACATTTATAATATATACTCATAAATTATGGATAGCATTATCCATAATTTGCATATCCTTGATAATTAAAACCCATTTAATTATCTTGGATAATCATTCTCCTAATATAAATCATATTCATATTATTCTTGATAATTAAATCTCATTTAATTATCAACATCTTGTTTCTTGGATATATATATATATATAATTCATCAAATGAATTATTCTTGAACTCCTTCAAGAATAATGTGCTTTCTCCGCAGATACTTGGAGATAAGGACATGGTGATTGTATTGTTCCACATATAGTGACTTGGATATTGAGATCTCATCTCAAATCTAGATCGTACGTACCTCCCACAGATGCTTGATTAAATCAAGACCGCAAATCTAATCTTCTCATTGCATCTGAATCTCATTCAGACCAATGTCCAACACTTGGACCAAGATCAGGTTGCCTCTCTACTGAGAGGAGTCTCTAAAATCCAGACATGTTTCATCACTCCCTCGGAATGGAAGTGTCATGGTTATACAATCGTTTATGATTACATCACCCTCAGGTATTCCCAATACATGTACATCCTGCATAGTGGAAGACCCATGATCAACCTGAATGTCAAGATCAATTTTACACTGTCTTCTTCAGGGTTTGATCACTAAGTTTCCCAATCTTGGTCATTGGGAGTTGGTATCGATCATATGCTTTCCCAAAGCATATATCATACCTTCAAATTCATGTCATGCTTCCAAAGCACGACGACCATGCGTGGAATTTGATCGGTCCCAATACCTCATGAGTGAGCTCATGTCTTCCGATTCATAAGTGAACCTATATGATCCCTTTGAGAGATCGTATTACTCATATGCCCTTATATGCACACCAGCTCGCCGGTTTATAGACCTTGGTTAGATCATTAACCTATTGGTCTGCCAAATGTACATACTTAGACATATAGCAATACATCTGTCTCTGGTCAGAGGATGCGTGCCTATGCTGTGACAGCATTCAACATAGGACTTAGGTTATCTCGATCTCGTTAAGTCAACCCATTGACCTAACTAATCTGACACCTCTGAATCACTATTCCCATGCAGAGGACCTGCATCAAGAGGTCGGCCAGATATCAGCCTATGTGAGAAAGGATTGCCATCTCCTACTTAGATTGGAGATCATCTTTTAACAATCATTTGACGGTGCTTGATGAGTCCTCAATCTAACCCTTTAGATATTCATCCAAGCACTAGCCTCTATGATTCAATTATTGAATCAACAGCTGTATGATCATCAAGATGGCCATGGTACATAACCCTAATTATACAGAGGGACCTTTATGCAAATTATTTATTCTTCATTTCAGATCAGGGAATGATATTCGCAATAACATTTATTGCATAATGGCTCGCCGAGGGCTCACATGTCCAACAGTCTCCCACTAGCCCAAAGAGCCATTAACGGGATAATTATTTAAACGCACACTCATGTGACAATCATAGGCTATTTAGAAAATAGCTAGGTAAGATGATCTGTCACTCTATTCATGCGAGACTACGCCAAGTCCTTTTACGGCACTTGCATATCCCCAGTAACAGTTCTCGCATCCAATGCGAATGTTGCATCTTATGCAACCAATACTCAATCTAGTCAGAGCAGTTATAGTGTCCTTGACACTATTGCTCAATAATTATTATAACCAATATTTCCATAATCCTTATCAGAATACCCTTATTCCGGGAGATCACTATCTCTTAAGGTATCCACAGTTAAGACCTTTTTGATCTCTATCTATAAAGTCTTAAGATTTTGAAGATATGACTTTGAGATAACTATCTCAAAAAAACTTGTCATCTATGAAGATTTTGTTATTACTGCAATCAAGTGTTTTCTCATAGTAGGATTAGCAACACTCTACTACTCCCACTGCATGGCAGATATCTGGCTTTTGTACACATCTAGCATACACTTAGCTTCTCGTAACTGATGCACAAGTGCAAGCAGTTCTAGCATTTATTTCCTCAACTCTTTGAGGTGTTATCTCTTTAGATAGGTCAGTACCAAGTCTTAAGGGAAGGAAACCTTTCTTGGAATTTCCAAAAAATGGAACATATCCAAGGTGTACTACAAATGTGACAGTCCCAACACCCTCTTTTCTTTGCTTCTGAACACCTTCAGAACTAAGATCCGAGAGGCATCTTTGAGATCATATCTCAAGGTATGGAATAGTCAGAATATAAAACACTTATTATCATCCTTATATCATTCCAAATGATTAGGATATTATCTACATTTAGCACGATGAACACAATGGCACTCCCACTAAGCTTCATATGGTTCATCAAGATTCTATCTAAAATTATACCATTTATAATTTCATCAAATCTTATGTTCCAACAACAAGAAACTTATTAGCGTAGAGTAATGCAATCTTGACTCACATCCTGAAGAAGCAATAGTCAAGTTGTGTAGCTAAGGTTATCAATATTCTGATGATTTTAAGCATGGTTACCGAAGAGCAAGTCTCATCACAAGCAATGTCTTCTCTTCCGATGTGTAGCTCATGGCTATGAACCGTTCTTTGAAGGTCTCTACCTTCTCATCAGGTTCCCTTTTCTCTTGAAGATCCATTTACACCTTAATGGGCCTTACCCTTATAGGTGGATCCTCGAGGGTCCATATACAACATTTGTATATGTAGTCTACTTTAGACTTAATTGCTAATATCCATCTTTCCATGTCATGATCCTTAGGAGCTTCATCACATGAAGTCCGGTCATTGTCAGACATAAGTGACACATGGAATACTGAAGGATATTGAGTATCCTTAAGTGCATCACGGAAGCGTGTCGATCGCATCGTATGCAATCGTAGCAACTAGTGTACTAGATGCTAGATGCGACGGAAATTAAAAATTTTTTAATTAAAGATGAAACCACATGATCACGAGAACACTTCTTGGATCGTTTCATCAAACCATAAAGTATGAGGAATAACTCTTGAAGCGTGGTTGTGATCGCGAGATCCCAAACGAGAGATCCTCCTGTCTCAAGTTCGACCCACGAAGAGCGCACTTGCGGGCACGATGATGAGTCGTGTCCTTCCCGCAATCTTTGACGAAGATCCAAGCGTCGAGGCGAAGGCAAAATGCTCTCCTTCTCAATATGCAAAGTGGACGGCCACTTGGATATTAAGAGAGATCCTAGTCGAGAATGAGAGAGAGAGAGAGAATGGTAGTAGTCTTCTACAACTCTAGATGATGTACCTTGGAAGGCTACCCTAGCCCTCCTTTTATATTAGTTTGGGATCCAATGGATCTCAATCCATGGGACACATAGATCCAACGGCTAGGCTTGGTCTATGTAAGATCAATGGCTATGACTGTTGTTGGTTAAAACCAACAATATTAATTTAAATTAAAATATGTTGCAACATTATCAACATAATTTAATTTAACATTAGCTAATTAAGAGATAATGTGATAATAAAAATTGGAGTCAACCAACCACCCTTGAATATAGGGGGCGTCACCCATGAACAATTCATAGGTGACGTCACCTATGAAATTGGTGGTTATTTTGGCTCCTTTTTATTTATCTCATTATTCCTTAATTAATTTTTGTAATAACAATTATCACAAAGTTATTCACCAAATTAATTTCAAATTAATTTGTGAATATTTCAATCATGCCATTGAATATTATGTGAATCATATTCACGACCCAAACTAATTTTTAAATTGCATTTCCAATTAATTAACAAATGTGAATCCAATCCACATTATTAATCAACAAATGCTATTTACATAAATTCTCTCTTATATATATATATATATATTATAAATCATATTTATAATACACATATATTATGGATAATATTATCCACATTCTCTAATCCTTGATAATTGAATCCCATTTAATTATCTTGGATAATAATATGAATCATATTCATATTATGCTTGATAATTAAATCTCATTTAATCATCAAGTCCTTCTTGCTTGGATATGCATTTCATCAGATGAATTATTCTTGAACCCTTTTAAGAATAATGTGCTTTCTCCGCAGATACTTGGAGATAAGGACAGGGCGATTGTATTATTCCATGTATAGTGACTTGGATATTGAGATCTTATCTCAAATCCAGATCTTACGAACCTCCCACAGATGCTTGATTAAATCAAGACCGCAAATTCAATCTTCTCATTGAATCTGAATCTCATTCAGACCAATGTCCAATACTTGGACTAAGATCGGATTGCTTCTCTACTAAAAGGAGTCACTAAAATCCAGACCTATCTCATCACTCCCTCGGAATGGACGTGTCATGGATATACAATCGTTTATGATCACATCACCCTCAGGTATTCCCAATACCTGTACATCCTGCATATTGGAAGACCCATGATCAACCCAAAGATCAAGATCAATTTTACACTGTCTTCTTCAGGGTTTAATCATTAAGTTTCTCAATCTTGGTCATTGGGAGTTGGTATCGATCATATGCTTTCCCAAAGCATATATCATACCTTCAAATTCATGTCATGCTTCCAAAACACGACGACCATGCATGGAATTTGATCGGTCCCAATACCTCATGAGTGAGCTCATGTCTTCTGGTTCACAAGTGAACCTGTATGATCCCTTTGAGAGATCATATTGCTCATATACCTTTATATGCACACCAGCTCGCCGGTGTATAGACCTTGGTTAGATCATTAACCTATTGGTCTGCCAAATGTACATACTCAGACATATAGCAATACATATGTCTCTGGTCAGAGGATGCGTGCCTATGCTGTGACAGCATTCAACATAGGACTTAGGTTATCTCGATCTCGTTAAGTCAACCCAATGACCTAACTAATCTGACACCTCCGAATCACTATTCCCATGCAGAGGACCTACATCGAGAGGTCGGTCAGATATCAGCCTATGTGAGAAAGGATTACCATCTCCTACTCAGGCTGGAGATCTCCACTTGACAATAATTTGACGGTGCTTGATGAGTCCTCTATCTAACTCCATAGTTATTCATCCAAACACCAGCCTCTATGATTCATATAATGAATCAACAGCTATATGATCATCAAGCTGACCATGGTACATAACCCTAGTTGTACAGAGGGACCTTATAGTGCATTCATTCATATAATTTCAGAAAGGGAGTGAAACATCAATAACTTTTATTGATAAACATAAATATTACAATAACATTTATTGTAAGAATGGTTCGCCCAGGGCTCACATGTCTAACAATCTCCCACTAGCCCTCAGAACCATTCAGGTACAATCTGTAAACTCATACTCATTACATGCTGGTCAAAAACCTTCTGTGCCAAAGGTTTGGTAAGAGGATCAGCAATGTTGTCGGCAGAGGCCACCTTTGTGATGATGATATCACCAAGCTTCTGAATCTCCCGAATGATGTGGTATTTCCTTTCCACGTGCTTGCTCTTTTGATGGCACCTGGGCTCCTTTGCTTGGGCAATGGCTCCAGTGTTATCGCAGAGTAACGGGACGGGAGTATCAGAGGAAACTACACCAAGCTCCAAGATGAGCTTGCGCAACCACACCGCCTCCTTTGCAGCATCCGATGCGACAATGCATTCGGCTTCTGTTGTTGAATCCGCCGTAGTGTCCTGCTTCTTGCTTCTCCAGCTCACAGCACCACCGTTCAATAGGAATACAAACCCTGATGTCGACTTTTGATCATCAATATCTGACTGGAAGTCTGAAACTGTATATCCCAAGACTTGGAGATCACCATCCCCATAGACCAAGATGTAATCTTGCTTCCGTCTTAGATATTTGAATATGTTCTTTACTGCATTCCAGTGTTTTTCTCTATAGCAGGATTGGTAACGACTTACCACTCCCACTGCATGGCAGATGTCTGGCCTAGTACACATCATGGCATACATCAAGCTTCCTACGGCTGATGCATAAGGGCATCCAGCCATGGCCTTCTTTTCCTCAACACTTTGAGGAGCCATCCCTTTGGACAGATGGATACCGTGTCCTAAGGGGAGAAATCCTTTCTTCGAACTATCCATATGGAAATCGTTCAAGATGTATTCATGTTGTGATAATCCCAATATTCTCTTTTCTTGGTTTCTGAACAACTGCAGGCCTAAGATGTAAGAGGCTTCTCCAAGATCTTTCATCTCGAAGGTATGGGATAGCCAAATCTTCACACTGGTCATCATTCCTGTATCATTCCCAATGATAAGGATGTCATCTACGTAAAGCATGATGAACACAATGGTGCTCCCACTAAGCTTCTTGTACACACAAGGTTCATCATGGTTTTGCACAAAATCATAACTCTTTATGGTTTCGTCAAATCTGATGTTCCAGTTACGAGAAGCTTGTTTGAGCCCATAGATGGATTTCTTTAGCTTGCATACTTTACCATCCTCAGATATGAAGCCCTGGTGTTGCTCCATATAGATATCCTCCTCGAGGTATCCATTGAGGAAAGTCGTCTTGACGTCCATCTGCCAGATGTCGTAGTCAAGAGATGCATCTATAGCTAGCAGTGTCCTGATGGACTTAAGCATGGCCACAGGAGAGAATGTCACATCGTAGTCGATGCCTTCTCTCTGTGTGTAGCCCTTGGCTACGAGCCATGCCTTGAAAATCTCTACTTTCCCATCAGGTCCCCTTTTTCTCTTGAAGATCCATTTACACCCAATGGGTTTTACCCCTCTAGGTGGATCCTCTAGGGTCCATACACCATTCTTATGCATGGAGTCAATCTCTGACTTCATTGCTAGCATCCATCTATCCATGTCATGATCCGCAAGTGCTTCATCATATGAAGAAGGATCATTGTCAGTCTCTCCTGACACATGGAATCCATACCTTTCAGGTGGTGCAACCACCCTCGAACTCCTTCGAAGAGGTATGGGTGTTTCATCTTCATTTTTCTCTTCAATTTCTGGTTCAGGAATCTCAGAATATTTAGGGGATTCAATGAGTTCCTCTACTTCATTCTTGTCTTGACTTTTAAGGAAATCATCCTCCAGGAATTTCATATCCCTAGAGACAAAAACCTTTTGGGTCTCGGGGTCATAAAGCTAGTATCCAATACCATCTTTAACATACCCAATGAAGTAGCACTCACGAGTGCGAGATTCTAGCTTACTTGCGTCCACGTTCTTTGCATGGACCAAGCATCCCCAAACCCTCAAGTGTTTAACACTAGGTTTGGTACCATAACAGAGCTCGTGAGGAGTCTTTGGTATAGACTTGCTAGGAATCTTGTTCAGGATATATATTGCAGTCTCTACTGCATATCCTCAGAAACTAAGAGGTAAATGTGCTTTGCTCATCATTGAACGGACCATGTCCATGATGGTCCTATTGCGTCTTTCAGCAACACCATTAAGTTGGGGAGTTCCAGGAGGAGTGAGATTGGAGACAATTCCATTCTCTTTAAGATATTCTTTGAATTCATCTGAGAGGTATTCACCACCTTGGTCAGATCGAATCCGTTTGATCTTCCTGTCGGCTTGGTTCTCAACCAAAGGCTTAAACTCTTTGAACTTTTCAAAGGTTTCAGATTTATGACGTAGCAGGAAGATAAACTCGTATCGCGAATGGTCATCAATAAACGTCAAATAATATCGATATTCATTTCTAGTCGCGGTACTGAAGGGACCACATACATCAGTATGTATTAGGTCAAGAATACCTTCGCATCTCGTAACCTTGTTACGGAAGGGCATCTTGGTCATTTTACCTCGAATGCAATGTTCACAGGTAGGTAAAGATTGAACCTGTAGAAAATCCAAAGGTCCATCCTTTATCAATCTATTGATCCTATCAACAGATAAATGACCGAGCCTTTGATGCCAAATCGCATTCGAATGATTTCCATTCTCCCTGGATCTCTTAGGGTTTTTATTATATGTGGTAGTGACATTTATGACACATTCGTTAATGCACAATTCATAGAGTCCACCAGAAGTCAGAACACCTTCCTCAACAAATTTATCATATTGATTAATGACTAATTTATTACAGAACAGGAAGGAGTACCCATGTCTAACAAGCTTAGACACAGATATCAAATTCCTCCTGACCTCAGGTACATAAAGACACTCTTTAAGTACTAGGACTCGACCACTAGATAACGACAGTTTGCACGTCTCGATGGCTACTGCTACAACACTTGCATCAGATCCCATCTGGATAACTATCTCCCCTTGCTCAAGATTCCTAGTTTCCTGAAACAAATGCAACGAATTGCATACGTGAACAGAAGCACCAGAATCTATAACCCAACTTCCTTCTCGTCCAACGAGAAAATTGGTTTCAATGATGAAAGTAGATTTCTTACCTGCTGGGGCATTACCTTTGTCGGTAGACTTCAGGTAATCTGGGCAATTACGCCGCCAGTGCCCCGGCTTCTTGCAGTGGTGACAGACATCGGTCTTTTTCAATGTCATCAGTGTGGAAGCACTAGAAGATGAACCAACTCCTTGATTCTTCTTGTCGGGCCCTTCCGAGAACCTTGCTTCCGCCAGCGCTTTCCTCTCACATGTGCAACCATTGCACTAGCAGAGGGGCCGTCCTTTTTCATGACGTCTTGTGCAGACTTCAATGCAGCTAACAGCCCAGCGTTTGTGAAGTCACCTTTGTTCATGTGGTAAGACACAACAAAGTTGTTGAAAGACTTAGGGAGCGACAGGAGAATGAAATCAGCTTGCATTTCAGAATCCAAGTAGGCTCCCAGGGTTTCCAGCTCAGAGAGGTACCCAAACATTTTGAGTACATGTTCTCTGACAGAGGTCCCTTCCTGCATCTTGCAGCGAATAAGCTCTTTCATCACATTGTAACGCTGCGTGCGGTTTATGTCATCGAACATCTCCTTCAGATTCAGCATAATCTATTGGCAATGGTTCATTTCCCAAGCTGCTTCTGATGCACATTGGACAATGATCCAAGGATGTAACACCTTGCCAGATTATGGTCTTCATCATATTTATCATTATATGATTTATCTTCATCAATCAGAGGGTTTGCTATCTTGTCCTTGCTAAGCACATAGGAGATGTGCTCCGTAGAGAGGACAAGATCCAAATTTCAGATCCAATCCGAATAATTTGGTACGGTCAACTGGTTGACCTCCAGGAGCCTGATAAGTGGGTTCATGGACTTCATTTTCTGAAATTAAGAATGCACTATATTATAATATATAGATAAATATATATTCATTTTAAGAATAATTTGATTAAGGTATTTTAAATCAAATTTGTCTTGTTAGGTCAACTTTGAAAGATTATTCCCTATTTTTTCTTTCAAAGTAAGAGATACACTTACCGCTGTATCTCTAGCAAGATCTGGGATCTCCTTTCCTATCTTTGTCACATCCCAATAATATGAGAACTTGCGACTCCGATAAAAAGAACCGGGAACTCATTCCGTCTTTTGCAAGTCCAACTTGCATTCCCAATTCGGACTTTAACACCCGGGCCCGCCACCCCTAAGATGATGTTGACCCGTTATTAATTGAACCAACCGTCAACAGGCTTAATACTCGTTATACGCAATCCAATATCGCCCCAATAATATGAGGACTCGATATTGGGGTCACTACGTATACGGCCTTACTCTTTCGAAAAGCAAAGAACCCGATCCAATTAAATCATGCACAGGATCTGTCACTTCGGATAGGCGTCTCCTATACACAACAACTGGCGACGAAGTCCTTTGCCTTGACGGGAGACCATGGATGTCACTTATGTGATCCTCCACCTCATATTCAAATTTTATAATTAATTAACTTGAATCACATTCACATAATTAATTCTTCCAAGGGAAATACACATCTATTCACAATAGAGTGTTTGTTGGATATAATTAATTTAATCACATTAAATTAATCATTAATCCAATCATCAACAAACATGTCTTTTACTTGAATAGTAGGTATATTCTCAAAATACGTATTATTCAAATTTTAATAATTAGAAAAATACACATTGACTTTCTTCGATATTATACAGTCCCTACCCGTTGTCATGGCCAGTACCGACGAGAGTGTGACGGACCACATACGTTGCAACCCGCGATCCCAATGCTCTCAGACTTGGCACCACATCCGCCTCGGGAAAGTATAATACCAGATAGATCATCATGTATTTTGAGATGCTCATCGGTTTTTCAACCGAAATTATACCATATAATATACATCAAAACATTTTTGATTATATTATAAGGAAATTTGCTAGAAAAATCCCCAATCCTATTCAAGCAAGAGGGTTTTTCATGTAAATGTTGTCATACAACTATTGTAGGATAAATATGGTTTTCATGAAATCAATGTTTGTTGATGAACCAATGATCAAGATCTAATATCTCATCATTGTGGTTTAGGCAAGTGTCATTCAATGAAATAATTATCTCTTTAAATATTTCACAAATATATATCACTAATTATTCCATAAAATTAACAATTAATTTTCATCATGATAATTGAATGACTTATCACAAGGTTCAACATCAAAAATTGTTAATTTCCAGCAGTGACCCCCAATCACTAAAATAAACTTATCTTGATCAATTTAAATCCAAAAAATATAAACTCAGTTTCCAAAGATTGCCTATTTGATTTATTAAAGAAATCAAGTGATAATTCATGCATTTCGAGGCGGATTAAAACCATAATTATCTCATTAATCACGTTTAAATCCGCAGTTCCCGCAACAGTGAATATAGTCATATTCAAAAAGCCATATCTTGAGCAAATGAAGTCCAAATTTAGTAAACTCAAGTCCTATGGTTTCCTTGTTTAATGAGGAACAAAATCCAATTTAAAATTTCGTGTTTAAACATTTTAAACAGTACAGAAAAATTCAATTAGACAGAGGTGCGAAAATTGAAATGCAGTAAAAATTTCGCAACCCTTTCAAGAACCAAATCGTCTAAGGTCTATGGATCATATCCAAACCCTTATTCAACCTGGCTCTGATACCACTTGAAGGATATTGAGTATCCTTAAGCGCATCACGGAAGCGTGTCGATCGCATCGTATGCAATCGGAGCAACTAGTCGTACTAGATGCTAGATGCGACGGAAATTAAAATTTTTTTTAATTAAAGATGAAACCACATGATCACGAGAACACTTCTCGAATCGTTTCATCAAACCACAAAGTATAAGGAATACCTCTTGAAGCGTGGTTGTGATCGCGAGATCCCAAACGAGAGATCCTCCTGTCTCAAGTCCGACCCACGAAGAGCGCACCTGCGGGCACGATGATGAGTCGCGTCCTTCCCGCAATCTTTGACGAAGATCCAAGCGTCGAGGTGAAGGCAAAATGCTCTCCTTCTCAATATGAAAAGTGGACGGTCACTTGGATATTAAGAGAGAGCCTAGTTGAGAATGAGAGAGAGAGAGAGAATAGTAGTAGTCTTCTACAACTCTAGATGATGTACCTTGGAAGGTTACCCTAGCCCTCCTTTTATATTAGTTTAAGATCCAATGGATCTCAATCCATGGGACACATAGATCCAACGGCTAGGCTTGGTCTATGTAAGATCAACGGCTATGATTGTTGTTGGTTAAAACCAATAATGTTAATTTAAATTAAAATATGTTGCAACATTATCAACATAATTTAATTTAACATTAACTGATTAAGAGACAATGTGATAATAAAAATTGGAGTCAATCAACCACCCTTGAATATAGGGGGTGTCACCCATGAACAATTCATAGGTGACGCCACTTATGAAATTGGTGGTTATTTTGGATCCTTTTTATTTATCTCATTATTCCTTAATTAATTTTTGTAATAACAATTATCACAAAATTATTCACCAAATTAATTTCAAATTAATTTGTGAATATTTCAATCATGCCATTGAATATTATGTGAATCATATTGACAATCTAAACTAATTTGTAAATTGCATTTCCAATTAATTAACAATTGTGAATCCAATCCACATTATTAATCAACAAATGCTATTTACATAAATTCTCTTATATATATTATAAATCATATTTATAATACACATATATTATGGATAGTATTATCCACATTCTCTAATCCTTGATAATTAAATCCCATTTAATTATCTTGGATAAAGATATGAATCATATTCATATTATGCTTGATAATTGAATCTCATTTAATCATCAAGTCCTTCTTGCTTGGATATGCATTTCATCAGATGAATTATTCTTGAACCCTTTCAAGAATAATGTGCTTTCTCCGCAGATACATGGAGATAAGGACAGGGCCATTGTATTATTCCATGTATAGTGACTTGGATATTGAGATCTTATCTCAAATTCAGATCTTATGAACCTCCCACAGATGCTTGATTAAATCAAGACCGCAAATCTAATTTTCTCATTGAATCTGAATCTCATTCAGACCAATGTCCAACACTTGGACTAAGATCGGATTGCTTCTCTACTGAAAGGAGTCACTAAAATCCAGACCTGTTTCATCACTCCCTCGGAATGGAAGTGTCATGGATATACAATCGTTTATGATCACATCACCCTCAGGTATTTCCAATACCTGTACATCCTGCATACTGGAAGACCCATGATCAACCCGAAGATCAAGATGAATTTTACACTGTTTTCTTCAGGGTTTAATCATTAAGTTTCTCAATCTTGGTCATTGGGAGTTGGTATCGATCATATGCTTTCCCAAAGCATATATCATACCTTCAAATTCATGTCATGCTTCCAAAGCACGACGCCATGCATGGAATTTGATCGGTCCCAATACCTCATGAGTGAGCTCATGTCTTTCGGTTCACAAGTGAACCTGTATGATCCCTTTGAGAGATCATATTGCGCATATACCCTTATATGCACACCAGCTCGCCGGTGTATAGACCTTGGTTAGATCATTAACTTATTGGTATGCCAAATGTACATACTCAGACATATAGCAATACATCTGTCTCTGGTCAGAGGATGCGTGCCTATGCTGTGACAGCATTCAACATAGGACTTAGGTTATCTCGATCTCGTTAAGTCAACCCATTGACCTAACTAATCTGACACCTCCGAATCACTATTCCCATGCAGAGGACCTGCATCGAGAGGTCGGTCAGATATCAGCCTATGTGAGAAAGGATTGCCATCTCCTACTCAGGCTGGAGATCTCCACTTGACAATCATTTGACGGTGCTTGATGAGTCCTCTATCTAACTCCTTAGATATTCATCCAAACACCAGCCTCTATGATTCATTTAAATGAATCAACAGCTTTATGATCATCAAGCTGGCCATGGTACATAACCCTAGCTGTACAGAGGGACCTTATAGTGCATTCATTCATATAATTTCAGAAAGGGAGTGAAACATCAATAACTTTTATTGATAAACATAAATATTACAATAACATTTATTGTAAGTATGGTTCGCCCAGGGCTCACATGTCTAACAAATACATCCTCAATCTCATTTGAAGAAGTATTAGTACTTCATATTTAATTGTCCCTTTTAGTTTCTGATTTCCGGAGCCTCATCATCTTCTCAAGATCAAATGAGTTCATATACTTCATTTTCATCTTGATTCTCAAGAGAGTCATCCTTCAAGAATCACATTCGCAGAGATGAGATCTTCTAATAATCTCAGGGTTATAAAGTAGGTATCCAATACCATCCTTTATTTTCCTAATGAAGTAGCACTCTCACGTGCTAGATTCCAACTTACATGCATGGAACCTTATTAAGGATATATATTGTAGTCTCTACTACACATATATATACCTGGAAACTAAGGGATAATTATGCTAAAATTAATCATTGATCAAATCATGTCACACATGATCCAATTGTATCTCCCTACAACTCCGTTGAGTTTAGGTGTATTAGGAGGATTGAGATAGAAATGGTATTCATATCTTCATAAGGTATTCTTTGAATTCATCTAATAGGTACTTGCTACCTTGGTTAGATCAAATTCATTTAGTCTTCCTTCAAACTTTGGTTCTAAACCAAAATGTGAAATCTTTGAACATTTCAAAGGTTTCTCAGGTGAAGAAAAGAAATCTCATATCATACATAATCATCAATAGATATCACATATCCATAATGTTCACTATGATATAGATGATCCACATACATCAATATGTATGAGATCCCGAATACCTTGACATCTTACACCTTTCCTAAGAGAAGGGTGTATTGGACATTTTACTTTGAATACAATATTCACAAGTATGTAAGATTTGAAATTTCAGACATTCTAACGTTTCATATCTTACTAGTCTATTGATCTCATCAGCAGAGATATGAACAAGACTTGATGCCAGATCATTGTTAAATGATCTTCATCCTCCTATTGATCTATCAAGGTTTAATTTTCAGTATTAGAAATCTTAATGAACCATTCATTAATTTTCTAATTTAGTAGAGTCCACTAGATGCCAGATTACTATCTGAAATATATCCATCATAACTCTTTATGATAGTTCTATCTCAGAATTCATGTTTATTTCCAACATTTAGAAATAAACTATGAATATATTCTAATATCCATGTCATAGAGACCTTCTCTAAGACTAAGGGCTCTCCCACTGAAATTATGTAGTCTATTAATCCAATAGAGATTGTCGCAACAATTGCACCAATATCCATGTAGATGACTATCAAAACTTAAGATCAAATTTCTAATCTTCTAATATATATGCAACCAATTGCAAGTGTTGTTAGAAGATTGAGATACGATTATTAGACTTTATCTTATCAAATAAGCAAGTCAATTTCAATGATCAAATGTAGATATAGATTATTGTGATGCACTATCTGAGTCCTCTAAGGATTCTAAACAGACTTGATAGTCATACTATCAACACATCAACTTATTACAGTATAGGCATTCATCCAACTCTTTGGATGTCATATGGAAGTCACAGAAGTACAATCAACTCTTTGACTTTCCTTCTCACATGGGTCCGACCCACGCTTCCACTGTGCTCTCTTCATCTATAAACAACCATGTTCAAGACAAAGAATCTCTTATGTTGAATTCAAAAGATTTCAATACAAGAGCACTTCAACATTTATACATGCTTCATTAAATTCATACAATATGAATATTACGAAGCTTCATGAATGACTAGAGTATAGACAGTAGAAAGATGACACTCATCATGTCTACATACATCTAGATTCTTAAAACATTGGTTCAGGTAGGTATTCAAACATTTTGAATACATCATCTCTTTCGAGCTACCATTTTGCATAATGCAGAGAACCATGTCATTCATGATTAAATGTCTAGAGCACATATGTATGCCATAACATCTTCTTAGATTTTATAAGGATTATTTGACAATTGCGATCATCATCGGCATGTCACTTCCAAAGTACACTCGATGAAATATCAAGACTATAGAAACATACAATCCCTAAGGTGATGTCTTATTGTCTTATTTAATTGTCAATCCTCATTTTGTTGACAAAACTTGCACATTGCAACCACATACATTATGTGTCCAGTTGCAAGTACAATATCTGGATCATGAGTCCAATCCATGATATTTTACCGGTTATCATTGAGTATAACATTGAGTGGGTTTAATGAAAGATTATCTGAAATAAGAAATTTGCATAAGGGTATATATTTATATGTATATATACATATTTTACTTTGATTTAGGAATTTTTATATCAAAGTTGTCTTGCCCTCTCAACAATGAAAGTTCATTCCCTTAATCACTTTCAATATAAGAGATATTCTTACAACTATATTTCTAGCAAGATCTGGGATCTACTTTCCTATCTTCGTCACATCCCAATAATATGAGAACTTGCGACTCCGATAAAAAGAAGCGGGAACACATTCTGCCTTGCAAGTCCAACTTGCATTTCTCAATTCGATCTTTAACACCCGGGCCCACCACCCCTAAGATGATGTTGACCCGTCATTAATTAAACCAACCATCAACATGATTAGAACTCGCTATGCGCAATCCAATATCGCCTCAATAATATGAGGACTCGATATTGGGGTCACTATGCATACGGCCTTACTCTTTCGAGAAGCAAAGAGCCCGATCCAGATGCACTTGCATGCAGGAGCTGTCATTTCGGACAGGCGTCTCCTACATACAATCCCTGGCAACGGAACCCTTCGCCTCGACGAGAGACCATGGATGTCACTTATGTGATCCTCCACCTCATATTCAAATTTTAATAATTAATTATCGTGAATCATATTCACATAATTAATTCTTCTAAGGGAATTACACATCTATTCATAATAGAGTGTTTATTGGATATAATTAATTTAATCACATTAAATTAATCATTAATCCAATCATCAATCAACAAACTTGATTATTACTTGAATAGTAGGTATAATCTCAAAGTACATATTATTCGAATTTTAATAATTAGAAAAATACACTCTGACTTCTTCGGCATTATCGAGTCCCTACCCGCTGTCATGTCCAGTACCTACGAGAGTGGGACGGACCACATACGTTGCAACCCACAATCCCAATGCTCTCCGACTAGGCACCATATCCACCTCAGGAAAGGATAATGCCAGATAGATCATTATGTACTTTGAGATGCTCATCGATTTTTCAACCGAAATTATACCATATAATATACATCAAAACAATTTTGATTATATTATAAGGAGATTTGCTAAACAAATCCCCAATACTATTCAAGCAAGAGGATTTTTCATGTAAAATTTGTCCTACAACTATTGTAGGATAAACTAAGGTTTTTCATGAAATCAATGTTTGTTGATGAATTCATATCAACCAATGATCAAGATCAATTATCTTATCATCATGCTTAGGCAAATGTCATTCAATGAAATAATTATCTCTTTAAATATTTCACAAATATTTATCACTAATTATTTCAGAAAATTAATCATTAATTTTCATCATCATATTTGAATGACTTATCACAAGGTTCATGATTAAAAGATGTCAATTTCCAGCAGTGACCCCCAATCATTAAAATTAACTTATCTTGATCAATTTAAATCCAAAAATTACAAAATTAGTTTTTAAAGATTGTTAATTTGATTTATTAAAGAATTCAAGTGATAATTCATGCATTTAGAGGTATATCAAAACAGTAATTAACTCATTAATCACGTTTAGATCTGTTGTTCCCGCAACTGTGAATATATGCATATTCAAAAAGCCATATCTTGAGCAAATGAAATCCAAATTTCGTAAATTCAGATCCTATGGTTTCCTTATTTAATGGGGAACAAAATCCAATTGCAAATTTCGTGTTTAAACAATTTAAACAGTACTGAAAATTTCAATTAGACAGAGGTGCGAAAATTGAAATGCGACAAAAATTTCGCGACCCTTTCAAACCCAAGTCATCCTAGGTCTATGGATCATATCCAAAACCTTATTGAACCTGGCTCTGATACCCCTTGAAGGATATTGAGAATCCTTAAGAGCATCACGGAAGCGTGTTGATCGCATCGTATGCGATCGGGGCAACTAGTCGCACTAGTCACAAAATGCTGCGGAAATTAAAATTTTTTAATCTAGTGATGAAACCACATGATCACGAGAACATTTCTCGAATTGTTTCATCAAACCATAAAGTATAAGGAATACCTCTTGGAGCGTGGTTGTAATCGTGAGATCCCAAACAAGAGATCCTCTTTCTTAAGTCCGATCCACGAAGAACGCACTTGTGGGCGTGATGATGAGACGTGATCCTCTCGCAATCCTCGATGAAGACCCAAGCAATGAATCCCCTGATTTCATCACACGAAATCTATCGTCTTCCTTTAGAGCAAGCAGCCCCAAAGAAGAAGGAGATCCCCGAGTCGTCGAAGGCGAAGGTGAGAGTCTCTCCTTCTCAACACAAAGTGGACAGCCACTTGATGGAGAAGAGAAAGAGAGAGGGCGAGAATGAGAGAGAGAGAGAGAGAGAGAGAGTAGTAGGCTTCTACAACTCTTAATTATGTACATTGAAAGGTTAGGTTAGCCCTCCTTTTATATTAGTTTAGGATCCAATGGATCTCAATCCATGGGACACATAGATCCAACGACCATGGTGATCTATGTATTAATCAGTGGTCATGATTGTTGTTGGTTTAAAACCAACAACATTAATTTATATTAAATTAAATATATGTTGCATTATCATCAACATAATTTAATTCAATAAATCAATAAACACAAGATAATGACATGATAATTTAAAAGATAATTACCAACCTAAATCACATGGATAAAGATAATTATCCACCCATAAGATTTTGTGGATTATCTCATCTTTTTAATTCATATCATTATCTCTTGTTTATCTTGCAACATTATCCACTAAATTAAGTCCCAATTAATTAGTGTATATCTATTGCAAAATTATCCACCAAATTAATTCCCAATTAGTTTGTGAATATTTATTGCAAAATTAACCACTAAATTAATTCCCAATTAATTAGTGAATATTTCAATCATGCCATTGAAAATATGTGAATCATATTCACAGTCCAAACTAAATTGTAAATTACATTTCCAATTAATTGCTTAATATGAATCCAATTCACATTAACAATTAATAAATGCTATTTACAAAGGTACTTTCTCTCTAATATATTATAAATGACATTTATAATATATACTCATAAATTATGAATAGCACTATCCACAATTTGCATATTCTTGATAATTAAAACCCATTTAATTATCTTGGATAATCATTCTCTTAATATGAATCATATTCATATTATTCTTGATAATTAAATCTCATTTAATTATCAACATCTTGTTGCTTGGATATATATAATTCATCAAATGAATTATTCTTGAACTCCTTCAAGAATAATGTGCTTTCTCCGCACATACTTGGATATAAGGACATGGCGATTGTATTGTTCCGCGTATAGTGACTTGGATATTGAGATCTCATTTCAAATCCAGATCTTACGTACCTCCCACAGATGCTTGATTAAATCAAGACCATAAATTTAATCTTCTCATTGCATCTGAATCTCATTCAGATCAATGTCCAACACTTGGACCAAGATCAGATTGCTTCTCTACTGAGAGGAGTCACTAAAATCCAGACCTGTTTCATCACTCCCTCGGAATGGAAGCGTCATGATTATACAATAATTTATGATCACATCACCCTCAAATGTTCCCAATACCTGTACATTTTGCATACTGGAAGACCCTTGATCAACATGAAGATCAAGATCAATTTTACACTGTCTTCTTCAGGGTTTGATCACTAAGTTTCTCAATCTTGGTCATTGGGAGTTGGTATCGATCATATGCTTTCCCAAAGCATATATCATACCTTCAAATTCATGTCATGCTTCCAAAGCACGACGACCATGCAAGGAATTTGATCGGTCCCAATACCTCATGAGTGAGCTCATGTCTTTCGGTTCATAAGTGAACCTGTATGATCCATTTGAGAGATCATATTACTCATACGCCCTTATATGCACACCAGCTCGTCGGTGTATAGACCTTGGTTAGGCCATCAACCTATCGGTCTGCCAAATGTACGTACTCAAACATATACTAATACATCTGTCTCCGGTCAGAGGATGTGTGCCTATGCTATGACAGCATTCAACATAGGACTTAGGTTATCTCGATCTCGTTAAGTTAACCCATTGACCTAATTAATCTGATACATCCGAATCACTATTCCCATGCAGAGGACCTGCATCAAGAGGTCGGTCAGATATCAGCATATGTGAGAAAGGATTGCCATCTCGTACTCTGACTGGAGATCATCTCTTAACAATCATTTGACGGTGCTTGATGAGTCCTCAATCTAACCCTTTAGATACTCATCCAAGCACCAGCCTCTATGATTCAATTATTGAATCAACAGCTGTATGATCATCAAGATGGCCATGGTACATAATCCTAATTGTATAGAGGGACCTATTATGCAAATTATTCATTCTTCATTTCAGATCAGTGAATGATATTCGCAATAACATTTATTGCATAATGGCTCGTTGTGGGCTCACATGTCCAACAACACCCTTCTTCACACCATCTCAATCACGGGATGGACCTTTACCCCATGCATAAACAAACCCCCAAACCTCCATTTTGAGTTTTGATCCTCTTCAAGCCACCATACTCCCTACGATCACTCACAGTTGTTTCCCCTTGGTGACAATAAGGGTCTTATTCTTTGTTCGGTTGGAGGATAGAAATAAGGAGAATAAGGTGAAATTAAGATAGGTAAGGTGGGATAAAGATAGGAATAAGAGTGAAATAAGATGGAATAATGGAGAATAGTCCTACCACTGGGAACCGTGTCGGGAGGAGAATTGACCCCTTATTCCAAGGCCTATTCTCCAACCAAACATGGGGAATAGTGTGATATGTATAGCGAAGGATGAGGTGCATTATGAGATGACCAAGCATAATGATGCCATGTTTCGCTTCATTCATTTTGAGAAAATGATGAAGGTAAAAAAATACACGATAGATAATCTAGAGGATATACTAATAGCACTGCAAAAAAATCATTTATGATGTTTCGAGAATGAAAGGCTGAGATAGGTTCAACCTAACTCAACGTTTAACATTTGCCGAGTTCGTCAGATCCTATTTCAATGTTTTTTTTTTCAAGTGTTAGGAGAGGGTAGCTTCTATCAACATTTCTTTTATAAACGTCGATGCAAGATTTTCTAAGCTAACATTTTCACAAAAACGTCAAGTTTACCATATTAGCTATTCTTGAGACTTTTTGTATGTCAACATTTAAACATCAAGATAGATCGTTATTTCTATTTGGTGGATTTTAATTAACATGGATCGTCATCTCCATTATTTATTTCTTGAGATAGATTATGGTATTAAGAATAATCCTTCCAGTAATGTCTATGTCTTGTTTTTTCTGTTACATGAGATCGAGAATAAAACTTATTCATCAACAATATAATATAAACCTAGCTATCGATTTGTGGCATCGGAAAAATATGGTTATAATCATGAGTATGTTTCAAATGTTATCCTTAACATTATAGTTGACGTTCAAGCGTAGGTCTTCGTAGGCCAAAGGTTGTCGTTTAAATTTCAATCAAAGCCTCGGATGCAGCATCAAACAGATCTTAAGACATTTTAGATCGATGTTTTAACACCGACCTTTGATCATAAGACAATGTCGATGCTTGTTGTTTAGTGTTGGCTTAGTACACGGTGATAAGGCTAAGATGCCATTCTTGCCAATGCTAAATAAATATGGGCTTAGGCTATGGCGACATTTAAACAAAGAAACTCGATGTTTTTGAATGTCATCTTATCATTCCATAGCATATTTAAATATTAGTCATTACATAGAAATTGATGGGAGACGGGCAACAAGTTGTGCCACCAAAGTCAGATTTCAGTAATGAATGGAGTTTCAAGTAGGAATATCAAGCATTGTCTGGTAGCATCAAACGGTTCTTTAGATAGTTTATATTGATATTCCAATGTCTACCTTTGATCGTAGGTCAATGTCGATGTTTTTTGTTCAGTGTTGACATAATCTAGGGCTACAAGGCCACGATGTCATATCTAGACAATGTTATATAAATGTTGACTTAGGTTATGGAGATATTTAAATGAAGCAAACTTAATGTTTTTAAATGTTGTCTAATTGTCTAAGTTTCGGAATTCAGTTGTGAAGGTAGTTCCAAGGAGCAAGATCAAGCATTATTTAGACATGTTCAATGTCGATTTTTAGTATCATTCCATAAATGGAAAGGTTGTAGTGGAGTTGATGTTTGGTTGTCTAAGAATTCTATTTGTGGTCGAGTCTAACAATATCTAAGTTGTTATAGAAGGATTCAATTCAACATGAGGATAGTTGATAATACTTTGAGTAGATTCTATACTATTTAAATTGAGTTGTAGATCCTTGAGACCGAGATCCTATTTCTATTTGAATTTTGAACCTTTTTATTTTAACATTTTGATCTTGTTTACATTGTGATTTGTTTCAGAGCATCCATATTGGAAAGATACTATATATAAGGATGTGTATTATGCTGGGGCAGTCGGCCTTCCTGAAACTCGACCCTCATAACCCTGCCCGATCCAAGACTAAATTAGAAATGGATCGGGCCTAGGCCAAAACTTAGGCCCATATGATATTTCAGTTTAGGTTTGGATCGAGGTTGGCTCTAACTCGGCTTGACCACTAGCCAAATATAATATGGAATGTTAAAATAAGATACATATTCTATGTTAAGTCATATATTTATTTATTTATTTTCTCTTAGAAAAATCTTGTAGGTAATTTATTTTTTATCGAATCTAAAGTGTTTAGATAATAGGAACATACCATAATGTGTTGAATGACCTCAAGTTTATGATGCTCTTCATATCACAAATTAAAAATATAATGCATAATACCCCTTAAAAACTAAAATATAATTTTAAAATAATTCTCATCATGACACTTTCCAATAATTAAATTAAAAAGTATTCGCTAACTGTATTCTTATTGAATGAGGAGCTTGGGAGATTATCGCGTGTTGTTTTTACATGTCTAAGTAGTTTGCACCAGCTAGGCCCAAGATTGGCCCGTTAATTTGTTTTAGATCAGACCTAGGACGGGTCGGACTTTGATAGACTTTCTGCACTTCGTCTTGCTCCAAAACCCACTATGTCGAATAGTCTTGGGCTCGGATCATGCACGACCCACAAGGGTCCGGCCTAATGCTCATCCCAACTATATAAACCCTCATATTGGTTAGAGTTTTGAAATATTCTATGCATTCTAGTTCATCAGTTATACTAAGAAATATCCATGTGCCATCAAGGATGTACTAGCTTCGGTTGAATCTTGTAAACATTGTATTGTGGTTGCTTTTTGCTTGCTTATCTTTGTGTTTGTTTCAGTTTCTGTTGTGGGCACCAAAAGCTCAGGCACAACTGATATTTAGCTTGAGTTGTTTGTTACCAACTGAGGCATACTCAATATATTATATATGCTATCGTGCCTAGGGAGAGAATGTTGATTCAGCTTATATATTTTTCAGTTTTTGTTTAGTTGTCAGCGATTTTTTTAAACTCTTAGGGGGTGTTTGGATAGTGGGTTTAGGTGGGTTAAACTGGTTGCAGGTAACCCATTATTGTGTTTTGGTGTTTGGATAGAGGGTTAAACTGGGGGTGGGTTAGAAGTGGGTTTGGGGTGATGTGATTGTATTGGAGTTTGAAAAAGTGAGAAGTTATTGTGAGGTGATTGTATTGGAGTTTGAAAAAGTGAGTAGAAGTGGAGTAGTTTATAATTTTTATATGATATGATGGTATAGTATATTATTTTTTGATGGAATTGATGATGGAGAATTGATTTATTTAATTTTTTTAAAAAGATAAAAAATGGGACCCACGTGGAGGGAGAAAATATGGGGTAGAGGAGTTAAACCACCCTTGGGGTGGTTTAACCCGATACAAGAACGCACCCTTAGTGGTTAATGATTATATTACAACCGCCTCAGTAATGTTTGCTAACATTGGTAACTCTATTACTTTGGGCAAGCTCTTTTAGTTTCCAATGGATCGATGGTTTCCTACACCACGCAGTTTACATTTTGTACGTTATGCTGATTCGATTAAGAAACACATACCACACTGCAACAGCTACTGTGTGAAGAAAGACCCGCTCTGATATAAGAAACCTTCTTCTTATGGTAGGGCACATTTTCATCATACAAGCTGTTACATCGAACAAGAAAATATATAGGACCGGTGGCAATTTATTAATTCTCCATATATCATCTGTTCATAGAACAGCAGGCGAACCACCGTAATATTAATTCGTGCCTTCACAAGTCGTACAGATGAATGCTTTATGGCGATCGATCGACCTTATTCCTCACTGAACTCTGCAACGATGAACAACTATTAAAGTTAATACAAAATACTTGCACTAATGTAGTTTGCCAAACAGATGTTTCAATAAGCTGCCGTTTCCCCAAGTTAATAAATGTCTGCAAACGAAAACTTGCATATCATTTCATATTATAATGCGTAGATGTACAGTTTTATTTCAAGTAAATATTTCTACAGCTCATTTTAAAAGCATGTATCTGCAGACCAATTGTTTAGTCTATTATTTCTAACATTATAGGGACATGATTTCTCTTGTATTCGCAACTGTTGGCAATTCA
This sequence comes from Ottelia alismoides, assembly GCA_037367405.1. Lineage (NCBI taxonomy): Eukaryota > Viridiplantae > Streptophyta > Magnoliopsida > Alismatales > Hydrocharitaceae > Ottelia > Ottelia alismoides. The sequence continues at coordinate 478,919 of JAZKJV010001084.1, forward strand.
AAAGGGATCCTTTGGAATCGCAGACCAGATAATATGGATTTGCGGAGCCCTTCAATCGTGATCTTATGTTCTCATCTCTCTCCGTAATGAACAGAGATCATGGAAACGATGATCATAGCTAAATAAAAGCAAGAAATTAAGTGAGGTATAGCTATTCTCATGGTCTATTTAATTACTTGGAGCAGTCGATGGAGAATCTGATAGGAACGGGGATCGTCAATCCACATTTTCCGGGGATAGCGGCTGCGTAGGCCTCGTTCAGTCCGGACAAGCTACTGGCCACGCTCTTCAGACAGGCGCAAGTATCGCGACGGTCGGCCGTTGTGGTCGTTTGAACCGCGAGAGTCCTCAAACCGCTGCAACAGGTGAAGGACGGCTGTCCCCCAGTACGTGCAAAGGGGATGCAACTCACCAAATCGGAGACGACCGTGGAGCAGGTGATAAACGCATCAACTGCAGCCAAGGGTGCGAGAAGAAGGGCGCAGACCAGAAGGGTGCTAACAATCCCACTCTCAAAGGATCGAGCCATCGGATACGTGGAGAATTGGAGCTTAGAGTGAAACAAGTAATAGTGCTGTGCGCTCTGGCGGGATGGGAAGGTGGGCTTTATATAGAGAGAGAGAGATGGATGGAGGAGGTGGGCAGCAAACCAATTATGGGAAGTTGGCACCTCCACCCCGAACCTTTCTCTATCGCTGCCCAATTCTAATGCTGAGGGGGGAGGGTAGGAACGTGGTAGCGTCATCGACATTCCATGCACGAGGGAAAGGAACTGATGCCTGTGCCACATTGGTCGTTTTGCGCTCTCTCCCTCTCTCTCTCAATGGTTAAATATCGCTTTTTCAATGGTAAGTATAGTTTTTCTATTTGGCACCATATTGGGCAACAAGCTCGCCTTTCGGGCATTAGAACCGTAGGGTAATTAGAAGAACCTATGTGCCAACCCTCGTTACGAGGGAGGTGGATCGTCTGGAGCATTGTCCGAAGCCACTCGATGAAGATCGAGCGGTTCGTATGAATTCATACAGTAAAAAAAGTTTGAATTCATGCGAACCGCTCAATCTCGATCGAGCAGCTTCGAGTACTACTGCATAATCTGTTATCCACTCTGCAGCAAACGATCCACGTTACATTAGGAGTAGCTCCAGTGAACTTGGAAAGAAACTGATGCAGAAAACAGGAAGAAAAAAAGATTAAATGATTTATAGTCACTCTTGAGCTTTCGTTTGCCGGAATATCAGGAAAACTAACCCAACTCAATCTAGATGCATTTTCTCTTCTCCAATATTGGTTTTTTTTTCCAGAATCGGGATGCACTACAACAAATTATGCTTTAGCTGACGGACCTGTAGTGACGGAATAGGGCTTTCAAGCGACAGAATTCACTATGGCGACAGATATTCCGTCGCTTGCTTGACGTCATTAAAAACTGCGTCGCCAAAGACTTTAGTGGCAGAATTTCCGTCAGTGCAAGTTGTTACGGCAGCAGATCCATCGTCAAAGTTCTGTCACCAGCACATGGAATATTTTTATTTCTATTCGTTATAATTAATTGTAATATAATAAAAATGGAATTGCTTAACTATCTTCGTAAATACATGCACACCAACAAACTGTAATAAAAGCATACCACAAAATCAAACTTTTTGCTAGAAGATATTTTTGTGACCAACATGAAAAATACGAAGTAACAGATCAACCTGCTTCGACTCTGTATCAAATCTAAACATCTCAGAAGTCCAAATTTCCAAAAGAGATGAGCATATTGTATATGAATATGAATTCTTCACCAACTTTACACAAGTTTACTGCTGAAAATAATATTTTCTGACTCTAGATAACGAGACTACAATTAATCCTTCTATACTAAGTACCTCCTTACAATTCTTGAACAAGACCACATTACTAGTTTCACAAGTAATTAAGCCACACTCATTTAACTGAACAAGCTTTGGAATCTTCAGTAACAAGTCACGCCATCATCATATCTACCACCATCTTTAATGTGAGCTTTGGAATTTGTCATTCACTGAACAAATAATATTAGCTAAACGGGTCAAAATTCATGAGATAGAAGCAAATCGGGATAGTTAAATTTCATTTCTTAATGTTCTTTAAATTTTCGAACTCCTGATATGCAATGTTACCAAATAATATCTAATAAAAAGAATTCTTGTAGAAGAATTTGACTAGAACCTTATGTACAATGTTGAGCCTATTATATCAATCAAAAGCAAAACGAAGATCACCTTCGCAAGTCCAAGAATTGTGAAATTGACAAGATTCCCAATGTTGAAGGTTTTGATGTACTAATTAGACTCTCCACCTGATCACTTAACCAGTATTTGCCTAAACCATTCAACTGTAAATTAAAGCACGTCATAACAAAGTTACATACATTTTCGTGAGAAAACTATGATGCAATGGAAGTTTGTGTGAAGTGAAGACCACAATAATAGATAAATTGCATGTCCCATATCGAAGAAGTAGTCAAATAGGTGGATCTCTCGAATGCATCAATTTCCACAAACTGATGGATGAACTATAACTGATCATGAACTTACCACTTATATATAACATGTCTGAATCCATTTTTTTACATAAGAAATAGAGCATAATTACCATGTATGTGACTTCAACAACTGGGCAAGGTAGAACATTATACTTCATAGCATCACCTTTATATTGCATTGCATCTCATGCAGTAAACTGAAATTTAATTTGTGGAGAATTAACATCATTTGTTTAAAATGAAAATCAATTAATATGGCTAAAAGTAGAGAATCTCGCATTTAATTAGGAACATAAAAGTCGTTTTCTATAGGATTCAAGCATGTAAACAAATATTAACCGAAAAGCATGGAAATACTTTGAAAAAAAATCAGTGCAATGATAAAGATAACCAAGTTGGTATGATATATGAATGCAAGTGTCGATATCCAAATGTGAGTGGCTATATTGATGTGTAAATCATATAAAGTGAATTATCATATACATAACAATAAATCTAATAAAGCGCAAAACAATTAAAAGTTGTACAAATAATTTTATGGTTGTCTTTGAATTTTTATTAAAAAATTAACAAAATATGTCACTTCATCTTTGCAGAAAACCCATCGCTATCTTAAAAGTGAAGGACCGAATTAAGATTAGTTATTACCCGCAGACCTTTAATTACACAAACATTTGTGCAAAATATTTACAGTTTAAGTCTCATTAATTACCATTTCTTAAAAAATGTAAAAATTAAAAGATTTAACTGTGGACAAGATTTTTTAAGAAAATCATGATATTGTACACAAAATATATCATAAAGCTAAGATGATCATTATTAAGATGACAGACCTGAAGATGACTCTACAAATGGTATAAGATTTTTAACACCTATAGCTCTCATTTTCGACCTTCAGTGCTTCCCCTGTAGGAAAGAAAAAGAATAAACGAAAATTAAATAAATATAATCCTTTGGAATCATAAAAACCCACGTCCAAAATTCACAAGAAAATCAAGATATCATACACAAAATAGATCATAAAACTAAAATAATACATATTGAGATGAAAGACTTTGAAGATGACTATACAAATGGTATGAGATTCTTAACCCCCATAAGATGCCTCTACAAATGGTATGAGATTCTTAACCCGCATTACTCTCCTTTTTGCTCTTCAGTGCTTCCCCTGGAGGAAAGAAAAAAATAAATTAAAATTAGATAAATATAATCCTTTGGAACCATAAATGCTCGCTTCCAAAATCCACATGATATAGCACATAATCTATACATAATAAAAAGAAAACATGAAGATGGACCGAAGATCTACTATTTGCATCGCCAATATGTGATACAACATCGATAATGCACGTATGGACACAAAACATGTACTGATTAACATATTGTCATAAGACTCATAACTAACCTACAAATTTATTAAACTTGTACTTCGCAAGTCTTATACATCAAACACCAAACCCATATATAAAAAGAGGGCCACTTATTTACCTGTTAGCAAGAGGTGCTTATGAAAATCTTGAGTTACTTTGGCTACTCGATTCATGGAAGTTCTCTCCCTATAATGTAGACAACATTTAATGTAAGATCTGAAAAATGGCCAAACCTGCATTGGCTTGATCATTCAAATCAATAAAATCTGCATACATGAGGATTCAAACTCAAATCTGCATACATGATCACTCAAATCATGAGACGTATCGCTCCGGTCCTGAGAAAACAATGAAGAGCTATCATTTACAGTTGGAACTATGTTATTTAAGCTATCATATACAATATTAAGAAAATTAACAAGAAGAATTTACCTTCTCAATAGCAATCAGACAACTTTCCAATACTAAGCAATCTAAATGGTAAATACCTATGCACTCATATATATCATCCTCCACGGAGGCCATCGTCACATAGCCAAAACCTCATGATTCCATTAGCCATGGATCCATATCAAAATGCAAATCAACAACCTGAAATATCCATGTTAAATAAATTAACAATCCAAGTGAAGTCGTGATGACAACGAATGCTATGAATAAAAGTAATGCACACATCTCTTGATTTTGAAAACTTGATACATCAAGATCAGCTGGAGAAATTTTGGATCCTTCACGGGAAGCTTTCAAATAATAATATTTCACAATAAAAAGAGGGAAAGATCATGCATAAGCAACGATGCAAAATAGTTGAAATAATGGCCAGATGGTAAAGAACATGACCACATCATGAAGTGTGCCACCACATTAGTTATTATTATTGTTGTTATCTTTAAAAGGAATCAACTAGCACAATTAACATGTAATATATATAACATATTGTCGAGAAAGTAGATGAATACATACATGTTTTTTAAGACCATTTTTCGCCTTCTAGAATGATACCTTAATTAGCATCCTCAAAACAAATGTAATACCCCAGCAGCACCCATATGTTGCGAAAATAATTGCATTTATATCGCAAAAATCAATTGAATCTGATAACGCAAAAGTAAGAAAAAGAAGCTTATATTGTTTTAGTATAAGAGATAACACTATAAAGTAACTTGGATGAATTCAGGACACATATATGTCATCAATAACTCCTCCTTCAGAACAAGCATAAGCAAATCCATATATGTAAATACATGGATCCGGTGATCTTTAAGTGAAGGAAGGTAAAAGGCAGGTTGTTTGTAGATATATATGCAGTCGAATATATATATCCAACAGTTGTCTGGAATTAAGCAAAATATCAATGTTCATATTGAATCTTAAGGACAAGAAGGCAATGAGATTGCTACAAATTTACCTTGATTGTTTGAGAAGTATCTTTGATGTGTATCCTGCTTACACCGTTGCATGCAAACACAAATTAAGAACATCAGAAGTGGAGTCGGTCATCTCCAAATAAATCATATATGTCTGTTAAATGACTGCAAAATGTCAGAAGGTGAGGAATATGTTGGCTCTACAAATAGCCCAAGCCATGCCATTACATATCCCTCAGTGGGTATATAAAATTCCACAGTTAAAAATGGAGATCTAAGGATAGTATTTTTTTGACTCCTCTGCAATGAAAACAAGAATAAATTATCATTCTTGTCAGATCAAATAAAAGAGATCATATAAACAATCAAACATCAAATCTCTGCAATGAAATTATAATAAATCAATTGTCCTACACAGACAATTATACAAGAAATCTAGGAGATAAATGGGATCATACATGTCGGCCTTCAAATTGACAACCTCTGAATTAAAATTGGTAGAACCTAATATGTATTCAAGCTTGGTGGAGTTTGAGTTCTATATTATCAATAATTCCAATGATTTCAACAGCTAAAACACACATTTCGCATACACTCACAGTAGTAGGGAGGAAATGAGACGATGTTTTCAGAACCACTGCCACATAACAAATATCTCCATATAAAGATAAGATTTCCAATTATTGGGGGTCTGGAATAATACCCACTCCTGCTTTGTTTCCATTGATAGAAGCTAAAGAAGGTTGATCTGTTCAGGTGACTGTCTCAAGTCATTAAGGATATGAACTGAACTTCATTGGGATCATATTGCTTTAGAACTATGGGTGAGATCCTTGTCGATTGCAGCTCCTCAACTGGATCTTGAGACAGTGATGTTCAGAGTGAGCATTAAAATTTCAAATAAACAAATCTTATTGCAGTAAAAATGTACCATATGACCTTAGTTATCAAGAAATATTATTAAAAGAAACACAACAATGTGATAGTAATAATCTGATCTCCAGCAGTAAGATGATTACTGTTTGAAGTACAAATCTAATCATGTTACAAAATAATAGTAATAAGCTTGAAGAGGGGAAAAAGGCAATCCTTCAAGATAAGTTTAACTGCTTCCCTTAGCACGCATCAATGGGAACAATTTAAATAGTTTGTCCCAAGGTCGTCAAGCACATTTTCAGGAATCCAACTATCCAAGAGCACAGTGCAAACACCAGGACAAAAATAAACGGTTCCCTACCTTCCCTCTAGCTCCACCACTGCGTGCTTGACATAACCAACAAAAAATTATAAAAACACAACACATCTACACATTCTCAGTTTTCCTTCCACATTTTTCTTCTCAGAGTAGATTAGACCGAATGCATGAATCTTCTTCAGGTTTTAGTTTCATTCTATCCCATGTATACAGATCATGGTTCTGTCTGCATGTAATTGAAGGATATGGTTAGATCCTCAAGCGCGTCACGGAAGCGTGAGCATCGTATCGAATACGATGAAGAACGACTAATCGTACTAGTTGTTCTAGGTAGCGGAAATTAAAATTTTTCATGCGACGAAACCACATGATCCAAGAACACTTCTTGGATTGTTTCGTCTAAACCACAAACAAGTATTAGGGTTACCTCTTGAAGCGTGGTTGTGATCGAGTCTCTAAACGAAGAGACCTCCTGTCTCACGTCCGATCCGACGGAGGAGAAGCTTGCGAGCGCGGGGATGAACCGCGTGCTTCTCGCAATCCATGTTGATGATCCAAGCGGCGGATCTCTTGATCTCGACACACGAGATCCGACGTCTTCTTCACGAGCAAGGCACGCCGAAGTAGACGGAGTTCCACGAGCAAACCATCGGGCAGCATAACGACGACGCTGCGGTGATGGAGAACCTCTCTAGGGCATCCGTGATGGACGGTCATGAGAGGAAGAGAGAGGGTTGTCGTGTAGAGAGAGAGAGAGAGACTTATGTTCTCTTGTGTGTCAAGAAGAGCAATGGGTGCCTCTCCTTTTATAATATTTTGGGATCCATGGATCTCAATCCATGGGCAACACAAATCCAATGGCTCTCATTGATTTGTGTTTCTTTTAATGGCTAAGATTTGTGTTGGTAAAAACCAACAATAATTAATTTAATTTAGATTAAATCTATTTTGATAAATCAATATAAATCAATCCCAAATTAAATCAATCAATCATGGAGATTATGGAATGAAGATTTCCTCCTTCCATAATATTGCATTTGGTGGCAATCTCATGCAATCTCATGAGATCTCATTAGATCACATTATTTCATGGAAATCTCTAATATTTACAACAACATTTGTTGGAAATAATTCAACAACAATAATTCATAATTATTTTGTGAATATTGCAATCTTGCCATTGGAAAATTGTGAATCACATTCACAACCCAAAATAAAATGTAAATTACATTTTCAATTAATTGTCTAGTGTGAATCCAATTCCCATGCAGAGGACCTGCATCAAGAGGTCGGTCAGATATCAGCCTATGTGAGAAAGGATTGCCATCTCGTACTCTGACTGGAGATCATCTCTTAACAATCATTTGACGGTGCTTGATGAGTCTTCAATCTAACTCTTTGGATATTCATCCAAGCACCCGCCTCTATGATTCAACAGTTGAATCAACAGTTGTATTATCATCAAGATGGCCAGGTACATAACCCTAATTGTACTAAGGGGCCTATTATGAAATTATTCATTCTTCATTTCAGATCAGGGAATGATATTTGCAATAACATTTATTGCATAATGGCTCGCCGTGGGCTCTCATGTCCAACAGTAATCTGATGTCTTGTTGACAACTGGTTGTTTTATCTCATGAAGATACTGATGTGGCTTTAGAAACAAAGGGTAAGCATGCATCAGCTGAAACCATGCCAACATAAGCTTCTCCCTAGATAGAATGTCATCAATCAATGGCGCCAGCAGCATCGTCTCAGTGCAAGGATGTGCATATCTCATCTTCAACCACAATTTGCTTGCAGTCTTTCTATTTTCAGGAAATGTTTGCAACTTAGCGCTGCTGAGGAAACCAATTCACTTTCAACATGGTGATCTATCTAACTTCTCCCTTGATATTTTCACCAGGTTAGTAAACCTTCTCGTTAACCGAGATGGATAGGATCTATCGTTCCGAGCATTTTACAGATACGCTTCAATGTATGTGTGCATTAGATGGTTCAACTATAAGAGATAATAAGTGTATGTATTCTACCAAAAATCAGATAACATATGACCATAATAAATATTGGTACAATATATATTCACACCAATTTTATGAACGTAGATTCATATGTTGGACAAAAAATCTCAATGATATCTGCAATAATGAGATAACCATATCCAGTAGCATCACTAACCACCATATATATTATATTGCCCGGTTTGGAGGAGGAATAAATCTGGAATGAAAGTAGGGATGTTAGCAGTATTATAGGACACCAAAGCATCACTTCGATCATGACCTTCACATCGTACATATGGTCCGCATGTGCATGCTCCATCCATAGATGGTTGCCCTCAATCTCCATACTTGTCATCTGCTTATAACCTCTTCCATCCCCTAGTTCCATTGATGCAACCTAAGTGTTCAATAACCTAAATGATGAGTCGAGCAATGGAATTATTGAAACAAAACGACGAATGAACAAAAAAATGATGCACGACAGGCCAAAATCAGCAACAATAATGGTCAAGTATTCGCGTTTTAGCACCGATTGTGATCCACAAAAGTTAGGGCAAGTAGATGAGTTACGAGGATTAGGAAATTTATCGCAATATTGCACGACTAGGGGTCTCAACGATTCACCAAACCAAATCAACAATATAACAGGCCACAACTAATATAATGCAGAGGAATTTAAATGGTGGAATTATCGCTCATACCACAACCAACAAGGGGAGGGCGGCACGCTTCAGATCTGATCTTCGATGGCAGGAGGGGCACGGGTCAACGTCACGGCACTTGGGGTCGCTTTCGCGGTAAACCAGGAGGCGGCGGCGACCCTAGATGGTTGGCGGTTGCTGGGCGGTTCTGGCGGTGGAGATTCGGTGGTGGCGGCCTGTGAATAGGCTGCAGTGCGGGCAGGGGAGGCGTTTGCGTGGGGCGGCGCAGGAGAGTCGCTGGCAGAGGGACGGGCGCAGTTTGTAGGGCGAGGCGGGATGAGTGGTTGGCGGAGGGGAGTCGGGGGAAGGGTGGAGAGCGTCGAGGCGGCGCAGAGGAGGGCGGTGTCGCGCGGCGAGGAGGGGAGGGTGCGGCGATGTGGGGGGAAGGCGGCGATGGGGCTGCAGGCGAGGGCAGATCGCGGGAGGGGTGGAGTCGGCAGGCGGCGCAGGGGCGTAGAAGACCTGGTGCGCACGATCGGAGTAGAGGGGGGAGGTGGTGGAAGAAGAGAAAGGAGGGGAGGGAGGCGGCGCCCGAGTGGGGAGAGGGAGAGGGATAGAAGGCGGCGGGGGCAGATAGGGTTCGGGGGAGAAAGGGGTCGGGGAGAGAGAACGCGGGTCTCGAGAGAGAGAGAGAGAGAGAGAGAGAGAGAAGGAAAATTAGGGGTGGGGAAAAAAATTATTCTCAATTCAACTTAACTTCTCAATTACAAAGGGGACCCTTTTATAGAGGCTATTCCCCCTTAAAAGGAGCAACAAATCCCTAAAATTAGGGAAGAAGAAATCAAAAGAAAAATATAAAAAGAGGCCTTTTATAATGAGCCTTTTACATGGGAACAAAACAAATACTAAATAGAATAAATAACACAAATGTTCATAAAAATGGCTATCATGCTGCATCAACTCCCCCCTGCTGAGAAGAATCTCGCTCCGTCGAGATGGCATCGCGAAAATTCTGAAGTATATCGGGACGGAGTTGTTGGAGTTCATCTTCGTCGATCCAGGTGCAATCGGTAAAAGGTCGTCCCTTCCATTTGACTAGATATCGTCGGAAGAGACCACGTCTAGTCGTCATGTCTCGGATATCTGCAATTTCTTCAATTTGATCAGCATCGGTTGTGGCTGGCGGGTGGCGCATGTCATCATCAGGAACTGCTGGAGTAGTGGCATTCGTCTGTTCATCTCCATGATATAAGAAGAGATCTGATACGTTGAATACTGGCGATGTCTGGACGTCTGGCGGCAGGTCAAGTAAATAAGCATTGGGCCCCATCTTCTTGAGGACTCGGAAAGGACCAATCTTTCGTTCGCTCAATTTTTGGTGGACTCTCAAAGGAAACCTCTCTTTTTTAAGGTGGACCATCACTAATTCTCCAACTCTGAACTCGCTCTCTCTTCGGTGTAGGTTGGCTTGGGCTTGGTATTTCTGGGTCATGGATTGGAGTTTGGCTCGGATCTCAGTATGGATGTGGGTTAGATGTTCGACCAGATCCTCAGCAGCTGCACTACTTCTTCCTTGCATGGTTGTGGCTTTTAGGTCAAGAAATTGGGTAAGTGGAAAACCGTACACACTCTCAAAGGGCGATTTTCCGGTGGACCTATTAGTGGAGCTGTTATATACGAATTCAGCTTGGGGAAGAATTAGATCCCATTTGGACGGAGAGTCCCCTGCAAGACATCGCAACAAATTTCCTAATGACCTGTTAACTACTTCAGTTTGCCCATCTGTTTGTGGATGATAAGCGGTGCTATATTGCAGACGAGTACCAAGACGAGACCAGAGTGTGCGCCAAAAGTGACTCAAAAACCGGGTATCACGGTCAGAGGTAAAAGAACGAGGGACTCCATGCAAACGGACGACATCACGAAAAAACAAATCTGCGACATGAGATGCATCTGAGGTTTTCCTACATGCAATGAAATGTGCCATTTTAGAGAATCGATCCACAACCACAAAAATAGAGTCAACTTTTCGCACAGTGAGGGGTAACCCTAGCACAAAATCCATGGTGATGTCTTCCCAGGGTCGCAGAGGAATCGGTAGGGTGTGTATAGTCCAGTGTTCTGCCGGTGGCCTTTGAATCTTTGACATGTTTGACATTTCTGTACGAATTTTGTTACATCCTTTCGCAACTGCGGCCAATAAAAACGTTCTTGGAGAAGGATCAAGGTTTTGTCTCGTCCAAAATGTCCAGCTAAACCTCCATTGTGTAGTTCCGAAATTAAATTCTCTCGAAGGGACGTGGCCGGGATGCATAGTTGGTGGCCTTTGAATAGGAAACCCTCATGAAGAACAAAAGTGGATGTTGGGTCTTGCCCAGTACCAACACAGTCGGCATGAATTCGACCGAAATCAGGATCAGTGGGGTATAGGTCCTTGAGAGTTTCAAATCCTGTCGTGCTGACGGTCATCGTGGTCAGGGCATGTGCTCGCCGGCTCAAAGCATCGGCTACACGGTTCAGGGTTCCGGCTTTGTGTTTGAGATGGAAGGTGTATTCTTGGAGGAAATTAACCCATTTGGCATGACGTTTGTTAAGAGTTTTCTGGGAGTTCAAATATCTCAGGGCTTCATGATCAGAGTTAAGGATAAATTCACGCTGGATCAGGTAATGTCTCCAATGCTTGAGAGCTTGGACCACGGCATAGAATTCAACATCATAAGTGGAATACCGTGATCTGGCGTCATTCAATTTCTCGCTGTAGAAGGCGACAGGTCGCCCTTCTTGACTGAGGACAGCGCCAATTCCGACATGTGAGGCGTCACAATCGACCACGAAAATCTTGGTGAAGTCGGGGAGCGCCAAAACAGGAGCATGCGTCAATTGATGTTTTAGATTTTGAAAGCTCGTTTCTGCTTCGAGAGTCCAGGCGGGTGCGCCTTTCCGCGTACAATCTACCAACGGAGCTGCACAAGTGCTGAAGTTCCGTATGAAACGTCGATAGAAAGAAGCTAATCCCAGGAAGCTGCGAATTTCCGTGAGTGTTTTGGGTACGGGCCAGCTCTGAATGGCCTGGATTTTGGAGGGATCAACCTTAAGTCCATCAGCGGTGACAATGTATCCTAGAAAGAGGACCGTGTCAGACATGAAGGAGCATTTCTTGAGGTGGACGTACAGTTTTTGGTCTCTCAGGGTTTCCAGGACTTGTCGCAAGTGAGATAGGTGGTCTTCTTTGGTCAAGCTGTAGATCAGGATATCATCGAAGTACACGACCACAAACTTGCCAATAAAGGGTCGCAAAACATGATTCATTGTCCGCATGAAGGTGCTTGGGGCATTAGACAAGCCGAAGGGCATGACCGTCCATTCATACAGACCCTCTTTTGTTTTAAAAGCTGTCTTCCACTCGTCTCCAGGTCGGAGGCGAATCTGATGGTAACCGCTGCGGAGATCCATTTTGGAAAACAGTTTGGCACCTGATAACATATCAAGCATATCATCAAGGCGTGGAATGGGAAAACGATATTTAATCGTTATCTTGTTGATAGCTCGACTGTCCACACACATTCTCCACGTGCCGTCTTTCTTTGGGGGTGAGCAGAGCAGGAACTGCCACGGGGCTCATACTCTCTCGAACATACCCACGTCGCAGCAGATCAGTAACCTGCCGGTTCATCTCTTCATGCTCGCTTGGGCTCATTCGGTAATGGGGTAAGTGAGGGAGGCTGGTTCCAGGGACTAGATCAATGTGATGTTGAATGTCTCGCAACGGGGGTAGTCCTTCAGGCAACTCTTCAGGCATGATGTCCGCGAACTCTTTAATGATGGGCTTTATCTCAGGCGGGACTTCAGGTGGAGCTGTCTCTTGGTTGTCCACTTCACGACCCACTAAAGCATAGATGGTGGAGCTCTCTTGAATTTCACGTTGGAAAGTTTGGGCTTCTATCAGCAACACAGAGCCCGTGGTCGCAGTCTTTACAGGTGGGGTTTTGTTACAAGTTTGGTTGGTCGTAGCTCGAAGTGTAGCCACTTGGCGAGGGCTAAGGGCTTCACGTTGCGGTCTGAGGGTTACACGAACCTTGTCTATGAGAAAGGTGTACGTGTTCAGTTTTCCTCGGTGTTCGGTGTCTCGATCGAATTGCCACGGTCTCCCTAGAAGTATGTGACAGACATCCATAGGGGCTACATGGCACCACACCTCGTCCTTATATGTGGGACCAATGGAGAAGCTAATGAGGCTTTGACTGTGGATCGGGATTTGGGTACCACCTCGAAACCATGCCACGTTGTACGGTTTCTCGAGTGGTTGCGTTGGTAGACCCAGCTTATCTACCATTTCTTGGAAAACAAAGTTCTCAACGCTTCCTCCGTCAATGATCAATGAACAACGTCGTCCTCCGGAGGTGCAGGTGGTTCGGAAGATGCTGCGTCGCAGCCAGCTATCAGCATCGTGGGCAGCGGGGGTGAGCAGGATGTCCGTGGGTGCGCTGTCGGAAGCGAGAAAGTTTTCATGTTCAATCACCAGGAACGGGCCGGAGTCGTCTCCATCCACTCCTAGAGGTTCATAGTCATCGGTTCCCATGGTGTCAGCGGTCAACGCAGTCGGATCCTCTTCAGGGGATTCTTGTTGGTCAGGGTCGGGGTATTCAGGGTCGTCGGTGGTGCATAGATGGACAGGTCTAGCCTTAGGGTTTGGGCATTCGGCGGCACGATGGCCCTTTTGATAGCATCGGAAGCAAGTATCAGGCCCGACAATAGGTCGGCTTCCCAAGATGCCTTGGCCGGGGTTTCCAGTAGGTGGTCGGGTGACGGCAGGAGTTGTTGGTTTGGCTTGGGTTTTACCCGCCAGGACAGCTGAGGAACCCATGGGTTTGGAGTAGGACGTCGTGGTACTGGTACGAGGAGCAGAGTTCACAGAAAAAGGCATCTTCCTCGTTTGGGCTTTAGCAAGTTTGATCTCAGCTCGTTCAGCCTGCTTGTAGGCTTCGTCGACATTGCGGCAATTGTGGAGGTAGAGTTCATCCTGGATGACTTGGCGGAGGCCTTGCATGTAGCGGGTGACCTCCTGAATAGAAGTCTCCTGCAAGCGGTTGCGATGGACTAGGGATTGTAACCCTTCGGTGTATTCTCTCACACTCATGGTGCCTTGTCTCCATGATTGCAGTCGTGCGTATAGATCTCGTTTGTAATCTTCCGGCACGAATTTGGTTTTTAGTTTGGCTTTCATCTTGCTCCAACTGCGGATCTTACTCTTCCCTTTTCGTTTGCGTTCAGATTGCAAACGGTCCCACCATAGCAGCGCATGTCCCTTTAATTTTATAGTGACGAATTGGACCTTACGTTCGCTAGGCATGGACTTCCACACAAAGAAGTGTTCGACGGCTTGGAGCCAGTCCAAAAAGACGTCAGGATCTCGTCCTCCGTCAAATTCTGGGACATCGAGACGGATACCTCGATCCCATCCATCGTCGGTTTTGGTTCCATTTCGTGGTTGTTGTTGATGTTCACCATTAGTTTGTGGAGTATAGCCAAAGGGGTATGGATCTGGGGTCTTGGGAATGAAGGGAGTGTATTCTCTGGGTCCTTCTTCCTCACTTTCCTGTGAATGATACTCGCTGACATGTCCGTCAGAGGTAGAAGAGCTAGAGTCTCGGGAAGTGCTATTCCGGGAGTGTGATTTCCGGCTAGTGCGTCGACCTTTGTTGGGGTTTTCATCACTAATGTCTGGTCCTAACACGCGACTATTCAAGGTAGCAATTTGTTCATGGGCGACGGTGATTTTTCGGTCTAGGCCGGCAATTTGGGTACTCAGTTGATTGTTCATGTGTTGTAATTGGGCAAACAAAGCTTCTAAGGTTAATTCAGGATGTGTAGTGGAGGTGGGTTTAGAGCCACTAGATTTGTCGGCTGATAAGCCTCCCGCACCCTTAGTTAATCCGGTCAAATTAATGTCCAAATCAATTAATGATATTCGTTGCAGTCGGATACGAGGGATTAATCAAAAATCACTTAGCTATTAATGTTAAGTGATGTAGTTTTTTTTTACTTGGTGAAGTCCAAGGTCGATCTCAGGGAGGCATCTGTCTCCTTAGGTTGATTACATCAATTCACAAGTGCTCGAGATTCGGGGAACGATTTTTTTTTTTTTTTTTGGTCTTTTTAATTACTATGTAGACAATGCAGACAATCCTTAGCCAATTTCAAGTTAGATTTAATTGATATATCAAATTCAGTCCAAAAATTATGAAAATTGGCCAGAAGGTTGCTTATGATGAAAATGACCTACACTAATTTTTTTGGAATTTTTTGACTCAAAATGAATATTCTATGAATTAACTAAACAAACAGTGTGATTTTCAATGTTTAATTTTTAATAAATATCAAAACACAATATTTCTCGGAACTAAAATTATCCTAGGAAGGTCTAATGATCAGGAACCTAGGAAAATTGACAGAACTAAAAAAATGTTGTGAAATGAATTAATTAAAATTAATCAAAGGAAATCACTAAACTATTTATTCAGGCCTCGTTATGCGTGCAAATGATGTGAAATTTTTATGGGATGTTAAAAACAATGTCCTTAAGCTACTGTGATTTTTTTGGTGATTTTTGAAGGCACAGATAATTTACTAAAAATCAAATGGCATCTCTGGGCAAAATATGACTCAAATCAACCAATTAATTCATTAATAAATCAAGAAAACCAACAAAAATACAACACGTGTGCTAACAGGTAGAGGACAAAGTTCTCAACAATATGCAACTTTTAAAATTCAAAAATAATCAAAAATGCATGCTATGGACACGTGCAAACATAGGGGTCTAAATGCAATACTGAAAAATAAATGTTCAAGAAATAAACATGCTGACAGGGACTAAAGTGCAATTACCAAGACTATGCAGGACTTGAATGCAAATTCTCCACGAATCACGTGCGCCTCACGTGATGTCTGCTTCACAGGGACCTTTCTGCAATTTTGGAAACCTCCAGGGGTGTCGGTGCAATTTACCCAGGCCGCACGTGCTCCTCACGTGGGGCGGCCTAGGCTCGGAGGCGTCGGAGGCTCGGATCGAGGGTCGGGGCTTCTGGAGGCTCGGGTTAGCCTCGGATCTGCTTCGGGGGACCCGAGCCTAGGCTTGGGTGCCGAGGCTCGGATCGGGCGACGTGGCGGCCTGAGGGCCCTTGGATCTGGATGGATCCAAGGGTGGTAGGTGAAGACGCGTGGCAGCGGGTGGAGCGTCCGATCCTTGGTGCGATCGACGGTCGAGGACGAAGGCGGTGAAGAGACGCGTGGCGGGACGAGGGCCGTTCGATCAGAAGATCGAACGGTGGCTGCTGTTTCTCCTTCAACGCTCCTCCGCCGCCTGCGGAGGAGGGGCCTGTGCTCCGGTGAAGGGGGCTGACCTCCGCCTGCCTCGCTGAGCTCCGTCAGTGAGCTCTGTCAGCTCCCAGCTAGCTCGGAAGCAGCGGATGAGGACGGCGAAGCCTCCGGTGGTCTCGGATTGGCTGGAGGAGGGCTGGAGCACCTGGTCGATGAAGCTCGAAGAAGGATCCGATGAAGCTCCGGCCAATGATGATCGGGTACCTGCAAGGGTTATGTGGATAGCCGAAGCGTGCTGATACGATCGTGGAGAGGATGGCGTGGTCGGTGAGGCCTGCGGGTGCTTGAGGTGATCGGGCGAGGTGGCTCCGGACAAGCGGCGGAGCTGCTAGTCGACGATGGTCGAAGTGCGGTGAATGGCGAAGTGGAGAAGCCCGCGAGGATGCTAGCACCGTCGCGGAGCTCGTCGGGATGTCGAGGAGGTGTGGAGATGTCCGTGGAAGGCGAATAAAATCGGAGAAGATCGGAAGAAAAGAAGAGGATGATCGGAGAGGGGATGAAGGAGGTTACCTGGGGTTTGGGGCTCGGTTTTGAGCTCCAGGGGTCGTCGCTCCAGAGGTCGGTAAGCCTCGAGCTCGTGCAGCTACGCGGAGGGCGGCTGCGGCACGGCTGTGCACCGTGGATCTCGCCGGAGAAGAAGGTCCTTCGTCGCTCAACAATTCGGCCGCTTGCTGTCACCAAGAGGAAGCTTGGAGCTCGGGGTTCTTTCCTGGAGTGGCGGATGGGCTTGAATGTGGTCGGAGAGGGTGTATTTATAGGTCGAAGGTGGCGGCAGAGCTGGGTGAGTGGCGAGTTTCATGGAGGTGGTGGAGCGAGTGTGGCGGAGATGGTGATGTTCGAGGGTGTTGGCGAGGGAGAGGGAAGAGTGGGGAAGATCGTGGGAGAGTCAGTGGCCGGCGA
Source organism: Ottelia alismoides (assembly GCA_037367405.1). Lineage (NCBI taxonomy): Eukaryota > Viridiplantae > Streptophyta > Magnoliopsida > Alismatales > Hydrocharitaceae > Ottelia > Ottelia alismoides. The sequence continues at coordinate 496,290 of JAZKJV010001084.1, forward strand.
GGGGGGCTGGAGTGCGGCCGAGAATAGAAAGGGGCGGCCCCTCCCGCAAGGCGGAGATCGTGGGAGAGAGGGGCTGCCCGAGGTAGGGGACGAAGTCCTGGCCGTTGGATCTTGTGATCCAACGGCCAGATGGAGGCGCGAAGCGGGCGGGTGAGATTAGATCTGGAGTGCCCAGATGAAGGGCTATGAGGGTGACACGTGGCGTGACGCGGGCGAAGTGCGAGCGGGCGGCTAGGATCGGGTCTAGGTGATTGATCTGAGGGTCACGATCCGCTGGAAGACGAGCGGTTGTGATGAAGGGATCGGGGGCGCGATCGGGCGGCCTAGAGGTCGCCACGTGGCTCGTTGAGGATGCGGCGCTAAGGAACGGTCCAGATGGAATGCGGGGTGGATCTGATGGCTGTAGAAGAGAGCGGACGTGGTCAGGCCTGGGCCGTTGGATCTGAGGTGCGATCCAACGGTGGAGGGCGCGGGCGGAGCAGACAAAGGGCAGCGGGCCGCGTGGCGCAATCAGAGGGCGCCACGTGGCCTGCTGTGAGTGGTCGAAGGGAAAGACACGTGTAGAAAGAGGAGGAGGCCGAATTTGGAAAAACTCAAAACATGAAAGTTGTAGATCTTGATGAGATCTACAAGTTTCATGTTGACCAAAGACGGAGATGAGGTCAAATATGATACATAAATACAAAGTTACATAAATATACATATGTAGTATACAAAATGACCCAAAAACCCAAGTTCCTCATACAAGCTCCAATTTCAATGAAATTAGTCTCATTTTGAAGGTCTTTTGATATGTAGTATTCTAAGAGTGAGTAGACCTAAGTAGGAGTTTGTATGCGGGCTTTATGTGTGTTTTAATGTACAAGGGTGCTCAGGGTATTTAGGCTCTTTTACAAGGGTGATTTGTGGCTTTCTTCCCTATATTCTTAAGGAGTATATACATATATTATAGAGAAGGAGTTATTTGATGAAGAGGTCTTTTACAGGTGATTTTTGGCTTCTTATTTAAATGCAGATGAGCTCCTAAAATGCATGAATTATGGATGCATGCATGAATGCTATTTATGCAAGATAAAGGGAAATATGCCTCTATTTTCTCGGGAACAAGGCTCTATTTTTGACTTTTGATGTGATGAATCACAGATTCATCAACCCCCTATACTTAAACCTTGCTCGTCCCCGAGCAACTAAATGAAATGCGAGAGTGAAATGATTTTGGGTTCCATACCAAGGTCATGAACAAAAGTTAAAAATGGAGCCTGACTCGACCTTTGGATTAATTGTGTGGCGGAACCTTATTTGGACCTGAACTTAAGAGCTAACAGACTTCAAGTTCCACAAGTCTTCTATTCAAGACGCCTCAATAGCCAGGTCAGAACAAATCCTCAAACGCAAATTTCTGATGACTATGATTCTTACTTGTACTGTGTAAGTGAGATATAGCTCTCCACATCAGAAATGACTCGGAACCAGCCTCCTCTAACAAGGTAACTCAATAACCCGGTCCAGTAACTCTTTCCTCGAGGAGCGGGGTATTCCCTTCTAAGTTCAAGTGCGACCAACTCAAGAGGAGGGGGTAGAGAAAAGAATGGACGGTGGCCAGTGTAGCCACCTATCCCGGGATGCCTGACCAGTGTAGCCAAGTCATCCAGCTGCATTTCTTCGTACTCCGACAGGTAAAAATTTTTTTTCTTTGACTTGGACCTGTCTGATTTTTTTGGAGTTTTCTTGCAATTTTTTTTTTTTTTTTTTTTTTCACTATATACAATGTGCAGCATGTACATCAGGAGTTTTTCCTCTTGAGCCAGTAGACTATCCCTCTTTTGAAGCATTATTGCAACCCACAGCATCCCGTCCTTAGATGTCAACACCACTAGACTAGGTTGAGATGCACTACCCTCCCTAGAGGAGGACGGATGTTTCCACCCGTGTGCTACTCCAAGCTAAAGGATTCTACCTCCTCACCACCTCATCAATGAAGAGCTACGTGCATTGTGCTTGTCCAAGTTAGGTCATTATCTAAGAGAATCCTGCGTATGCACGAAATATTCTACTTAGACTAATCAAGATGACATGTGAACATAGACTTGCGGACTCAAAGAATTAAGTCACTTGACCTGAAAAATCTTAATTCCAGTTCCTATAAGGTCCCTCTGAAATTAGATGGGTTAAGGTCAAATCAAGTCCATCCTCAATATCTACTCATAACTTGGTTCAGAACCCACTAGCTTTTCACTTTGCATATGCAAGATATGCAGATGATGTGCAGATGACATGCTATGAATGAAATGCAAGACTTTTTTTTTTTTTTTTTTTTTTTTTTTTTGAAAATGCAAGATAATATGCAAGAGTAAATAAGAAGCCTTTTTGTTTTATTTTTCTGGTATACAACAATCTTTTTTTTTATTATTATTTACAACAATCTTTAGTTGATATAATTTGTACATTAATTTATTATTAATTTTTTTTTAATTTTTACAAAAGGTTTACAAGTAGTATACAAGTGTACAATTTTTTTTTTTCAATTTTTACCCACCCATAATTATTGCAAATATATATATACAAAAATATGCGAAAGTACGAGCTATGGGTAAAGTATATATGTAATATATACACGCCCCCCTATACTTAGCGTGTGCTATGTCCTCAGAGCACAGAGAGCGAGGAAAAAGACATAGCTCGTGCTAAGCATAGGAGAGCCAAAGAGGAATAGAAAGTATAGAAGTCGTCTTGCCCCCCTATACTTAGGCTCTGGCGGCCTAAGTGTAGAAGAAGATCAAAAATGGGGCGGACGAGGAAAGATGGGAATGGATGAATATACAATATGGGCATCGGTCCCCCCTATACTTAGGCTTAGGTCAGCCTAAGTATTGGTAAGAAATGCGTATGAGGACCGATGTGATCTGGAGAATGTACAGTGAAACGACTCGGGTGACCCCTTCCCCCTATACTTAGGATCTGGTCATCCTAAGTATAGTCCGAGATAATGATTCGATGATGTGGGGATGGGTTACTAGAATCGTGGAGGTAGAGGAAAGGATATACAGGAATGATGATATATGTACAAATGAGTCGGTCTGAATCTTCTGAAGATGCTGCTGATGGCTGGAGTTCATTGCTGCAAGGTCTCATGCACGGCTTGAGATGTATCTGCTGTATCTGTCTCGCGCATGAATACAATCTCCTCCACATGGACTAACTGTTCATTAGATTCAACGAAGTGCTTCAACAGCTGCCCATTAACCAGGAATGTCGGTGCGTCATCCGCGAGATCTGAGATCTCGACACATCCACTATCATGCACCGTTCGGACTACAAATGGTCCCGTCCACTTGGATTTCAGCTTGCCTTGGAAGGTCTTCAGCCTGGCATTGAACAACCATACCTTCTGTCCAGGAACAAAGGTCTTTCGTCTGATAAATCTATCGTGCCAACGCTTCACCTTGTCCTTGTACACCACACTGTTGTCGTATGCGCGGTTTCTGACTTCCACAAGCTCATTCAGATCCATGTCTCTCTGTTTTTGGCCCAGGTGTGTGTTCCAGTTGACCTTCTTTATTGCCCATTCTGATTTATGCACTAACTCTGCGGGCAAATGGCACGGCTTTCCGAATACCATTCGGAATGGGGAGGTACCTAACGGTGTCTTGTAAGCCGTCCTATACGCCCAGAGGACCTGATCCAAGATCTGAGACCAGTCCTTCCTGTCTGGGCGGACGAGCTTTTGCAGTATTGTTTTTACCTCCCTATTTGACACCTCAGCCATACCATTGGTTTGTGGGTGGTAAGGACTAGCGACACGGTGTTCGATGCCGTAATCCTTCAGGAGTTTCTTCACCTCCCGATTCACAAAGTGGCTACCCCCATCTGATATCATCATTTTGGGGATCCCGAACCTAGAGATTATGTGCTCTCTGATAAACTTACAGACAGTCCTGCTGTCTGCGGCTCGGGTCGGGATAGCCTCCACCCATCTTGACAGATAATCCACCGCAAGAAGGATGTATTCAAATCCGTGGCTGACAGGGAATGGGCCCATGAAGTCGATGCCCCAGGCGTCAAAGACATCACAAATGATGACCGGCTGCATCGGCATCTCATCCTTGGAACCAACGGTTCCTCCCATTCTCTGGCATACTGGGCACGACTTCGCGAAGGTGGTGGCATCGCGAAACAGAGTCGGCCAGTAAAAGCCACACTGAAGCACCTTCCATGCGGTCCTCTTCCCGGAGTGGTGTCCTCCTGCCTCTAAGCTATGGCATAAAGAAAGGACACTCTGGTATTCCTCCTGAGGAATACAACGTCTCCAGACGCAATCCGGTCCTTCAAAGAAAAGGATCGGATCCTCCCAATGGTAGTGTCTAGCATCCGACTTTAGTCGGTCAATTTGGCTCTTGGGCCAATCCTCGGGAACCTTCTTGGAGACAAGATAGTTCACGATATTGGCATACCATGGGAGTGAGTCGATAACAAAAATCGACTCGTCAGGGAAGGAGTCTCGAATTGGGGAAACCTCGGAAGTATTAATATTTTCGAGACGAGAGAGATGATCAGCTACTACGTTCTTCTTTCCAGGTTTATCACGGATGTCCAAATCAAATTCCTGGATAAGTAGAATCCAACGAAGAAGACGCGCCTTCGCGTCCTTCTTCTCCATCAAATATCGTAGTGCCGTGTGGTCTGTGAACACAGTCACCTTGGATCCGATTAAATGCGATCTGAATTTGTCCAAGGCAAACACTACCGCCAGCATTTCCTTTTCGGTAACTGTATAGTTACGCTGAGCAGAATCAAGCACTTTGCTTGCGTAGTGGATTGCAAACGGGACGCCATCTCTTCTTTGTCCCAATACAGCCCCAACAGCATAATCTGATGCATCCGTCATGATCTCAAAAGGGAGAGACCAATCTGGGGCTTGTAAAATGGGTGCGTCCATAATCATTCCTTGTAATAGCTTAAAGGCCGCAAGACACTTGTGATCGACAATAAACTCCGCGTCTTTGCCTAAAAGCTCAGTTAGCGGTCGGGCAATTTTAGAAAAATCTTTGATGAACCTCCGATAAAATCCGACATGCCCGAGGAACGACCGCAACTGCCGTACGTTGGTTGGTGGCTGGAGTCGTCTGATCACATCCACCTTGGCAGGGTCAACCTCCATTCCTCTCTTGGAGATGACGTGCCCCAACACTATGCCCTCCGTCACCATAAAGTGACTTTTCTCCCAGGAGAGCACCAGATTGACCTCACAACATCTTTTGAGGACTCGGTCCAGATTCCTAAGGCAGGAATCAAAAGAGTCGCCGTGGACCGAAAAGTCATCCATGAAGACTTCCAGGAATTCGCCGACCATTTCGGCGAATACAGCAATCATGCACCTTTGAAAAGTACCTGGAGCATTGCATAACCCAAAAGGCATGCGCCTGAAAGCATAGGTACCAAAGGGGCATGTGAACGTGGTCTTTTCCTGGTCCTCTGGAGCTATGGCTACTTGATTGTAGCCCGAGAACCCATCAAGGAAGCAGAAGAATTCTTTCCCTGCTAGTCTCTCTAAGATCTGATCAATGAACGGTAGGGGGAAATGATCCTTCTTCGTCGCGGCATTCAGGCGTCTGTAATCCACACAGACGCGCCACGACGTGGGTACTCTCGTCACGATCTCCTCTCCGTCCTCGTTGGTGGTCGTCTGAATTCCCGACTTTTTCGGGACAACATGGATTGGGGCCACCCACTTAGAGTCGGAGATTGGGTAGATAAAACCCGCGTCGCACCATTTTTCTATCTCTTTCTTGACAACCTCTCGTAGATTTGGATTCAACCGACGTTGGAATTCACGAGAGGGTTTGGCTTCATTCTCCAAATATATATGGTGCGAACACAGAGCGGGATTTATCCCGTGGAGATCGGAAATGCTCCAGCCTATTGCCTTGCGGTTCTTCTCCAGGATCTCTAGCAAGCGAGATTCCTGCTCCTCGGTCAATTGCGAACTGATAATGACCGGAAATTTCTTGGCTGCGCCCGCAAGGAAGGCATACTTAAGGGTTGTGGGTAAGGGTTTGAGCTCAGGGATGGTATGATCATCTAAGAAGTCTGGCTCAATCCGATCTGGTTCGGTGTTGGAAGTGGCTGGATCTTGATCTGCAGTGGCTGCCACCAAGCTTGGCTCTGGAGTCGGATCGTCAAAGGTCTCCATGCAATCGGCAAACGCCTCGTCCGACTCGTCTTCCTCATCTTCCGATTGTCCTAAGGATGTAAGGACTGACAGGCCCTCTTGGGCCTCTATGTCATCGAAGATGTAGGGTGATGCAGGCTCAGAGCTGTACTCGTTCCTAATGATCTCGCAGACTGACTCATGTACTGGATCATCTTCAAAGGAGATGGACATATCGGTGCTGGCTGGGTTCTGTCTCCATGGCCCAACTAAGTCTACATGTGCACTGTCTGTTTCGATCGAAGAGTACTCGGTGCTGGATTCGGAGTCCGGTCTCTGCCATCTGGTCTGCTTCATCTCTAGTTCCTCATCTCCGCCTGGAGTTTGGAACTGAATCTTCCCATTCTTATAATCGAATAAGGCCCCTGCTGTTCTAAGGAAGGGCCTACCCAAGATAATCTGGGAATCTCTCCAATTACGAGGGGTCTCCATATCAAGGACAGTGAAGTCCACCAGGTATTCCTGACCCTCGACTTTGATCACAATGTTCCTTAATTCTCCTTGGGACCTCTTAGTGGATTTATCTGCAAACTGCAGAATAGCTCTAGATTTCCTAAGAGGTCCGAGATCAAGCCGCTCATAGAGGGCTGTGGGCATCAAATTGATCGAGGAACCATTGTCAAGGAGAGTGCGTGCAAACGCGATGTCATCAACATGACTCACTACATAGTGTGCACCCATGTCTCTTCGTTTCCGAGGAAACGAGTTCTTTATTGCACAAGTCGTGGCTACTGATAGAACGTGTTTCTCAACACGGCTTTTGGTCTTCCTGCTAACCCTAGTAGGTGTGCATCGCACCTTAAGGTATTTCTGGAATGCAGGGGTCATTTCCACGAACTTGTCGAAAGGGATTGTGACCTTGATATGTTTGTTACAAAATTCAGCCATCTCAGGGTCATCTTTTTGGATTTTTGTGTTTTTCTTCTTCCCACCCTTAAGAGCTTGGGGGAAAGGGATTATTAACTCAGGATCTGGAACTGAAATATTTTCATTAGAAACTGAAACTGAGTTCTGGACAGGACTCTGACTCGGACTTTTGTACAGACTCTGATGCTGACTCTGACGAAAGGGAAAATGCTTGGGCGAAACCGGTGATGCGTCTTCCGCTTCTTCTGACTGGTCCTCCTCAGATGGAGGTGCGGGCTCATCGGTGCCGTCGGACTCCAGGTGGATGCGGGGGTGCTGCTTCGAGGACTCAGATGTCCTCTTCTTCTGCTTGCGGTGGTGGTGGTGATGCTCCTCTTCCTCCTCCTCCGAATTCTCCTCAGGTCGAACTTCGGAGGTTCCTTCCTGTTGTGCCCGTGCCCGATCAGGTATGGTCACGGTCCTTCCGCTCCTGAGGGACATATGGTTAACATTATCATACGAAAGGATCTCATGTTCAGATAAATAATTATCTGAATAGTCTACCTGATCTCTAGGTCGGTTCTGGCCTTGGTGTATGCTGTTCGGGTTGGCCTGAACCTGTGCGGGAAGTGGAGTCCTTGGCGCCGTTTGTTGGTCTTGAGCACGAGAGACCCGATTGATGTCGGTTCTCATGTCCAAGTAATCGTTCTGCATCTGCTGGACCCTATCAGACAGGGTCTGGATCGCCAAGGTGAGGGACTCCAACTCGGTGGGCTGGGCTGGCTGCTGCGTGGATGCCGTCCTGAACTGGCCCTGCTGGCCGTGCCGATACTGCTGCTGATGGGGTGGTGCTGGCCCCTGCTGGTAGGTTCGCTGCTGCGGCTGGTACCCCTGGTCTGGCCTGGACTGGTATCGCGGGATTGTGACGGGTCTGGTCTCCTGGTATACTGGGGTTGGGCGGTGTGCCTGATCCTTCCCCATCTCAATTTGCCGGACTAGTGGGTCACGGCTATACCAGAGCCCGTTGATCTCGTAGACGGGCGGAGGCTCCTCGTATGCTGTCTCAACTGGTGGGGGTGCTTGATGGTTCTGCTGGGTGTAAGTCTGATCCCAGCTGCTTTGAGACCCCGGTGCCTGTTCCTGTACAAGATGAACTCGATGTACAGGTACAGGTGGTGCAGAAGGGGTGGGTAGCTTCATCTTGGCTACCTTTTCAGAGAGTTCCTCCACCTTCTTGGGAAGGCTCGAAAGAGACTCCATCTCCGCGACTCGCTTGTGGATCTGTTCGACCATGGTGAGCTTGTCTGCAATCATCCCCATGCTGGGGATGAGGTCCTCTGTCAGATCAGCAACAGTCCTTTTAGTTGTCTCGTTGGATAGAATCGAGGGAGACAACTGATAGGCCCTTGTGGCCTGTGACCTGCCGGTTTCTGCCATCTGCTCCAGGATCTTCCATACGGCGTGTTCGTTCTTGTTCAGATAGCTTCCTCCGCAGGCGGCGCTGACTAACCCCTGCATCTCTGGGGTTAAGCCGCAGAACAAGGTCTGGACTAGGATCGCCTTTGAAATGCCGTGGCATGGGCATTTCTGCACTAAATCATTGAACCTGTCCCACGCCTCGTGGAACGGTTCGCAGGGTCCTTGGGCGAAGCTGGCAATCTTCGTACGCATCTGATTGGTTCTACTGAGTGGGTAGAACTTCTTCAGGAAGAGGTCCTTGAACTGCATCCAGGTAGTACAAACCACCCCTAGGTTCTTCAGCCAATGTGCAGCCTTATCTCCTAAGGCAAAAGGGGTGGCTTTCAGTCTGATATAGTCTTGGCCAACATTGGGATGGCTCAGATTATTACAGACTAGTTCGAAGTCACGGAGGAAGGTGTACGGCTCTTCGCTGAGGTTTCCGTTGAACTTCGGCAGCAGGCTAAGGAAGTGGGGCTTCAGCTCGAATGCCTGGTCGGGAACTGCAGGTGCTAGCCAATTCTGGATCTCGTTCTCCGCCGGGTTATATGTATCGACCATTGGCCGGTCGATTCCTTCTGCTACTATAATCTGCCCCATTCGTGCAGTAAGATCGGCATTCTTCTGTTCAGCTTCTGCCAGACGTCTAAGGATCTGTCTCATCTGGTCCTCGTCGGGCGGCATCCTTGGCGGCATTTCTCCCTCCAGTTCTGGGATATGGAAAATAGGTCCGGTGTTAGAGGGTAAATCAAGGAATGGATTACCGAGGCAATGGTCTTCCTCGGTACTCTCAGAGGAGATAAAAGGGTTGGTTTGAGGGTAACCACCCTGAGCAGGAGGGAACCAGGACTCAAGAGGGTCATGAGTCCTGGGTGGTCCAAAGTGCGTTTGGACCGAAAAAGACGAGTTATCTGGGGGACTCATAGAGGGATCAGTGAATTGTGTGTCGAGATCTCCCCATTGACTCATCTTGATAAGCGAGAAGAAGATAGGATTTTACTCCTACCTGAAGCAAGCAAGAAGAACAATCCAAGACCCTGGTTTTCACACTCAACACAGTGAAGGACTCAAATTGAGTCCAATTTATCTTGTAATTTTTAAGTGTGAATTTCAAGCAAATCTAGCAAGGATTACGCGGCCTAGAGGGAAGTCGGCTCAGAGCCGGATGCGTCTTCCCTGTTTATCCTGTCGTCTAAGATACCGCCGCTCCTTCCTTTCTTCGCTCCTATCCCAAGCCGAGGGATTCAGTGACCACGCCCCTATCTACCTGCAAGCAGGCGGAGGCTGACAAGGCCGGAACTTCACCCCGGGGGGTTACTGGCAGCTTGTCGCGAAGTACCGCAATTTCGCCCCTATCTACCTGAGACAGGCGGAGGCTACTTGGTACTAGTCAAAGAATCTGAAAGTATCCGGCTTGTGATATTTGCTAGGATCAGTCAGAACGATGATATGGAAGACGGGGATTTGGGCTCTACCTTAGGGTGTTCACACACACTCAGGTACCCTCACTCAGCCTGAAAACAAGGTCGGGGTTACTCTCCCGCAAACAATTTTCAGTTTTATTCCCTTTTTATTGTCAATACTGTTAGCAGTCCCAGTTTTAAAGTAGGTTATCACTGAAATTTAATCACCACAAAGCACGCCTATCGGACAGTCCCAATTTCCTTTAATTAAGTGAGAAAATCAGAGGGGGAAATCGAGAAAAGCCGATGCAAGTTAAAATCTATGATGCGTATGCTAAGTAGAGAATACTTACAGTGATCCCTTCGCTTGTCGATGCAGGATGCTATACAGAATTGAAAACTCTATCCTATATGCAAATGCAGGCGATAAAAGCCGCTCCTAGACAGGCAGTTCTATTAGCGTGAAGAACAGATTGATTTGAACTAAGTCCTGCGGTCTAAGTGCGTCTTTTAAATGTGTTGTGTGGTCCTATTGATTACGAGCACAAACAAGTCCTAGATTGGCTCGAGGAGCCGCTAGTGCAAGCTAAGTTACCAATCAACCACACAGCACACGGGACACGGTTTCCACTATTTTTACACGCGCGAGAACCCAAACGGGAACCGCTGGAAACGATGCAAAAGAAATAAAATAAAATGAAAATTACAAGGCCTCTCTTTCTCTCACACAATCTAAGTGCTAAGTCTTCGAAGCGTCGCCGACTCCTCGCGTTCCTCGCACAAAAATTAAGATAAGGTCAGAGAGTGACACAAAAATAAAATAAAGCAAAAATAAATGAGAGAAATAATTACAAGAACAACCGGGGGTCAGACTACCCGGGGGTTAGAAAATCAAACACTCAAAATGTGATGTAAATTAACCTAAGCCGTGCCTCCCCGGCAACGGCGCCATTTTGATAAGCCTCCCGCACCCTTAGTTAATCCGGTCAAATTAATGTCCAAATCAATTAATGATATTCGTTGCAGTCGGATACGAGGGATTAATCAAAAATCACTTAGCTATTAATGTTAAGTGATGTAGTTTTTTTTTACTTGGTGAAGTCCAAGGTCGATCTCAGGGAGGCATCTGTCTCCTTAGGTTGATTACATCAATTCACAAGTGCTCGAGATTCGGGGAACGATTTTTTTTTTTTTTTTTGGTCTTTTTAATTACTATGTAGACAATGCAGACAATCCTTAGCCAATTTCAAGTTAGATTTAATTGATATATCAAATTCAGTCCAAAAATTATGAAAATTGGCCAGAAGGTTGCTTATGATGAAAATGACCTACACTAATTTTTTTGGAATTTTTTGACTCAAAATGAATATTCTATGAATTAACTAAACAAACAGTGTGATTTTCAATGTTTAATTTTTAATAAATATCAAAACACAATATTTCTCGGAACTAAAATTATCCTAGGAAGGTCTAATGATCAGGAACCTAGGAAAATTGACAGAACTAAAAAAATGTTGTGAAATGAATTAATTAAAATTAATCAAAGGAAATCACTAAACTATTTATTCAGGCCTCGTTATGCGTGCAAATGATGTGAAATTTTTATGGGATGTTAAAAACAATGTCCTTAAGCTACTGTGATTTTTTTGGTGATTTTTGAAGGCACAGATAATTTACTAAAAATCAAATGGCATCTCTGGGCAAAATATGACTCAAATCAACCAATTAATTCATTAATAAATCAAGAAAACCAACAAAAATACAACACGTGTGCTAACAGGTAGAGGACAAAGTTCTCAACAATATGCAACTTTTAAAATTCAAAAATAATCAAAAATGCATGCTATGGACACGTGCAAACATAGGGGTCTAAATGCAATACTGAAAAATAAATGTTCAAGAAATAAACATGCTGACAGGGACTAAAGTGCAATTACCAAGACTATGCAGGACTTGAATGCAAATTCTCCACGAATCACGTGCGCCTCACGTGATGTCTGCTTCACAGGGACCTTTCTGCAATTTTGGAAACCTCCAGGGGTGTCGGTGCAATTTACCCAGGCCGCACGTGCTCCTCACGTGGGGCGGCCTAGGCTCGGAGGCGTCGGAGGCTCGGATCGAGGGTCGGGGCTTCTGGAGGCTCGGGTTAGCCTCGGATCTGCTTCGGGGGACCCGAGCCTAGGCTTGGGTGCCGAGGCTCGGATCGGGCGACGTGGCGGCCTGAGGGCCCTTGGATCTGGATGGATCCAAGGGTGGTAGGTGAAGACGCGTGGCAGCGGGTGGAGCGTCCGATCCTTGGTGCGATCGACGGTCGAGGACGAAGGCGGTGAAGAGACGCGTGGCGGGACGAGGGCCGTTCGATCAGAAGATCGAACGGTGGCTGCTGTTTCTCCTTCAACGCTCCTCCGCCGCCTGCGGAGGAGGGGCCTGTGCTCCGGTGAAGGGGGCTGACCTCCGCCTGCCTCGCTGAGCTCCGTCAGTGAGCTCTGTCAGCTCCCAGCTAGCTCGGAAGCAGCGGATGAGGACGGCGAAGCCTCCGGTGGTCTCGGATTGGCTGGAGGAGGGCTGGAGCACCTGGTCGATGAAGCTCGAAGAAGGATCCGATGAAGCTCCGGCCAATGATGATCGGGTACCTGCAAGGGTTATGTGGATAGCCGAAGCGTGCTGATACGATCGTGGAGAGGATGGCGTGGTCGGTGAGGCCTGCGGGTGCTTGAGGTGATCGGGCGAGGTGGCTCCGGACAAGCGGCGGAGCTGCTAGTCGACGATGGTCGAAGTGCGGTGAATGGCGAAGTGGAGAAGCCCGCGAGGATGCTAGCACCGTCGCGGAGCTCGTCGGGATGTCGAGGAGGTGTGGAGATGTCCGTGGAAGGCGAATAAAATCGGAGAAGATCGGAAGAAAAGAAGAGGATGATCGGAGAGGGGATGAAGGAGGTTACCTGGGGTTTGGGGCTCGGTTTTGAGCTCCAGGGGTCGTCGCTCCAGAGGTCGGTAAGCCTCGAGCTCGTGCAGCTACGCGGAGGGCGGCTGCGGCACGGCTGTGCACCGTGGATCTCGCCGGAGAAGAAGGTCCTTCGTCGCTCAACAATTCGGCCGCTTGCTGTCACCAAGAGGAAGCTTGGAGCTCGGGGTTCTTTCCTGGAGTGGCGGATGGGCTTGAATGTGGTCGGAGAGGGTGTATTTATAGGTCGAAGGTGGCGGCAGAGCTGGGTGAGTGGCGAGTTTCATGGAGGTGGTGGAGCGAGTGTGGCGGAGATGGTGATGTTCGAGGGTGTTGGCGAGGGAGAGGGAAGAGTGGGGAAGATCGTGGGAGAGTCAGTGGCCGGCGAGGGGGGCTGGAGTGCGGCCGAGAATAGAAAGGGGCGGCCCCTCCCGCAAGGCGGAGATCGTGGGAGAGAGGGGCTGCCCGAGGTAGGGGACGAAGTCCTGGCCGTTGGATCTTGTGATCCAACGGCCAGATGGAGGCGCGAAGCGGGCGGGTGAGATTAGATCTGGAGTGCCCAGATGAAGGGCTATGAGGGTGACACGTGGCGTGACGCGGGCGAAGTGCGAGCGGGCGGCTAGGATCGGGTCTAGGTGATTGATCTGAGGGTCACGATCCGCTGGAAGACGAGCGGTTGTGATGAAGGGATCGGGGGCGCGATCGGGCGGCCTAGAGGTCGCCACGTGGCTCGTTGAGGATGCGGCGCTAAGGAACGGTCCAGATGGAATGCGGGGTGGATCTGATGGCTGTAGAAGAGAGCGGACGTGGTCAGGCCTGGGCCGTTGGATCTGAGGTGCGATCCAACGGTGGAGGGCGCGGGCGGAGCAGACAAAGGGCAGCGGGCCGCGTGGCGCAATCAGAGGGCGCCACGTGGCCTGCTGTGAGTGGTCGAAGGGAAAGACACGTGTAGAAAGAGGAGGAGGCCGAATTTGGAAAAACTCAAAACATGAAAGTTGTAGATCTTGATGAGATCTACAAGTTTCATGTTGACCAAAGACGGAGATGAGGTCAAATATGATACATAAATACAAAGTTACATAAATATACATATGTAGTATACAAAATGACCCAAAAACCCAAGTTCCTCATACAAGCTCCAATTTCAATGAAATTAGTCTCATTTTGAAGGTCTTTTGATATGTAGTATTCTAAGAGTGAGTAGACCTAAGTAGGAGTTTGTATGCGGGCTTTATGTGTGTTTTAATGTACAAGGGTGCTCAGGGTATTTAGGCTCTTTTACAAGGGTGATTTGTGGCTTTCTTCCCTATATTCTTAAGGAGTATATACATATATTATAGAGAAGGAGTTATTTGATGAAGAGGTCTTTTACAGGTGATTTTTGGCTTCTTATTTAAATGCAGATGAGCTCCTAAAATGCATGAATTATGGATGCATGCATGAATGCTATTTATGCAAGATAAAGGGAAATATGCCTCTATTTTCTCGGGAACAAGGCTCTATTTTTGACTTTTGATGTGATGAATCACAGATTCATCATCGGCCATGGCTATCCTAGGGTTGTAGCTTTCTTTGTTTGGGGTTTTTTTTTATTTGTTTTGTTTTGTGGTTTTCTCTTTTTTTTTTGTTCTCTTTTTTTTTATATGCAATGAATAAACGGGATGCAGACGAAATGCAGAATCGTGAGGCTTTGATACCAAATTGACGCAACCTAAGTGTTCAATAACCTAAATGATGAGTCGAGCAATGGAATTATTGAAACAAAACGACGAATGAACAAAAAAAATGATGCACGACAGGCCAAAATCAGCAACAATAATGGTCAAGTATTCGCGTTTTAGCACCGATTGTGATCCACAAAAGTTAGGGCAAGTAGATGAGTTACGAGGATTAGGAAATTTATCGCAATATTGCACGACTAGGGGTCTCAACGATTCACCAAACCAAATCAACAATATAACAGGCCACAACTAATATAATGCAGAGGAATTTAAATGGTGGAATTATCGCTCATACCACAACCAACAAGGGGAGGGCGGCACGCTTCAGATCTGATCTTCGATGGCAGGAGGGGCACGGGTCAACGTCACGGCACTTGGGGTCGCTTTCGCGGTAAACCAGGAGGCGGCGGCGACCCTAGATGGTTGGCGGTTGCTGGGCGGTGAGATTCGGTGGTGGCGGCCTGTGAATAGGCTGCAGTGCGGGCAGGGGAGGCGTTTGCGTGGGGCGGCGCAGGAGAGTCGCCGGCGGAGGGCCGGGCGCAGTTGGTAGGGCGAGGCGGGATGAGTGGTTGGCGGAGGGGAGTCGGGGGAAGGGTGGAGAGCGTCGAGGCAGCGCAGAGGAGGGCGGTGTCGCGCGGTGAGGAGGGGAGGGCGCGGCGATGTGGGGGGAAGGCGGCGATGGGGCTGCAGGCGAGGGCAGCTCGCGGGAGGGGTGGAGTCGGCAGGCGGCGCAGGGGCGCAGAAGACCTGGTGCGCGCGATCGGAGTAGAGGGGGGAGGTGGTGGAAGAAGAGAAAGGAGGGGAGGGAGGCGGCGCCCGAGTGGGGAGAGGGAGAGGGATAGAAGGCGGCGGGGGCAGATAGGGTTCGGGGGAGAAAGGGGTCGGGGAGAGAGAACGCGGGTCGAGAGAGAGAGAGAGAGAGAGAGAGAGAGAGAGAGAGAAGGAAAATTAGGGGTGGGGAAAAAAATTATTCTCAATTCAACTTAACTTCTCAATTACAAAGGGGACCCTTTTATAGAGGCTATTCCCCCTTAAAAGGAGCAACAAATCCCTAAAATTAGGGAAGAAGAAATCAAAAGAAAAATATAAAAAGAGGCCTTTTATAATGAGCCTTTTACATGGGAACAAAACAAATACTAAATAGAATAAATAACACAAATGTTCATAAAAATGGCTATCATGCTGCATCATCCATCGTGCTCCATCCGCCCACATTAATTGCACTATGCCCTTCGTTCAATCCACCTTCGCTCTCCGTCCTCATTGGCATCCACTGTTGATCTCCTCTACCAACATCAACAGTCCTATTTCTGTGGTATATTAGTATGCGACTATTGTGCGTCTTAAAAATCTGAAGCAAACCGCGTATGCTTGTACAGCTCCCTGATGTACATTAGTATGATATTTTTGTGCAGATTTCTAAAATTACACGAATATCATTCAGAAAGTATCTATAACTCAAATGAAATCAGTACATGCTTAAGAATGTGTTTCTGTGCTTTTGATTCTTTGTTTGACAATCACAGATTAAGGTATAAGTAGACTGCGTTGAAGGATAATAAATGCTATTGCTGTAGAAGAAACAACATGTTAACATTGTTAAGTTAGAATCACAACACTAATATTCTGAAGAAATCCATTGGATACATGAATGTCCAATAAACATAGACTTTCGTATATTTGGGAGTAACCTGAATAAGTATTTGGCCCTTTTTTCTAGAAATCAAAAGTGAGGTTATAACTATTTGCATTTATTTGCTAAATGTTATATTCCTGAATATAAACCCAAGTCTAATCATTTCATTAGGAAATAGTATCTAATATTTTGAAACCTGGAAAATCTTGAGTTAAGAATACATTGTGCTTCTGTTTCATAGCCAGAACGATAGCTTCAATTTACTGTATCTCCAACCAATCAAGTTTTATTTGTAGTCTGAACAAGGAAATGATTCAGAATATAAACACCGATTGGTTCAGGTGTTGCAATAAATAATTACAAACAGCAATGGGTTAAATAAAACTAGAGTTCTGGTTTATATGGTCCTAAGAAGGTTGCTTAGATTTCTACAGTTTTATGTTTACCTTGTACAAAAAATAGTATCCAAAGTATAAAAACAGAGAGAATTTGAATCCTCAGGGGAAAATAGATATAGACCTAATTTCAACGTAAGACTTTGAGGGACTGATCTCATCCAAAAATTAGGGTTACCAGGTCCAGCGTTTAAAACCTAGGGTTGCCAAAAACTACGACAAAGGAAATGGAGTGGAGTACTTGAAGATCTGGCGACGGTTGGCGGCGGATCTCCTCGATGTAGAAGGACTCGTGGCGGCTGGCCACGGATCTCCTTGATGGAGGCAACCAAACGACAGTGAAATCGTCGCAAATCACCATTGCGTCGCGCACAAGAGACAGAGGATCGCCGATGGAGATCGACCTCGATCTCAAGGATGTGGGCGAGAAAGGGGAGGAGAGGGGTTATTCAACGGCGGCGGCGGAGAAAATGTTGGAATGGAGAATAAGGTTTTGGATGGGAAGCGGAATAGGGTTTTTTCATAAAGGGAGGAGGGATCGATGCTTTGTTGTAGTCATGTTTAAGTGAGATTTACACGACGGATTTAGGTGGCAAAATTCTGTCGCTATGAATCTGTCGTCTAAATTCCGTCGACAAAACTAAGTTCGATATGGCGTGCGATCTTTTGCTTCAGCCCCTCTTTGAGCTTTTTATAAAAAACCTAATCTTTCTTTCCTCTGCTCTTTTTTATGAACGATATTGATTGGCTTGCTTAAAAAGACGAGTAAGTGTAGTTGGAGTGGTCATTAAATATGCAATAGCTGAAAAATCATTATTTTTCTGGTATAAATTATAACTTGAAATGAACCTATACCATGAATTATGGAGCACGCATAGGCAACCTCTGTTCGAGGGAGCCCTATCTTCTCTATTGCCTGAAAACCTCAAAATCATCAAGCTGACCCTTTAGGTCTTGCAGCAGTGACCGCCAATGTAGCCTCGAAGCCCTTCCTTCGTACATAACTTCCTTTGGGGAAGATTCTCTAGACCTCTATCTAATTTAGTTTGAAACTTCGGCTAGTGGCCCTCTGACCTCTTTCAATGCAAATATTGATGGTCACTTGAAACAAAAAAGTAAGATGAGTTAGAAAAAACGTAATTATGATTCAACCAACAACATGAGAATATTTACATATAACAAGTAATCTCAAAATTCATCACTATATCTTATAATGCTAAATTTACAATGGCAAATAGTATTCGTTAAAAATAAATATTAATATTTTATAGCACCCTAACATAGTCCCACATCACATATTCATTAAGTGTGAAAGTGAGCCATAAGTGGTGGGTATTACTACTTGGTACGATGGGCCTAAGAATGTTGGGTGGTTGTTAATGGGTTCAACTGGACTCGAGTAGGAATTTTGGGTGATTGTTAATGGGTTTACCTGGATTCGAGCCCAATAAATTGTCAAGGTTAGTCTTCCCTGATAACAGTCCTGAAATCTAAGCCCATGATATTACAAATGGTAACAAAGCAACTTCTCTTTAGTGGTAGAAAGGACCACTTGAGAGGAGGGCCGCCCCTACAAAGAGATAGGAGAAAAAAGCTACTCAAAGCGTGCAGTCACTACTATTACTAAGAGTAAGCAATGGGTCATATATCGTAATAAGGGTGTTACTAGTATGAGTGAGGGACGTTGGGATACCTCAACATAGTCCCACATCGTATATTCACGAACTATAGGGCCTATTTGATAACTGGATTTGGTTGAAGTATCCTCCTATGAATAGTAATTATTTGGAAGGTTGAGAGGATTAGAATGATGGATGTGACATTGATTATGTACTATATGAACTTTTTTGGTAATTATAATGTTTTTTATGTTAATTTTTTATTTGAACGTGGTTAAAAAGTAATATAACAAAGAAATTGTATGGTCCATACAATTAATTCCAACCCAGGAATGCATGGATATAGCATGAGGTAAGCTAAGTGATAAACACTAAAATCGAGGGATCTAAAATGAGCTAGGCGAGGACTCAGTCATTGTGACGACCTCTAAACAATCATGTTCAATCAACAATCAACCCACATAATGTATAGATAATTAATGCAACCAGTGTAAATAAAAATTTATTATACCCTGTAATAGATTGATAGTGGACAACTACAATAGGGGTCTAACACAGGAAAAGATAGAGGACATATAATCGAAATTTGGCTAAATAAGACAATAAATGATTTTGGGTATTTTCAGGGATTTCAATATTTTTGTAAGTTTTTATTGGATTTAATATTTTTATTTTCTTTTATATTTTCTAATTTTTAATCTCCTTTTCTTTTTAAAATAATAATATAGGAATATATATATATAATATAGGTTAATATTTTTATAAGTACAATTAAATATAATCAAAAATTGCAAAATAAAATGTTTTTTGTTTTTCTACTATTTTTGCGATTTTTTAGATTTTTTTGCTAATTTTTAGGTATTTTAAAAGTCCAAGATATCCCAAATTAGTGATTAAATAAATAAGTTGAATTGTTTTGGTATTAAAAATATTGATAAAGTCTAAAATTTTCAAAACTATTTTTAATTAATAATATATAATAAAAAGAAAATTCGTAGACAAAACAAACATTTTGGAAAAATAAATTTTTAATATTTTATAAGGATTTTGGAGCTTTTTCATTTTAGTTAATTTCTTTTTTAGAGATTTTTTTGGTATGGAGAAGTAAATAATATAATCAATGAAATATAATTTTTTTCAAAATTTTTCAAAAAGGTTTATATTTTCTGCATTTTTAAATGCAAACATGGATAAAAACATGTTATTTTGATTTTTAAGAAATAGGGAAAATGTCTAAAATGCAAAAAAAAAATAAAATTATAGCATGAAAGTCTATGCGAGCAGCCACCTAATCCTATTTCACGGATGGTATTTTTAATAAATGGAAAACATGCATAAAAATTGAACAAGCACGGGTATATTAGTAAATAAAAATAAAGGTAGTGGCTAATATACAAATAACCCAAAAGTTTTCAAATAATATTTAAAATTGAAGCACTAAAATGAAATTACAAAACCATGTAGAGGTTAATGTGCAAAATGCCCACCTTACATGGGACTGCATGTGAGGGAACTGTCAAGGACTAGAATGTAATATGCAACAAATTTCTAAGGCACTTGCAAATGTTACAAAATATTTACAACTGAGACTGGAAATTAAAATACTAAATAATAATATCCAGAAAAAGATAGTGTTGGATGTGCAATTACCCCATAAAATAAGCACGATCTTATGGTTGAGAGATCTTCAATTGACGTGTGGCGGCACAAGGTGGTGAGATGATGTTTCGTCAATCAAGCGCTGGGATTAATCTCGATTGGATATCCTACGGTGGTTTCTTCACTTGATGGGATGGCAACTGGAGACCAGGGTGATCGATCGTTGATCCAACGGCGGAGAGGTAACCTACAATAACTGGCGACGAACTTAGTTGCGGTGAGTTTCGATTGGCATGATCTCCTTCCTTTGTCATCGTTTTGACCTGTAGAAGGGTCCTACATGTCCTTGGGAGGAACCCAGATCAGATGGTGTAAGCAAAATGACTCGAGGCACTTCAGTGATGCCTGGCGACATTCAAGACCTAGAGTTGCAAAACCAACCTCAAAGTCCCCTACAAAGGCATAGTTTTTCATTATTTTCTATAGGAATGTGTTAGTGACAAAAAGCCAAAGCTCAGGGGATCTTTAGGTGGCGGATGTGAGGCGTTAACGACTCGAGTGATGGTCTCTGATGAAGGGTGGAGAGGGAGACCCGGATCTCTTGATCTGAGCAAGACAAGGGTGAACGAGGTATGTGGGGTATTTAGCAGATGAAGGGGGAGCTGAGGAAGGTGATTTGGTCGTCGGGGGGTAGACTAGAGTTAATGCATACCTAAAAGATTTGGATTGTATTCAATACGTAAAAAAGTACAAATTGATTAAATTATTGTGATAATCAAACAAAGAAATTATTGCAATCTGAAGTCTCAAATGTTAGTTGTTGTTGTTCATATCATTGTTCGTTGAATCGGGCATAACGCATACCTAAAATATTTAGATTATATTCAATACATAAAAAAGTAAAAACTAAATTGAATTATTATGATAATAAGATAAAGATATCATTGCAGCCTGAAGTTTCATATGTTGGTTGTTGTTGTTGTTGAGAACATTCCCCGCCATATACCGCATAGCTCATACCTAAAGGGATTTACATCATATAATTAAAAAATGAGTTGACCAAAAGAGAACTAACTAAACCTAAAGACTTAACAAAATATGATGCTCCTAAGGTATGCAGCTCTTGTCGTGGCATGTACGACTGGTCATAGTGATGGGATGGATACATCAAATAGAACATGTTGATTGTGTAATCAAGATACGTAATTGTATCTTAAACTTTTGCCTTCATAGTCAACAACAAATCTATTGATCATCTAATTTCATCCACAGACTGTTCCTTCCTTGCAGAATAATATCTACATATTTAATTTATGATTCAATGAACTAATAGAATATAGTAAAATTAAAGATAATTACATGCAACATATCATATGTTTTTCTATTGACCCATGAGGTTGGTAGGCTATTTTAGGAGGTGGAATCTGCTTCTGGATCCACATTCTTGTTATGCTCCAGTATCATTGCATGTACTCATCATCGTTTACATCTGTATACTCAAGGGCTGACAATTTTTCTCTATCTTCCCATCGACCTACGTATTGTCGATGTAGAATAGACCAATCTCGGATGTCATTGCTTCATATTTTATTATGTCAAGGGACAGCTTATATCCTCTCAACGGAGACTGAGATATGTTTTCACTTCCCAAATTGATGCATAACACGATCTAGTTAATGCATAGGGATAACATCATAACATATCAATTGTACTCTATTCATCCAAATAGGTTTCCCAGTTCTACAAAGCACATGCAGTTGTGTGATTTCTTCATCGATATAGGGTGTCTAATTTATCTACAGTAAAGAAAAAAGTCATGTAATCATTGTAATGAACGTGTACTTTATTTCAATATTTACTTGAAGAGCCTTCTATGTATCCGACTCGTTACGGTAAAATACCAGCATCGCAGTCTGCACATCTTCCTTGAAACTTTGCACACTAATTCATTTTAAGGCCAATGATCCACCTCATATCCTCGTATAATCTCTTATAACCGACCTTCTTATGCGTGCGTGCTCCCATGCCCAACCCTATACGTTATCAATGTTAATCGAAATAAATCGCGATAATGAGATGTGTAGTATCGTGCATACCTGTAGAACTATGAAAAAAACTATAAATTCTGGTTGTGCATGTCTTTGGACCCCTATTCAGCTCAAAGTACATGTGTGTTAAAGCAACATCACCCAAGCAAATTGAGCACATTCTTCCAATTCACGTAAATTGAGCAAGTACCTATTTGAATAAATGAAGCATTTTTAATGAGTAGTCAATAACTAAATTGTGACCTTGATATTAAGGATTGCATATGCTTACCTAAGAGGCACCATATCTCCGTTGCTATCTGCGAGAATGACGAATCTCTATTTCACCACATTATTCTATCATTTTGGCTTTAAAAACCCTAGTTAATGCATTTAAATACCTCTAATTTAGACAAATTAACATCCATGCTTTGTTGTATAAATATTGTATAAAATATTATTTTTAATGCCAAAATTATAGAACAAAGAAAAGAATAAAATACCAAGGGTATTTTATGACCCTAAACCCCGAGATCTAGGCATCTCGATGACTAAATCGACAAGGAATAAAGTATGAGGAGATAAGGGCCATTGAAACAATAAAAATCCCAATTATTAATTCCTTATTTATTCATTTTTGGGACCTGTTTTATTTTCTACTTTTTATATCTCAAATAAATAAACTTTGCACATGAAAGTTATAGATAATAAGACATATAAAAATACCAAATTGATTTCATACAAAAATAATTTACAGAGCAAAAATTACACTCTGAATAAGATTCCAAAATCTTAACTTTCCAGACTAATATCTCTCAAATAAAAACTCAAAATATATCAAAATCAATTTATATAACTTTTAATAATATATTTAACGAAGATGGTTTCATATTTTTTGGAGTTAAGATGTGAAATTTAGGTTTTGGACTCCTATTATATAATATACCTTATTAAAATAATCATTTTATTTATTCTTTATTATTTTTATAATTTTATCTTTTATAAATTTATAAATATTATTTATAGTTGTAAATATTAAAACTAGAATGAAATAAGAAATAAAACATTAAAATAAAATGAAATACAAAAAATATATAGATGAATATACAATAACTACACCTATATGATAAATGTACCTATTTATTTAAGTGTAAATATTACTTCCAAAAAATAACAAATTATATTTATGTATATAAAAATAAGTTATAATTATATAAAAATAAAATAAGAAAATAAATTAAAAATACAAAATAAAAGTAAAATAATCTAAAACATAGATAAATATACCTACAATTAAACCATAAAAACTAACTTGTAACTAATAAACTCTAAAAATTTAAAAAATAAATTTCTTTAGAAAATAATAAACAAATTTTATTTTATACTAAAAATATTTAAATTATTTAGTTTTATTTTTGAATTTCCAATTCTTTTGGGCTAGGTTTTTTCTGGTTTGTCCATGTGGACCAACCAGAGCTCCCGGTATGTTGACCGTAGGTCAACTGCCATACCTAGTACCCTTAGCTCTCACACCTCATTTTGACCCCATGTTCTTCGATTTTTATGGCTCGTTCCTTGCATTTTTTGGGGAAGAATCCTTCTTGACTATTACTCCTCAATCATCCCTCTTTCACGCTAGGGTGAAACCTCGATTTGTGGACCACTGGTCACTGCCCATTCCTCGTTCTTTGAAGCATGTCTGCCATCCTGTAAAAAAACATATCCGAGCTCCTCCTTCGAATTTGAGTCCCTCTTAGACACTCTTTCTCTTCCTTCTTGCACTTAAACGACCGAGGATGGTGACAACATCCACGTCGTGCACCTAGGGTGATTAAAGGAGCGGTCTTGGGTGGATTCCCCGATCTCCGTCCTCCATCACCGTCGAGGTGCCACTTCCTGGTCGCCGGCCAGTTAAGGTCCATTTCATATGCTTTTTAGATTGATTTTAGGATAAGCTTTATGTTGGACATGCGAGCCCACAGCGAGCCATTATGCAATAAATGTTAGCAAATATCATTCCTTGATCTGAAATGAAGAATAACTAATTTGCATAATAGGCCCCTTAGTACAATTAGGGTTATGTACCATGGCCATCTTAATGATCATACAGTTGTTGATTCAACTATTGAATCATAGAGGCTGGTGCTTGGATGAATATCTAAAGGGTTAGATTGAGGACTCATCAAGCATCGTCAAATGATTGTTAAGAGATGATCTCCAGCCTGAGTAGGAGATGCAATCCTTTCTCATAAAGGTTGATATCTAACGGACTTCTTGATGCAGGTCCTCTACATAGGAATAGAGATTTGAAGGTGTTAGATAAGTTACGTCAAAGAGTTAACTTAACAAGATCAAGATAACCAAAGTCCTATATCGTATGATGTCACGACATAGGCACGCATCCTCTGACCGGAGACAGATGTGTTATTATGTATCTGAGTATGTACATTTGGCAGACCAATAGGTTGATGACCTAATCAAGGTCTATATACCGGCATGCTGGTGTGCATGTAATGGCATATGAGTAATACTATCTTTCAAAGGGATCATACAGGTTCAATTACTGAACCGGAAGACATGAACTCACTCATGAGATATTGGGAAGGATCAAATTATGTGCATGGTCATCTCGCTTTGGAAAATTGCATGAATTTGTAGGTATGATATATACTTTTGGAAAGTATATGATCCAGACCTAGGTATGATATATGCTTTTGAAAAGTATATGATCGATACCGACTCCCAATGATCGAATGAGAAACTTAATAATAAAACCATGAAGTAGATAATGTAAAAGAGATCTAATACTTCGGGTTTATTCTGAGTCTTCCAGTATGGAGAATGTACAGGTATTGGGAATACCTGAGGGTGATGTGATCATAAACGATTGTATAACCATGACGCTTCCATTCCTAGGGAGCGATGAAACGGGTCTGGATTTTAGTGACTCCTCTCAGTAGAGAAGTAATCTAATTTTGGTCCAATTGTTGGACATTTGATCTGAATGTGATTCAGATGCAATGAGAAGATTAGATTTGCGGTCTTGATTTAATCAAGCATCTATGGGAGTCCCGAGATATGTATTTTAGATTTGATCTCAATATCCAAGTCACTATATGTGGAACAATACAATCGCCATTTCCTTATCTCCAAGTATCCATGGAGAAAGCGCATTATCCTTGAAAGAGTTCATGGATAATTTCATTGTTGATATGTGTATCCAAGAATTGAGAAAATTGATAATTAAATGTGATTTAATTATCATGAATAATATGAATTTGATTCATATTATAAGGACAGTTATCTGAGATAATTAAATGTGATTTAATTATCAAAGATGTGAATAATGTGAGTGTGATTTATATTATTTGGGAACATGAGAATAGAGATCCAAGATGATTAAATGTGATTTAATTATCATGGATATGAATAATGTGGATAGCACTATCCATATTAAGCATATATATTATAAATGTGATTTATAATATATAAGAGAGAGCTATTTGTAATTTACATTTGTTAGTTAAATGTTAATGTGAATTGGATTCACATTGAACAATTATTTGAAAATGTAATTCACATTTTATTTTGGGTTATGAATGTGATTCACAATTATCCAATGGAAATATTGCAATATTTACAAAATAATTATGAATTATTTTTGTAGAATAATTTACAACAAGTGTTGTTGGAAATCTTGGAGATTTTCGTGGAATAATGTAATCTCATGAGATTACATGAGATTGCCACCAACTTATGTAAGGAGGCAATCTTCATTCCATAATCTCCATGTTTGATTGATTTAATTTTAGGATTGAATTATATTGATTTATCAACATATCTTTAATCTAACTAACTTAATTGTTGTTGGTTTTTTACCAACAAAATCTTGGCCACTAAAAGGAAACACAAATCAATGTGAGTCATTGGATTTGTGTTGCCCATGGATTGAGATCGATGGATCCCAAAATATTATAAAAGGAGAAGCATCCCTTTCTCTTCTTGGTTACAACAACACAATGAGAACATAAGGCTCTCTCTCTCATTCTCGACACTCCCTCTCTCTTTCTCTCATGTGGGCGTCCACCATGGATGCCCTAGAGAGAGTCTCCATTGCCGAAGCATCATCGTTATGCTGCCCGATCGTTTGCTCATGGATCTCCGTCTCCTTCGGTGCGTCTCGCTCGTGAAGAAGACGATGTATCTCGAGGGACGAGATCAGGAGATTCGTTGCTTGGATCGTCAACATGGATTGTGAGGAGCACGTGTTTCATCAAGACGCTCACAAGCGTCTCCTCCATCGAATCGCACTTGAGACATGAGGTTTCTTCATTTAGAGACTCGATCGCAAACACGCTTCAAGAGGTAATACTATTACTTGTTTGTGGTTTAGACAAAATGATCCGAGAAGTGTTCTTGGATCATGTGGTTTTGTCGCATGAAAAATTTTAATTCCCGTTGCCTCGAGTAACTAGTGCGACTAGTTGCTCCCAATCGCATACGATGCGATCCTCACGCTTCCGTGATGTGCTTAAGGATCTTATCATATCCTTCAAGTGATATCAGAGCCAGGTCGGGGGTCTTGGATGCAATCCATTAACCTAGGAAGACTTGGGTTCATTACGGTTTGCGAAAGTTTTATCGCATTTCAATTTTCGCATCTTTGTTTTGTGACTATTTTCCGTCCTGTTTAAGTTATTTAAACACAAAAATAATAATTGTATTTTGTTCCCCATTAAATAAGGAAATCATAGGATCTGAGTTTACGTAATTTGGATTCATTATCTCGAGATATGATCATTTGAATGAACATGTATCCACAATTTCGAGGACTATGAATCTTAACGTAATTAAAGAGTTAATTGCAGTTTTGAAATGCCTTGAAATACGTGTAAGTCACTTGGATTATGTTGTAAATCAAATTAGCAAAATTTGTGAACTTATTTTGCTTAATTTGGATTTAAATTGATTGAGATATGGTATTTTTAGAAAGTGAGGGTCACTACTGGAATTACTTTCCTAATCAAGAACCTAGTGATTGTCATTTAAGAAATTAGTGAAATTAAATGGTTTAATTTCTTGAAATAATTATGGATAAATTTGTGAAATATTTTAAGATAATTATTTTCTTAAATGACATTGTCCAAACCAATTATTGATTAGATGTGATCTAGATCACAAAATTGGTTACATGATCTACATGATCTACATTCCAACAAACACGTTACTTGAATAGGATTTGGGATTTGTTTAGCAAATCCCATTATAATGCTAGTCAAAATGATTTTGATTATTATTATTATATGATATAATTTCGGTTGAAAAACCGATGATCATCTCAAGTACAAAGTGATCTACTTTGCATTATCCTTTCCCGAGGCGGATATGGTGTCTAGTCGGGGAGCGTTGGGGTAGCAGGTTGCACCGTGTACTGTCTGTCCCACTCCCGTCGGTACTGGTCATGACAACGGGTAGGGTTGCTATAATGCTTAAGAAATCATGATGTATTTCTAATCATTAAAATTCGAAGTAATACGTATTTGAGATAATACTATAATTCAAGTAACAACTAAGAATATTTGTTGGATATTAATTGGATCATTAATTTAATATGATTAGATTAATTGGAATCCAATTAAAATTAAGATACTCTATTATAAATAGATGTGCTATTTTCCTTGTAAGAATTAATCGTAATGAACATAATTCATAATGATTAATTAGAATTTGGATATGATATGGAGGATCACATAAGTGACATCCATGATCCCCATCAAGGGGAAGGGTTCCATCGCCAGATATTGTATGTAGGAGACGCATGTACGAAGTGACAGCTCATGCATACATTACATTTAGATCGGGCTCTTCGTTTCTCAAAAGAGTAAGGACGTTTGCGTAGTGACACCAATATCGGATCCTCATATTATTAGGGTGATATTGGATTGCGCATAGCGAGTTGTATTCCTGTTGACGGTTGGTTCAATTAATGACGGGTCAACATCGCCTTAGGGGTGGTGGACCTGGGTGTTAAAGACCGAATTGGGAGGTGCAAGTTGGACTTGTAAGGCGGAATGTGTTACCTCTTCTTTTTATCTGAGTAACAGGTTCTCATATTATTGATATGTAACAAAGATAAGGAAGGAGATCCCAGATCTTGCTGAGATATAATGGTAAGTATATCTCTCACGTTGAAAGTGATTAAGGGAATGGACTTTCATTGTTGAAAAGGCAAGACAACTTTGATATAAAAACTCCTAAATCAAAGTAAAATATGTATACACACACACACACACACTTATGCAAATTTCTTATTTCAGATAATCCTTCGTTAAACCCACTCAATTCTATACTCAATAATAACCAGTAAAATATCATGGATTGGACTCATGATCCAGATATTGTGCTTGCAGTTAGACACATAATGTATATGATTGTAACGTGCAAATTTACTAATAATAATGAGGAATGACAATTAAATAGACAATAGGACTCCAACCTTAGGGTTTGTATGGTTCTATAGTCTTGATCTTCCATGTAATGTACTTTGGAAGTGACATGTCGATGATGATCGCAATTGTCAAATAATCCTTATAAAAACTTAAGAAGATGTTCTGGCATACATATGTGCTCTCGACATTTAATCATGAATGACATAGTTCTCTGCATCATGCAGAATGGTGGCTCTATAAGAGATGATGTATTCAAATTGTTTGAGTACCCGCCTGGACAAAAAGTCTTTAAGAGTTGAGATGTATGAAGATACAATGAGTGTCATCATTCTACTATTTATACTCTAGTCATTTATGAAGTTTCATAATATTCATATTGTATGAATTAAATGAAGCATATATAAATGTTGAAGTGCTCTTATATTGAAATCTTTTGAATTCAACATAAGAAATTCTTTGTCTTGAACAATGGTTGTTTATAGATGAAGAGAGCACAGTGGAAGCGTGGGTCGGACCCATGTGAGAAGGAAAGTCAAAGAGTTGATTGTACTTCTGTGACTTCCATATGACATCCAAAGAGTTGATACTGCAATAAGTTGATGTGTTGATAGTATGACTATCAAGTCTGTCTAGAATTCTTAGTGAAGGACTCAGATAGAGCATCAGAACAATCTACATTTAATCATTGAAGAGGACTTTGTTATAAGATAAGATTAAAGTCTAATAATTGTATCTCAATTTTCTAACAACACTTGCAATGTGTTGCACATGTATTAGAAGAGTGGAATTTGATCTTCAGGTTTAATAGTCATCTACATGGATATTAGTGCAATTGTTGCAACAATCTCTATTGGATTGATAGACTACATAATTTCAGTGGGAGAGATCTTAGTCTTAGAGAATGTCTATATGACCGGGATATTAGAATACACTCATAGTTTATTTCCAAGTGTTGGAAATAAACATGAATTCTAGAATGGACCTATCATAGAGAGTTATGATGGATATATTTCAGATAGTAATCTAACATCTAGTGGACTCTACTAAATTAGAGAATTAATGAACGGTTCATTAGATTTCTAATATAGAAAATTAAACATTTAAAGATCAATAGGAGGATGAAGATCATTTGATAATGATTTGACATCAAACCTTGGACATATGTCTGTTGATGAGATCAATAGATTAATGAGAGATGACTCTTTATATTGTCTATAAGTTCAAATCTTACATACTTATGAATATTGTATTCAAAAGTAAAAATGTCCAATACACCCTTCCTTGGGAATGGTGTAAGATGTCGAGGTATTCAAGATCTCATGCATATTGATGTATGCGGATCATCTATATCATGATAAACATTAATGATATGTGATATCATTAGATGATTACTTATGATCTTCTCTTCACCCAAGAAACCTTTGAAATGTTCAAAGATTTCATTATTTTGGTTTAGAACCAAAGTTTGAAGGAAGACAAAATGAATTTGATCTAATCTAGGTAGCTTTGTACCTATTAGATGAATTCATGGTATACCTTATGGAGAAAGGAATATTATTCCTATCTCACTCCTCCAGATAAATCTAAACTCAAATAGAGTTTTAGGGAGATACAATTGATCATTTGTGACATGATCTTAATAATGATGATTTTTAGCATAATTACCTTATATTTCCATGTATATATGTAGTAGAGACTACAATATATATCCTTAATAAGGTTCCATGCAAGTAAGCTGGAATCTAGCACCTGAGAGTGTTGCTTCATTAGGAAAATAAAGGATGATGTTGGATACTGACTTTATGACCTTGAGATTCTTAAAAGATCTCATCTTTGAGAATGTGATTCTTAGAGGTAAAGACTCTTGAGAATCGTGATGAAAATGAAGTAAGGGAACTCATTTAATCTTGAGATGATAATGAGGTTCCTGAAATCGGAAACTAAAAAGGACAATTAAAGATGAAATATTAATACCTCTTCAAATAAGTTGAAGATGTATTCCATGTGTCAATTAAGTCTAACAATGATCGGACTTCATGTGATGAAGCTCCTGAGGATAGTGACACGGAAAGATGGGTGTTAGCAATAAAGTCTAAAGTAGACTTCATATACAAGTGTTGTATACAAATAGACTTCATATGACGAAGGAAAATGGCAGTGATTGAATTGCTCTTCAAGTGGAAATAAACCGTTGACAACATCCTTAAAACCAGGAAACCAATCACTAATACTGCAAATATCTCTCTGGTCAATGATTTCCCTTACCAAATTTAGAAACCATCTCTATACAGAAATATTCTCATTCTTCTCAACAATAGCAAATGTGAGTGGAATTAGACCATTATTCGCATCGATGGTTGTGGCCACACACATATGGCCATCGTATCAACCATATAAATGTGATCCATCAATACTTAAAACAGGTCGATAAAATCTAAATGCTCTGCAATATGAATCAAATGAATCAAACAATCTCTTAAAATGTACCTTCATCGTGCTTTTCACCTTGTTCTGTTTGAAACCATGTATAAGTTCTGAGATCGTGTCATTATAAAGTATGAATGAATTTATGAATATTATGATAAGATACATCCTCATTACCATAAATAATATCCATTGCATGTCTCCTTGCATTCGTAGCTGACATGTTATTAGTCTCCATCTGCAACTCACCTTTTATTTTACATATAATTGCACCCGGAGTCATACTAACTTGTGCTATAAATGAAGATAATACGTATTGTGCCACAAACACCGATGTGCATTAATGGTGTTTGAGTAAGAGCACAAGGTTTCTGCATGTGTGCTTTCCTACATACCCAGAAACATACCAGTCCCCACTGAATTTCTTCTCAGATGCATGCAAACGCCATCCACAATCTCGTAAATACACAAAACAATTAAGATTTTCTTGTTTGAGTCTTTTGATTTATATCGGACATGATTTTTCATACTCCATGTTTGAAGGTCGTATTGCAAATTTGTAGCTCTTACATAACCAACAATCTAGTTCAGAATTGTCGGTAGGAGCACCTTCTCTCTCTACAAAGGCAACACCTTCTGCCTCTGCAATTTCATGGTCAAATATATGAGGCAACTCCTCCATCGGTACTTTGACAACATCCTCATTACGAACATAATAAGAGTGACCCCTATCTTCGTTGTCTAAGATCAATGCTAATGATGAAGGATATGGTTAGATCCTCAAGCATATCACGGAAGCGTGAGCGTCGTATCGAATACAACAAAGAACGACTAGTCGGACTAGTTGTTCTATGCAGCGGAAATTAAAATTTTTTCATGCGACGAAACCACAAGATTCCAAGACACTTCTCGGATCATTTCGTCCTAAAGCACAAACAAGTAATAGGATTACCTCTTGAAGCGTGGTTGCGATCGAATCTCTAAACAAAGAGACCTCTTGTCTCAAGTCCGATCCGACGGAGGAGACGCTTGCGAGCGCGGGGATGAAAGTGTGCCTCTCGCAATCCATGTTGATGATCCAAGCGGTGGATCTCCTGATCTCGACACACGAGATCCGTCGTCTTCTTCGTGAGCAAGGCGCACCGAAGGAGACGGAGATCCACGAGCAAATAATCGGGCAGCATAATGACGACGCTGCAGCGATGAAGAACCTCTCTAGGGCATCCATGGTGGACGGCCACATGAGAGGGATATAGAGGGCTGATGTGTAGAGAGAAGAGAGAGAGAGAGAGAGAGAGATGTGCTTCTCAAGCATTGTGTAAAGAAGAGCAACGGGGTGCCTCTCCTTTTATAATATTTTGGGATCCATGGATCTCAATCCATGGAACAATACAAATCCAATGGTTCTCATTGATTGTGTTTCTTTCAATGGCTAAGATTTATGTTGGTAAAAACCAACAACATTAATTTAATAAAAAAATCAAATATATAGAATATAATTTGATTTATATCAAATCAATCTCAATTAGAGAAATATGAAAGGGAGGCAAGCCTCCTTCCATAAGGAGGTGGACGGCCACCACATTCCTTATGGGGGCCGTCCACTCTTCCTATATGGAAGGTGGATGCCTCTCTCCAATTATATGAGATTGCATTGTCTCATTATTCTCTCTAATATCTTCAACAACTTTTGTTGTATATTATTTCACAAAAAATAAATCCAATTTATTTTGTGAACATTGCAATCATGTCATTGGAAATTGTGAATCACATTCACAACCCAAAATAAAATGTAAATTATATTTTCAATTTAATGTCCAATGTGAATCCAATTCACATCAACATTTAATTAACAAATGTAAATTATAAATTGCTCTCTCTTATATATTATAAATCACATGTATAATATATATGATTAATATGGATATTGATATCCATATTATTCATATCCGTGATAATTAAATCACATTTAATCATCTTGTATCTCTATTCTCATGTGCTCAAATAATATGAATCATATTCACATTATTTATATATTTGATAATCAAATCACATTTAATTATCTAAGATAGCTCTCTTTATAATCATGATAATTAAATCACATTTAATTATCTATTTTCTCAATGCTCGGATACTCATATCAACAATGAAATTATCCATGAACTCTTTCAAGGATAATGCACTTTCTCCGCGAATACTTGGAGATAAGGAGAGGGCGATTGTATTGTTCCACATATAGTGACTTGGATATTAAGATCACATCTCAAATCCAGATAATGCTTGATTAAATCAAGACCGCAAATCTAATCTTCTCATTGCATCTGAATCGCATTCAGATCAATGTCCAACCATTGGACCAAGATAAGATTACTTCTCTATTGAGAGGAGTGACTAAAATCCAGACCCATTTCATCACTCCCTAGGAATGGAAGCGTCATGGTTATACAATCGTTTATGATCACATCACCCTCAGGTATTCACAATACCTGTACATCCTGCATACTGGAAGACTCAGAATAAACCCGAAGTATTGGATCAACTTTATACTGTCTACTTCATGGTTTTATCAGTAAGTTTCTCATTCGATCATTGGGAGTCGGTATTGATCATATACTTTCCAAAAGCATATATCATACCTAGGTCTTGATCATATACTTTTCCAAAAGTATATATCAAACCTACAAATTCAGTCAAGCTTCCAAAGCGAGACGACTGTGCGCACGGAATTTGATTCTTCCCAATATCTCATGAGTGAGCTCATGTCTTCCGGTTTAGTAACTGAACATGTATGATCCCTTTGAGAGATCGTAGTACTCATATGCCCTTATAAGCACACCAACACGCCAGTGTATAGACCTTGGTTAGGTCATCAACCTATTGGTCTGCCAAATGTACATACTCAAACATATAGCAACACATCTGTCTCCAGTCAGAGGATGCATGCATGTATCGTGACATCATACGATATAGGACTTTGGTTATCTCGATCTCATTAAGTCAACTCTTTGACCTAACTAATCTGACATCTCCAAATCTCTATTCCTATGCAAAGGACCTGCATCAAGAGGTCGGTCAGATATCGGCCTTTAGAGATAAGGATTGCCATCTCCTACTCAGGTTGTAGATCATCTCTTGACAATCATTTGACGGTGCTTGATGAGTCCCCAATCTAACTCTTTAGATATTCATCCAAGCACCAGCCTCTATGATTCAACAGTTGAATCAACAGCTGTATGATCATCAAGATGGCCATGGTACATAACCCTAATTGTACTAAGGGACCTATTATGCAAATTATTTATTCTTCATTTCAGATCAGGGAATGATATTTGCAATAACAATTATTGCATAATGGCTCGCCGTGGGCTCGCATGTCCAACAATCTCCCACTAACCCAAAGAGCCATTAATGGGCTAATCATTTAAACCCGTACTCGTGTGACAATCATAGGATATTTAGAAAATAGATAGGTAAGGTGATCAGTCACTCTGTTCACGTGAGACTACGCCAAGTCCTTTTACGGCACTTGCCTATCCCCAGTAACAGTGCTCGCATTTAATGCGAATGTTGCATCTTATGTAACCAATACTCAATCTTGTTAGGTACAGTGTCATTGACACTGTAGCTTAACAATTATCATAATCAGTATTTCCATAATCCTTATAAGAATACCCTTATTCTTGGAGATCACTATCTCTTAAGGTATCCACAGTTAAGACCTTTTAGATCTCTATCTATAAAGTCTAAAGTTTTTGAAGATAAGACTTTGAGATCACTATCTCAAAAATCTTTTCATCAATGAAGATTTTGTTATTACTGCAACTAAGTGTTTTATTTCCATAGTAGGATTAGTAACAGTTTGCTACTCCCACTGCATGGCAGCCATCTGGCTTTTGTACACATCTAGCATACACTCAGCTTCTCGTAACTGATGTACAAGTGCAAGCAGTTCTAGGATTCACTTCCTCAACTCTTTGAGGTGCTATCCCTTTAGATAGGTCAGTACCATATTTTAAGGGATAGAAGCCTTTCTTGGAATTTCTAAGAATAGAATATGTCTAAGGTGTACTACAAATGTGACAGTCCCAATATCCTCTTCTCTTTGCTTCTGAACAACTTCAGAACTAAGATCTAAGAGGTATCTTTGAAATCATATTTCAAGGTATGGAACAACCAGATTATAGAATACTTATTTTTATTATCCTTATATCATTCCTAATGATTAGGATATTTTCTACATTTAGCACGATGAACACAAAGGCACTCCCACTAAGCTTCACATGGCTCATAAAGATTTTATCTGAAACCATAACATTTATAATTTCATCAAATCTTATGGTCCAACTTCAAGAAGCTTATTTTGAGTCCACAGATGGATTCCTTAGTTTGTACACCTTGCTTTCCTCAACCATGAAGCCCTGGGGCTACTTCATGTGAATATCCTCAGAGAGGTATTCATAGAGGAATGGAATCTTGACTTACATCTCTTGAAGATCCATTTATACCTTTATGGGTCTTACCCATATAGGTGGATCCTCGAGGGTCCATATACAACACTTGTATATGAAATCTACTTTAGACTTTCATTGCTAAAATCCATCTTTCCATGTCATGATCTTCAGAAGCTTTATCAAATGAAGTTCGATCATTGTCAGATTTCTCTGACACATGGAATCCATCCTCAAACTCATTTGAAGAGGTATTAGTGTTTCATCTTTAATTATCCTTTTAGTTTCCGATTTCAGGAGCCTCATTATCTTCTCATGATTAAATGAGTTCCTATACTTCATTTTCATCTTGATTCTCAAGAATCTCAACCTTTAGGAATCACATTCTCAGAGATGAGTTATTTTAAGAATATCAAGGTCATAAAATAGGTATCCAATACCATCCTTTATTTTCCTAACGAAGCTGCACTCTCTAGTGCTCAATTCCAGCTTATTTGCATGGAATCTCATTAAGGATATATAATGTAATCTCTACTACATATATACCTGGAAACTAAGAGAAAATTATGCTTAAATTCATCATTGATCAAATCATGTCACACATGATCCAATTGTAGCTCCCTATAACTCTATTGAGTCAAGGTGTATTAGGAGGATTCAGATAGAAATGATATTTATATCTCCATAAGATATTCTTTGAATTTATCTAGCAGGTACTTGCTACCTAGATTAGATCAATTTTCATTTTATCTTCCTTCAAACTTTGGTTCTAAATCAAAAATAATGAAATCTTTGAACAGTTCAAAGGTTTCTTGAGTAAAGAGAAGAAATCTCATATCATACATAATCATCAACAGATATCACATATCCATAATATTTACTATGATATAGATGATCCTCATACATCAATATGTATGAGATCCTGAATACCTTGACATCTTACACCTTTCCCAAGGAAGGGTGTATTGGACATTTTTACTTTTGAATACAATATTCACAAGTATGTAAGATTTGAACCTTTAGACAATCTAAAGTTTCATCTCTCACTAGTCCATTGATCTCATCAACAGACATATGTCCAAAACTTGATGTCAGATCATTGTCAAATGATCCACATCCTCCAATTGATCTTATAAAAGTTTTAATTTTCAGTATTAGAAATCTTAATGAACCATTCATTAATTTTCTAATTTTGTGGAGTTCACTAGATGTTAGATTACTATCTAAAATATATCCATCATAACTCTTTATGATAGTTCTATCTCAGAATTCATGTTTATTTCCAACATTTAGAAATAAACAATGAGTGTATTCTTATATCTAGGTCATAGAGACATTCTCTAAGACTAAGGGCTCTCCCACTGAAATTAACAAGTCTATCAATCCAACAGAGATTGTTGCAATAATTGCATCAATATCCATACGGATAACTATAAACCTTAAGATCAAATTTTCCAGTCTTCTAAAACATATGCAACCTATTGCAAGTGTTGTTAGAAGATTGAGATACAATTATTAGACTTTATCTTATCAAATAAGTAAGTCAAAGTCAATGATTATATGTAGATTATTCTGATGCTCTATCCGAGTCCTTCACTAAGGATCCTAGATAGTACATCGACTCATTACAGTATTGACATTCATCCAACTATCTGGATGCCATATGAAAGTCACAGAAGTAGGTCAACTCTTTGACTTTCCTTCTTACTCGGATCTGACCCATGCTTCCGCTGCGCTACCTTCATCTATAAACAACCGTTGCTTAAGACTAAGGATCTCTTACGTTAAATTCAAAAGAATTCAATGTAAGAGCATTTCAACATTTATATATGCTTCACTAAATTCATACAATATGAATATTATGAAGCTTCATGAATGACTAGAGTATAGACAGTAGAATGATGACACTCATCGTATCTACATCCATCTAAACTCTTGAAATATTGGTTCAGGTAGGTATTCAACACATTTTGGATATGTCATCTCTTATAGAGCCACCATGATGCATGATGCACAGAAACATGTCATTCATGATTAAATGTTGAGAGCACATATGCATGCCAGAATATCTTCTTAGATTTTATAAGGATTATTTAACGATTGCGATCATCATCGTCGTGTCACTTCCAAAGTACATCCGATGAGAGATCAAGACTACAGAGACATACAAACCCTAGGGTTGCAGCCCTATTATCTATTTAATTGTCATTCCTCGTTATTACGAGGAAACTTGCACATTGCAACCACATACATTATGTGTCCAACTGCAAGTACAATATCTGGATCATGAGTCCAATCCATGATATTTTACTGGTTATTATTGAGTATAACATTGAGTGGCTTTAATGAAGGATTATCTCAAATAAGAAATTTGCATAAGTGTATATATTTATATATATACATATTTTACTTTGATTTAAGAATTTTTATATCAAAGTTGTCTTGCCTTGTCAACACTGAAACTTCATTCCCTTAATCACTTTCAATGTAAGAGATATACTTACCATTATATCTCAGCAAGATCTGGGATCTCTTTCCTTATCTTTGTTACATCCCAATAATATGAGAATCTGCAACTCAGATAAAAAGAAGCGGGAACACATTCCGCCTTGCAAGTCCAACTTGCATCTCCCAATTTGGTCTTTAACACCCGAGCCCACCACCCCTAAGGCGATGTTGACCCGTCATTAATTGAACCAACCGTCAACAGGAATACAACTCGCTATGCGTAATCCAATATCGCCCCAATAATATGAGGATCCGATATTGGGGTCACTACGCATACGTCCTTACTCTTTCGAGAAGCGGAGAGCCAGATCCAGATGCGCTAGCATACAGGAGCTGTCACTTCGGACATGCGTCTCCTGCATACAATCCCTGGCGACGGAACCCTCCGCCTTGACGGGAGACCATGGATGTCACTTATGTGATCCTCCACCTCATATTTAAATTTTAATTAATTATCATGAATCACATTCATATAATTAATTATTCCAAGAGAAATAACAACTCTGCTCATAATAGAGTGTCTCAATTGGACATAATCAATTTAATCATATTAAATTAATTATCAATCCACTTCAATCAACAAACTTGATTGATTTACTTGAATATATATATGGTAATATCTCAAAGTACGTATCAATTCGATTTTTAATAATTAAAAAATTCACCTTGATTTTCTCTGGCATTATTTAGTCCCTACCCGCTGTCATGGCCAGTACCGACGAGAGTGGGACGGACCACATACGTTGCAACCCGCAACCCCAATGCTCTCCGACTAGACACCATATCCACCTCAGGAAAGGATAATGCCAAATATATCAATTTGTACTTAAGATAATCATCGGTTCTTCAATCGAAATTATACCATATAATAATAGTCAAAATATTTTTGATTATAAGGAAATTTGCTACACAAATTCTCAATCCTACTCAAGCATCAAGTTTGATGATTGTGTTTCCAATTATGATCTAGATCAAATCTAATCAATTAATTGGTTGAGGCCAAGTCAATTAAGGAAATAATCATATTCTAATATTTCATAAATACTTTCCATAATTATTTCATGAAATTAACAATTAATTTCATTAATTGACAATCACATGGTTCTTGATTAGGATTGTGATTTCAGCAGTGACCCCTACTCACTAAAATTAACATATCTCAATCAATTTAAATCCAAATTAGACAAGCTCAATTTTCAAAGATTGATAAATTGATTTAGGATAGAATCCAAGGGATGTTTCATGCATTTCGAGGCATATCAAAACAGTAATTAACTCATTAATCATGTTAAGATTCACAGTTCCCGCAACAGTGCATACATGCTCATTAAAACAATCATATCTTGAGCAAACGGAATCCGAATTACGTAAACTCAGATTCTATGCTTTCCTTATTTAATAGGGAACAAAATCCAATGATTAATTCGTGTTTAAGCATTTTAAAAATGACCGAATTAATTCACTAAACAGAAATGCGAAAATCAAATGCGACAAAAACTTTCGCGACCTTAACGAACCCAAGTCGCCCTAGGTTTGTGGATCGTATCCGAAACCTTCAACCTTGACCTGATACCACTTGAAGGATATGGTTAGATCCTCAAGTGCATCACGGAAGCGTGAGCATCGTATCGAATACGACGAAGAACGACTAGTCAGACTAGTTGTTCTATGCAACGAAAATTAAAATTTTTTCATGCGACGAAACCACATGATCCAAGAACACTTCTCGGACCATTTCATCTAAATCACAAACAAGTAATAGGATTACCTCTTGAAGCATGGTTGCGATCGATTCTCTAAACGAAGAGACCTCCAGTCTCAAGTCCGATCTGACGGAGGAGACACTTACGAGCGCGTGGATGAACCGCGTGCTTCTCGCAATCCATGTTGATGATCCAAGCGGTGGATCTCCTGATATCGACACACGAGATCTGACGTCTTCTTCACGAGCGAGGCGCACCGAAGGATACGGAGATCCACGAGCAAATAATCGGGCAGCATAACGACGACGCTGCGGCGATGAAGAACCTCTCTAGGGCATCCATGGTGGACGGCCACACGAGAGGGATAGAGAGGGCTAACGTGTAGAGGAAGAGAGAGAGAGAGAGATGTGCTTCTCAAGCATTGTGTAAAGAAGAGCAATGGGGTACCTCTCCTTTTATAACATTTTTGGATCCATGGATCTCAATCCATGGGACAACACAAATCCAATGGTTCTCATTGATTGTGTTTCTTTCAATGGCTAAGATTTATGTTGGTAAAAACCAACAACAATTAATTTAATAAAAAATCAAATATATAGAATATAATTTGATTTATATCAAATCAATCACAATTAGAGAAATAGGAAAGGAGGCAAGCGTCCTTCCATAAGGAGGGTGGACGGCCACCACATTCCACTTGGGAATTGTGGCCGTCCACTCTTCCTATATGGAAGGTGGACGCCTCTCTCCTATTATATGATATTGCATTATCTCATGATTCTCTCTAATATCTTCAACAACTTATTGTAGATTATTTCACAAAAAATAAATCCAATTTATTTTGTGAACATTACAATTATGCCATTGGAAATTTGTGAATCACATTCACAACCCAAAATAAAATGTAAATTACATTTTCAATTTACTGTCCAATGTAAATCCAATTCATATCAACATTTAATTAACAAATGTATATTATAAATTGCTCTCTCTTATATATTATAAATCACATTTATAATATATATGATTAATATGGATGCTATCCATATTATTCATATCCGTGATAATTAAATCATATTTAATCATCTTGGATCTCTATTCTCATGTTCTCAAATAATATGAATCGTATTCACATTATTTATATCTTTGATAATCAAATCACATTTAATTATCTAAGATAGCTCTCTTTATAATCATGATAATTAAATCACATTTAATTATCAATTTTCCTCAATGCTCGGATACTCATATCAACAATGAAATTATCCGTGAACTCTTTCAAGGATAATGCGCTTTCTCCACGAATACTTGGAGATAAGGACAGGGTGATTGTATTGTTCCACGTATAGTGACTTGGATATTAAGATCACATCTCAAATCCAAATCGCGGGCCTCCCATAGATGCTTGATTAAATTAAGACCGCAAATCTAATCTTCTCATTGCATCTGAATCGCATTCAGATCAATGTCTAACCATTGGAACAAGATAAGATTACTTCTCTATTGAGAGGAGTCACTAAAATCTAGACCCGTTTCATCACTCCCTAGGAAATGGAAGCGTCATGATTATACAATCGTTTGTGGTCACATCACCCTCAGGTATTCTCAATACCTGTACATCCTGCATACTGGAAGACTCAGAATAAACCCAAAGTATTGGATCAACTTTATACTGTATACTTCATGGTTTTATCAGTAAGTTTCTCATTCGATCATTGGGAGTCGGTATCGATCATATACTTTCCAAAAGCATATATCATACCTAGGTCTTGATCATATACTTTTCCAAAAGTATATATACCAAACCTACAAATTCAGTCAAGCTTACAAAGCGAGACGACCGTGCGCACGGAATTTAATTCTTTCCAATATCTCATGAGTGAGCTCATGTCTTCCGGTTCAGTAACTGAACCTGTATGATCCCTTTGAGAGATCGTATTACTCATATGCCCTTATATGCACACCAGCGCGCCGGTGTATAGACCTTGGTTAGGTCATCAACCTATTGGTCTTCCAAATGTACATACTCAAACATATAGCAACACATCTGTCTCCGATCAGAGGATGCATGCCTGTATCGTGACAGCATACGATATAGGACTTTGGTTATCTCGATCTCATTAAGTCAACTTTTTGACCTAACTAATCTGACACCTCCGAATCTCTATTCCTATGCAGAGGACTTGCATCAAGAGGTCGGTCAGATATCAGCCTTTAGAGATAAGGATTGCCATCTCCTACTCAGGCTGGAGACCATCTCTTAACAATCATTTGACAGTG
Source organism: Ottelia alismoides (assembly GCA_037367405.1). Classification (NCBI taxonomy): domain Eukaryota; kingdom Viridiplantae; phylum Streptophyta; class Magnoliopsida; order Alismatales; family Hydrocharitaceae; genus Ottelia; species Ottelia alismoides. The sequence goes on from JAZKJV010001084.1 coordinate 537,955, forward strand.
CTTGATGAGTCCCCAATCTAACTCTTTGGATATTCATCCAAGCACCAGCCTCTATGATTCAACAGTTGAATCAACAGCTGTATGATCATCAAGATGGCCATGGTACATAACCCTAATTGTACTAAGGGACCTATTATGCAAATTATTTATTCTTCATTTCAGATCAGGGAATGATATTTGCAATAACATTTATTGCATAATGGCTCGCCGTGTCTCGCATGTCCAACTAATGAACGATATCTGAAATCCTGACATGTGTAGGTATTCACGTTTTCCTCGTTAGATGAATCAGATTCAATTTCAATTTCATCACTATATTCTTCATATATTTGTGTCGACAGATCAATATTTTCAGTTAATTGTAACGGTCCATTGATAATTTCAATCATTGAATTATTTGTTAACTTGGTTAAATTATATATTTGTCAGTTGGGTGTTGGCAAAAATATGATTACTACTTAATTTAATTCTGACTATATTACCTCAATCATGATGACATGTTTTCTTGAACAAGAGGGACAACTTCTATAAAAAGGTGAATGAACCTCATTTTGTTAATTGAATCCATCATCACTAAAGTGGATTCGTCATCCTGAACTGGTATTGTAAAGAATGTCGATCCTTCATACGATCACTTACATGTAAATGTATAGATGTACCGATCGAGTGGAATACCAATGGCTTTGAAAACTTGACCCAACGTATCAAATTAAGTTATCTGACATGGGAATATAACCATATGCTTTTGTCCTCCAATATAATCTATATAATCATCTGACATACTCACCGATCCATCCCAATATAATAATATGGGGACATTGTTGGATGCCATATTTAAGGATAAATCACATGGATTGATTGTTAGATCTAGTTTAAGAGTAAAAGAATAATGATCGGTACATTTTAACAGTTGTGAGTACATAAATATTTTTTATTTATGTATATTTTACTTAAACATGACACTTACGTTCATGTTAATATTTAAATCCCACAAAGATGAATACTTTATCTAATATGTAATTTACTTTATGAAATTAATAATTATTTTTAAAAATATGTAACTATTTTAATTTTTATCTATTTTGATTAAACATGATACTAACATTCATGCGAATATTTAAATCCCACAAAGATGAATATCTGATCTAATATGTAATTTACTTTATGAAATTAATATTTATTTTTAAAAATATGTATTTTTTTATTTTTATCTATTTTGGTTAAACCTGACACTAACATTCATGTGAATATTTAAATCCCACAAATGAATATTTAATCTAATATGTAATTTAATTTGTAGAATTAATATTTTTTTTGAAAATACGTAACTACTTTGATTTCCGTATATTTTGCTTAAACATAACACTTTCATTCATGCGAATATTTATAAATCCAGCAAAGATGCATATTTATACTAATATATAATTTACTTTATGAAATCAATATTTATTTTTAAAAATATATAACTCTTTTTAATTTTTATTATTTTGCTTAAACATGACACTTACATTCATGTGAATATTTAAATCCCACAATGGTGAATATTTAATCTAATATGTAACTTACTTTATGAAATTAATATTTTATTTTTAAAATATGTAACTACTTTTATTTTTTGTTATTTGCTTAAACATAATACTTACATTCATGTGAATATATAAATCTTACAAAGATAAATATTTAATCTAATATGTAATTTACTTTATAAAATCAATATTTTTTAAAATACACAACTATTTTGAAATTTCATATTTTTGCTTAAACATTACAGTTACATTCATGCAAATATTTAAATCCCATAAAGATGAATATTTAATCTAATATCTATTTTGCTCTATGAAATTAATCTTCATTTTAAAAAAAGCAAAATAATTTTAATTTGTGTACATTTTTCTTTAACATGATACTTACATTCAAGTGAATATTTAAATACCACAAAGATGGGTATTTAATCTAATATCTAATTTGCTCTATGAAATTAATCTTTACTTTTTAAGATGGAGTAATCAAATATTAATCTATGATTTAATATATATATATATATTTAAATAAATAAAAAATTCTATTTATAAGAGGGTACTTTATTTTAATATTAGAAAATTTATTACATATTCAAACGACAACGAAAATTATTTAACCAAATCGGCACATCTCAGTAATAATTAGAATTGAAATTCCATATGTATAAATTTATAGTTACCTGGAAGTAAGATTGTCTTCGAAGCGAGCAAATATATCCGAATAGATAATGAAACATAATCGAATATCCGTAAAAAATATTTCATCTATTGATAAAAAAACCTGCAAAAAATAATTACAGGGAAAAAATTCTCGATTCACTCTTACTTGAATAAGAACAATGCAAGATAGATGAGAGCAATCTGAGAGAGGGTGAGAAGAAATAAGAGGATTGAGAAGAAGAAATGAGAGGATTGAGAAGACGAAATGAGAAGAAAGATGAGTGATGAAATGGAGTGGGGGAAGGGGTGATTTATAGTGGGAAATGGGAGGGGGTCAACGACAAATTGCCGACAGTCTCCTCTCAAATTGGCACATGATGTGTTGATTTCAGAGAGATCTTAAGATTCTTAACGGTCATCCTCAGATAGGCACTAGGAGATTGTCGAGGCTACTCCCTAAATCAACACTTGTCGATTTAGTTACTACAACATGTCAACTCAAATCGACAACTCAGATGTTGATATATGACTATCTTTTAATTTCAATCCGACTGTCTATTTAATTGAATTTGAATATTTTAATAATTATTTAAAAGAAGTTCCGAGACTGTCTTCCAATTTTATTAAAAGAAGAGGCCGATAATTATATTTACCTACCTGCGTTAGGAGTTCCCGTCCGGGCGGCGGCTCCAACTCCGTCGTCACCCGAAGTCCGCAATCAGCACTCCAATTCCGTGATCGATCCATTCCCTTATGAGTCGCTCCTTATCCTCTTCTTCTTCTTCCTCCTCCTCCTCCTCGTCCTCCACCTCCTCCTCCTCGTCTTGGTTTGCCGGTCTGGTGCGCGGACGCTCAACCAAGGCCATGGCCACCCCCGTCTCCATCCCGACACCCGACGGCGCCCCCTCAGTGAACCGCAAGAACCACCTCCGTGGCGACCTATTCAAGTACGGTCCCAAGCCCACCCAGGTACTTAATCTCCTTGATCCAATGCTCGATCTATGCCAGGATTGCTGGATAGCAGTGGAGTTTTGGATGCTAAATTGATAGTTCCTGAAGATACTTTATGATTACATTTTGTGATTACATTGCAAGCAAGTGTTCTGACTTAGTTGGATCCAAATAATTGGATGGAAATGTGTGGGTACCGTAGTTGGAAAATAAAGTTAGCTGTATGCCTCGAAGAAGCTTTTCTTTGTTATTTTCGAAGTTAGTTAAGTCACCCCAAAAGATGCAACATTAGTTTTAGGCCAAAGCTACACCTTCAAGAGGCGCCTCTGATTTGTATTTCCTAAAAGTCGAGGCGGCTTTGTCTTCTCCCTTGTTATTATGGACATTGCCCTTGAGAAGGGATGCTTGGCCTAGATCCAACATCGCAGCAAAAAGGAAAAAAGGTTCTGCAGATGCATACCACGAATTTTGTTATCCAACTGCATTACTCCTAAATTTTCCTCCAAAGGAGTGGATATCCATACACACTGAATAAAAGCAGAGCAGAAAGTTGGTGACAATTGAATGCTGCATGTTCCTTTAGGACTTTTACTACTTGCGGAAATAAAGTAATAATAATAGGAAGAACAATAGTGCGATATCCTGTTACTGATCCCACCCCTTCCAGGCTTGTGATCAAAATCTGCTCGAGATCAATCTACATCAACAAACATATCTTAGTCTGATGTAGTACCTATAGTATCTCGACCTGCTGCAGCCAAACTTTGACAATCAAATCCACCTCTGTTTCCTTCCCTAATAACTATATCTGTTGCATCACCTATTTCCTCCCCCACCTCTGTTGATCTCCACCACATCCACCTGTCCCACTATGATGAACTATATGCGTCATCTCGACCAATCCCATGATGACTTCTGCACTTCCACCCGGCTTCTTTCAACAACTTCCACCACTTCCTCTCGTATGTCCTCGAAAACCTCCACTATTTTGCCCCTAAACTGATTCGGTGAATTCCACCTCCTTTGCCTCCCCCACTTTGAAGTCCCCCACCTAGTATGCCTTGCATTCCAAACTCCTTTTGAAAGAAAAAATGGCCTCGCCTTATAGCTGTAAGCCCAAAAACATCACCATTAATCACAAAGAAAATATTACAACTTGAGACTACCAAACGTCACTCTGTGATGAGAAAATGGGAAAATACAGCCACTTGTATTTTGATGGCTACTCTTTAAAGGTGTTCTTATGGATCCATGGATAAACTTCTCAATTTTCTTGTGAAGAATGTTTTTCTATGCTATTCCTCCCAACTAATACGACCATCTTATAAGACATTTGAAATCTTTATCTAGCTCTAGTTTTTATTCTTATACAATAACAGCAAAGCCATTTCTCACACTAAGTAGGGTTTGCTACATAGATTCTTTGCTTCCATTCATATCTATCTTGGCTCAATCTCGGGATCAGATCCAAAAAACTAAGATCCCTTCGTATAGTCTCATTCCAACACTTATTGGGACTTCCTAGCCTTCTATCAACCAGTTCAAAATCCTAAAATTCGTATCTCCTAACTGGTGCATCGGTCGATCTCCATTGTAAATGGTCAAACCACCTTAAGCGGGTTTCTCGCATCTTCGAGGATTGGAGCTTCGCCAACTTTCCTTCTGATTGCATCATTCCGAATCCGATCTTTACATGTATGTCCACACTTTCACCTTAGAATTTTCATTTCTGCTACTGTCATAACAATGATTTACATGCCAACATTAAGATCAATAGAGCATATCAGGTCTCACGGTTGCTTTGTAATGCTTTCCTTCGATTTTCAAAGGAATTTTCTTATCATAGAGAACAATAAAGACTCCTTTCCACTTCAAGGCCTCAAATGTCGGATTTCGGTTTCGTTTCGGTAAGCCCAGAAAAGGAACTTCGGTGAAAGGCCGGAAATTGCGGAAATGACTTGAAAACTCTCTTTTTTTCAAATTTAAGATTTCCAATATTGTTTAATCTATAAAAGAGATAGAAAGACAAGTTTTTTAGTTAAAATAAGACGTTATAATGATAAGTGCCTTAAATAATGGTCTCGGTCATCATATCGATTACTGTCCAGAGTGAAATTTCAGTACAGAAAATTAAATTTTGGCATACAATTTTTCTGTCAATTCTCAAATGGACAATAGTACTTTTATTATAGAGAATGCATAGATTATTTTAAAATTGAAATATTAAATGTCATAATACAAGTTTACAAGTTCACATGATACACCAATCACATAATATGTCTGCACTTACTAATACTAACTACTAAGTTACTAGTATTACATTCTTATTTGGGATGAGAATGAGATTCGACCGAACCACAAATTCTTTGGTGGATCCATGTACTCTTTATGATTCCTTCCTTTATGGAATGGATGGAGCTAGACATTAGTTGAATGGATTCATTCTGGTTAAATGCATTGGGCTACTAGATAATAAGTAATAATTTGTGTCTAGATTATGATTTCGGGTTAAATAATAAGGTACTCCATGCTAAAATGAATTTCTATGCTGATTAGATAGCCTTCCGAAGAACAGTAGGCAGAATAATTCTTTCCTTGTAAATGGACCATGTAACACTCAATGCTTGTTTGGCCTTTTTATGCAATATGCATGGAATTTGCACCAATGGTCAAGAGACAATTAGAATAATGTTGGTTTATTAGCATGTGTTAGTCATGAGATGCCCAACAAACTGCCATTTTTTAATGCAAAGATCATAAGATGGTTATCTGAAGTTACCAATCAAATGGTAAAAACCATATTTGGCTCTCCAAGATGGCCTAGCCTAATATAACAAGATGGTTATATAAATATTTTGAACTTTGAAGATTCTGAAGTTAGCATTCAAAGATGAAAAAAATATATTTGGCATCTCCAAGTATGTTAAAAAAAGATGTGTTATGGAAAAAAAGATGGTAAAAAACCAACCTTTCTTGGAATTTAGAAACTTAGCTCTCCAAGACTTAAGTTGGATTGTAAACTTGTGAGATGGAAAGAGAATGTATACATTATATTTATAAGGTTTAAAGAGGACCCCTAATGATCTTATCTTATTATAATGGTGGATGGAATAGTGGCCTATAGTGCAATGGTGGTTGAAATAGTGACTTGAAATTTCATTTAGTGGCCAAATAATGCCCTATGAATAACAATTAGTGGTCTAGGCATGACATATAGTGACCTAAAACGATTTCAGTCGAAATGGACCGAAATTTCGTTCATTTCCACGGAAATCTGACCGAAATGTGGGAAATCTGTAAACAAAATGGACTGAAATGGACCGAAACCACCGAAATTCGGTCGAAATTTCGGCCGAAATCCTGGATAGCGACATTATATATAGTTTTGATATCGGTATCGTCACGAAACCGAATTTCGACCGAATTTCGGTCGAAATTCGCCGAAATTTAAGGCCGTGCTCCACTTTAGCCAACCTGCATTTATTCTACTAGTAATATATCCATCAATTTCCCTATCATGTTACAAAATAGATCCCAAGTTTCTAAAAGAATCTCTCTTCTGAATGTTATCATCACCAATCTTCATCTCGATTCCTTCACCGTTGATTCCATCAAAAGTACACTAAATATATATTCAGTTTTAGTCTACTTATATGAAATCCTTTTATCTCCAATGCATGTCTTTAGACCTCAAGCTTTTCATTTACTCCATTTCTAGTCTCATCAATCAACACAATATCATCAACGAATAACATACACCATGGTATCTCATCTTGAATGTGGCTTGTCAACTCGTCCATAATCAAAGTAAAAAGGAATGGACTCAAAGTTGAACCTTGATGCATACCAATGTTGATGTCAATATAATCAGTTTTCCTAAACTAGATCCTTGCACAAGATGAAGCTCTATCATACATATCTTTTACGAGGTTAATGCATAGGACACGTACTTGTCTTTTCTCTAAAATCCTCCATAATATCTCCCATGGGACAGAATCATAAGCCTTCTCTAAATCAATAAAAATCATATGGAGGTTCCTCCTTTTAGTTATATAAATCTCCATTGTTCTCCTCAACAAGTGGATGACCTCAATAGGTTGAGTGACCTGACATGAATCCGAATTGGTTTTCTTTTACTTTGGAAACACATCTCAACTTTCTTTCGATCACACGTTCCAAATTTTCACAGTGTGACTCTTCAACTTGATACCTATGTAATTCAAACAATTTTGAGTGTCTCACTTGTTTTTATAAAGAGCACCACGATGCTTCTCCTCCAATCTTTAGGTATTTTCTTGCTTTTCTAAATAACATTGAATAAATTGTAAGTCAAGTCAAACCAGGCTTAAAAGTCTCCTTACTTTTTATACTAATGTCATCATGTCTTACACCCTTCCCAAGTCTCATAAAAGCCTTCCCTACTTTCTTCCTTTATATTCGTATATAGCTTGCATGATTCAAGTAGCTTTCACTACTAGCTAGATATCGCAAAGTGACATGTCTATTTCTTTCCTCAATGAAAAGCTTATGGAAATACTGCTTCCATCTATTCTCTATATCCTTCCTAGTAACAAGTACGCAATCTTCCTCATCATTAATGCATCTCAGTTGAGAAAGGTCTTTGGTCCTTCTTCCTCTTGCTTTAACCAACCTAAATATATCCTTCTGGTCGTTTTTAGAATTGGGATTTTTGTACAAAACTTCATAAGCTTTTGACTTAGCTTCGCTTACAGCCTTCTTTGCTTCCTTCTTCGCTACTTTGTAGTTTGTGACAATGTTCCCCTTTTCTATCTTTAGACATAACTTTAAAGCATGCTCTTTTAATTTGAGCTTCTCTTGCACCCCTCTACTCCTCCACCAAACCTCCTTTTGGCATGGAGCTCCTCCTTTTGACTCATCTAGTATCTCTTTTGCTACCCTTCGGATACAAGATGCTACTGCCATCCGCATCTCGGTTGCACTTCCATTACAATCTCAAGATAAGTCTTTTAAAACCTTCTCCCTAAAGCTTGATTGCTTCAATTGAAGATTCCACCATCTAGTTCTAGTAATCTTGGAAGCCATCCTTTTCTTTACCAACATTTTTATTTGTACATACATGACTAACAAGCGATGTTAGGTTGTCAAACTCTTTCTTGAGATTACTTTGCAGTCTTTGCAACACAACCAATCTCTTCTTCTCAAGCAAAGTAATCTATCTGTGATCTACTTGGGTCACTCTTATAAATAATTAAATGCTCCTCCCTCTTCTTGAAGAGAGTGTTTTCTATGAAAAGATCGTAAGCCTTTACGAAATCCAGAATGACTGTTTCCTCTTCATTTCTATCCCTGAAGTCATGACATCCATGAACACTAGCATACCGTGAAGCATCCTTTCCCACATGTACATTAAAATCCACACCTAGGCAAATCATCTCTCTTTGTGGGATTTCTTGCATAATCTTATCTAAATCCTCCCAAAAGCTTGTTTAAGCCTTTTATATAAACCAGTTTGTGGTGCATAAACTGAGATGGTATTCATAATTTCTCCTTCGAGCATTAATTTTAGCAAAATAATCCGATCCCTAAATCTTTGCACCTCAACCACACAATCCTTCAAATCCTTATGAACAATCACTCCAATACCATTTCTGCCTATATCTTTACTTGGATACCAAAGTTTAAAGCCTGTTTTTTCGATTTCCCTTGCTTTCTTTCCAATCCATTTTGTTTCTTGGAGACATAGTATTTGAATCTTCCTTCTTTCCATCGTATCTACAATCTCCATTGATTTTCCAATCAAAGTATCGATATTCCAACTTCTTATCCGCAACCGTTTAAATCCATGTTGAAAATATTCGAACTGTTTTGAGACAAAATCCTAATTAGTTTTCATAGCGGCGAAACCTTCTCCCAGTATAATTAGGGTCGGCTACATAGATTCTTGCTCAAATCCATGTTGAAAGATTCGACTATTTTTTACGCTGGTTGTTGACTACCTGACGCAACCCCCACAAAGGGGAGATTTGAACCCTGATCTTTTGGGTGGTAGGCACACTGCATTACCACTGGACCATTTAAGTGTGTGTAAATTAGTTTTCATAGTGTTCTTAAAAAGAACACTATTTAGGAATTTGTCTCTCTTGCTGGTTGTCGATTACCTAACGCGCGACCTTACTCAATTTACCCGGACTTGAGACTGGCCATAACTGAGTTCTAGTTTTTCTTCTTGTAATGTGCATAATTCTATGGAAATTAAATTTTACTTGTAAACACATTTGATGGAAATACGTTGTTTATTTTATATTGCGAGTTTTAAGTAATCTTTTTTTTTACTTTGTTATTATGGGCTTTATCTGTTGCGCTGCAGGTTGCATTTAAAACAGGGGATTACAAGCAGCAGGTCATTTTTATTGGTGGTTTGGCAGATGGATTATTGGCAACGAAGTAAGTTGAGACAACTAAATGAAATAAATTGCAGAAGGGGCTATCTATTTTCATTGATTCTTGCAAAAAAATCTATTTTTATTGATCCTTTTTGATACCATGTTTCAAAAGAAAGATGGCAATTTGGTGCATAAACTCTGACTGGGTTGCAGGGTACTATGAATTGTACTATCGGCAAAGAATGAGATATAACTATTGTTGACCTTTCCTCCGACCATGCCAAACTCGTGGGTGATATAACTGCTTCCCCCCTCACGTCTCTGCACATGTTATTTTTTTATCTTTCTATCTTTAAAGTGCGTCGAGGACCTTAAATCCAGTTGAAGTTGCTCCCTTGGCTCTAGACTAAAGTTAAAGCAGTTTTAGTTTGAATGTTGATACCGTTACCCGAGACAAAACAAACATATATAATCTTCAATATTTTATCTTTCTATCATCACCATTGTGAAAAGGGTCGAGAAGACAACCATCTCTGTTTCTGAGTTTTTTGTGTTGGAGGATGGACCCATAGGAATGCCAACCACTGGGTTTCGCCAACACCCTAGGGCCACTGTTCCCTACTGCTGTGCACCCCAGGGCCGCGGCCAACACCTACTGGGCCTCTGATGCAGCCTCCTTGGTGTCACCAACCCCTACTGGGACCTTATGGGACCTGTTAACCACAGTTGGGACCTTCGCCAGCCATCATCGATCCCCTTTGCACCTTCCTAGGTACCGCCAAGGTCCATGAGGACCTCTTGATCTATTATGCAATGTATTTTTAGCACTCCTGCACATACATGCATGAGTTCTAGGGCACTTTCTTGCCCCCGTATGTGTGGTTGAACAAGAAAAATACCTTTTTGATATCTCTACGTGACCACCGTGGCATCTCTTCTTACCGAGACAACGCTCTTGTACACTACGCCGACTATGATAGTACAAGGCATTTCCATTAAACTTAAGGCAAAAAAAACTTCGTGCTATGGTCTCGTTCTTTTAAGGTGTTTATTGGTGGTCAGCAGAAACTCTACATTCTGACGAAAGATCTTTCGGAGGAGACAAACGTAGTCTATGATACATGGTTCAGAGACAACTCCCATGTCATCATTCATCACTTGGATGATCAACAGTATTGAACCACATATTGCAATGAACCTACACTACAAGGACTCGACCAAGGAGACATGAGACGATATGGAACAACTCTACTCCCAAAAGACAGGTCTCACCTTGCTGACATCTACATGCGGATTTGGTCTGCATCTCAGGCCAATTCTACCCTCGTTAAGTATTACAAGCATCTCACTAGCTTGTATGAGGAGCCTACGATTATCAGCCTGCCTATTGTACCAAGCTCGTTCAGGAGTGATCGGACTGGCAAGTGTCTCACTTTCTTACTAGAATACATCCTAGGTATCAAGTAGTGAATGGGCAATTTTTGATGTTTAACATTGTACCATCGATGGAAATCATGAACCGGAGACATCTGCTCCACGACTCTCTACTTTACCTCTCGCGGAGAACTCTGCTCACTTAGCATCATCTGGGAGAGGAGGATGGCAGAGGTTCCAGAAGGACGAGGTCGTGATTTTGGCCACGGTTATGGACATGACTTTGGTCGTGGACATGACATGGGTCGTGGTTGTGGATGAAATACTACTGATCCTCAATATCCACAATGCATTCACTGTAGTCGTTAGAATAATCCGTCCAAATTATGTTAGCAAAAGCTTGACTATCATCCTTGTCTAGCCAATAATGCCTATGAGAACGCCTATGACGCTGTAGAAGCATCTTCTGATCCAAATTCTAGGGAACAAACAATCTAAATCATGCTGTTGATTACTCCCGTTTGATGCAGATCCTCCAGAACCCTAATCCTACTACTTCTACAAGTGAGAATAACACTGCTAGTTTAGCTATCACTTTAGGTACTGTTAGAGTATTTGGTTGTGCGCCCATTGAGTTGTAGCAGGGTAAATGGATCCTGGAGAAGAATCCATTTATCCCATCCATGTGTTTAGTCCCACATCGTCTAGTGGTGGGACTTGGAGGCTCTGGAGAGGCTATATAAGGAGTTCCAGACCTCCTGTATCCATTGATAAAGTCAATAGACAAATACGCCCTTTTTGAGGGCTTCTCCTGTGGTTTCATCCCACTCCTCACGGAGTAGGGTTCCACGTAAATCCTGCTGTTCTTATTGTTCTTTATCTTTTTCCATGTTTTTGCTTCCGCTTCCCATTTCTTAACATGATATCAGAGCGGGTTCGTTTCTCGGTGAATTTATGTTGATTTTGTTTTTAGAAATTCGATTTGAGATCTGTTCAAGATCTGCGCACATCATGTTCAAGTTCCATTATCTGGTTTATTGAAACCCTAAAATATTCGGCATCAAGCAGCGGTGATGGTATCTTCATGATCTCCAGCTCTGAGCGCTAGGGTTCCCATGAACCCCCTGGCGGCGGCTGATACTCCAGGAGCGGCGTGCCTCCTCAACAGGACTCAGGCGGAGTCCCCATAAGCGCCGCCTTCCGAGGCGCATCCCCAAGCGCACGCCATGTGCAGGCGATCGATGCAGATCTTCAGACGGCGTGAGATCGATGCAGATCCCCAGTTGAAGAAACACCATGCCAAGTACGCACAGGCGACATCACTTGTGCGACCCTACTGCTCCAACATCTTCTCAAACGGCAGTTGGGGCACCCATACCTACAGGCAACGTACCGCCGCACCTCTTCCCAGTCTTCGCGCCCTCCAGGCGCTAGCGCTAGGGCTCCACCTCTCTCTCCCAGGCGGCATTGGCAGGTGCCTTCTCAAATCGCTACTCCTCGCACGGCACCATCTTCAGCAACCGACGCGCACGAGATCGCCGCAACCCTAGGTCCTCTCCCGCACCCCCTCCTAGGACCTCGCGCAGGCGACGCGAGATCCCACTCCTCCATCTCGACGGCGGCGACACCATGAGATCCCCTCAGGGGAGTGCGTGATCGATCAAGGGTTCCTGTGAACCCTAAATAAAAAAAGGGGGAGCGACACTTTTAATGGGCCGATGGTGTTTATTAAAAAAAATATATGTAGGAGGCTGCGGCTTATCGAAGCCCAAGTGGATTGAAATTGAAAAGGAAAAGGGGAGAGAGCAATTTCAAAAAAAAGGGATTGTGAAAAAAATGTGTGATTTTGAAAAAGGTGCGTACAAAAAAAACCGTACGCGGGAAAAAAATGGAATCGTACAAAAAAAATCCATACGAACGAAAAAAAGGGAAAAGAGAAAAGTTGAAAAAAAAAGAATGGCTTAGTTAAAAAAAATTCAAATTTTTTTGAGAAGCCGGAAATATATATATCGGCATTTGAGTTGTTTATTTTCTCCCATGTTTATGTATTATGTTGTCTTCTCCCAACTTTGTCGATTTCTCTGTTTTCCGATAAGTATGGGAGAAAGGGGGAGCATCATGTAGAGTTACAGGTCCAAGTCAGATCCAAATTTTTTCTGGACTCCATATTCCATACCAGACAGATATTCCAGACTATACAGTTCAGATTATTTCAGACTCGACATTCAGATTGGTCAGAGTCCAAGTTCGAGGCACTCCATGTTGAGGCCCATTTTTCGAGTTCTCCAGAGAGAGACTCAAGTTCAGACACGCATGAGTATGCGATCATTTTCAGATAAGCACAAGTATGCCATCAATTCAGAGGTCCCCATCTTTTCATGTTGCTCGGCCAGAGTTTTCATGTGAGCCATATGGACTCCATAGTAGAGGACCATTCCTATGCCATGTAGGCAAGGGTTTTCATGTGGTATCATAGGTACACCAGAGCAGTGCACCATTCTCTGAGCCAGATGTGAGAGACCCAGTTCTCCGAAGAGGAGACTTTTTCAGACTCCATTCTCCAGCGACCGTGGATTCCGACGAGGATTGCACAGCCACAGTCTTATTCAGTTCGGCCCTTTTCAGAGATGGAGCAGTTGTTCACATTGTTGTGGCGGGCCAGAGTACTCCGACGAGGAGACTCATTTCCAGTTGCAGCGACTCTGACAGGCGTAGTTCAGAGCGCATGCTCTCCGACGAGGAGATTCAACAGACTCACACTCCAGCCCATTCGTCCTCCTCACCTGCACGACATGAGAAGCAACGTCCTCGACAGCAGCAGTTGTGTGCGTTGGGTTGATATTGTCTGTAGTGACTTGTAGCGTTGAGTTGAGTTTCTTTCTGTTTGTCCAAGCTGAGCATTGCATGCTCCAGCTTGAGGGGGAGTGTTAGAGTATTTGGTTGTGCGCCCATTGAGTTGTAGCAGGGTAAATGGATCCTGGAGAAGATCCATTTACCCCATCCATGTGTTTAGTCCCACATCATCTAGTGGTGGGACTTGGAGGCTCTGGAGAGGCTATATAAGGAGCCCCAGACCTCCTGTATCCATTGAGAGAGTCAATAGACAAATACATCCTCTTTGAGGGCTTCTCCCGTGGTTTCATCTCGCTCCTCACGGAGTAGGGGTCTACGTAAATCCCGCTGTTCTTATTGTTCTGTATCTTTTTCCATGTTTTTGCTTCCGCTTCCCATTTCTTAACAGGTACAATAGCCAACTTTACCACTACTATTACTTCTACTTGGATCCTTGACTATGGAGCCTTTAAACATCTGATAGGAGAAGGTATCCTACTAACATTCTCCAAATCCTCTTCATCAGTGAAGTCACTTCGATTTTCCAATGGGGCTCACTCTCCTGTTACTATTGCCAAAACTGTAGAGTTCTCGTCTAAGCTCCGAGTGTTTGGAGTTCACTGTTCCCCTAATTTTCCTCCCAGCTTGTTGTTTGTTCATAAGCTTTGTAGTGAGCTTAATTGCTGTGTGATATTTGATGGATTTTGTTGCTATTTTCAGGACATCTGGATTGGGCAAAGTTTTGGTTGGGGTATGAGAAGAATGTCCTCTATTATCTAGACATACCCTCGGATTCCACTTTTGCTGGTGCTACGTGCATCTCTGACGATTCGTGCCTATGGCATATGTGGCTTGGGCATCCTTCTGCCAAGGCTCTCTCCCTGATATTCCCTGAACACTCTATTATGAAGCCCTTTCAGTAAGAGGCGTGTGAGTTCAGTAAATATCATAGAGCTTCATTTCCCGTTCGTGTAGAGTCACGTCGTACTACTCTTTTGGGTTTAGTCCATTTTGATGCTTGGGAACCCTATTCGGTTTGAACTTTTAGTGCTCATAGTTTTTTTTTGTTTTTGTGGATGATTATAATAGGTACTTTAGGGTTTATCTAATAAAGGAATATCCGGAGATTAATAAGATGTCAAGAATTTCTTTTAATATATTAAAACTTCTTTCTCTCCATGTGTACAAATTATTCGATTTGACAATGTTGTGGGGCCCGCGTCGAAGGAGCTTGCGTCGGTTGTGGTCGCTTGGACCCTGAGATTCTGCGGGTCGAACGTGTTGGGGCCCTGTCGGGTAGCCGGGTTGAGATTGCTTATCCGAATAATACTTCTTGGCAAGCTCCTGTGGCGGGTGTTCGGGCGGGTTCGGCTTCTTCGGAACCCTTGGCGGGTGCGTCTGCAGCAGAACCCCCGGCGGGTCCGGACCCGAGGGCTGTCGTTTCTTCTTGCGGTGGCTGGTTGGGCTCGCCTCGGGGGATTCGACTGAGTTCTGAGGCGGCAAAGGCGAGGGAGGAGCTATGGTCGTGGCGCCACGACTCGATTGGTGGGGGTCTTCGGGAGGGACGAAGAGTGGTGCGCGGGCGGGAGCTTCGGGTGGGGGTGGCTCTGCCTGATCTGCGGTAGGGGTGGAGGTGCCGCGACCGGAGACGGGGGTTCCTGCTGGAAGGCAGGCGGGGGTTCCTGCTAGAAGGGGGGCGCTGGGCTATCCTTCGGGCGCTGGGGCGGAGGTCTTTGATGCTGAACCCAGGGGGGGCTCTCCTGTCTCGCTGCGAATGTCCCCTGCTGGTGTCGGGGGGGGGGGGGGGCGGGCTCGAGCATGCTTTTCTTGGAAGGGGGGGGGGTTACGGCAGGGGTGTTTTGGGCTGGCCTATGAGAGGGGGGGATGGGCGTGGAGGGGGGCTGGGAGGGAGGCGAGGGCTATGCTCCGGGCAGCCTTGGCTGCTGATTCTCCGTCGAAGGTCGACTCTCAGGATTCTCCTGCAGTTGTGTCAGTGCGAAACAGATTTGCTGCCTTGGACAGAAGCTTGGCACGAAGGTTGGGGGTCATTCCCTCGCAGAAGGCGGCGATTAAGATGCTCTCTTTGAATGTAAGGGGATTGAGCCGTCCCGATAAGAGGCTTGGGGTGGTGAACCTGGTGAGAGAGGCGGCGACAGACATTGTCTTGCTCCAGGAGACTAAGTTGCAGGGTTTGGATGATTCTTTGCATCGCGAGCTTAGTAGGGGAGGTGTTTTCGAGCTGGCGGCGAATGCGGCTGATGGTGCCTTGGGGGGTATCATCTCTGGATGGCATGTTGATTCATTCGACTTGCTGAGGTCACACGTGTCTACGTTCACGCTGACGATAGAGCTGCGTCGGAGAGCGGATGGTTGTTGCTTTTGGGTCACAAATGCCTATGGCCCTTGTAGGCGAGAGGATCATTCTTTGGCGGCGGACTTGGCAAGTGTGGTGCATGAGGTGGGAGACGTGGTCTGGCTCATTGGTGGTGACTTGAATGCCACCTTGTTTCCGGGTGACAGGCGGGGGATGCCGGGGGTGCTGATTCGGGTTCGAGGGAGTTCAGGGAGGTAGCCAATTCTCTGGGGCTATCTATTGTGGATACGACTGGGTGCAAATTCACTTGGAGGAATTTGAGATCCAGATCCAGACTCGACAGGTTTCTGATGTCAGTTGGGGCGGGGGAGGTCTTCCCGCTGGCTAGGGCTTGGGCGCTTCCGAGGACCCTATCGAATCACACTCCCATTCTCGGGAGCTCCGACGAGGTCCGACAGAGTCGCTTTTTTTTTGATTCGAGAAGAAGTGGCTGCTGGAGGATGACTTTCGGGACTTAGTCACTGATCACTGGCTGAACTTCTTGGGGGAAGGGTCAGCGGTGTCGCGATTCGCGGCAAAGCTGGCATCCCTTAGACGGTTGCTGATGTCGTTTGGGAAGGAGGTTGCGCGGCGGCGAAGGGTGGTCAAGTCTAAGGCTGAGGCGGGGATTAGCAGGTTGGATGGGTTGGAGGATGAACGGGATTTGTCGTCGGGCGAGGTGGAGGAGCGGACCACGTTGTTGGAGGCCGTGTACCTGGAGGACAGGAAAGAGGAGGTCCACTTGCGGTAGAGATCGAGGCAGAAATGGCTAAGGGAAGGAGACGCGAACACATGTTTTTTCCACTCTGTGGCGTTTGGGAGAAGGAGAAGGAGTTTTCTGCACGAGTTGGAGGTGGGCGGGCGAACGGTGTCAGGCGAAAAGAACTTGGGGGCCGCCTTGCGGGAGCACTTTGTGAGGGTCTCCAGGAAGGTAAGGAGGGAAGATGGCTGGGGTTGGACTGGTTTGGGTGCTGGTTCTTTATCGGGAGCATAGACTGAGGAGTTGGTGGCCGCTTTTTCGGAGGAGGAGGTCCGCAGGACGGTTTAGGATCTGAATGGGGACGGGGCTCATGGTCCTGATGGCTTCTCCATTTCTTTTTACCGGGAAATCTGGGAGATGCTAAAGGGAGATATTCTAGAGGTATTGGATGAGTTCAGGCATGCCAACCGGGGTTTTGAGAAAGTTAACAGGGCTTTGATCTTTCTGCTGCCCAAGAAGGAGAATCCAGTGGAGGTTGGAGACTTTAGGCCTATCTCTATTTCAAATGGCATTTATCTCATTGTGTCCAAGGTGCTGGCAAACAAGCTCAGAGTGGTCTTGGATTATGTGGTCTTACCTGCCCAATCCGCGTTCATCCCGGGTAGGTGCATGGCGGATGGGATCGTTGCCGTGTCGGAGGTTTGTCTTAAGTGGAAGAGATCGACAAAGAAAGGTGCCGTTTGGAAGATCGACTACGCCAAGGCCTATGATTGTGTCAACAGGAAGTTTCTTTGGACTTCGCTGCAGAGAAGGGGCTTTCCAGACGAGTGGATTGGCTGGATCAAGAGATGTGTCACTACTTGTTCGTGTGCAGTGCTGGTTAACGGAAGGCCGGAGGGGGGGTGGTTCCAACCGCAGATGGGGGTAGTCAGGGTTGCATGTAACCGAGGTGGCTGATTCGGGTTCGTGGGCCCGAGGTTCATTCTGATATCTCGGGGCGGAGGACTTTCTGCGGTTGCTGTCCGAGCTTCCCTCTGTTGGGGAGATGTCTGGCGACCCCGACCACTTCGTCTGGGCTTATGGTAAGTTCTCGATAAAGTTGGCGTACCGAAAGTTGAGTGTTGGTACAATGGTAATTGATGAAGACCTTCGCGCGGACATGAAAGTTATTTGGGCAGCCAAGATCCCCACTCGGGTCAAAGTCTTCTTGTGGTGCCTTAGGAGAAATCGTCTGTGTGATAAGGTGAGGAGAGGGAGGATTCTGGGTACGACGGACCTGCAGTGTGACAGATGCGAGGAGGTGGAGGATGCGGACCACATCTTCTTCGGTTGCAGGACATCGGCGCAGGTTTGGGATGCTGCGGGGATCTCTTGGGTTCAGACTTCCGACCTGGATAATTTCTGGAGGTCTATCCATTCGGTGGGGCTTGGGTCCTCTGGGGATGTGTCCAGGCCCTTCGCCGCTCTGTGGGCTATCTGGCTTGGCATGAACGACCTTGTTTTCAAGGGGCAGCGTTTTTATTGGGAAAATGTAATCGCTCATTGTAATGCTGTCTACAATTTCTGGGTTTCTAACTGATATACTTGTTTAATTACTTAATGAAGTTTATGGTGTGGTGACTCCCGCCTTGGGAGGGCTCCCCCTTATTTTCTAGTAAAAAAAGTGCTCTTGAGTTCATCCAACATGACTTAACATCTTTCTTTGCCTCCCAGGGGGTTGTCCATCATGCATCTTGTCCGTATACCTCTTAAAAAAATGGGGTACCAGAAAAGAAACTTAGACATCTTCTTGATGTTGCTCGATCTTTCCTCACCTAGATGAAGGTTCCCAAGTATTATTTGGGGATGGCATCCTTACTGCCGTCCATTTCATAAACGGGGTCCCATCTTCTGTCCTAAAGGGGGGCACTCCTTTCTCTCTACCATACTCCAATGCATCTCCTTTTTCATTGCCATTGAGGATTTTTGGCTACATTGCGTTTGTCCATAACTTCCATGATGCCGGTAAATTGTCACACAAGGCCATTAAGTGCGTTTTCCTCAGTGTTGCAGAAGTCGGTATTCGGTATTAAGTCAGAGGGGTCACTAAATAAAGAATTTTTGGTATTCAGGAGAGAACTATTCGGTTATGCATTTTTAATTATTTTAAATATAAAAATTAAGTCTAATATATATATATTCTTGTATATTTATACATATATGATCATTAATAAATAAGAGCCAAGATAAAAGTACCCACTAACAAGTTACATATATGGAGCTTTAATGTTTGTAGGGATACTGTGATAATTAAAAACTTTTTAAAAATAAAAAAAGTAGCAGGGTTGGGCCGAATATTGACCATGGTTATTAAGGTGGCAAGACGACAAGGCGTTAACTTGGGCACCTGGGTGCCTGGGTGTTTTCCAAAGTGTGTCCTATGTATCACATTTGAGACATGCGACATATAGTTATTTAAAGCAAATGGATGTCGCATGTCTCAAATACGACATCATTTTTTTTATTTTTTTATATGTATATTGCATTTCAAAAATGCGACACGTATATCACATTTCAAAAATGCGATTTTTTCAAAATGCGCTCTGTATGTCGCATTTTGTAAATGCGCTATGTATATCGCATTTTCAAAATGCGATATATGTGTAGAATGCATAAAAAAATAGTCATCTAGGTTCCCAGGCAACCCAAGACGTGCGCTATTTTCAATAAAAGCAAGGCGCTCTTTCTAGGCGCATGACCTGGGGTGCTTAGATGCCTAGGCTTGCGCCTTGACATCTATGATATTGACCGAATAGCAATATTCTATTTGGTCACCCATAGAATAAGAATATTCGGTCTATTTGATCGAATATTGCAACAATGGTTTTCCTTGGATACTCTCGCACTCAAAATATCTATAGGTGCTATGATCTTATTGGATATATGTATTATATTTCAGCGGATGTCATTTTCTTTGGGTAGACTAGCTTCTTCATATAGACTGTTGGTGACATCCCTTTGGATCTACCACCTTTACCGATCGTTTATAAATGCGAGCATGCTACTGCAACTGCTTCTGTACCTTTGCATGTTCCTTGTTTGCAAGATGATATGCCCTCTTCCAGTTCCAGTACTCCCACCACTGCTGCCCCAAACGTGTCTTAGGAAACAAAAGAGGCAATACACCTTTCACCCTATGTCACATTTTACTTCTATTGATAGTTTATTCAGTTGTGACAAGAGGTTTACAGGTGCCTTGATGGCCACTTCTATTCCTAGAGATCATCATAGTGCACTGCTGGATCATGGTTGGCGAAAAGCCATGGATGAGGAGATGGACACCCTTACATCCCGAGGCACATGAGATCTTGTGTCTTGCCCCTCGAGAGTTAGACCAGTGGCATGCAGATGGATCTTTATGACCATACAATCACCTGATGGGTCCACTGACATATTGAAAGTCAGACTGGTTGCAAAAGGTTTCACGCATACCTGGCTATGGGGTTGATTATTTCGAGTCTTTCTCTCCTATTGCCGGAATATGTTCCATACATACCATTTTCTTCGTTGCTGCTAATAAAGCATGGTCCACTTTTCAGCTTGATGTAAAAACACCTTTCTCTATGATGACCTTGAAGAAGAGGTTTATATGATGCAACCATCATGTTACATAGTCAAGGGGGAGTGTGTATGTCGACTACGCAAGTCTATATATGGCATGAAGCAGAGCCTGGAAAGATATTGTTTTCAGAGGATGACATTTGATTATTCTGTCTTCATCTGACGATGGTCTTTTAACACCGTTGTACTTGCAATCTATGTTGTCGATATGATTATCATTGGAAATGATGAAACATGCATTTCAGAGACCAAATCTTTCCTCCAGAAGGTCCATTACGAAGGATCTTGGACAACTTCGCTACTTCCTAGGCATTGAGGTGATACGTACCCCAGAGGGTCTAGATCTCTCACAGAGGCAGTATCGCTTAGATGATGCTAAATTACTTGGATGCAAGCCATCTGGCATCCATAAAGAAGCAAGGAAGCATTCTGCATCTGTTGATCCTGAATTTGAGAATACTACACGATATAAAAGCATAGTAGGTAAACTACTTGTTGAGATATCAGTTATCTTCTATCCTTTTTATGTATTCTCTTCTTTCTATTTACACTATATAATTTGCCGACCATGTTTCTCCTCTTTATAAGAGAATCCTAGGGTGTCATGAATAGATTTATTGCATTCTTTCTCCACATGGTATCAGAGCAACGATTCTGGATCGGGGCTTATACTTAAACACACTACAACTATCAGCCTTCGTCCTCCTCGAGCCTTGCGCGGACCCTTCTTCTCATTTAAAGGTCCCACACTATGCCTTGTGGGTTCCTCAGGCCTACTCTAGCGTTGCCCAACGCTACCCTAGCACCGCTTAGGATATACCTAGGCGCCGCCATACGCTAACCCATCATCACCCAACATCCCAACGTCGTGCATGTGCTACCTAGTGCTACCCAACATCATCCAACGTTGCCCAAGCACTACCCAATGCTGCCTAGGCGCTACCCAGCGCTATCTTAGCACTACCCATACCCCAAATAAGTTTGCTTAGGGTTGATTGTGGTGAGATTATACACCCACAATCACCCCCTTGATGTCTATGTAGATACACTATCACCTGTCTACGGTCCCACTCGTGTATCAATCCGGCAATATTTCAGAAAACAGAGTTGATATTCCCTCTATAAGTGCCTTTAAGGGTCCAACACCTATTGTTAAGATGAATGCCACAAACCATGAGTTATGGGTGATGCCGTTCATGAATCTCTTGCAGAGTCGTGATAAGAAGCATATTCCGACGTATGATGAGCCGACCGACAAGATTGTGACCGGCGCCTCATGGGAGGCCGATGATGCTTATGCAAAAGTTTGGCTATATGGTATCTTTTTTTGTGGAAATAGCCAATGGTATCTTGAGTCGGCCCACAACGAAGGCAATGTGGGTTCTCCTAGTGACATACTTTCAAGCGAGGAATGAGTCAGAGATCTTGCAACTCTAGCATGATATTTTTACAACAAAACAGGGTGATCGTTCTCTTCATGCCTTGTACACATCTCTTAGGGGTATGGTTGAGACACTCCATAGGCTAGCTACATACCTCTAATGGCCTCACCAGAGCAATTCAAGGCCTATCATGATTCTATTATGACTTGGATCTTTATTTTTTTTGAGGCTCAAAAAAGGGGGATGCACTCGTTGGTGCTCGCCCCAAGAATATATTAACTAAAACGGATAAGACTAGAGATACTTACAGGGGGGAGAAGGGAAGGAAGGACGCCGAAAGAGATTAGAAATACAACAGAGACACTCAGCAAAGAATGCCGTCACACAATTAAGTACACCAGTCGGATATAAGCGTATTAGCCAAAATGGTAACGTTCTCCCTATAGAATCGCATGCCCGAGAAAATAGCCTCATTCCGTGCACGCCAAATGGCCCATAGCCGCGCGATAGGGCCCAAAACATCAGCTCTGGCCCGCGACCTGTTCGACCAAAGGATGTCGCAAAAAGCTTCAATATTGTCTGCACGAGCCCACGCCACGTCGTCCCAGACCCCCGTAACCAAGATACATCGAAAGAATAGATGGTCTGCAGTTTCATCGATATCACAGCAGAGATGGCAAGTGGCGTTCGTCTAGGGAAAAAACTTGGCGCACCGATCCCGGGTCATCAAACGCTGATGACGAAGTAACCATAAGAAGATGGCAATGCGCTCCGGCAAGCGCAACCCCCAGAAGAAAGCACAGTCGCGTACGAGGGGGGAAGACAAAGCGGGCGGGGGAGAGAGCAAGGCCCTGTAAGCCTTGCGAGTGGAGAAAGCCCCGTCCTTCCAACGCCAATGGTCCCGCTGAGCAGAAGGGGAAACCACAGAGTTGAGAGCCTCCATCATCGAGGCGAATTCAGTCACCCGCTGATCAGAAAGATTCCCAGAGAACCGAGGGCACCAATAGCCGTCAGACCAACAATCCACGACCGTTGCGAGCCTATTCGAGGCAAACGCAAACAATCTCGAATAGCGCACCTGAAGGGGGCCTCCCCCCAACCAGTCGTCCAGCCAAAACTTGAAAGATTCCCCTGTCCCAAGGACCGGTGTGAATAGCTCAAGATTCCTCCGCAAAGTAGAGGAGACACTGCGCCAGAAATGGGATGAATGGAATTGCAATGCTCCCCGCTGCAGCCCAAACCAGTCGCTGCCCAAAAGCCTCCGAAGGACGTTGCTGAAAAAAGAATCGTCCTTTCCCCAGATTTTACTCACCCATTTAAGAAGAAGGGCGTCATTAACGAGTTCCAAGCTCCGAACGCCAAGCCCACCGGACCGCTTGAGCATGGTCACCACCTCCCAAGCGACCAAGTGCATCCCCCTACCGCCATTGTCCGAACGACCCCATAAGAAGCGACGCATACACGTCTCCAGGCGACGGCGGATCCCCACGGGCGTTCTACGCACCGAGAGGAAGTAAACCAGAATAGAAGAAAGGACGAATTTAAGAAGAATAAGGCGGCCACCCCGAGAAAGCAAGGCGGCCCTCCAGCTCGCAAGGCGCGCCTCCATCCGCTCCGTGATAGCCCGCCAATCCGCAGAACGAGCCCACCCCACCGAAAGAGGAACACCAAGATATGGGAAAGGAAGCTCCCCAGGCACAGAACCAAGAACCCGGCCACACTCCTCCGCCTCCGAAGGCGACATGCCAAAAGGCACCACGATGGATTTGGAGGCATTAATCGACATCCCTGAAAGCTCACAGAAAATATCAACAGTATTGGCCATGCCCGCCACCTCATCCGGACCTCCCTCAATGAAGCAAATCGTGTCGTCCGCGAACTGGATTAGAGGCACGCAGACATCCCCCTTGCGGAACCCATTAGTAAGGCCCGCATCAATGATGCGGTCAACCATACGCGCCAGCACATCAGAGGCTAAGACGAAGAGAAGGAGCGCCAGGGGGCAGCCCTGACGCACCCCCCTGCGAGGCTGAAACGAACCACCAGCCGGCCTCCCATTAATTAAAACAGAGAGCGAGACCGTGGAGACACATCTGCGCATCCAAGCAATCCATAAGTTAGGGAAACCCCGCCTATGCAAGGCGGACCAGAGGAAGCGCCAATCAATGGAATCATAGGCCTTGGCAAAATCAATTTTCCAAAGGACCCCCTTCCTATTTTCTTTCTTCCAATCAGCCACCAATTTAGACGCGACGACGATGCAGTCCGCGATATGCCTTCCTTTTATGAAAGCCCCTTGAACAGGGGAGATAAGTCCATCCAAGATCCGAACGAGGCGAATGGCCAGAGTTTTGGCCACAATAAGATAAATACCATTGGATACGCAAATAGGCTGAAAATCGTCCACGCGCAATGCTGGGTTTTTTTTGGGATGAGCACAATATTCGCCCGATTGATGCGGTCGAAGTCGAGGTTACCAGCACAAAAATCCGTGACGACGTTGAAAATGTCCCCCGAAACAGTCTCCCAAAAGTCCCGATAGAAGGCGACGGAAAACCCGTTAGGCCCCGGGGAAGAGTCATGATTCAGCGCCCAAACAGCAGCTTTAATCTCCTCCAAAGAAATTGTACGAACAAGGAATTCAGAATCCACGTCCGATATGACAATCCTTAATCGTAAGTATGAATCAACCCCCTCTCAATTACTCACAGATGCTACTATACTGTCTGTGGAGGAGTTGTACTGGAGGCTGAGCAGATTTAGCATCCCCTCTGCTGCATCTTCTTAAATATCATCGGCTGTGCCAGCTTCCCGTGGTAGAGGCGGTTTGCCTTAATTCAGAGGGCGGGGCACACACGGTAGAGGAGGCTCGCTCGCATGCCAACCTTGTTCATATTTCACTAGTCCGGTCATTCGGAGGAGACGTGCTATTCCAAGCACAACTTTCCACCATCATCCAGTGCTGCTTAGCAGGTCCAGACTACCCTTGATTCTATCGATCATTGTTTTGATGACATTGTTGCTCGACTGAGGGAGATCATGCTCCCATCTAGTGGATCTTCTAGTGTTTCTACTGGTCCATCAAATGTTGCTGCTTCTGCCTCTACGAGCACTTCTTGTTTTTTTTTTTGAGTTTCCAGTCGCACTCGACCAGATCCTTCAGAATGGATCACGGACTATGGAGCTTCTCATCATCTATTTGGATATCGCACACAATTTAGTTCTTATAGCCCTGTACAACCTGGTAGATCAGTGGTCATTGCTGACGAGACATATTATCCCATTATCGAACATGGGATGTCCATTTGACTCTCTCCACTTGCCTACAAAATGTTCTTCATGCATCAGAATTCTCTATGAATTTATTGTCTATTAATTAGATTAACAAAAATTCACATTGTCATGTAATATTCAACCATATTTTCCTTGTTTTTCAGGATATACTCACGGAAAATGTGATTGGACGTGGCCAGATGTTTTAAAAATCGAACTTAACCGGCCGGTTGACTGGTTAAATCAAGATCCGGATGAAAAATGGTCCAATCACCTGATTTTTATTCAGAAAATAAAATCCAGTCAATTCAACAAAACCTCTGATTTGACGAAAATAATTTCTAATAATTTAATAAAAGGCAAACTTCTAAAAATTATTCATAATCTAGTCTCATTCTGACCCATAGTATATTACTTCTTTATTTTCTTCTCCTTCCACATGTGCCAATGACCCATTATCACATCTCCCTTCCTGCCATACATGCATTGCCTCTCTCTTCTCACATTGTGCATGAGGTTGTCTAGTTCCAACATAAACAAAGGAAAACGTTATCATTACATAGCCATACTCCGAGAAGCAATAAATTAACAACAGTTGTCATTAAAAGTTTGTTTATTATGTACTTTTGAGTTTTTTTAATAACATTTGTATCCCTAACTTTTTAGCAATTTCTCTTGTGCTCCTATATTCTTAAAAATTCATATATTGTCCTTACGTTGGTATAATATAGGAGCACAAGTGTACTAATAAAATGCTACTACTATGCGTTTTGTAAAAATATAGAGGCACATATCTAATTGTAAAAAATAAGAGTATAAGTGTTATTAGAAAACTTGAAATAATGCGAGTGTACAAATCCTCTGAAAATATGTTGTAACATTTTTTATATTTATTTATGTTGGAGAACGCGTCATTGCAGTGATGGGTAATTGGATCCCTCCAGGGTTGCAAAATTCGTCCGACTAGTCGAAAAAATCATATGCCAAAGAAGAAAAAAATGGTATTGTAGAGGAAAAGTTGAAAAAATAATGATAACAACAAGGCTTGTAAAAATCGGCCGACTAGTCGAGTCCAATGTTTGAAAAAATGAAAGGGGAATGAGGCGTTTTCCCTACTAGCAAGGCGAGGCGTAGCCTCGAGGCGGTCGAGGTGTAAGCCTCAGTTTGTAAAGAAAAATAATTACAAAAAATATAATATAGATATTGATGAAATAGTCTAATCTGACATACATATAATATATAACATTGTAATATATAATGAAATTGAAGATAAGAACATGAAAAAAGAATATGTCAATTCTATATTCCATTAACCTTCATACTAAATTTCTATCCAATCAAAAAAGAAATCAATGACCACTAAAATATTTATAAAAAGGGAGTCATTGGAGATAGTTGTCATTAAAGATATCCGAGATGTTGATATGAATCATAATCATATGTTCTACAAAACCCAGTTGAGGAACGGTCCGATGTCTCCTTGTGCCACCATACCCTACCAGTACGGGGGTCTCGTTGCCCAGTCAGCGGGCCTGGGGGAGGGGGGGCTAGTTGCCCCTAACCTGAAAATTTTTCTTATATTTGTATTCAAATTCGTATGCATATGATATTTGCGGATGCATATGTGTAAGGGTGTAATATTTGTAGTTCACCTAAATTATTAAACATGTTAATGGTAAATATGAATAAGAAAGAGGTCAAATTTAAGCATTCAGCTTGTATAAATATATCCTCAACAAATAGATCTTTATAAACATTTGAAACTACCAATAGAACCAATTATTTTATTCAAAAAAATGTTTTATAAATCCATAATGCCTTAGCGACAGTCTCGCCTCGCCTCGATCATCTAAGGCGGTCGCCTCAGCCATGGGGTCTGAGGTGGTTGCCTCAAGGCTTTTTTCCAAGGCTTCGTTTCGCCTCGAGGCACGTTTTTTTGAACTATGGTCGAGTTGGAGGGAATAGCCGACTCGACTAGGCCTAGTTGTTTATTAGTCGGTCAACCTGACTAATCGGGTTAACTTTTACATCAAGTTTTTTTCAGCTTTTTACCTTTTTAAAAAGCAAACTTATACTGATATGCTTAATATTATATTTAAAGTTAATTACTTCTTTTGTTTTATTATGATGATATAGAAAATTATACAAGTTTATGTTAATATATAATAATATATGTATAAAAAATGATTCATATATTTTAAATAATTAAAAAATTTCAAAACCGACTAATGGTCGACTATATCTGATTAGTCGCCCGATTGCCAATTAATCCTTCGACAGTGACCTCGCCGACCGAGTACTGCTTACCGATTTCTGCAACCTTAATTACGTCTTAAAAACGTGACCTCGAATTTCAATGAAATTCCACCGAAATTCTCCGAAATTTCCATTTCTTTAGGTTACTGAAATCGAAATGCTCCCTTATTCCTTTTTCCAGGATTTCAACGAAATGTCAACGATATGACATGTCATTTCGGCGAAACAACAAAAATAAGGGAATCTACCATTCTCTTTCATCGAAATTTGCATACATTAATGAGTTTTTACTTATTTATTCGTTCATGTGTTGAGTTGTTAGAGTGTTTTGCATCGTTTAAAGAAGTTTCTTTAGTTAGTTTCCATATTTTATATCTAAATCCAAATCAAATCAGTTAGACACAAGATTTAAGAGTTAAATTAAAGTTTTAACTAAAGATATTTATATTTTATATTTTTTATTTATTTTGATATATATGTTTTAATAAATAGTTATCATATTTGTCACCGCATTCTTATTGAAGAGGTGCACATGTTACTGTAAACATATATTAGTTTACTTTGTATTTCTCTGTTATTTTTCTTTTCTGCCGTATGCTTTATGTAATTTACCCATAGACTACTCTCCTATATAAGAGAGCCTAGGGCTGATGGAATAAACAACTTTTCTATTTTTCCCAACATGGTATCGGAGCGACGGTCCTAGACTGGTGTTCTCGAAACCCTAACCCTATCCCTACCCCACCCGCGTGCCTCTCTCTCTCTCTCTCTCTCTCTCTCTCTCCCTCCGCCGCCGGCGTATACCCGCGCCCCCTGCGCCTCAGCGCGTGCGCCTTGCGCGCCTGCGCGCACTCAGGCCCTCGCCCTCGGGCTGCGCCCTCGCCCTCGCGTGCCCTCGCGCCTGCACCTGCGCGCCCTCGCGCTAGCGCGCCTGCGGGCTTCAGCGCGCTCCAGTGCCATCCTGTGCGCTCCAGTGCGCACTTGAGCCCTCCACACCGTGCGTGTGACCTGTGCGTGTGCCCTTGAATCAGCTACATCTCTAGAGCGCACACCGTCAACTAAATGGGTTTGGTTGCTTGAGGTCTACACATGCAACTAAACCCGTCTATGTCCGTGTAGACGAATCTTATCTTCAGTCAGTCGCTCCAGTCTTCGTTTTTCAGTATGTCAGAAAGCAAGGAGGATATTCCATCTGTTGGCGCCTTTCGTGGTCCAGCGCCTATCGTAAAGATGGATGGTACAAACTATGAACTGTGGGCGATGCAGTTCATGAGTATGATGAAGTCAACTGGTAAGAAGCACATTCTTACCGAAGAAGAGCCTGCTGAGAAGACTGGAGCTAATGCCTCATGGGATGCCGATCAATTCGCTCACTTTGAGAAGAGCGGACTCCTCTTGAGGAGACCCGGAGTCTGCGGAGGAGTGGAGCCGTTGACTTCATCGTCTAACCCGGGGGGAATGAAAGAGGCGAATTCGCGACGCGAATGCAGTGATGAATAGGAACGGAGCCTTCTTCGCAAAATTGCTGTGATGAATAGGCGAATTACCCTCAAATCAAGCCCATCCCTCTCCCTACCGGTCGAGCCAAGCTTTCTCTCTTCCCTCTCCCGTAGGTCGCATACACCAAAGTCTGGTTATCTGGGACTTTGGCGATCGAGATTGCCAATGATATTCTACATCAGCCCTCGACCAAAGCCATGTGGGATAGCGAAGATGAGACAAAGATTTTGCAACTCCAGCATAATATATTCACTATAAAGCAGAATGGTCGCCCTCTACATTCTCTCTACACATCCCTACGAGGGATGCTCGAGAAGCTATACAGCTTCATGCCCCTGACAGCCACGCCAGAGCAACAGAAGACCTACTAGAATGCGACTATGGTGGGTGTTTTCCTTGCTGCACTTGATCCCGAGTATGAGGCGACACGATCCCAGATCTTGGCCGATTCTACTATTCCTCCCATGGAGGAAGCCTTTCACAGACTGAGCCGCATCACTGTCCCTTTTACGGCCACAAATCAGAATGCTTCAGCCATGGCCGCCAACAGGGGTCGTGGATTTCATCATCAGACCCGTGGACGTGGACCTCGTGGCAGATGAGGTCGTACTCGGTCAACATGTACCTACTGCCATCGCGTCGGACACAATGAAGACACATGCTACTCTAAGCATGGATTTCCTGCATCTGCACGAGTCGCCGAGCAGATAGAGCCTCTATCTGCTGCCTCTTTGGATCAGCGGTTCGATGACCTAGTTGCCCGTCTAAGGGGCATTATTTCACCATCTGGCCAACCACCTACTACTGAGAATCAATCTGATGCTGCTGCATCTGCCTCTGCGTCTACCAGTGCATCAGGTAGCATACTTGCATTTACCAGTAGTAGATCAGATACTTTACCTTGGATTATGGACTCGGGAGCTACACATCATCTATGTGACGATCAGAGTTCACTTACAGGATATACTCAGATCCCTCCAGGCCGAACAATGGTCATTGCTGATGGTACACATTCCCCAATTGCTGGTCAGGGGGAGATTAGACTGACATATTCTATGCAGCTCAAGAATGTGTTACATGCGCCTGATTTTTCAATGAATTTATTATCAATCAGTCAGATTACAAAGGATTTACAATGTCGGACAATTTTTTGATCCATCTTCTCTTATTTTTCAGGACATCCTTACGGGCAACGTGATTGGTCGTGGCTATGAGTAAGGAGGCCTCTATCGCCTCAATCAGACTCCCTTTGCTGGAATTTCATCCCTACCTACTGGACCCGTATCTCCTATGCTGTGGCATCTGCGCTTTGGACATCTACCGCTTCAGAAGTTGTGTCGTGTGTTACCCCAGAGTCTGCCTCACACATCCATCCAATGTGAGGCTTGTCAGTTGGGAAAGCATCACCGGTCTACCTTTCCCAGTCGTCCGGGTCGGAGTAGTACCTCCAAGCAAGGCCCTAAATGTCGGTTTCGGTCACCATTTCGGTATCGACCAAAACAGAATTTCGTTGGAATTTCGACCGGAATTTCGGTTATTTCGGTCATTTTTTGTATTAGGACCCCCATATTTCGGTCATTTCGGTCAATTCGGTCGAATTTCGATTTCGACTGGATATCGATATTCGATAGAAATTCGACCGAATTTCGCTGAAATTTGAGGCCATGCCTCCAAGTTTGAGTTATTTCATATTGATATCTAGGGTCCGAGTCGTGTTCCTGATCATCAGGGACACAGATTTTATATAGTTATTGTGGATGACTTCTCTCGTGTGTCATGGGTATTTTTGTTGAAAAATAAATCTGAAGCAGGGAATATTATTATCCATTTTCTTAATGAGATTCGTAATGTTTTCTCCACATCTGTTAAAATTGTGAGAAGTGATAATGCCCTGGAATTGTGTACTCATGTCCTAGCCAATTACTACTCATCCCAAGGGATTATCCATCAGACATCCTGTGCTTATACCTCTCAACAAAATGGGATCGCTGAAAGGAAACATCGCCACTTACTAGATGTCACCAGGTCACTTCTTATACAGAGTCATGCTCCTTATTCTTACTGGGGTGACGCGGTTCTCACAGCATGCTACCTAATAAATCGTATGCCGTCCTCTGTCTTAGGTGAACAAATTCCTTTCTTCCTTATCTTTCCTGGTAAGGATCTGTTTTCCCTTACTCCTCGTGTGTTTGGTTCGATTGCCTTTGTCCACCAGTTGTCTCCAGGTGCTGACAAGCTCTCTCCTAGGGCTGTCAAGTGTGTGTTTGTTGGGTACTCCAGAACTCAAAAGGGGTACAAGTGTTTTGATTCATTGTGCAGGCGGTATATTGTTAGTGCAGATGTTACATTTTTTGAATCCGTAATGTATTTTTCATCCCCAGGTGATCAGCAACTACCTCCACCTACTACCGATGCCATCTATGTGCCACCACCACCGCCACCACCACCAGCTCCTTTACCTTCTATTCCCGTTTCACCACTACCTTTTCATTATACCCGCAGGTCTACTCCAGCTCATGGTCAAGACTCATCACCTAGCTCGCCTAAGGTATGTTTTGAAGATATTACTCGTGATGGATCTAATAATGTTTTGAGCAGGATGTGTTGCAGAGGGCAGATGAGGACACGACTGATTTAGATGTTCCTATTGCTATACGCAAATCGAAGAGGAGCTGTGCTACATATCCTTTGGCAGCTTCTGTGTCATTTGAACGCCTATCTGGGGACTTCAAGAACTTTGTGGTGGCCTTGTCAGCTGTAGATATTCCACGGAACTACCAAGACGCTTTGAAGGACAGTAGATGGCGTCTAGCAATGGAGGAAGAAATGGCAGCTCTTCAATCTAGAGGAACTTGGAGTCTAGTTCCTATACCTGCAGATGTCTCCTTAATGAGCTGCAAGTGGGTATTTACAGTCAAGCAGAATGCGGATGGCAGTATTGACAGATACAAGGCGCGTCTTGTTGCTCGTGGCTTTACACAGACATATGGGGTGGACTATCTGGATACATTCTCGCCAGTAGCCCGTCATTCTACCCTACGGATTTTACTGTCAGTTGCTGTTACTCGTGAGTGGCCGCTATATCAGTTGGATGTGAAGAATGCGTTCCTATATGGTGACCTACAGGAGGAAGTCTACATGCAACAGCCACCTGGTTTTGCTGTTGAGGGGGAGTGTTCCAAGGTGTGCAGACTTCATAAGGCTATCTATGGCCTTAAGCAGAGCCCCGGAGCATGGTTTCAGAAGCTCTCAGACCTCTTTGAAAAACAGGGATACAAACGCTCTAATGCTGATCATTCCTTGTTTGTACAGAAGACTTCCAGAGGTATTATTGCAATCATGGTTTATGTAGATGACATCTTAATTACAGGAGATGATGCGCAAGGGATAAAGAAGGCGAAAGAAAAGCTGGGCAGCGAATTTGTTACTAAGGATCTTGGAGTCCTTAGATATTTGGGGCTGGAATTTGCCAGAAATCCGTATAGGCTAGTAATGTCGCAGAGAAAATATGTTACGGATCTGTTAAGCGAGACAGGAATGCTTGGGTGCCGGCCTGCTACAACACCAATGGACCCCAACATGAAGCTATATGATGATGGTACAAAGGAGGTGGACAGAAGAAGATACAGAGAACTGGTGGTCAAACTCCTATACGTCACTATTACCATGCTCGACATAGCCTTTGCTGTGAATCGAGTGAGCCAATTCGTGGAACAACCACATCAAGTTCACATGGATGCAATACATATGATACTCAGGTACCTCAAGTCATCACCAGGCGCGGGTCTACTGTTCAAGAAAGGCAAGGTGATCTCCATCTCAGCCTGTGCAGATGCAGATTATGCAGGGTGTCCCAAGGACAGGAAGTCCACCTCTGGGTTTGCGGTTTACATTGGAGATTCTCTAATCTCATGGAGGAGCAAGAAACAAACGGTGGTAGCCAGGTCTAGTGCTGAATCTGAATATAGGGCTATGGCTCAGGTTAGCACAGAAATGATGTGGGTAAAGGCTGTGCTTACAGATCTATGTATAGAAGTCCCACTTCCTATGACCTTAGAATGTGACAATCAGGCATCCTTGTTCATTGCAAACAATCCAGCATTCCATGAGCGAACCAAGCACATTGAGGTTGACTGTCACTTCATACGCGACATGATTCAGATGGGATTCATTGTTACATCCCATGTTAGTTCAGAGAATCAAACTGCAGATATATTCACCAAGGCATTACTACGAGGCCCATTCAGAAGTGTACGTCCAAGCTGAGCATGATTGACATCTATGCTCCATCTTGAGGGGGAGTGTAAACATATATTAGTTTACTTTGTATTTCTCTGTTATTTTTCTTTTCTGCCGTATGCTTTATGTAATTTACCCATAGGCTACTCTCCTATATAAGAGAGCCTAGGGCTGATGGAATAAACAACTTTTCTATTTTTCTCATCAGTTACCATTCGCTTCATGTTCAAGAGAAGAAACCAATGGTTTCTAATGGTTGTTCCAAATTTGGTTTTGCTTTCGAGCAACATACTGCTTTTTTTATTGTTGGTACGATTGGATGGAAATTTAATGTAACATATCATATTAATATCTTATTATAAGTAAAAAATTATATTTTTATCTCATTTATTGAGTTAAAGAATGTTACATGTCATTATTTTTTAAAAAATGAGTTTTCAAGCAATTTCCCTAATTTCTGTCCATTTCACTGAAATTCCATCGAAATTCCATTGATTTTTTGTTTCCAGGCATATCGAAACGAAATCGAAATCCCGACATTTAAGGCCTTGCTTAAAAAAAAGATTATTTTTGTTCCCACCCATCTTCATACCTTCTCCCAACTTGGTCTATGTTGTTTTCCGACCAGTATGGGAGAAAAGGAGAGTATGTGTAGAGTTTTACAGGTCTCCAATTCAGATTCCATGCCACATGTCAAACTCTACATGTTAGATTCAGACTTCTATAGATGGTCAGACTCAAACTCTACAGATGGTTCAGAGTCTTCAGTTCAAGGCGCACATGTGTATGTTCTTTGTTTGAGAGGTCCCCATATTTGATCTGATCGGCTTTGGGTTTTCATGTGATCCATATGGACTCCTACAGATCTTTGGCTGCCCAACCCTCCAATTTGGATTCTGTAGTCTTGAGGGATTGTGGTATGCTCTGCTCTTGGCGGATCTCTTCCAGAATAAAGATCTTTCTTTGGTTTTGAGGAGGGAGCGGATTTTGACGGCAACAAGGAGAGCGAAGCTCTTCCCCGGAGCCGTGGAGTTGTGCTGTAGATGTGGTGAATCGACGGAGGATGTGAACCACCTATTTTTTGAGTGCCCTGGTTCGGTTGATGTTTGGTGGAGAGCGGCAATCACGGATTCATAGGTCTTGATTGGAGTAAGAAGGACTGCTTCTGGGACTCTTGCAGGAGGTGGGGAGGTACATAGATCGATAGATTAAAGATTTGTGCGACAATATGGTGCATATGGTTGGGCAGAAATAGTGTGGTATTTGAGGGGTCGAAGTTCTATTTCGAAAATGTACTTGAGCATGCTGAAGCCTTCATGAATTACTGACGATTGTAATTATTTATTTTATCACTATTTTATCATTAATATATTTTTTGGATGGTCCTCTAAAGAAGGCCCATCCCACCGTTTCTAAAAAAACAAACAAAAACACAATTTATTAACAGGGCAAAGGATTGAAAAACTGAGATGTTGCCGGTTTTATCTGATTGGAAGGCTTCTTTAGTAAGAAGAAATTCCCTATATGTTCTTTGAAAATGGTTTGGTTGAGATGCCAAGTTTGGTGCCAGTGTCAGTCCATCAGATGGTGGCCTTAATAGTGGATATGATGAAAGGTGCATAAAGAGACAGTGGTCTTTAGACAGTATACTGCAGGAGAGACACCGTGGATCCAACTTAAAGATCTCATACATTTTTTTCGTATGTTTGGTTCTCAAATGAGTCATACAGGTCAGGAAATTCAATGAAAAATGCTTACCAATACGTGGGTCTACATGTATTGACGTGTAGGCCAGAATAAAGAGAAAACATGGAACATGCATTGGCTTAAGGAGTGGGTCGGTTAGGGCTTGCCAAACTGGAAGAGTGGCACTTTCGAGGAGGCATTTTGCAAGAGAAAAGGCGACCTAGACACAGTTGATTGATCATAAGTACTTTTCTGATGTGAAGTTTACAAGGGCATTTATGTATTAACCTTGATCCGACAAAAATACCTAAATGGGTAAAATGTATGAGTTCTTATATCGGCTGTCTGGAAACTGTTTCTTGTTAACCTTAGAGCAATCCTGTGGATTAAAAGTAAAAATAAAAAGGCCAGTAAGAACTTTTAAAGACCAGTTAACACTAAAACTTGGACTTGGTAACTAGACCGAGGAAATGCAACTATTCTCCTACACTTCGTACCAGTTCTGATTGAAGCACGCTAATATTCTCTCCAGGAAGTAATCCAGTACAACTTTTATCTATATATCAATTGACCACCTCTTTCGAAACATTGTAAGGATTAGAGCAATTTAGGGATAAATATTCTTATATGCCAATTACTTCCGGCAGTAATAGCAAAAAGGTCTTTTGACATTTTTAAGCCGGCAATATTGCAGATATTTGGAGCCTCTTTCAGTTTCTCTGGAGAACGAAAAATGGTCTTTAGTTCAGCCCTTGCTCTCTTCCTCTTATACAGGATATGGAACCTCCAGCTTGAAGCAAGTAATTTTTTGTTCATTTCTAGCTTTAATCAAATTCCTCAAGATCCCATTTAACTACCTTTTTACAACGGATGAATGAGGTATTATTTTTTTCTGAATGAAACGAACAAAGTACTTGTGGTTACAATCGTTTTAAGAAAAGGGTATTGTGGTGCCGTCAATATTTTGTTCTCTGGGGCGTTGAGTCGCATTGCTCTTGTGTTAGTTCACCTGAATATTGGTTCGGTTTTTTGCATGGCGTTTACAATAGCTTGGAATACATGTGCTGTTGTTGTAGTGAGGCTGTCGCCTCGTTGTTGTAATCTGTTTTTAAGCTAAGAGTAATAGTAAAAGGCAGAGAATAAAGACATTCCCGTAAACTAAAATTCAAATATAGACTATCTATGCCGCGGTGGTGGCAATTTTATAAATGCTCTGGTTCCAGCGTACTTCACGGAGTTGGATTTGTGCGCCAATATGTAGAAATTTTAATATGCATTATTCGATTAATACTTTTGTCGGGCTTTTGATGGCTACTAAAAATCTGAATCTTGTAAATGATGAGAGCTTGTATTAACAAGGAGAACAACTTGCAGCATTTAAGGGATATAACATGAAGTGGATTATTGGAAGAACGTAGTGGTCACAAATTTGTGCTATGGAAACACCATTTCGGTTATATTTAGTATGAATCCCCTTGAAATTTGTTAAACCTGTCAAGACCTCAAAATGGGGTTTCGTTACCATAGCTATGATTTGCAGTTAGTCACTGATTATATAACCATTGAGCATAGTCCCACATTGTAACCTCACAAGGGATGGGTGTGGTTTAAAGATTTGGTGGCTGGATTTTTGGGTATATTTGGACCCGACCTGATAAATTCTCAATAGACGCGGGTCATTGCAAAAGATATCAGAACATGTTTTCTTTGCAGAAGGTGAAAATTTGCGTGGTTTGCAGATCTAACTCGCCCATTTATACAAAACACAAGTTATATTAGTGCATATCGGCAAATCATAAAAATAACCATAAGAATGAAATAAGCCAAATAAAATAATTATTTTAGTGTACAAATCACATAGGACATGACCCGGGCCTTCCCGGCTTGGGAGTTTATAACTAGCCCGTTGGAAAAAAATAAGAGTTGTTTATTCCTGAAATCCTAGGCTCTTTTATATAGAGGAGAGACCTATGGGTAAATTACATAAGATGGATATAAAGGAATAAAATAAAAGAAAAGATACATAGTAATGTAGAATTATCTCAACACTCCCCCTCAAGATAGAGCATAGATGTCAGTCATGCTCAGCTTGGACGTACACTGCTGAAATGGCACCTTGAGTAATGTCTTGGTAAAGATATCTACTGTTTACTCTCCTGAACTAACATGAGAGGTAGAAATCAGACCCTTCTAGATCATATCCCTACTATAATGGCAGTCTACCTCAATATGTTTCATTCTCTCATGTAATGTAGGATTGTTGGCAATGAAAAGAGAAGCCTGATTGTCACTTTGGAGGTGCATGGGAAGAGACACCTCTATAGTCATGTCAGTAAGAAAAGATCTGACCCACATCATCTCTGTGCTAGCCTGCGCCATAGCCCTGTATTCTGACTCAGCACTCGATCTAGCAACCATAATATGCTTCGTTCTCTTCTATGAAATCATGGAATTCCCTATAAACACAACAAAGCCCGAGGTAGACTTTCTATCCTTTGGATATCCAGCATAATCTACATATGCACACACTGTAACTGAGAGAGATGTGCCTCTGCTGAAAAGAAGTCTCGTACCAGGTGAAGTCTTCAGGTATCTCAGAATCATATGGACTGCATCCATATGTACCTGTCTGGGCTGCTCCATAAACTGACTCACTTTTCTCACGACAAAGGATATGTCGGTCTTGGTAATAATCACATATAGTAGCTTGCTAACAAGCTCCATGTACCTCCTCTTGTCGACTTCCTCAGTGTCATCAACATATAGCTTCATGCTCGGGTCAATAGGAGTAGTGGTAGGTCTGCAATCTGCCATGCCTGTCTCTGAAAGAAGATCTACAACATACTTCCTCTAGGTCATCACAACGCCTCACTGGTTCTTGGCAAACTCCAGCCCAAGGAAGTAACGTAAATGTCCAAGATCCTTGGTCACAAACTGCTGACCTAGGAAGTCCTTGGCACCCTGAATGCCCTGCTTGTCATCCCCTGTAACAATAATGTCATCAACGTACACAAGAATGATAATAGTACCTCTTTGGGTCTTCTGCACAAACAAGAAGTGGTCGACAATCGATCGCACAAATCCCTGCTATTCTATCAAATCCGAGAGCTTCTGAAAAACCATGCTCTTGGACTCTACTTAAGGCCATAAATAGCCTTGTATATAGGGATGCAACCGGATACGGATATATCCGTATCCGTCCGCTACCGTATCCGCTTTTAAGCGGATACAGATATACATTTTCGGATTTTAGCGGAAATGGATACGGATAAGGATACTAGTTTTAATTTTTTTCGGATACAGATTCGGATACGGATACCATTATAGAATTTTTTCCAAATCCGGATACGGATACAGATATATATATTTTTCGCGGATACGGATACGGATATCCGTATTATCCATATTTTCAGTAATATTTCAGCTTCACAAATGATTTGCATGCCTTAGTGTAGCTCTGACACGAAATTGTATCTCATCATGAAATGTCAAAAAAAATAAACTTTTATAATTTATCATAATGTCGTTTCAAGAAATATACCATATCACATTTCTCTTATTAGTTGATTACAATGTTACATTATTATCTATATTTTGAAAACATTTCAAATGAAGGAAGACATAGATACATCATCATAGAATTTTATTATATGCTCTTCAATTTATTTCATTCAATATTTAATTTATTTTCTTATTTATTATGTAGCATTGTAAGTTTATTGAATTTAGGGTTAGTTGTCCATCAATTTCAAGTTCG
The DNA here is from genome assembly GCA_037367405.1 of Ottelia alismoides. Classification (NCBI taxonomy): domain Eukaryota; kingdom Viridiplantae; phylum Streptophyta; class Magnoliopsida; order Alismatales; family Hydrocharitaceae; genus Ottelia; species Ottelia alismoides. The sequence goes on from JAZKJV010001084.1 coordinate 576,403, forward strand.
TAAAGACATCATTTTTAATTAAAGTATGAGGAGACACTTAATATTTATAGGATAATCCATATCCGTTTCTTAAATATCCGTATCCGAATCATGATTATCCGATTCCGAATCCGTATCCATATTTAAGGATACAGTATTCAATTTTTGATAACCATATGATATCCGTATCCGTATCCATATCCATATTTTGAAACGGATAAGGATATAGTAATACCTATATCCGTATCCGTCAGTTTGCATCCCTACTTGTGTATCCTGCAAACCTTCTGACACTCCCCCTCGGCAGCAAACTCAGGTGGCTGCTGCATGTAAACCTCCTCCTATAAATCACCGTAGAAGAAGGCATTCTTCACATCAAGCTGATACAGGGGCCAATCTTTTGTCACAACAATGGAAAGAAGAATACATAGAGTAGAATGTCTGGCTACTGGAGAGAAAGTACCCTGATAGTCCATCCTATATGTCTGGGTGAACCCGCATGCCACACGTCTCGCCTTATAGCGATCCACACTGCCATATGCATGACGTTTCACAGTAAACACCCATTTGCATCCCACAACGGATGCGTCAACTGGAGCAGAAACAAGACTCCACGTACCACGTGACTGTAGCACGATCATCTCCTCCTCCATAGCTAAGGGCCATTGACTATCCTTCAATGCCTTCTCATAATTTCGTGGAATTTCCATAGCAGATAGAGCCACTGCAAATCTCTGAAAATCCCGTATTAGACGATGAAAGGAGACATGAGGAGCAAGGGAGTAGGAAACACAAGATCACTTCTGCTTTCGAACGACAATAGGAATATCTAGGTCAGAGGGAACATCTTCCATCTGTGGGTTATTTTCCTGCAATGATTCCTGCACAGATATATTTCCAGACCCATCGTTAGAAGCTATGTTATCAAAACAAACCTGTAGCGGATGATTGGCAATGGCCATGAGCAAAAGCAATCCGACGAGTGTAGAATTTAGGTAAAGATGGAACAAGTGGCACATGTGACTGGGTAGCAGGAGGGGGTGGAGGAGGTGGTGGTGCCAGTGGAGGTGGTACAACATACACATGAGGAGGTGGTGAGTAGCTCGTAGGAGGTGGCATATAGACCTCATCATCTAAGTACGATGAAGCCAACCTGTTATATGTAGGAGAGAAGTACATCATAGACTCAAAAAATGTAACATCAACACTGATATAGTATTTTCTACGTAAAGGGTCATAACACCGGTATCCTTTCCGAGTCCTGGAGTACTCAACAAACACACATTTGACAACTCTAGGATCGAGCCTTTCAAGACCAGGAATCAACTGGTGAAAAAAAGCAACAGATCCGAACACACGAGGAGTGAATGAGAATAACACATTCTTAGGGAAAGCCATGGCGAAAGGAATTTTCTCACCAAAGACAGACGATGGCATATGATTCACCGACATCACCTCAAAACGAATGTGGTGCATGACCCTGAATGAGAAGAGTCCGAGTAACATCAAGAGGATGATGATGCCTTCTCTCAACAATATCATTTTGCTGAGATGTGTAAGGACAAGATGTTTGATGAATAATCCCTCGAGATGAAAGAAAATGAGATAGAGTACGAGTACAAGATTCCAAAGCAAGCATTATCAGTTCACACAAACTCCACAGAGGTAGAGAAAACATCCTGCATTTCAGTAATAAAGGTTTTAGTCACATCCGTTGCTTCAGATTTAATTTTCAAAAGAAACACCCATGACAATCGTGAAAAATTGTGCACAGCCACAAGATAAAATATGTCCCTGATGATCAGGAACACGACCCTAAATAAATATCAACATGAAACAACTCAAAAAGGGGGCTATTGCTCCAACTCCGGCGATTGGGAAAGGCAGACCGATGATGCTTTCCCAACTGACAAGCTTCGCATTGAAAGGAAGAACTAGGTGAAATCTGTGGTAGCATATGACACATCTTCTGAAGAGGGAGATGACCAAACCGAAGGTGCCAAGTGAATGGAGAGACTGATCCAGACGAATGAGAAGATATGCATACATAGTCCGAACTAGGCGATAAAGACCACCCTGTTCACGGCCACATCTAATCACTTTGTCTGCAAGAATATCTTGAAAAACAAGAGATGATGGGTCAAAAATATCTCGACAGTGCAAATTCTTTATAATCTGACTAATAGAAAGCAAATTTTTGGGGTCAGAGGCTGTGACACCTGTGCAACATTTACGGATGATTTTCGAAAGAAGTATGGGCTCGACAGTTTTGGTGACGAACTTCAAAAGGGCAGAACATTCAAGACTAAGGATGATTTGATTTATGATGTGAAGATACATGACATCCTTGCCCACTAGAACTTCATGATCAAAGAATCCACCACCTTGGCTTGGTTTATTTTCTGCACCATGCAACCACACACTTGTATAAACTCAACTATTAATCAGGATCATCCTCAATTAGACTGCAACTTCTTGGCTATATCAATGCTAACTTTGGTGAAGAATGACCCCACTATTCGAGTGTCGAGCTGCAGAGCTCACATTCACGACATGTTAATTATTGGATTAAGAAAAAAGGGCATGAGATGCTAGGAGAAAAATAATTAGAATAATATTTGGTGATTGGAAGAAGTCTTATGCGGAGATGCCATATCTTCTGCATGCATTGAAGGCTGCCATTCCAGGAACTAAAGTAGACATCCAACATACAGAACACTCCGACCTGTGAAAACCCCATTGTCATAGATTTCAACATTGCTTTTGGTCATGCGGCCTTTGCATTGAGGATTCCAAACATTGTAGGCTGTTGATAAGCATTGATGAGACTAATTTGTACGACAAGTACAAACAGGAACTGTTGATTGCATGTTGAGTGGATGGAGAGCATGGCGTACCTCTTGCATTTGGGATAGTTGATGAGGAATCCGATCCTACTTGAAAATGGTTCCTCTCGTTGGTTCACGTCAAAGGTAAAATTTGTGAGTGGGGCACACATCATGAACTAGTTGTATGTTGTCTAATCCAACGTGATATGTGTGACTTTTGACTACATGGATTGGTACCCAAGAATTACAAGGAGATTTGTGGGTAGATTGAGTGTTGCATTGGCAAGCAATGTAAGAATTACCCCTATTTAACATCTTAAGCGTTTACCTTGGCAGATTTAATTATTGATTTTTTGATCATGCAGATGTCTAGTTGGGACCTCATCTATGAGACGGGACACTTGCAGTGCAGGGAGATAGCTATTCAAGCAAAGGCTGAAAATGGAGCGGTGGTTGGCATTCCAATCTGCTGATGCAATGACCATACACGAGGAGCATGCTAACCAAGCTCATATAGAATCTAGAGGAAGAGCACGAGGGAGAGAAAGCGACCGCGCTTGAAGATGTGGATTGGAGTGTGGACGAGTGGAGCACGAGGACATAAACATGGTTATCAAGTTGCTGTAGTAGAGTTTAAGAAGAAGAAGATGTTCCAGACATGAAACGTGTCCCATCCCCTAATTTGGATCCTCAAGTGCTACCCTATTTTGTGTTGTAGTCCCAATTCGTGACACTTGCTGTCGAGCCACCCACAATTGGAGACCCAATTCGTGACACTTGTTGTCGAGCCACCCATTGAAGATATGCAAACACCGCATGCGCCTATAAGGAACTTGATGTGAGAGAATAGAGGGGGTACTCAACCCACTTACTTCATGCTTACGCCGCCACTGTAGAGATATATTATTCACTTATGTACTTTTCTTGTAATTTATTTTCTGCTGGACTCTTTATGTATTTTTCCTATAGGCTTCTCTCCTATATAAGAGAGCCTAGGGCTGATCTAATAAATAAGCTTTCTTATTTTCCCAACATGGTATCAGAGCGACGATCCTAGACTGGAGTTCTCGAGCCAAACCCTAACCCTAGCCCCACCTTCGAGCCCTCCGCGCCTTCCCTTATCGCGCCGCCCCTCTTCCGACCTTGTGCCTTTGATCTCGCACCTCCGTGCGCCTCCTCTGCATGCCGTGCGTCGTGCGCTGTGCGCACTGTGTGCTGTGCGCACTGTGCGCTGTGCGATCCGCGCGCCATGCTCGGCCCTCTTCGTCTACCTGCGCTGTGCATGCTGCGCGCTTGCGCGTGATCTTCGTGCGTGACCTGTGTATATCTCCCTGCGCGTGCCCCAATGCGTGTGACCTTCGCGTGACCTTCACGTGCCCCAGTGCGTGCGTAATCTTCCGACGCACAACTGTGCGTGTAAAGGTCTCGACTTCCGTGCACGTACAACCCTGAGTCAAGCGCAGGTGTGTGACCCCAGAACTCGTTCCGTACGTGCTTCTCCAAAGTAATGGGTTTGGTTGCTTGATTCTACACATGCAACTAAACCCGTTAATGTCCATGTAGACGATCATATCTTCAGTCTACTACCCCAGTCTTCCATAATCACTATGACAGAAAGCAAGACAAACATCCCATCTATAGGCGCCTTCAGAGGTCCAGCGCTGATTGTGAAGATGGATGGTTCAAATTATGAATTGTGGGAATGCAGTTCATGACATGGCCTCAAATTTCAACGAAATTCGGTCGAATTTCTGTCGAATATCGATATCCAGTCGAAATCGAAATTCGACCGAAATGACCGAAATATGGGGGTCCTATTACAAAAAATGACCAAAATGACCGAAATTCCGGTCGAAATTCCACCGAAATTCTGTTTTGGTCGATACCGAAATGGTGTCCGAAACCGACATTTAGGGCCTTGGTTCATGTGGATGATGAAGTCAACCGGTAAGAAACATATTCTTACTGAAGAAGAGCATGCTGAGAAGACTGGGGTCAATGCCTCATGGGAGGCAGATGATGCATATGACAAGATTTGGCTATCTGGAACCCTGACAATTGAGATTGCAAATGATATTCTTCATCACCCCACTACAAAAGCAATGTGGGATATACTGGCTGCTACATATTCTCAGGCAAAGAATGAGACGAAGATTTTGCAACTCCAATATGACATATTTACTATCAAACAGAATGGACGGCCCCTACACTCGTTGTACATGTCTTTACGTGGAATGTTTGAGAAGCTTTATAGCTTCATGCCTCTCACAGCCACTCCAGAGCAACAGAAGACCTATCGGAAAGCAATTATGGTGGGTATTTTTTCTTGCTGCCCTTGATCTTGAGTACGAGGCAGCACGTTCCCAGATCTTGGTAGATTCTACTATTCCTCCTATGGAGGAAGCTTTTCATAGGCTGAGTCGTATCACTGTTCCTTCATCTGCTACGAATCCAACAACCTCAGCCATGGCAGCCAATCGAGGTCGAGGAAGTCATCATCAGTTTCGTGGCCATGGACCTCGAGGTAGAGGAGGCCGTGTTCGATCATCATGTACCTTTTTCCATCTTTCTGGACATACCGAAGATACATGCTATTCTAAGCATGGATTTCCGACTTCTGCACGAGTCGCTGAACAGATCGAGCCCCCAGCCGCATCATCTATGGATCAACACTTTGATCATCTTGTAACCCGTCTGAGGGGCATCATTCCTCCATCTGGTCCCATAGCATCAACATCTACTTTGAGAATCACGCCGACGTTGCCGCATCTGCGTCCACCAGTGCATCAGGTAGCACCTATGCATTCACTAGCAGTAGTGAATTAGATACTTTAGAGTGGATTATGGACTATGGTGCCACACATCATCTATGTGGTGATCAAGGACTATTTACAGGATACATACAGGTGGCCGTATAGTGGTTATTTCTAATGGAACATGTTGGGAAAAATAAGAGAAATTGTTTATTCCATCAGCCCTAGGCTCTCTTATATAGGAGAGTAGCCTACGGGTAAAATACATAAAGAGTTCAACAGAAAATAAAAACATGAAAGAGTACAGAAGTGGATAATCTATCTCTACACTCCCCCTCAAGGTGGAGCATAGATATCAATCATGCTCAGCTTTGATGAACACTTCTGGAAAGGCCCTTGAAGTAACGCCCTGGTAAAAATGTCTGCAGTCTGATTCTCTGAGCTAACATGAGATGTAACAATAAACCCCTTCTGAATCATGTCGCGGATGAAGTGACAATCGACCTCAATGTGCTTGGTCCGCTCGTGGAATGCTGGATTATTTGCAATGAATAGAGCCGCCTGATTGTCACATTCTAGAGCCATAGGGAGAGGAACCTCTATATGTAGATCTGTGAGCACAACCTTTACCCACATCATTTCAGTACTGACCTGAGCCATAGCCCTTATATTCAGATTCTGCACTGGACCTTGCTACAACCGTTTGCTTCTTGCTTCTCCATGAGACTAGAGAATCTCCAACATACACAACAAACCCAGTTGTGGACTTTCTGTCCTTGGGGCACTCTACGTAGTCTGCATCTGCACAAGCTGATATAGTAACCTTCTTGCCTTTCTTAAACAATAGACCCGCAACTGGAGATGACTTAAGATATCTAAGTATCATGTGTATAGCATCCATGTGTACCTGACGTGGTTGCTCCATAAACTGGCTCACTCGACTTACAACAAAGGAGATATCGGGCATGGTAATATTAACGTAGAGAAGCTTGCCCACCGGTTCTCTGTATCTTCTCTTATCCACCTCATCAGTGTCATCATCATATAGTCTCATACTGGGATCCATAGGTGTAGTTGCAGGTCGGCAATCAAGCATTCATGTTTCACTCAACATGTCAATGACATATATCCTTTGGGTTATTACCAACCCATGAGGATTTCTGGCAAACTCCATCCCCAGAAAATATCTCAGAACCCCAAGGTCCTTAGTAGCGAACTCACGACCCAGCATTTCTTTTACCCCATGAACTCCATGTTCATCATCACCTGTAATCAGAATGTCATCTACATACACCATAATAGCAATAATACCTCTAGGTGTCTTCTATACAAACAGAGAGTGATCAACATTTGACCGTCTGTATCCCTGTTTCTCAAACAGGTCTGAGAGCTTCTGGAACCAAGCTCCGGGGCTCTGCTTAAGGCCATAGATAACTGTTGGGAAAAGAGAATGAGGTGATCTATTCCATAGCCCTAGGCTCTCTTATATAGGAGAGTAGCCTATGGGTAAATTACATAAAGAGAATAACAAGAAAATGAAATAACAAAGAGATACAGTTATTCAATATGCGTCAACACTCAACCTCAAGATGGAGCATAGATGTCAATCATGCTCAGCTTTGAAGCACACTTCTGAAATGGACCTCGTAATAATGCCTTGGTGAATATGTCTGCAGTCTGGTTCTCTGAAGTAACATGAGATGTGGCAATGAATCCTTTCTGAATCATATCACGTATGAAGTGACAATCCACCTCAATATGCTTGGTCCGCTCATGGAATGCAAGATTGTTTGCAATAAACAAAGCAACCTGATTATCACATTCCAAGTTCATAGGAAGTGGTACATCTAGGCATAAATCTGTCAGCACCGCTTTCACCCACATCATCTCTGTAGTAGCCTGGGCCATAGCCCTATATTCGGATTCAGCACTAGATCTAGCTACCACAGTTTGTTTCTTGCTCCTCCATGAGACTAGGGCATCTCCAACATAGACAGCATACCCTGAGGTGGACTTCCTATCCTTGGGACATCCTGCATAGTCTGCATCTGCGCATGCTGAGATAGAAATCCCCTTTCCTTTCTTGAATAGCAGACCTGCACCTGGAGAAGATTTGAGATATCTAAGTATCATATGTATTGCATCCATATGCACCTGGCGTGGTTGCTCCATGAACTGGCTCACACGGCTCACTGCAAATAATATATCTGGCCTAGTGATCGTGACATATAACAGTTTGCCTACCAGTTCTCTATATCTTCTCCTGTCCACCTCCTCTGTGTCATCATCATACAGCTTCATGCTAGGATCCATTGGTGTCGTAGCAGGTCGACACCCTAGCATACCTGTCTCACTCAGTAGATCTGTAACATACTTCCTCTGTGACATGACTAATCCATACGGATTTCTGGCAAACTCCAGCCCCAGAAAATATCTAAGGACTCCCAGGTCCTTGGTGATAAACTCGGTCCCCAGCCTTTCCTTTGCCTGCTTAATGCCCTGGTCATCATCACCTGTAATCAAGATATCATCAACATAAACCATGATTACAATGATACCTCTCGCCGTCTTCTGTACAAATAAGGAATGATCAGCATTGGAGCGTTTATATCCTTGTTTCTCATAGAGGTCTGACAGCTTCTGGAACCATGCTCTGGGGCTCTGCTTAAGGCCATAGATAGCCTTATGTAATCTGCAAACCTTGGAACACTCCCCCTCAACAGCAAAACCTGGTGGCTGTTGCATATAGACTTCCTCCTGCAAGTCTCCATACAGAAATGCATTCTTCACGTCCAGTTGATAGAGTGGCCAGTCTCTAGCAACTGCAATTGATAACAGGATCCGTAGAGTGGAATGACGCGCCACAGGGGAGAACGTGTCAAGGTAATCTACCCCATACGTCTGTGTGAATCCCCGTGCAACTAGGCGTGCCTTGTACCTGTCAATGGACCCATCTGCATTGTGCTTAACTGTAAACACCCATTTGCAACTCATCGGGCTGACATCTGGAGGTATAGGAACCAAACTCCAGGTTCCTCTAGACTGAAGTGCCGCCATTTCTTCTTCCATTGCTAGCCGCCATCTAGCATCCTGCAAAGCATCATGGTGGTTCCGTGGAATGTCTATAGCTGAAAGGGCCAATGCAAACGTCCTGAAGTCTTCAGATAGCCTCTCAAAAGACACAGCTGCTGATAATGGATATTTGGCACAGCTTCTCTTCGGCTTGCGTAGAGCGATTGGAACATCCAGATCCTCTGTGTTATCACCATGCTCCTGTAATGCATCCTGTTGAGAAATGTCGTCAGATCCATCAACATTAATATTTTCATTACATACCATAGGCGAGCTAGGTGACGGGTCAGGACCATGAGCTGGAGGAGGCCTGCGTGTGTAGTGGAATGGTAGCGGGGATACTAGTGATGGCGGTGGTGGTGGTGGTGGCGGTGGTGGTGACGGTGGTGTTGTTTGTGGCAATGGTGATGGTGGTGCCATGAATACGGTATCAGGAGATATAGGTGTTGGCTGCATGTTTCCGGATTCTGAAAAATACATAATAGTTTCAAAAAATGTAACATCTGCACTGATCATATACCGCCGACGCACAGGATCAAAACACTTGTACCCCTTTTGAGTTCTGGAGTACCCCACAAAAACGCACTTGACAGCCCTAGGAGAGAGCTTGTCAGTACCAGGTGACAACTGATGGACAAATGCGACTGACCCAAACACACGAGGAGTAAGAATGAACAAATCCTTGTCAGGGTAAATGAGTGAAAAAGGAATTTGTTCATTCAAGACAGACGAAGGCATACGGTTGATAAGATAACAGGCAGTAAGGACTGCATCACCCCAGTAGGAGTACGGAACATGACTCTGAATAAGAAGTGACCTTGTGACATCAAGAAGGTGACGGTGTTTTCTTTCAGCAACCCCATTCTGTTGAGACGTATGAGCACAAGATGTCTGGTGAATAATTCCTTTTGAGGAGTAGTAATTGGCTAGAATGTTGGTGCACAACTCTAAGGCATTATCACTTCTCACAATCTTGACAGATGTGGAAAAAATATTTTGAATTTCATTCAGAAAGTGGATAATAATATTTCCTGCTTCAGATTTATTTTTCATTAGAAAGACCCATGACGCTCTAGAGTAATCATCCACAAATACAATATAAAACCTGTGTCCCTGATGATCGGGAACACGACTCGGACCCCAGACATCGACATGAAACAATTCAAACTTGGAGTTACTACTCCGACGTTGACTACTGGGAAAAGACGACCTGTGATGCTTTCCCAACTGACATGCCTCACACTGGATAGGTATGTGAGAGAGACCATAGGGTAGAACTAGACGCAACTTCTGAAGCGGTAAATGACCAAAACGCAGATGCCACAGGAGAGGAGATACTTGTCCAGCAGGAGAGGATGTGGTTCCAGCAAATGGGGTCTGGTTCAGACGGTAAAGGCCTCCTTGCTCATAGCCATGACCAATCACGTTGCCCGTACGGATGTCCTGAAAAATCAAAGAAGATGGATCAAAAATAGCTCGACAATGGAGATCCTTCGTAATCTGACTAATTGACAACAGATTCATAGAAAAATGTGGCGCATGTAGGACATTCTTCAGCTGCATAGATGGTGTCAATCTAATCTCTCCCTGACCAGTGATAGGGGAATGCGTGCCATTGGCAATTACTTCTGTCCGTCCTGGAGGGATCTGAGTGTATCCTGTAAGTAGACTCTGGTCGCCACATAAATGATGTGTAGCGCCCGAGTCCATGATCCATGGCAGTATATGAGATCTACTACTGTGGAGTGCAAGTGTACTACCTGAAGTACTGGTAGATGCAGAAGCAGAGGCAGAGGCAGCAGCATCAGTATGACTCTCTGTAGTCGGTGCTGGACCAGATGGTGGTATGATGCCCCTGAGGCGGGCAACTAGATCATCAAATCGTTGATCCAGGGTAGCAGCAGATGGCGGCTCTATCTGCTCAGCGGCTCGTGCAGATGCAGGGAATCCATGCTTTGAATAGCATGTGTCTTCACTGTGCCCGACTCGGTGACAATATGTGCATGTTGGCCTAGTGCGGCCACCCCTTCCACGAGGAGTACGTCCACGGCCCTGGTGATGAAAACCGCGGCCTCTGTTGGCCGCCATAGCTGAGGAATTCTGACTCGCAGATGCTGAAGGCACTGTGATCCTACTCAATCTGTGAAAAGCTTCCTCCATGGGAGGAATAGTCGAGTCCGCTAAAATATGAGAACGTGCTGCCTCATATTCTGGATCAAGTGCAGCGAGAAACACACCCACCATAGTAGCATTTCTGTATATCTTCTGCTGCTCGGGCGTAGCTGTCAAGGGCATGAAGCTATATAGCTTCTCAAACATCCCTCTCAGTGATGTATAGAGAGAATGTAGCGGGCGACCATTCTGCTTGATGGTGAAGATATTATGCTGGAGTTGCAGGATCTTTGTCTCGTTCTTCGCCTGGGAGTATGTGGCCGCCAGAATGTCCCACATATCCTTCGTTGTGGGTTGATGGAGGATATCATTGGCAATCTCAATTGCCAATGTGCCAGACAGCCAGACCTTAGCATACGCGTCGTCAGCCTCCCAGGAGGCATAGGTTCCAGTCTTCTCAGCAGGCTCTGATTCGGTAAGAATATGCTTCTTACCCGTAGACTTCATCATGCTCATGAATTGCATTGCCCACAGTTCATAGTTGGTACCATCCATCTTGACAATAGGCGCCGGACCACGGAATGCGCCAATAGATGGGATATCTGCCTTGCTCTCTGACATATTGCAAAATGAAGACTGGAACGACTGACAAACGATATGTTTTGTCTACAATACCATAGATGGGGGTAGTTGCATGTGTAGACTTTAAGCAACTATCCCCATGAAGATGTTTGTGCTAAGACCTACACGCACGCAGAAGTTGCGCACAGGCCGCACAAGAGATGCGCTGGGAGGCAAAGTCGACGCACGGCTGAGGCGCGCAGGGGCTGCGCTCAGCGCACGGCTGGTGCGCGCAGGGACTGTGCACAGCGCGCAAGGATGCGCAAGGGGCTGTGCACGTAGGTGCTGCGCGTGCGGCACGCTAGGGCTGTGCGTACGGCACGCTAGGGCTGCGCGTGCGGCACGCTAGGGCTGTGCGTGCGGCTGCAGAGGCGGCGACGTTGGTGGCACGCTGATCGAGAGAGAGAGAGAGAGAGAGAAGAAGGCCGGCGGGTGGGGTGTTAGGGTTAGGGTTTCGAGAACTCCGGTCTAGGACCGTCGCTCTGATACCATGTTGGGAAAAGAGAATGAGGTGATCTATTCCATAGCCCTAGGCTCTCTTATATAGGAGAGTAGCCTATGGGTAAATTACATAAAGAGAATAACAAGAAAATGAAATAACAAAGAGATACAGTTATTCAATATGCGTCAACAATAACCTTATGAAGTCTGCACACCGTAGGACTCTCCCCCTCAACAGCAAACCCAGGTGGCTGTTACATGTAGACTTCCTCCTGTAAGTCACCGTATAGGAACACATTCTTCACATCTAACTGATACAACGACCAATCACGAGTAACATCAACAGAGAGAAGAATCCGTAGGGTGGAATGGCGAGCAACTGGTGAGAATGTATCAAGATAATCCACCCCATATGTCTGTGTAAAGCCACGAGCTACAAAGCGGGCTTTGTATCTGTCAATGCTACCATATGCATTCTGCTTAACTGTAAAGACCCATTTGCAGCTAACAGTAGACACATCAATAGGTGAAGGAACAAGACTCCATGTGCCTATGGACTGAAGAGCTGCCATTTCTTCTTCCTTGGCCAAGCGCCATCGACTATCCTTCATAGCATCTTGATAATTCCGTGGAATATCCACTATTGACAATTCAAGGGCAAAACTCCTGAATTCACTAGTCAAACGGTCAAACGACACAGAAGATGCTATAGGATATGACACGCAGCTCCGCTTCTGCTTTCGTAGAGCAATGGGTATATCTAAATCATCTGTCTCCTCAGCGGGCCTCTGCAACACATCCTGCTCAGGAAGATCATCAGATCCATCAATAGAAATATTCTCATTACACACCTCAGGCGAGCTAGATGATGAGCGATGACCATGAGCTGAAGCAGGCCTACGGGTATAGTGAAATGGTAATGGTGAAACATGTACAATGACAGGAGGTTTAGAAGATGGTAACGGTTCTGATGATGGTAGTGGTGGTAGTGGTGGTGGCTTGTATATGCTATCAATATTATCAGGGGGTATCAACTGATCACCTGAGGCTGAGAAATACATAACGGATTCAAAAAATGTAACATCAGCACTGATAAGGTACCGCATGCGCAAAGGATCATAACACTTGTACCCCTTATGAGTTTTGGAGTACCCAACGAAGACACATTTGACAGCACTAGGAGAGAGCTTGTCAGTCCCGGAAGACAACTGGTGGACAAAGACAATCGAACCGAACACACGAGGAGTAAGAGAGAACAATTCTTTATCATGGAAAATAAGAGAGAAAGGAATCTTCTCGCCTAGAACGGATGACGACATACAATTGATAAGGTAACATGCTGTAAGAACAACATCACCCAAGAAAGAGTGAGGAGCATGACTCTGTATAAGAAGCGACCTGGTTACATCAAGCAAATGGCGATGTTTCCTTTCAGCAACCCCATTCTGTTGGGAGGTATAGGCACAAGATGTCTGGTGAATGACCCTTGGGACGAGAAGTAACTGGATAGGGTATGAATACAAAATTCCAAGGCATTATCACTTCTCACAATTTTAACAGATGCAGAAAAAACATTACGAACTTCATTAATGAAATTGATGATAATATCCCCTGCTTCAGATTTATTCTTTAACAGAAATACCCAGGACGTACGAGAGAAATCATCCACAATAACTATATAAAACCTGTGTCCCTGATGATTAGGAAGACGACTCGGACCCCAGATATCGACATGAAATAACTCAAACTTGGAGGTACTACTCCGACACTGACGACCAGGAAAGGTAGACCGATGATGCTTTCCCAACTGGCAAGCCTCACATTGAATAAACGTGTGAGGCGAAACCTAAGGTAATACACGACGCAGTTTCTGAAGCGGTAGATGTCCAAAGCGCAGGTGCCATAGTAATGGAGAGATGGGTCCAACAGGTAGGGATGAGGTTCCAGCAAAAGGAGTCCTACTAAGGCGATAGAGGCCGCCTTGCTCATAGCCACACCCAATCACGTTGCCCGTAAGGATGTCCTGAAAAACAAGAGAAGATGGATCAAAAATCGCCCGACATTGTAAATCCTTTGTAATTTGACTAATGGACAACAAATTCATCGAAAAATCAGGTGCATGTAACACATTCTTAAGATGCATAGATGGCGTCAGTCTAATATCCCCCTGACTAGTAATCGGGGAATGAGTACCATTAGCAATAATCACTGTTCGACCTGGAGAGATCTGTCTGTACCCTGTAAGTAGACTTTGATCACCATATAGATGATGTGTGGCGCCAGAGTCCATAATCCATGCTAAAGTATCTGATCCACTACTAGTAAATGCATATGTGCTACCTGATGCACTGGTGGATGCAGAGGCGGATGCAGCAACATCAGAGTGGCTCTCAGTAGTAGGTGTTGAAGCAACTGGGCCAGATGGAGGAATGAATGATGCCCCTTAGACGACCTACAAGATCATCAAAGCGTTGATCCAAGGAAGAAGCAGATGGGGGCTCGATTTGTTCAGCGACCCGTGCAGATGCAGGAAATCCATGCTTAGAGTAGCATGTGTCTTCGGTATGTCCATTGCGATGGCAAAAGGTACACGTTGGCCAAACACAGCCTCCTCTACCGCGAGGTCCACGGTCGCGAGCCTGATGATGGTGACCTCCACGACCTCGATTGGCTGCCATAGCTGAGGCAGTCTGATTCATAGTCGTAGAAGGAATAGTGATACGATTCAATCTGTGAAAAGCTTCCTCCATAGGAGGAATAGTGGAATCCGCCAAGATCTGGGAACGTGCTTCCTCATACTCAGGATCAAGGGCAACGAGAAAAACTCCTACCATAGTAGTATTCCGGTAGGTCTTCTGTTGCTCTGGAGTGGCTGCCAGGGGCATGAAGCTATAGAGCTTCTCAAACATTCCTCGTAGAGATGTGTACAGTGAGTGTAGAGGCCGTCCATTCTGCTTGATAGTAAATATGTCATGCTGGAGTTGCATAATTTTTGTCTCATTCTTCGCCTGAGAATAGGTAGAAGCCAGAATATCTCACATTGGTTTGGCTGTGGGCTGATGAAGAATATCATTGGCAATTTCAATTGCCAGGGTTCCAGATAGCCACATTTTGGCGTATGCATCATCTGCCTCCCATGAGGCATTGACCACAGTCTTCTCAGCAGGCTCTTCTTGAGTAAGAATGTGTTTCTTACTAGTTGACTTCATCATACTCATGAACTGTATAGCCCACAGTTCATAATTCAAACCATCCATCTTCACAATCAGCGTTGGACCTCGGAAGGCGCCTATAGATGGGATATCTGCCTTGCTTTCTGACATAGTGATAACGGAAGACTGGGGTGGTAGAATGGAGATATGATCATCTACACGGACATAAACGGGTTTAGTTGCATGTGTAGACTTCAAGCAACCAAACCCATTACTTTGGAGGCGCTTGCGCTTGACTTAGGGTCTGTGTGTTAGACGGTCACACGCCCGAGGCACCCACGAAGATCACACACGCTCAGAGGACATCACGCTAGGTTACCGCGCAACGGTGCACGAAATGCACAAAGGTGCACGGTAACCGCTCAGGAGGCGTACATCGAGATCAAGGGCGAAGGCGCATAGACAGAGGCGGAGCGCGTAGAGGCGTGCGGTGGCGCACAGGAGCGCGCGGGGGCATGCGGAGGCGCATGGCGATGCGCAGGCGCGCAGGCAGGGGTGTGCGGAGCCGTGCAGCGATGCGCAGGCGCGCGGGCAGGGGTGCGCGGAGGCGCGCAGGCTTGAGGGTAGGGCTAGGTTAGGGTTTGGCACGAGAACTCCGGTCTGGGACCGTCGCTCTGATACCATGTTGGGAAAAATAAGAGAACTTGTTTATTTCATCAGCCCTAGGCTCTCTTATATAGGAGAGTAGCCTATGGGTAAAATACATAAAGAGTCCAACAGAAAATAAAAAGATATGAAAGAGTACAGAAGTGAATAATCTACTTCTACAGAACACACTCCCCGATTACTGGTCAGGGGAAGATTAGATTGACACCATCCATGCATCTCAAGAACGTGTTACATGTACCCGATTTTCCGATGAATTTGTTGTCCATTAGCCAACTTACAGAGGATTTACATTGTCGAGCATTTTTTGATCATCCTCTCTTGTTTTTCAGGACATCCTTACGGGCATTGTGATTGGGCGTGGCTATGAGCAAGGCGGCCTCTATCGCCTTAGTCGAACTCCTTATGCTGGAACCTCATCTCTACCTGCTGGATCCATCTCCCCAATACTGTGGCACCTGCGCCTTAGACATTCTACAGCTTTAGAAGCTGCGTCATGTGTTACCTCAGGTTTCACCTCACATGTCCATTCAATGTGAGGCTTGTCAGTTGGGAAAACATCATAGGTCTACTTTTCCCAGTCATTAGTGTCGGAGTAGTACCTCCAAGTTTGAGTTATTTCTTGTCGATATCTGGGGTCCTAGTCGTGTTCCTAATCATCAGGGACACATGTTTTATATAGTTATTGTGGACGATTTCTCTCGTGTGTCATGGGTATTTCTGTTAAAGAATAAATCTGAAGCGAGAATATTATCATCAATTTCATTAATGAAGTTCGTAATGTTTTTTCTGCGTCTGCTAAGATTGTGAGAAGTGATAATGCCCTGGAATTCCGTACTCATACCGTTTCCAGTTATTTTTCATCTCAAGGGATTTTCCACCAAACATCCTGTGCCTATACTTCCCAACAGAATGGGGTTGCTGAAAGGAAACACCGTCATTTACTCGATGTCACCAGGTCGCTACTTATACAGAGTAATGCCCCTCATTCTTTCTGGGGTGATGCTGTTCTTACGGCATGGTATGTTATTAATCGAATGCCGTCATCTGTCTTAGGTGAGAAGATTCCATTATCTCTTATTTTCCCTGACAAAGAATTGTTCTCCCTTACTCCTCGTGTGTTTGGCTCGGTGGCCTTTGTTCACCAGTTGTCTCCAGGGGCTGACAAGCTCTCTACTAGGGTTGTCAAGTGTGTCTTTGTCGGGTACTCCAGAACACAGAAGGGGTACAAATGTTATGATCCATTGCGCAGGAGGTATTTAATCAGTGCTGATGTCACCTTTTTCGAATCTGTTATGTACTACTCGTCTACAGGTGATCAGATGGTTCCCTCTGACACTACTGATGCTATATACATGCCACCACCACCACCAGGACCGTTATCATCTCCTACACCTCCTGTCACTGTGCCTGTTTCACCACTACCATTCCACTATAGTCGTAGGCCTGCTTCTGCTCATGGTCACCACTCATCATCCAGCTCGCCTGAGATATGTTCTGAAAATATTACTATTGATGGATCTGATGCTTTTCCTGAGCATGATGTGTTACAAAGGCCAGCTGAGGAGACAGATGACTTACATGTACCTATTGCTCTACGAAAACAGAAACGGAGCTGCGCGTCATATCCTATAGCATCTTCTGTGTCGTTTGACCATATCATTGGAGAATTCAGGAACTTTGTCGTTGCATTGTCAGCAGTGGATATTCCACGGAATTATCAAGATGCACTGAAGGATAGTCGATGGCGCTTGGCCATGGAAGAATAAATGGCAGCTCTTCAGTCCATAGGCACCTGGAGCCTTGTTCCCACACCTACTGATGTGTCTACAGTTAGCTGCAAGTGGGTCTTTACTGTTAAGCAGAATGCAGATGGCAGCATTGACAGATACAAGGCTCGCCTTGTTGCCCATGGCTTCACACAGACATATGGGGTGGATTATCTTGATACATTCTCGCCGGTTGCTCGTCATTCCACCCTTGTTTCTGTTGCAGTTACTCGTGATTGGCCGCTATACCAATTAGATGTGAAGAATGCATTCCTATACGGTGACTTACAGGAGGAAGTCTACATGCAACAACTACTTGGTTTTGCTGTTGAGGGGGAGTGTCCTACGGTATGTAGACTTCATAAGGTTATCTATGGCCTTAAGCAGAGCCCCAGAGCTTGGTTCCAGAAGCTCTCAAACCTATTTGAGAAACAGGGGTACATGCGTTCTAATGCTGATCATTCCCTGTTCGTACAAAAGACATCCAGAGGTATTATTGCTATTATGGTGTATGTAGACGATATTCTGATTACAGGTGATGATAAACAGGGAATCCAGGGGGCAAAAGAAATGCTGGGACGTGAATTCGTCACCAAGGACATTGGGATTCTTAGATATTTTCTGGGACTGGAGTTTGCCAGAAATCCTCATGGGCTGGTAATGACCCAGAGGAAATATGTCACCGACCTGTTGAGTGAAACAAGAATGCTTGGTTGCCGACCTGCCACTACACCTATGGATCCCAGTATGAAATTATATGATGATGATACTGATGAGGTGGATAAGAGAAGATACAGAGAATTGGTGGGCAAACTTCTCTATGTTACTATTACCAAGACCGATATCTCCTTTGCTGTGAGTCTAGTAAGCCAGTTTATGGAGCAACCACGTCAGGTACACATGGATGCTATACATATGATACTCAGGTATCTTAAGTCATATCCAGGTACGGGTCAGCTGTTTAAGAAAGTCAAGGAGATTACTATATCGGCTTGTGCAGATGCATACTATGCAGGGTGCCCTAAGGATAGGAAGTCCACCACTGGGTTCGCTGTGTATGTTGAAGATTCTCTAGTCTCATGGAGAAGCAAGAAGCAAACGGTTGTAGCTAGGTCGAGTGCTGAGTCTGAATATAGGGCTATGGCTCAGGTCAGTACAGAGATGATGTGGATAAAGGCTGTGCTTGCAGATCTATATATAGAAGTCCCGCTTCCTATGGCTCTGGAATGTGACAATCAGGCGGCCCTATTCATCGCAAATAATCCATCATTTCATGAACGGACCAAGCACATTGAGGTTGATTGTCACTTCATACGTGACATGATTCAGAAGGGGTTTATTGTTACATCCCATGTTAGATCAGAGGATCAAACTGCAGACATCTTTACTAAGGCATTACTTCGAGGACCGTTCCAGAAGTGTTTATCCAAGCTGAGCATGATTGATATCTATGCTCCACCTTGAGAGGGAGTGTAGAGATATATTATTTACTTCTGTATTTTTCTTGTAATTTTATTTTCTGCTGGACTCTTTATGTATTTTTCCCATAGGCTGCTCTCCTATATATAAGAGAGCCTAGGGTTGATGGAAAATAAGCTTTCTTATTTTTCCAACAGCCACCATTCCCAATTTTCAAGGACGACAATGCATGGGCTTCCCAAATATCAATGATTGATGAAGGTTCCGATTAAGACCTTTTGACCAATTAGAGGTTTTAAGGACATTCCAATGGAGGAGGAGATAGAGGGAGAGAGAGGAAATTTGTAATGTAAAGTTCATTTGTTTGGATGTAAATTGTATAGAGAGTAGTGGCTTTTTGTGTGTCGAACATGTGTAACTGCATTGTAGACAATGTTTTGTTTCTGTCTGATGGATTTTTTTTGACGCTCAAAAAAGGGGGAGGCACTCATCGGTGCTCGCCCCAATGCATTAATGAAGAAGTTAGAGAAATACTTACAAGAGAGAAGGGACGATCAGCAGTCCAAAAAACAAAGATCGGATGGTATCCAAGATGAGATACCCCCCGTTACAAAAGTATCATCCTACCCAGAGGACCAATCAAGAAGGAATCCCGAGGCCGAAATACGTATATTCTCCGTGTAGAACCTCTGCCTAGCGAAAAGAGCTTCGTTTCTTCCCAACCAAATGCTCCATAGCCGCGCAATGGGTTCCAGCAGATCCACCCGAGGGCGGCCCCTAGAGTTGACCAAGCTATCGCAGAACGAAGCAAAGGTGGAGAGGTTAAGCCAGCCCAAGTCGTCCCAAAGGGCACAAACACAACCACAGTGAAAGAAAAGGTGCTCAATAGTTTCCGTCTCCAAGTCACAAAGGCCACAGTTATGCGAGGCATTGGGAAACATAATTGCACAGCGGTCACGAGTTAACAGTCTACCACGCCGCAACAGCTAGAGGAATATGCCAATGCGCTCAGGGAGCTTGAGACCCCAAAAGAATCTACAATCCCGCAAGAAGGTAGCGTCATCCCCGATGGTGTGGGGGATAAGAGCCTGGTACGCCTTACGAGTAGAGAACGGGCCATCCTTCCAAACCAAATGATCACGACCAAAAGAAGGCCTGGGAGCGTCTGCGAGAGCAGCCATGAGAGAGATGAAGTCTTCCAACCGCTGGTCCGATAAATTATCTGTAATTGAAGGGCACCAATAGCCACCGCCCCAGCAAGAAGCCACGGTGGCGTCTTTGTCAGTCACCAGCGCGAACAACCGAGGGTATAAGTCCCGGAAGGCACCCCTCCCTGACCAATCATCCGCCCAGAAGCGAAACGAATTTCCATCATCGAGTTTAGGAGTAAATAATAGTCTATTGCGGTTAAGGGCGTCAACCACCCCACGCCAAAAAGATGAAAACCGGCCCTGGACTCCCCCCCGAGAAGCAGAACCGATGTCAACCCCCGCCGCCTCCCTCAAACAATTTAACATGAAATTCTCCTCTCGACCCCAAACCCTCGCCGCCCATTTGAGCAAGAGGGCATCGTTCACCACCTCCAACCGCCTCACTCCCAACCCCCCTTCCCACTTAGGCCGCGTGACCACATCCCACCCCACCAGATGCACGCCCCTTCCCCCACCCCCCTTCTTCCCCCACAAGAATCCCCGCATACACTTCTCCAACCTTGAACGGATCCCCTTTGGCATTCCACGCACAGAGAAGAAGTAAATTGGGAGGGAAGATAATACGGATTTGAGTAAAACTAACCGACCGCCTCGTGACAGAAGAGCCGCACGCCACCCAGCCAACCGAGCCTCCATCTTCTCCACCCTGTCTGATGGAATTTTAATTGTATTAGGATGGACGTTTATATATTTTTGTACTAATAACACGTAAATTTACCATATTCATTTTTTGGTAGAAACTTTGATTTGCAGTTCTTTCAAATCAAGCCAAACAAGAATTGGAATGGAAATAGACATTTTGGTTTCCATGGTTTCCAACCAATATCGCATCTTACAAATGCAACATAAGTGTAGCCCTGCGTTTTGCATTGCGAGAACTTTTCCTATGTTGCATGTTTAAGATGCGATATATATATATATATATATATATCCAACGATGGCCATATTGGTATCAATATCGGTTCGATATCGCTACGATATATCGTTGATCGACGCCATATCGCCAATATCGAACCGAGATTGTGAATAAAATAGCCTTGGAAGGCCAAATATCGACCATATGGGTGATATATCGGTCACATATCGATACCGATATATCGTCGATATATCACCGATATACCGCAATATGGCCTTCCATGTATAAATGTGGCATGTTTGCCATGCGACAAGAGTATGTCGCATTCATAAGATGCGACATATGGCGTGGCATCCAGATCCTGCGATACATGTACATTAATATAAAAGTGGCGAAGCCGTCTCCCACTCTAGTAGGTTCGGCTACATGGATTCTGGCTCAAATCCATCTTGAAAGATTCGACTATTTTTACCTTGGTTGTTGGCTACCTAACACAACCCTCACGAGGGGAGTATGAGCCCTTGTTTTTTGGGTGGTAGAGACACTGCACTACCACCGGACCATTGGGTCGTTTATATGTACATTACTAATGTAAAAATAGTGTGCAGTACACATGTAGTTTTGTAATCTCGAGACACTACTAAGGAATTTGCCTCAACTCTATACTCATCGGAGGTAGATGGGCTGGAAGCGTGAACCCTGCACAAGAGTCCGTAGTGGGCTTAATGCCCACTTGACCGCTAGAGAAAGCTTATAGAGGAGGTGTTGGCAAGAAAACTCCTTAGGGTGGGCAAGGCGGGAGTAGGCCATGAGGGCCCAAAAGAAAGAGCTCGTGTACATAACCATACCCAACCCTCCAAAAGTTTTGAATCCATACCTGAAAGGAAGCCAAGATCTATTGATCGAGTAAACCTAAGGCAATCAGATTTGAGAAGGGTCCAACAGAAAAGACCCACGTCGATCATACCAAGTGACACCGACAAAACCTTTCTAGATAAGGAAAAAAATGCCAATGACTCATCTAAATCATGGCAGAAGTTGCGATCGAAGATAGTGATTGCCGCTGATGGTAGCGCAGCTAGTGACACTGTAAATTGCGTCTGTTGAAGGCAACTGTGACCATAAGTGGGTGATAACATTTACCACTGGAGCTGCAGTGGTGATGGGTGGTGGTTGTAGCCGCCTAGGACGATTATTGAATGCTAACACTGTACTACGTGGACACTTTGTTGTTGATGGGGCCAGAATGCTGCTATGTGGGCGATGGTGGTGGAGACAATAGCGGAGAGGCCTCCATGTAGATTGTAATACTTGATATATTGAATAATAGGCCCTAGAACTCATTATATTAAGAGCTTAATGTTAAGGTTACGGCAACAACAACAAAATCTTTTCCCACATTAGAGGTTAGCATTAATGTTAACATAAATAAAAACAAAGCGCATAAATACCCCCATAAAGGTGGCCCTCAAATCCTAACCTTGTCACATCCTAACATAGCTATCAATCCCATTTTCCATTACAGAACCCATTAACAGTATGCAAATAATGCGCAAGGGGAATGCGGACCACTTTTGTTTTTCTACAAACTAAACTATTGAGATATCTTCATCAAGTCGCTTGCCAGATCTGCATTCGATAGGTGCAGCATGATGGATCTCTTGTGCTCCAATTCAAAAAGAAAGTGGTTGTTACTGATAGGGGAACCTCCTAGCTACTATTGTGATGGCGATGCATGCCTAAATAGGAAAAAAAGGAAACATTTCAAAGAAAGTTACGTCAGTACTTTCATAAT
The DNA here is from genome assembly GCA_037367405.1 of Ottelia alismoides. Taxonomy (NCBI): domain Eukaryota; kingdom Viridiplantae; phylum Streptophyta; class Magnoliopsida; order Alismatales; family Hydrocharitaceae; genus Ottelia; species Ottelia alismoides. Next base: position 599,077 of record JAZKJV010001084.1, read on the forward strand.
ACTTCCTTGTGGCGAGATTATAACACTTGTGTCCTTTCTGAGTCTTGAGAGTGAATAGAAAGTCATACTGAGGATTGGGCATGAAAGCAACGGACAAAGCACATACACTTGAAATTTCAGGACAAAAAGGAAGACATTGAGCTTAGGGCACAACAATTCAGCCTAAGGGGAAATTTTCCTCCGAAGGCAGTTGATGAAACACCATTAACAAGGAAACAATGCAGCGCTGACAGCATTAAACCAATAGAATACACTTGCCAAAGGCCCGGAAGTATCTGTGCTCCTTGTAATGGCGACAACCTCAAATATTATTATTTTGGGAGTTTTCTTTGCGTGGAGACCCCATAATCTAGACATCTGATTTGTTGTCTTGCAGGATGCTCTTGAACTCGATCAGCTCATTGGTTACTTCATCAACAAAGAAAATTCTGAAGGTGTTGTGCTGCTCGGGCATAGCACAGGTTGCCAGGTTAATTTTTGATCCATTCCTGTAGAGCTGATATAGTGGATTAGCACCAATTCTCCAGGCCGTTGCATAAATTTTCTTAAAATTGCCTGCTACATTCTACCTATATAGTTAGCGGCAACTTTCTGCATTTGTTTGTATGACATAGTAGAATGAGGCAAGCCTGCTGGAAGATTTGTGATCTTTATATATTCTCTCCAAAATGCAAGATGTCTGCATAATTTTCTGTTTGATCTTGATTTAGGATATTGTCTATTACATGCGAGCAAACTCTGCATGCTCAAAGGCTGTTCGTGCTGCCATTTTACAGGTCTGTCATCTCTCTCTCTCTCTCTCTCTCTCTCGTTTCCAACACTTGCATTCAAGATCGTGGGATCAAAATATTGATCCAGTTTCATCAAGTCTGAAAAGGGTCATGGGAAATCACAGATATTGCTCGAAATTTTAAAAAAATGGTTTATAAAAGAGATTTTATCAGAAATCGAGATTCTCATACATCTTATATGTAAATATAAGAAAATACGCATTTAGCCACACGAGAGCATACCAAATCTGACAGTATTCCATGTATTAAAAATTAGAAAATGTAACGAATACCACAAACACTTGCAAGTTTTGTCGATCTTCTATGTTTTTAAGCTTCTTGTGTAAGAAGTGACTTAGTGATGATTTTTTTGGTCACTTGCAATTAAGATGGTTTGGCTATATGCAAAGGAGGTTGGCTGATGCACATGTTAAAAGATACGAGATTTGGGATGTTGAGCCAGCTAAGAGAGTGCGAGGAAGGTCCAAGAAGTGTTTGAAAGAGACCATCCGAAGGGATCTTAGTTATTTGGATCTAAGTCCGCGAATGACCCAATATAAATATGAATTGAGGCAAAGAATCCATGTAACCAACCCTATTTAATGTGGGAAAAAGCTTTGTTGTTGTTGATGTTGCAATTATGTTAATAATAAATTTATTGAGGTGGATTGTTTCATTTTCCTTCACCTACCCTTTGACTACGACAATTATTTTACTTTTTGCTTTTGATGTACAAAATTAACCTAAAGGATTATTAACTTCATCGAAATATCTCTCATTGTTGCTTAAAAAAAGGAATATCATGGAGCAAATTGAAGTGGTTTTTAACCTCAAACATCGTGAGAAAAGCGGAATAAACTGATTAAATTCAAAAAAATATCAACATATGCGCATCTAACAACAAAAATAATATTTCTGCGGACCGTGCTAGAAATAATTTCTATGTTGTTTTGCGAATCACATGAGATCAAGTACTGTTGGGAAAAATAAGAGACTTGTTTATTCCATACGTCCTAGGCTCTCTTATATAGGAGAGTAGCCTATGGGTAAATTACATCAAGAGTCCAAAAGAGAAGAGAAAATATGAAACGGTACAAAAGAGAATAACATATATCTCTACACTTCCCCTCAAGGTGGAGCATAGATGTCAATCATGCTCAGCTTGGACGAGTACTTCTGGAATGGTCCTCTAAGTAACTCCTTGGTAAAGATGTCTGCAGTTTGGTCTCCTGAGCTAACATGAGATGTAGAAATAAATCCCTTCTGAATCATATCTCGTATAAAGTGACGATTAACCTTAATGTGCTTGGTTCGTTCATGAAATGCTGGATTATTTGCAATAAATATAGCGGCTTGATTGTCACATTCCTGAGCCATAGGAAGAGGGACTTCTATATATAAATCTGTAAGAACAGCTTTCACCCATATCATTTCTGCATTGACCTGGGCCATAGCTCTATATTTAGACTCAGCACTGGATCTTGCTACAACCGTTTGCTTCTTACTTCTCCATGAGACCAGAGAGTTTCCGACATACAAATCAAATCCAGTGGTGGACTTCCTATCCTTGGGGCATCTTGCGTAATCTGCATCTGCACATGCTGAAATAGTAATATGCTTGTCTTTCTTGAACAATAGACCTACACCTGAAGATGAGTTAAGATACACGAGTATCATATGTATAGCATTCATATGTACCGGGCGTGGTTGATACATGAACTGGCTTACCCGACTAACAGCAAAAGAGATATCGGGTCTGGTAATAGTAACATAAAGAAGCTTGCCCACCAGTTCTCTGTATCTTCTCCTATCCACCTCATCAGTGTCGTCATCATATAATTTCATACTGGGATCCATAGGTGTAGTGGCAGGACGACAATTATGCATTCCTGTTTCACTCAACAGGTCAGTGACATATTTCCTCTGGGTCATTACCAACCCATGAGGATTTCTGGTGAACTCCAGTCCCAGAAAATATCTAAGAGCTCCAAGGTCCTTGGTGACAAATTCACGACCCAACATTTCTTTCTCCCTTTGAATTCCTTGTCCATCATCACCTGTAATCAAGATATCATCTACATATACCATAATTGCAATAATACCTTTGGATGTCTTCTATATGAACATGGAATGTTTTGCATTGGAATGTCTGTACCCCTGTTTTTCAAACAGGTTTGAGAGTTTCTGGAACCAAGCTCTGGGGCTCTGCTTAAGGCCATAGATGGCCTTATGAAGTCTACGCACCTTAGAACACTCTCCCTCAACAACAAAACCTGGTGGATGTTGCATGTAGACTTCCTCCTGCAAGTCACCATATAAAAATGCATTCTTGACATCTAATTGGAATTGTGGCCAATCACGAGTAACCGCAACAGAGAGAAGGATCCGTTGGGTGGAATGGCGAGCAACCAGCGAGAATGTATCAAGATAATCCACCCTAGATGTCTGTGTAAAGCTACGAGCAACCAAGCGTGCCTTCTATCTGTCAATGCTGCCATCTGCATTCTTCTTAACCGTAAGGACCCACTTGCAGCTCACTGTAGACACATCGGTAGGTGCAGGAATAAGGCTTCAGGTATCTCTTGACTGAAGAGCAACCATCTCTTCTTTCATGGCTAAACGCCATCTACTATCCTTCAACGCATCTTGGTAATTCCGTGGAATATCCACTGCCAATAATGCAATGACAAAGGTCCTGAATTCTCCAGATAAACGATCAAAAGAAACAGTGGATGCTATAGGATATGACGTGCAGCTGTGCTCCTGGTTCCAAAGTGCAATAGGAAGATTCAAATCACCTGCATCCTCATCTGGCCTCTGTAACACACATCCTGCTCAGGTAAATCATCAGATCCATAAATATTGATTATATTCTCAAAACATACCTCAGGCGAGCTAGATGATGAGAGGTGATCTTGAGCAGAAGCAGGCCGACGGTTATAGTGGAGTGGCAATGGAGGAACAAGAACGGTAACATGAGGTGTAGGAGATGGTAGTGGTGGAGGCGGTGATGGTGGTGACATGTATATCGCTTCATCAGTGCCAGAGGATACCAACTGATCACCTGTAGAAGAGAAGTACATAACAGTCTCTAAAAAGGTAACATCAACACTAACAACATATCTCCTGCGTAATGGATCATAACACCTGTACCCCTTTTGTGTTCTGGAGTACCCGACAAAAATACACTTGACATCCCTAGGAGAGAGATTGTCAATACCCGGAGACAACTGGTGGACAAAGGCCACCGAGCCAAACACACAAGGAGAGAGGAAGAACAATTCTCTTTCTGGAAAAACAAGAGAGAAAGAAATCTTCTCACCTAAGATAGACGACGGCATACAATTAATGAGATAACATGTCGTTAGGACAGCATCGCCCCAGAAAGAATGAGGGGTATGACTCTGTATGAGAAGCGACCTGGTGACATCAAGTAAATGACGATGTTTCCTTTCTGCAACTCCATTTTGTTGGGAAATATAGGCATATGATGTTTGGTGGATAATCCCTTGAGTTGAAAAATAGTTGGAGAGAGTATGAGTACAAAATTCTAAGGCATTATCACTTCTCACAACCTTTACAGATGCAGAAAAAACATTACGAACTTCATTGATGAAATTTATGATAATATTCCCCGCTTCAGATTTATTCTTTAAGAAAAAGATCCAAGACACACGAGAGAAATCATCCACAATAACCATATAAAACCTGTGTCCCTGATAATCACGAACACGACTAGGACCCCAGATATCGATATGAAACAACTCAAACTTAGAGCTACTACTCCGACTCTGACGACTGGGAAAGGTAGACCGATGATGCTTTCCCAACTGGCAAACCTCACATTGGATGGACGCGTGAGATGAAACCTGGGGTAACACACGACACAATTTCTGAAGCGATAGATGTCCAAAGCACAAGTGCCACTGGAAGGGGGATACAGATCCAACAGGTAGAGAGGAGGTTCCGGCGTAAGGGGTCCGACTGAGACGATATAGGCCGCCCTGCTCATAGCAACGCCCAATCACGTTGCTCGTAAGGATGTCCTGAAAAATGAGAGAGGATGGATCAAAAACTGCTCGACAATGTAAATCCTTTGTAAGTTGGCTAATGGACTACAAATTTATAGAAAAATCAAGTGCGTGCATCACGTTCTTGAGGTGCATAGAGGGTGTGAGGCTAATCTCCCCCTGACCAGTAATCGGGGAATGCGTCCCAGTGGCAATACCCATAGTACAACCTAGAGGAACATGTTGGTAGGCTGTAAGTTGACCTTAATCACCACACAGATGATGTGTGGCACCGGAGTCCATAATCCATTCTAAGGTATCCGATCCACTACTGCTAATGAATGCATAAGTGCTACCCGAGGTACTGGTGGATGCAGAAGCAACAACATTTGAGTGACTATCAGAAGCAGGCACTGATGCAATAGGATCGGATGGAGGAATAATGCCTCTCAGACGGGCTACAAGATCATCAAAGCGCTGATGCAGAGATGAAGCAGATGGGGTCTCAATCTGTTCAGCTACTCGTGCAGAAGCAGGAAATCCATGTTTGGAGTAGCACGTGTCTTCGGTATGTCCAGAACGGTGGCAAAATGTGCATGATGGCCGAACACGACCCCCTCTTCCCCGAGGTCCATGACCACAGAACTGATGATGACCCCTTCAACCTCGACTCGTTGCCATGGCTAAGGCAGTCTGATTTACAGTGCATGAAGGAACAGTAATATGACTCAGTCTGTGAAAGGCTTCCTCCATTGGAGGAATGGTGGAATTTGCCAAAATCTGGAAACGTGCAGCCTCATATTCTGGATGTAGAGCTGTCAGGATTACACACACCATAATGGCATTCCAGTAGGTCTCTGTTGCTCAGGAGTGGCTGTGAGAGGCATGAAGCTGTAAAGCTTCTCAAACATTCCACGTAAAGATGTGTATAATGAGTGTAGAGGCCGTCCATTCTGCTTGATGGTAAAGATGTCATGCTGGAGTTGCAGAATCTTCATCTCATTCTTTGCATGTGAATAAGTAGCAACCGGAATATCCCATATTGCTTTTGCAGTGGGCTGATGGCAGTGTTTGGAAATGTGGTCCATGTGGCCGCATATGCTAAGCGCATATGCCATATGTAACAATATGCGGTCAAAACGCATATGCGGTATATGCGGCCGCATATCTAATAGGATTCATGTTAATCCATGACATGTTGATGACACATTAGCACGATTTTTTTCGAGAAACTCTGATATCATCATTTGCATTGATGCATCTTTTCATTATTGATGCAACATGATAACGAATTTTGTGCACATTTATCCAATTTATTTTAATTATCATTTGCTTTGTTTAGTTGATTTTATTTCATTCCCATGTAAAAGGCTCATTATAAAAGGCCTCTTTTTATATTTTCCCTTTGATTTCTTCTTTCCCTAATTTTAGGGATTTGTTGCTCCTTTGAGGGGGAGTAGCCTCTATAAAGGGCTCCCTTTGTATTAGGTTTTTGATTAAGTTGAATTGAGTTGAAAATTTCCTATCTCTAATTCCCTCTCTCTCTCTCTCTCGGCCCCACGCCTCTCCCTTCTCTCCCCGATTCCCTTTCTCCCCGTAACCCTATTCCCGCCGCCTCTCCCTCCTTCCCTCTTTCCCGTGCGCCTCCCTCCCCTCAACCCTACCGTTCTCCGCTGCTGCCTCCTTCCCCACGCGCCTCGCCGCCCCCCCTCTCTTCTCCCCACACACCCACCGCGACCCATCGCCCCCTCCTCGCTGCAGTTCCGCACCCGAGCCCCTTTCCCCAACTCGCGCCGCCTCCTGCGCCCTTACCACCTCGCCCTGCCATCGCCACTCCACTGCGCCCACCGCTCGCCTGCTGCCTGGCCTCCCCGACTCGCCGTCTACCGCCGCCTGCCTCCCCGCAGGTCACCAAATCCTGCACCGACCCCATCTGCCGCCTTCCCTCCCTCCGAATCCAAACCTTGTCCCACCCAGCCGGGTTTCCCCTCCCTCTCGCACGCTATTCACCACTGTTCTGCCCCCATACCCCTCCTTGTTACAGCCAGCCTACTGCCAGCCGCGCCCAGCACTTGCCGATCACCCGCGCCCCTGTCAAGAGCTACCCGTGCAAAGACAACCTTCCCAGATTCGCGTTAACGCCGACCAGATCTGAGGTGACACGAAAATCCCTTGCCGGTTGTGGTAAGAGCGTATTTTTCCACAGTTTATGCCACCTTATAAAGTTAGCATTGTGGTCTGCGATATTGCTTGTTTAGTTTGGTGATTTATTAAGGTTCTAATACTGCAACATCGTTAATTTTTTTCCGTTAATCATTTAACTACTTGATTGCCTAACGTTTGTGGAATAACCGGTATTATATTGCGAGTATCACATCATCTTTATTGTTGCTGATTTTGCCTGTCGGGTATCATTTCTTTCATTTTTCATCATTTGATTCCTTCATTCCATTGTTTGGTTCGTCATTTAGATTATTGCACGCGTAGGTTGCATCAATTTGGTATCAGAGCATCACGATTCTGCATTTCGTCTGCATCCCGTTTATTCATTGCATATAAAAAAAACCACAAAACAAAACCACAAAAAAAAGAAAAAATATCCCCAAACAAAAAAAAGCAAAACCCTAGGATATCCATGGCCGACAAACCTAGTGGCTCTAAACCCACATACACCACACACCCTGAATTAACCTTAGAAGCTTTGTTTGCCCAATTACAACACATGAACAATCAACTGAGCACCCAAATCACCGGACTAGATCGTAAAATCACCGTCGCCCATGAACAAATTGCTACTTTGAATAGTCGCGTGCTAGGACCAGACTTTAGTGATGAAAACCCCAACAAAGGTCGACGCACTGGCCGGAAATCACACTCCCGGAATAGCGCTTCCCGTGACTCTAGTTCTTCTACGTCGGACGGACATGTTAGCGAGTATCATTCACAGGAAAGTGAGGAAGAAGGACCCAGAGAATACACCCCTTTCATTCCCAAGACTCCAGATCCATACCCCTTTGGCTATACTCCACAAACTAATGGTGAACATCAATACCAACCACGAAATGGAACCAAGTCCGACGATGGATGGGATCGAGGTATCCGTCTCGATGTCCTAGAATTTGACGGAGGACGAGATCCCGACGTCTTTTTGGACTGGCTCCAAGCCGTCGAACACTTCTTTGTGTGGAAGTCCATGCCTAGCGAACGTAAGGTCCAATTCGTCACTATAAAACTAAAAGGACATGCGCTGCTATGGTGGGACCGTTTGCAATCTGAACGCAAACGAAAAGGGAAGAGCAAGATCCGCAGTTGGAGCAAGATGAAAGCCAAGCTGAAAACCAAATTCGTGTCGGAAGATTACAAACGAGATCTATACGCACGACTGCAATCATGGAGATAAGGCACCATGAGTGTGAGGGAATACACCGAAGGGTTCCAATCCCTAGTACATCGCAACCGCTTGCAGGAGACCCCTATTCAGGAGGTCACCCGCTACATGCAAGGCCTCCGCCAAGTCATCCAGGATGAACTCTACCTCCACAACTGCCGTGATGTCGACGAAGCCTACAAGCAGGCCGAACGGGCTGAGATCAAGCTTGCTAAAGCCCAGACGAGGAAGATACCTTTTTCTGCGAACTCCGCTCCTCGTACCAGTGCCACGATGACATACTCCAAAACGATGGGTTCCCCATCAGTCACTACGGGTAAAACCCAAGCCAAACCGTCAACTCCTGCCGTCGCCCGACCACCCACTGGAAACCCCGGCCAAGGCATCTTGGGAAGCCGACCTATTTAGGACCTGATACCTGCTTCCGATGCTATCAGAAGGGCCATCGAGCAGCAGAGTGCCCGAACCCTAAGGCTAAACCCGTCCATCTATGCACCACCGACGACCCTGAATACCCCGACCCTGACCAGCAAGAATCCCCTGAAGAGGATCCGATTGCGATGACTGCTGACACCATGGGAGCCGATGACTATGAACCTCTAGGAGTGGATGGAGACGACTCCGGTCCGTTCCTGGTAATTGAACACGAGAACTTTATCGCTCCTGACAGCGCGCCCACAAACATTCTGCTCACCCCCGCTGTCCACGATGCTGATAGCTGGCTGCGACGCAGCATCTTCCGAACCACCTGCACCTCAGGAGGACGACGCTGTTCGCTGATCATTGACGGAGGAAGCGTTGAGAACTTTGTTTCCCAAGAAATGGTAGATAAGTTGGGTCTACCAACGCAACCACTCGAGAAACCGTACAGCGTGGCGTGGTTTCGAGGTGGTACCCAAATCCCGATCCACCGACAAAGCCTCGTTAGCTTCTCCATTGGTCCCACATATAAGGACGAGGTGTGGTGCCATGTAGCCCCTATGGATATCTGTCACATCCTTCTAGGGAGACCGTGGCAATTCGATCGAGACACTGAACACCGAGGAAAACTGAACACTTACACAATTCTCATAGACAAAGTTCGTGTCACCCTCAGACCACAACGTGAAGCCCTTAGCCCTCGCCAAGTGGCTACACTCCGAGCTGTGACCACCCAAACTGGTAACAAAACCCCACCGGCAAAGACTGCGACCACGGGCTCCGTGTTGTTGGTGGAAGCCCAAACATTCCAACGTGAAATTCAGGAGAGCTCCACCATCTATGCATTAATGGGACGTGAAGTGGACAACCAAGAGACAACTCCACCTGAAGTCCCGCCTGAGATAAAGCCCATCATCCACGAGTTCGCTGACATCATGCCTGAAGAGTTGTCTGAGGGACTACCCCCGTTGCGAGACATTCAACATCACATTGATCTAGTCCCTGGAGCCAGCCTACCCCACTTACCCCATTACCGAATGAGCCCAAGTGAACATGAAGAAATGAACCGGCAGGTTACTGATCTGCTGCGACGTGGGTATGTTCGAGAGAGCATGAGCCCCGTGGCGGTTCCTGCTTTGCTTACCCCGAAGAAAGATGGCACATGGAGAATGTGCGTGGACAGTCGTGCTATCAACAAGATAACGATTAAATATCGTTTTCCCATTCCACGCCTTGATGATATGCTTGATATGTTATCAGGTGCCAAACTGTTCTCCAAAATGGATCTCCGCAGCGGTTACCATCAGATTCGCCTCCGACCTGGAGACGAATGGAAGACAGCTTTTAAAACCAAGGAGGGTCTGTATGAATGGACGGTCATGCCCTTCGGCTTGTCTAATGCACCAAGCACCTTCATGCGAACAATGAATCATGTTTTACGACCCTTTATTGGCAAGTTTGTGGTCGTGTACTTCGATGATATCCTGATCTACAGTTTGACCAAAGAAGACCACCTATCTCACTTGCGACAAGTTCTGGAAACTCTGAGAGACCAAAAACTGTATGTCCACCTCAAGAAATGCTCCTTCATGTCTGACACGGTCCTCTTCCTAGGATACATTGTCACTGCGGATGGACTTAAAGTTGACCCCTCAAAGATTCAGGCCATTCAGAGCTGGCCCATACCCAAAACCCTCACCGAAATTCGTAGCTTTCTAGGGTTAGCTTCTTTCTACCGACGTTTCATTCGGAACTTCAGCACTTGTGCGGCACCGTTGGTAGACTGCATGCGGAAAGGCGCACCCGCCTGGACTCTTGAAGCAGAGACGAGCTTTCAAAATCTAAAACATCAATTGACGCATGCTCCTGTTTTGGCTCTCCCCGACTTCACCAAGATTTTCGTGGTCGATTGCGACGCCTCACATGTCGGGATTGGCGCTGTCCTCAGTCAAGAAGGACGGCCTGTCGCCTTCTACAGCGAGAAATTGAACGATGCTAGATCACGGTACTCCACTTATGATGTTGAATTTTATGCCGTGGTCCAAGCTCTCAAGCATTGGAGACATTACCTGATCCAACGTGAATTTATCCTTAACTCTGACCATGAAGCCCTGAGGTATTTGAACTCCCAGAAAACTCTTAACAAGCGTCATGCCAAATGAGTTAATTTCCTCCAAGAATACACCTTCCATCTCAAACACAGCCGGAACCCTGAACCGTGTGGCCGACGCGTTGAGCCGGCGAGCACATGCCCTGACCACAATGACCGTCAGCACAACGGGATTTGAAACTCTCAAGGACCTCTATCCCACTGACCCTGACTTCGGTCAAGTTCATGCCGACTGTGTTGGTACTGTGCAGGACCCAACAACCACTTTTGTTCTTCATGAGGGTTTCCTATTCAAAGGCCACCAACTATGCATTCCTGCCACGTCCCTTCGAGAGAACTTAATTTCAGAATTACACAATGGAGGTTTAGCTGGACACTTTGGAAGTGACAAAACCTTGACCCTTCTTCAAGAACGCTTTTATTGGCCGCAGTTACGAAAGGATGTGACAAAGTTCGTACAGAAATGCCAAACATGTCAAAGATTCAAAGGCCACCGGCAGAACACTGGACTATACACACCCCTACCCATTCCTCTGTGACCCTGGGAAGACATCACCATGGATTTTGTGCTAGGGTTACCCCTCACTGTGCGAAAAGTTGACTCTATTTTTGTGGTTGTGGATCGATTTTCTAAAATGGCACATTTCATTGCATGTAGGAAAACCTCAGATGCATCTCATGTCGCTGATTTGTTTTTTCGTGATGTCGTCCGTTTGCATGGTGTTCCTCGTTCTTTTACTTCAGACCGTGATACCCGGTTTTTGAGTCACTTTTGGCGCACGCTTTGGTCTCGTCTTGGTACTCGTCTGCAATATAGCACCGCTTATCATCCACAAACAGATGGGCAAACTGAAGTAGTTAACAGATCATTAGGAAATTTATTGCGATGTCTGGCAGGGGACTCTCCGTCCAAATGGGATCTAATTCTTCCCCAAGCTGAATTCGCATATAACAGTTCCACTAATAGGTCCACCGGAAAATCACCCTTTGAGAGTGTGTACGGCTTTCCACTCCCCCAATTTCTTGACCTAAAACCCACAACCATGCAAGGGAGAAGTAGTGCAGCTGCTGAGGATCTGGTCGAACACCTAACCCACCTCCATACCGAAATCCGAACCAAACTCCAATCCATGACCCAGAAATACCAAACTCAAGCCAACCTACACCTAAGAGAGAGCGAGTTCAGAGTTGGAGAATTAGTGATGGTCCACCTTAAAAAAGAGAGGTTTCCTTTGAGAGTCCACCAAAAATTGAGTGAACGAAAGATTGGTCCATTTCGAGTCCTCAAGAGGATTGGACCCAATGCATATCTACTCGACCTGCCGCCAGACGTTCAGACATCACCGGTCTTCAATGTATCAGATCTCTTCTTATATCATGGAGATGAACAGACCGATGACACCCCAGTAGCAGTTCCCGCCAATGATGATATGCGCCAGCCGCCAGCCGCTACCGATGCTGATCAGATTGACGATATTGCAGACATCCGAGATATGACGACTAGACGTGGTCTCTTCCGGCGATATCTAGTTAAATGGAAGGGACGACCTTTTACCGATTGCACCTGGATTAACGAGGATGAACTCCAACAACTCCGCCCCGATATACTTCAGAATTTCCGCAATGCAATCTCGACGGAGCGAGATTCTTTTCAGCAGGGGGAGTTGATGCAGCATGATAACGAATTTTGTGCACATTTATCCAATTTATTTTAATTATCATTTGCTTTGTTTAGTTGATTTTATTTCATTCCCATGTAAAATGCTCATTATAAAAGGCCTCTTTTTATATTTTCCCTTTGATTTCTTCTTTCCCTAATTTTAGGGATTTGTTGCTCCTTTGAGGGGGAGTAGCCTCTATAAAGGGCTCCCTTTGTATTAGGTTTTTGATTAAGTTGAATTGAGTTGAAAATTTCCTATCTCTAATTCCCTCTCTCTCTCTCTCGGCCCCACGCCTCTCCCTTCTCTCCCCGATTTCCTTTCTCCCGGTAACCCTATTCCCGCCGCCTCTCCCTCCTTCCCTCTTTCCCGTGCGCCTCCCTCCCCTCAACCCTACCGTTCTCCGCTGCCGCCTCCTTCCCCACGCGCCTCGCCGCCCCCCTCTCTTCTCCCCGCACACCCGCCGCGACCCATCGCCCCCTCCTCGCTGCAGTTCCGCACCCGAGCCCCTTTCCCCAACTCGCGCCGCCTCCTGCGCCCTTACCACCTCGCCCCGCCATCGCCACTCCACTGCGCCCACTGCTCGCCTGCCGCCTGGCCTCCCCGACTCGCCGTCTACCGCCGCCTGCCTCCCCGCAGGTCACCAAATCCTGCACCGACCCCATCTGCCGCCTTCCCTCCCTCCGAATCCAAACCTTGTCCCACCCAGCCGGGTTTCCCCTCCCTCTCGCACGCTATTCACCACTGTTCTGCCCCCCATACCCCTCCTTGTTACAGCCAGCCTACTGCCAGCCGTGCCCAGCACTTGCCGATCACCCGCGCCCCTGTCAAGAGCTACCCGTGCAAAGACAACCTTCCCAGATTCGCGTTAACGCCGACCAGATCTGAGGTGACACGAAAATCCCTTGCCGGTTGTGGTAAGAGCGTATTTTTCCACAGTTTATGCCACCTTATAAAGTTAGCATTGTGGCCTGCGATATTGCTTGTTTAGTTTGGTGATTTATTAAGGTTCTAATACTGCAACATCGTTAATTTTTTTCCGTTAATCATTTAACTACTTGATTGCCTAACGTTTGTGGAATAACCGGTATTATATTGCGAGTATCACATCATCTTTATTGTTGCTGATTTTGCCTGTCGGGTATCATTTCTTTCATTTTTCATCATTTGATTCCTTCATTCCATTGTTTGGTTCGTCATTTAGATTATTGCACGCGTAGGTTGCATCAATTATTCATGTATATGTTGCGTTTGGGAATATAATCTAGGATAATTTTTCTCATATCCATTTTCCCCCATTATTCTCAACACTTATTAATGAATTGTTTACTGCTTTTGAATTTTCTATCTAATGAAATTCATTCTAATTCTTCAAAGAAAACATGAAATAATTGACTAACAGTCTGACACTTTACATTTTGGTGCTTCTAATAAATTTTATATGCAAATAGAATCTTCCTCTATATTTGTCTCAATATATTTATCCTTTGAAGATACATATATGCGTATAATTTTGAGTGTATGATTTGTATACGTACGATTATTCTTTTGCTTTTGTTACCAATAAGATCTATATATACATTAAAGGTTCTCTTATATAATTCACGTGTTCCATGTAGAATTCAAATTTGTATAAGTATATATATATATGCATTAAATTTAAAATCCAACTAAAATATAATCAATTTATAATATCATGCTTATATATATTATTGATTATATTATCTTATTTGAAATTTTTTATTTTGATTTTTTTAGATCTTCAACTTTTTAAATAATCACATTTTATTATTTATTTTATAATATTTTCAAATAAAAAATTATAAACCGCATATACTTCCGTATACTCCCCCGCATATCCGCTTACTCACTTTAGACCGCATAATCGAACGAATACCGCATACCGCATTTCTGAACCTTGGCTGATGGACGATATCATTAGCAATCTCAATTGCTAATGTTCCTGATAGCCAAACCTTGCCATACGCATCATCTGCCTCCCAAGAGGCGTTGGTCCCAGTCTTCTTTGCATGCTCTTCCTCAGTAAGAATAAGAATATGCTTCTTACTGGTCGACTTCATCATACTCATGAACCGCATTGCCCACAGTTCATAGTTGGACTCGTCCATCTTCACAATAGGCGCATGACCTCTGAAGGCGCCTATGGATGGGATATCTGCCTTGCTCTCTGTCATGATGATAATAGAAGACTAGGGTTGTAGATTGAAGATATGACCGTCTATACTGACATTCACGGGTTTAGTTGTATGTGTAGACTCAAGCAACCAAACCCATTAACTTGAAGACGCAGGTGAGAGTTTCCTCAGTAGCGAGTGTACCCTAGGGCTAGGCGAACCCTAGGATATGGGGCTGGGCGGCATGTGGTGGTGCACGAAGAGCCGAGATACGCTGGGAGTAGCGCACAACACTCAGTGCACGCACGCAGTGGATGCACACTACACGCACGCGACTAGGGTTGCCCCCTCACGCGTACGGGACCGTGGCTAGGGCTGCCTGCGATTAGGACAGCTTGTGCGGGACTAAGGCCGCCTGCGCGCACGGGACCAAGTTGGTTCCACACACGTGTGGAATCGAGGCTATGGCCTGGCGACGAATCGGTGGTGAACCAAGGATGGAACCTGGCGGCGAGAACGTGGGGCCGAGCGCGGGCCGGGGCGACGCAAGCGAGGGGCGGAGCGCGGCCTGGGGCGGCGGCACGCGGAGGGCTCGAAGGTGGAAGCTAGGGTTAGTGTTTTGATTCGAGAACTTTGGTCTAGGACCGTCGCTTTGATACCATGTTGGGAAGACTTGTTTATTCCATACACCTTAGGCTCTCTTATATAGGAGAGTAGCCTATGGGTAAATTACATCAAGAGTCCAAAAGAGAAGAGAAAATATGAAACGGTACAAAAGAGAATAGCATACATCTCTACAAGTACTATACCTTGATGATGCGTATATCGTCTTAATAAAGTCGCATCTTGTCATAAATCCGATTTGACAGTTATTTCACTCACATGTGCTATGATAAAGCGTGTAACACTTGCAGAACCGAGAAAGAATCTCTATCTCCTTCTCCACACCAATGGTGATTAAACGAGATGACCTTGTCCTCCCTGATGCGGACATCAAGTATACGTCCTCCAATTGCACTGAGGGTGGTCGAGGATTCCATCTAGGCTTTCCTTGGTGTTGCTTCTACGTATGGGATCTTGTGCATTGGGGCAAGGTGATTTCAGACCAATGAATTGCATTTTTCTCGCCCTATCAAAGACCCAAGGTTGAAGGGGATGGTTGTATGAGTCTACACGTACAACCGATCCTCTATATGATCGTATAGACTCGTTCATATCGATCTACTTCCCCATTTGAGTTTCATTTCGACCCTCTTTTTAATCATGGCAGAGAGCAAGGTGGTATCTTATCTTCGTCCGATGCCTTCAAGGGCCCGGCTCCTATCGTTAGGATGGATGGGACCAACTATGAATTGAGGTCCAGGTAGTTTTTGACCCTCATGCTATGGAATAACAAGGAGCGCATTATGACACGGTCAAAGCCGACGAATAAGACTGGGAAGAACACTTCATGGAAGCAAGATGAGGTGTATCCACATATGTGGTTCTCTAAGACTTTCATCATGGAAATAGCCAATGATATCGTGAATTGGTCTGTTATCAAGTCAACGTGGCATATCCTAGTGGACGCACATGTTCAGGTGAAGAATGATGCCAAGATTCATCAGTTGAAGTTTGACATCTTCAAAGCCAAGCAGAATGGTCGTCCTCTACACAACTTGTACTCTCCACTTCTGTGACATGTTCTAGAAGCTTCATACCTTCATGCTAGTGACTACGTCTACCCGTAGAAAATGGCATATAGGAACGCTACAATGGTTAAAGTTTTCCTGGGGATCATGAGTACGAGGTAACATGCACCCATCTTCTTACCGAGAGCTATCTTTCCCATGAAGGAGGCATACAATCATCTCAGGAGGATCATTGTCCCAGTGCCACGATACGTACCTCCTTAGTGATGGTAGTATTTCGCAACAGAGGAGGTACTACTCATTTTAGAGGGTGTAGTCTCGTTGAAGAGCAAGCAGACGTCATCGTGATGCATGCACCTATTGCCATCGTCCGGGTCTTTTAGAGGAATAATGCTATCAGAAGAATGGATATCCTATATGTGTAGCTGAGCATGCAGAGCCCACTGCTAATTCGACCTCAACTATAGATCCGATGTTAAATGATGTCTCCTATTTGAGGGAGATATGACTCCTGCTGCTGGCACTACCATAGGTGCTTTAGATGTTGTAACCTCTTCCGGAGCATTTTCGAGCTCCTCAAGTATAGCCTTTTCTTTTAGAAATTGTACCAGGGCATATATGACATGGTAGATCATGGAACCTGGTGCTTCCCACCATTTGTGTGGAGATGGAGCGTAGTTTACTTCATACATATCTGTACCCCCTAGCAGATTAGTTGTCATTGCACATGAGTTCCATTCTTCTGTTACAGGACAAGGGGAGTTCCAATTGACATCATTCATGCCCTGCGCAGTATGCTACATGCATCAGATTGTTCAGTAAACTTACTTTATATTAATTAAATCACGATGGACTTTGCATTATTGTGCCATTTTTGACCCTTCTTCTCTTGTATTTCAGGACATACTCATGTGTAGGGGTGATTGGATGTAGCCATGAGCAAGGGGAGCTCCATAGATTGGTCGGTCTCCATTTGCTGGTGCTTTTTCTATTCCTACTAGATCAGTCTCTCCATACATATGGCATCATCGGTTCAGTCACCTTCCTCTACAGAAGCTGTGTCATGTCCTCCACATAGTTCACTCGGTCCACCTTCCAGTGCGAGGCCTGCCAGCTTGGGAGCATTACTGGTCTTCTTTACCTGATCGTCAGAGTCATAGTAGCAATCATTTATTTAAGTTAGTCCATTTTGACATCTGAGGTCCCAATCATGTTCCTGATCACGATGTTTACACGTTTTATCTTGTAGTTATGGATGGTTTTTCTAGACTATCTTGGGTTTTTCTTTTGGATACCAAGTCTGAGGTCGAGTCTGTCAATAAATCTTTCATTGTTGAAATAAAGAATATTTTTTTGCTATTGTTAAGTTTGTTAGCTATGAAAATGCCTTAGAGGTTTGCACATTACTACTCTCTGAGTTCTTTAGGTCTCTTGGCATCGTACACCAGACCTCATGTGCTTACATGTCCCAGCAGAATGATATTGAATAATGCAAACACCGTCACTTACTTGATACCAGGACTCTTCTGATTTAGAGTTGGGCTCCTAATTCCTTATAATGTGATGTTGTTCTCACTAGTTATTTGGTGAGCCATATGCTGCCTTCTGTTTCAGGAGAGAAGGTTCTTTTCTCAATTCGGTTTCTCGAGAAATTGTTCTCCCTTACGCTCGTGTTTTTAATTCTGTGGCATTCGTACACCACCTAACTGCTGGTCGTGACAAGCTCTCCCATTGAGTTGTTAAGTGTGTCTTTGTAGGCTACTCTCGTACCTAAAAGGAGTATCATTGCTTTGACATAGTTAGACGGAAGCAACATGTAATTGTTGATGTGACCTTTTTTGAGTTTGTCATGTAGTTCTCTCTTATAGGTGACAGGTTGACTCCGTCCGAGAGGAGGTATACACGCCTCGTCCTATGGCTCCACCACCTCCAGTCCCATCAGTACCTCCACCACCCTCACCTCCTGCACTATCTCTACCAGCACCACCACTTCCCACCAGGCTCCTATGGCTCCTCCACTACCGCCACTTAGTACCTTGGTTCAATCGTTACGTTTTTACATTCGCAGGCCTTCCAATGTCCCCCCTGCTCATGGGCCTTCCCCATCATCCAACACATCTCAAGTATGTTCTCAACACATTGTTTCTACTGATGGCACTAGTGATTTGTCCTTGCAGCATATATCTTTATAGGACGAGCATGTTCCCTTTCAAGAGGATAGTTTACAGGTCGAGGATGATGCAAGTGATCTTGATGTGCTCATTGCTCAACGGAAGTGGAGGCGTATGTGTGCTATGTATCGTTTAGCTGCCTATATCTCTTTGAAGCGTTTTTCAAAGGATTCAGGAGGTTTGTTCTTGTCTATCAGCCGTATAAGTACCACAAACGTATCAGGAGGCGATGCGCTTACAGTCAATGGCGTCTTGCCATGGAGGAGGAAATGACCGCATTACTCACGTTGCTCGTGAAGCATTGTTACAACTCCTATAGGGGCATCTATGGTGGGATGCAAGTAGGTGTTCACAATAAAGCTTCGAGCGGATGGTAGTGTCGATCACTACAAGACGAGGTGTGTGGCTCTTGGGTTCGCCTAAACATATACGGTGGACTATCAGGATACTTTCTCTCTTGTAGCTTGACATTCTACACCGTAGATCCTTTTATTAGTTTCAGTGAAACGAGACTGGCCCTTATACCCGCTTGATGTGAAGAATGCATTTCTTTATCATGACATGCTCGAGGAAGTCTACATGCAACAACTGCTAGGGTTCACTGCTGAGGGGGAGTGTTAGATGGTGTGTGGACTTTGTAGGGCTATCTATGGCCTTAAGCAGAATCCCATAGCATGGTTTCCAAAGCTCTCAAACTTGATAAAACAATATGGGTTCATAGGATTGACTACAGATCATTCTTTGTTCGTTCAGAGGACTCAAAGAGGTACAATTGCTATACTGATCTCTGTTGATGACTTCATTGTTACATGGGATAATGTAGAGGATATTCATCCAGCTAAGGATTTCTTTGGTCAGCAGTTTGTAACCGAGGACCTAGGTAATTTACATTACTTCCTTGGACTTGAGTTTGCTAGGAATCAATAGGGTCTTTCTATGATCCAAAGGAAGTATGCTTTAGATCTTCTCTCTGAGATATGCATGGCCTATTGACGGCCTGTCGCAACTCCTATAAACCCGAGCATGCAGTTATATGATGATGATACGAAGGAGATAGACTAGAGGACGTACAAGGAGGCTCGTTGCGAAGCTCCTATATGTGACTATCACCGGGCCAAACATATCTTTCACAACGAGCAGGATTATCCTATTAATGGAGGAGCTTGGACAGATACATGGATGTAGTTCATATGATTCTGAGGTACTCGAAGATCTTTGCTGGGATTGGACTTGTATTTAGCAAAGGAACAACCCTTTCCGTTATAACATGCACTTATGCAGATTATGCGAGATGTCCCAAACACATAAAGTCTACCTCAAGTTTTGTAGTGCTCATAGAGAGCTCCTTAATGTCATAGAAAAGCAAGAGGAAGACATTGGTTGCCATATCTAGTGCAAAGTCAGAGTATGCAGCCATGACACATTGGAGTACTGAGATGATGTGGGTCGGATCCATTTTTATTGGATGCTACCTAATGCGCACACCGGGTCCCCTTTCTGATCCCTCAATGACTAATGGTCGAGTGGGACATCAATTGTCTAGTTCAGACCCCTCTTCTTCAAAAAAGAAAAAGAGTGGGGTTTTAGCTTCCTGCCTTTGCTGCTTCCACCGTCTGGCCCGGTTCAGGGGACGGGGAATGTCGGGGGCCTCGATGATCTTTTTCGTCGAGGGCTTCCGGCGCCTGCCTCCCTTGATTTGACTATGCACACCAGAGGCCTTTGACAGGCTCTCACTGGTCTTAGGTGGTCAGTCATTCCACACATCTGCAAGAAAGCACTGGTCTGGCTAGCTCTTTGTCTTGACCTTGCTATTAATGTTCCTCTTTCCATGCATCTCCAATGCGATTATGCGATAGCCATGCTGCTCTTTTCATTGCCAACAACCTTGACTTCCATGGGAGGACCTAGCATATCGAGGTCGACTGTAAGTACATTCATGACATGATTCAGAAGGTCTTTATCTCCACCTTTCATGTCAGTTAATGGGAACATACAACAAATATATTACCAAGGCCCTAGCCAGACGGCTATTCCGGAAATGTTATTTCAAGTTGAACATTATTGATATCTATGGTTATCTTGAGGGGAAGTGTTGAGATATTATTTATCTTTTCATATTTTTATGCCTTCTCTTTTATTCATGTCTCTTTTATGTAATTTGCCCAATAGGTTATTATCAATCAATTCATTCTTTTCTCTATTACATGCTCCAACAATTATTATAGATTGCAAAGACATGTCCCCTGCCTACATGTATGTGGAATCCATACGGACATCTTTCCACTTCCCTCTTATTTTTAACATGTATCCTCTCTTTTCTTTTTGTCTATACTCTTTTTTTTCAGGGCTATGCTTTTACTTTTTTTCTAATTACAGAAGTGCAAATCCTTCTTGTAGATGCGATTTCATTTATGTTTTTAAATTTTCTTCCATAAAATTCTGTATTGTTATTATTATAGTTATGCTCTACAGGCCCCTTTAAATTCTCCTTAATATAGTTCTTCTCTTTAGGCCCCTGTCAGTGACCGTGAATATAGGGCAACCCTCTCCGAAACAGCGGCCAATATAGACCTCGCATCAGCTATGATTAATGAGGGAAAAGAAATGGAACTCATGCCAAGAGAAGCCAATCCAGATGCTCCAATAACGGCATATCGGTAAGCATGTATTTTGGCCTTGTCTACTTTCCAAGAGAGTTAAAAATCGAAATCAAAGTTTGTTATATAATTATTGTTACTTGGTGGCTCTGATTGTATAGAACATTAATTAGGACATATTATAAAGAACCTCAAAATATTGCATTACTCGTGATGCGACGTATAAAACCCCATAGAATTCAAAATGCATATTTGTTTTACTTTGATCGAACAACCCTTTCTTGGCAATCGACCAATCTTGCTCGTTTTCTTAGCAACTGACCAATATCGCTCCCTGTTCATCTTGAACTATATCTAGCAATCCAAAGTGGGTGTTCAAGCCCAAATTTGTCATCAAACAACATAGTTATTTTGATCGATCAAAACTTCTTACTGTCTAATATCACTTTGATGACAAACTCTTTGTTCCATTAATAAGTAATTAGTGATCGATTTAACTTTTTCCGATCAATTCTTAAAATTTGATTGGTTAAATATTGAATTTTCATGCCAAACAATCATATTTATTAAGGGGTGATATGTTGGTTTGCTATATCCTGTGCGAATACTGGTTGATGGGTGTGGACTGATCGAACAATATGACCTGGATCGCTGCAAATAATAAAATCAAACCACAACGTTGTATAGCATTTTCAGATGCAGATAAATAATCAAGCCACAAGTGCACACTGATTTAACGTGGAAACCATCCTAGGCAGAAATCACTACTCGAGTCTTCTGACTTGGACTTTCAACCTGATCCACATGAGTCTTCCACTAACCTGAGTTGCTTACGTGGACAACCCAACCGTTTAGAACCTGAGTTGATTACGCCGTATGCTCCATCACAAAAAAATAGCAAGGCCTTCTCCCACTATAAGTAGGGTCGGCTACAGGATTCTTGCTCAAATCTATGTTGAAAGATTCGACTATTTTTACGTTGGTCGTCGACTACCTAACGTACCCAGAAGAGGGGATTTGAACCCTAGTCTTTTAGGTTGTAGGCACTGCACTACCACCAGACTATTTAAGCAGTAAACTCCACCGTATACCAGAAATAATCATAATAACCTCAATATCAAAGTAAATATGCAATGAATAATATGAGGTAAAACTAAAATGATCTTACATAATGTGGAATGTGCTCATAAGAATCAAATACAGAGAACATAGATGTCGGAATGGATAATGTAATCGAATATAGCTCTTGAATCTTTCTCTCAGAATATAAAGTGAAAAACCGGGAGTAGAGAGCTTGTTACTGTGGCTGTGTAATGTAGAATGAGGTATGTGGTCTTAGTTATAGGTTTTAAGGTCCCATAGACACTGGCTCTCAAAAAGTAGACATTGTGAACAAATCAAAATGAAATTATCTTAAGAATTACTTCTGAAATAGAATATGATCGATTATGATACAAAGATGACCGATCAGAATCAAACCATTGATGATGGGCATTTAGGTGATCGATTAGCTTGACTCTTTGACCTGAAAGTGTTGAAATACAATATGCATGATTTGAGGTCTTTTTACATTCTAAGACAATTAAAAAAAGAGGACTAAATAAAGAAAAGACTGTCTTTTCTTGAGCTTGATACCCTTCCTTGAGCTCGAGCTGAAGTTGCATAGTTGTGAACTCCTTGGAGTTTCTTTGCTTCTTCTTCTTCACTTAAGCTCGAGCTTCTTCCTGGTCTAGTAGCCTTCCTTCTCTTGACCTAGTTACAAGCTTTGCATACAACTTTTGTTATCATCAAAATGTGCATGCTCTGTATTAACAATTTTCCCATTCATGGGCAATAGGAAAGAACTATTCAAACATTAGTGGATATGCTCAAATGTTGCATACTGGACTTCTCAGGGAATTTGGATTTTCATCTACCACTAGCTGAATTTGCTTATAACGATAGTTTCTATTGTAATATTGGAGTGGTCCCGTATGAAGTTATAGAGTTATTCGATTATTTCTATTTCTAATTTTAGTCCTGTAACCCCTTCGAAATTTCTATGCAATTTCTCTTTTTACTTTTCTAGGGTTTCACGCTATATAAGAAACACTAGACCCATTGAATAAGATAAGTCATTCCATTGTTTCTCCACATGGTATTAGAGCAACGGTTCTTTATTGAGGCTTATACTGAATTTCCTACCGCTCCAGCTATATTCTTTGTATATGCATGCCGAGGGTGCATCCAACCCTTATGCAAGAGCTTTCCACCCAGTGTAAGCCTCCTAGCAGCACCCTCTAAGGCTTCTCCATGCCGTTCGACCACCGCCGGGGGGCCCTTGAGCACCTCTGCTCATAGGCAACACCCCTGAGGCTTGCTACGCATGTGAACGGTGCCATCTCGAGCAACATAGCAGCTATGCGACCTTCTTGGGCATTGCTACTCTCCTGGGCAGCATCACCTTATGCCATCATACTACCAAGGGAGCTAGATCTGACACCCTAGAACCATTCGTGGCTGCCAAGGTGATATGTGAAGCAATCTTTTGCCGTCGTTTGCATATACGAGCCCTCTAGAACATCACATGACAACAACCCAACATCCTTTAATGATTCTGGCATATACTGGAACTTGATCTTGTGATCCTATCAGATCATGTGTGATTGAATCAAGCTTCTTTTTTGATCTTTACCACTTACCACTATGGCAATAACTCCTACCTACACTACGTCTTTTATGATGGCACACAAGAGTACTATTAAACCAAAGAGCACTGAATACTATGTCCTTTGGTCTCAAGCATTCAAGGTGTTCATTGGCAGTCAACGAAAGATCTCTCTTCTCACAAAATAGCTATTTAAGGAGATGGACAAGGACTGTGATTCATTGACAGTTGAGAACTGTCAGGTTATCACCTGGATGACAAACATTGTTGAATCTCATATAGCGACAAATCTCCTGTACAAGGATAGAACGAATGAAATGTGGGATGATCTAGAGAAGACACATTCCTAGCAAATGAATAACTCTGTCTTGTCGATATATATGGATTTTATCCAACGGGCCATGTACCTATTAGAGTTGTGATGAGCCACCATTTCTAGTTGTCAGGTAGCATACATTTTCTCGACCATTTCCTTTTTAGCTCCAATCATATTAAGCCATAACAAACACTCTTCGCCTTCTACACTCGACTATTGTCTTTTTTGAATCATAATATGTCACAATAGAATCTGCTTGTGATTTTCAGTCCAACACAACACTTATAATTTAGCAAATATGATTAGTAACTTTTTATATTGAGTTCAGTAATATTTTTGATATCAATAGAATTTTAGGTTGAAAACATTAGTAACTCATTTTATATCGAATTCAATAACACTCCTTTACATTACTTAAGTAACATTTGATATTATTTTAAGCAACATCCGCAATTGTATCACCACGACGTTCTTAAGATTTCATAAAGGCCCTTATGACCCTGACATGTGAACGAACCCTTTTGAACCTCTAAGTAACATCTTAAATTAATTCAGTACATTACTTCAATAACAAAACATAGCAATACTTTTTATATTGAATTTAGTAATACTCCTTTACACTTCTGTAACATTTTATACTATTATTAAAGGCGGGGATATTCGCCTCACGCATCATGGAAGCGCGGTAGATTGCTTCTTATGCGATCTAGGTTGACTAATCGCACTAGTCTTAAGGGTAGTGAAATTAAAATTTTTTGATGAAACCATATGAATTGGGAACCATTCCCATGTCATTTCATCTTGATCACAAATAAGTATTAGGGTTTTCTCTTGTAGCATGAGCACGATCTTTGTGTTTCTAAACGAAAGACCTCTTGTCTCAAGTTCGATCCGACGGAGCAAGCACTTGCGGGCGTGTTGATGGGACACATGCTTCCAACAATCCAAGGTGATGATCTGAACTCGAATCGTCCGTCTCACAAAATCCATGCTCTTCCTCATGAGCACGAGGCACGAATAAGACGAAGATCTACAAACAGTCGATCTAACAACACAACGATGGCGTGGCAATGATGAGTCTCTACAAACCCTAGAATGAACAACCACTAGGGTTGGAGAGAGTATATGGACGTGTATGAGAGAGAGAGTTTTGTTGCTTCAACTTGTGTATAGAAAAGCTTAAGGTTGGCTCTTCATTATTACAACTTTGGATGGGTAGGATGCACTCCTAATTAAAATCAGTGGTCTCGATTTTGTTGCAACATATTTGAAACAACAATTAGTTGATTTAAAAAGAATCAATAATTTGAAGAACACGAAGTTCTGATCAAATCTCCCTCGAGTATTCCCAATACCCGTCTATCCTGTATACTAGAAGACCTAGAATAAATACGCGGATTTGATCACTTTTGATCAGTCTTCTTCATGGTTTTTCATTAAGTTTCTCATTTGATCATTGGGAGTTGGTATTGATCATATGCTTTCCAATAGTATATGCCATACCTACAAATCCTATCATGCTTCCAAAGAAAGACGGCCATCGATAGAATTTGGTTGGTCCTGATATCTCGTGAGTGAGGCTCATGTCTTCCGGTTCAATAGTGAATCTATGTGATCCCTTTGAGAGATCATATTACTCATTTGTCCTCGTATGCACACCAGCTCGCATGTGTATAGACCTTTATTAGGTCATTAACCTAATGGTCTACCTAATGTTCATACTTCGACATATAGTAACATATTTTTGTCCGATCAGAGGATGAGTGCTTGTATCGTAACATCATACGATATAAGTCTTGGTTATCTTGATCACGTTAAGTCAATTCTTTGATCTAACTTATCCGGTACTCTGAATATCTATTCTTATGCAGAGGATTTGCATTAAGAGGTCGGTCTGATATCCACCTT
This sequence comes from Ottelia alismoides, assembly GCA_037367405.1. NCBI lineage: Eukaryota > Viridiplantae > Streptophyta > Magnoliopsida > Alismatales > Hydrocharitaceae > Ottelia > Ottelia alismoides. The sequence goes on from JAZKJV010001084.1 coordinate 624,838, forward strand.
TGGAGCAAGGATTGCCATCTGCTTCTCAGGCTGGAGATCTTTTCTCAACAATCATTTGATGGTGCTAGATGAGTCCTCAATCTAACTCTTTAGACTTCATCCAAGCACCAGCCTCTATGATTCAACCATTGAATCAACAATTGTATGATCATCAAGACGACCATAGTACGTAATTTTAATTGTACTAAGGGACCTTATAAGTGCATTATTCATTAATCACAGATAGGGAATGAACATCAATAACTTTTATTTATATATAAAAAGATTATAGTAATATTTATTGTACAAGTGGTTCGCCCGAGGCTCACATGTCCAACAATCTTCACCTAGCCTTCGAAACCATTTAGGTACAATCCTTAAACCCATACTCATTACATGCTGGTCAAAAACCTTCTGGTAAGGTTTGGTAAGTGGATCATTAACATTGTCGGCAGAGGCCACCTTGGTGATAATGATGTCACCACACTTTTGTATCTTGCGAATGATATGGTATTTCCTTTCTACGTGTTTGTTTTTTTAATGCCACATGGGTTCCTTATCCTGAGCTATGGTTCCCGTGTTATCACAGAGTAGCGGGATGTGAGTATTAGAGGAAACTACGCCCAGTTAAAGGATGACCTTGTGCAACCACACCGCATCGTTTGCAACATTTGATGCGGCAATGTATTCAACTTCCATCGTCGAATCAACCGTGGTGTCCTACTTGCTTCTCCAGCTTACAAAAACACCGTTCACCGAGAATATAAACCCGGAAGTTGACTTGCGGTCATTGCTGTCAGATTGGAAGTTTGAATTTGTTTATCCTAAGACTTGGAGATCACTATCTCCATAGACCTAGATGTAATATTGCATCCTTCTTAGATACTTGAATATGTTCTTCACTGCATTTGAGTGTTGCTCGGCATAACAGGATTGGTAACGGCTTACTACTCCCACTACATGGCAGATATCCAACCTTGTGCACATCATGGCATATATTAGTAGCAATAACATCTATCTATCCTTGTCATGATCCGTGAGTGCTTCATCAATCAAAGATGGATCATTGTCAGACTCTCCTGATACATGGAATCTATACCTTCCAGGTTGCATAACTACCCTCGAACTCCTTCAAAGAGGTACGGGTGTTTCATTTTCATTTATCTCTTCAGTTCTGGCTCAGAAATCTCAGTATCCTTATTGGATTCTGTAAACTCCTTTACTTCATTTTGTTTTGAATTTTAAGAAAGTCATCCTCTAAGAGTTTTACATCCCTAGAGACGAATACCTTTTGAGTCTCATGGTTGTATCGTCCTTTATATACCCAATGGAGTAGAGCTCTCTAGCGTGAGATTCCAGCTTACTTGCATCTATGTTCTTGGCAAGAAACAAGCAACCCCAAATCCTTAAGTGTCAGTTTGGTTTCGAACCAAAGCTCATGAGGGATTTTATGTACATATTTACTAGGAATCTTATTAAATATATATATTCCAGTCTCTACTACATATCCCAAGAAATGAGGAGGTAAATGTGCTTTATTCATAATTGATTAGATCATATCCATGATGGTCCTGTTCTATCTTTCAGCAACAATATTTAGTTGGGGAGTTCTAAGAGGAGTGAGATTGGATACAATTCCTCTCTCTTTAAGGTATTCCTTGAATTCATCTGAGAGGTACTCCCACCTTGATCAGATCGAATCTATTTAATCTTCATATCGGTCTGGTTCTCTACCAAAACCATGAACTCTTTGATTTTTTCAAAGGTTTGAGAATTATGACAGAATATGAAGATAAACCTGTATCACAAATGATCATCAATAAACAACAAATAACATCGATGGCCTTTTCAAATTGCGGTACTGACGGGACGACATACATCGGTATGCATTAGGTCAAGTATACCTTTGCATCGTGTACCGTTATTTTGGAAGGGTGCCTTGATCATTTTACTTCGAATTTAATATTCGCAAATGGGTAAACTTTGGACATGTAGAAAATCTAATGGTCCATCTTTTACCAATCCATTGATACTATCAACAGATAAATGGCTAAGCCTTTAATGACAAATCATGGATAAATGATTTTTATCCTCTCTGGATCGCTTGGGGTTGTTAATAATATTATTATATCACTAGTAGTTGTAACATTCATGACATTCATCAATGCATAATTCAAAGAGTCCATCAGAAGTTAGATAGCCATATGCAATATGTTTACCATAATGAAGTGTGAATTTTATTGCAAAATTGGAACACATAACCATTTCTAACTAACTTAGATATAGATAACAAATTCCTTCAACTTCGGGTACATAGAGATACTCTCTAAATAACAAGACACTCCCACTAGCTAAAGATAGTCTACAAGTCCCAATAGCGATTGCTGCAACAATTGCATCAGATCCTAAGGATGACTATCTCTCCATCCTCAAGCTTTTCGGTTTTCTGAAATAGATGCAATAAATTGCATACATAAACATAAGCAACATAATCAATGACCCAACTACATTCTCATACTATGAGAAAGTTGATTTCCATGATGAAAGTAGATTTTATACATGTTGAAGCCTTTTTCTACGTTTTTCAGATAATATGGACAGTTTCTCTTCCACTGCCTTGGCTTCTTGCATTGATGACAAATATTGGCTTTTTTCGATGTTATCTGTATGTAAGCTTGAAAGGATGAGCCAACAACTTGACTCCTTTTCTTTTGTGGGCCGAAACCTTCCGAGACCCATGCTTCCGACTGCACTTTCCTTGACATGTGCAACTATTGCACTACCAACGGGATTCTCTTTCTTCAAGATGTCCTCAACGGACTTCAATGGAGATATTAGCTCAACATATGTCAAGCTCAACTTATTCATGTGGTACAATACCACAAAGTTGTTGAAAGACTTGTGCAAAAACAACAGAATGAAGTCGGATTGCATGTCTGCATCCATATGTGCCCCAAGGTTATCTAGTTCAGAGAAGTGATCAAACATTTTGATTACTTGATTTTTAACTGATGTCCGTTCTTGCATCTTGCAGCGAATTGATTATTTCAAGAGGTTGTACCGCTGAGTGCGGTTCTCATCACCAAACATCTCCTTAAGATTAATCATTATATCCTGAGCAGTATCCATGTTCACATGTTGCTTCTGAAACACATTAAACAAAGACCCCCAGAATATAACAACGAGCCAACGATTGATTTTCATCATATTTTTATTGTATTATAATTCTTCTAATGACGTAGGGTTTGCGTGCTTGTTCTAGATGAGCACATAGCCGATGCGCTCTGTTGAGAGAACACATTCCAAATGTCAAAACCAATCCGAATAGTTTGGTACGATCAATTGGTTGACCTCCAGAAGCTTGCTGAGAGGGTTTATGGATTTCATATCTGATACTAAGAAACACACTTATTAGAATATATAAATAATATATATTTGAAGGATTGCTAAAGATCCGGGAGAGAAACTTTGGTGCTTCTCGAGAGAGAGGGAGGAAAAGAACTAGTCCCAAGAAGGGAGAGAGAGAGAGGAAAAGAACTAGGTGAATGAGCCTTGGGGAGGGTTCGGTTGAGGTTCCTTCTCGGAGGGGGGGGGGGGTCGTTGTATCGCGGACCGTCAATCACACCTTGGGGAGCATCGATCGAACCCTTTCGGAGTGGGCTGCTTCCGTTGTGGGTCCTCGCGACATTGGGCGAGGTTGTGCAGAGAGCCAATTAGATGTTTCGGTTGCAGGGATTTTGGTCAGAGGAGTCAGGTCTTCCTGAAGCAACGGGCAACCACCATCCTCCCCGAGGTACTGATCGACGAAGGAGGAGGTCCAAAAGCTTTGTTCCTTGGGTCCTCAAATGTGGGAGCAATATCAAAGGGGAAGTTACGAGGGGATGTCATCGAGGTGAGTCCGTTGAGGGTGGTGGCGAGAGGGCTGATAGAGGTTGAGGTAGGGAGACTGCTGCGGTGGTCGAGCGCAGGCCAATCGCGGCTTTGGTGGCGTGGCTTATGTGGCTGGGAGGCGCCTTGGGGTGCAAGTCGCTGGAGAGAATTCGCATCAGAGGACTACCGTTTGCGATGCATACTCTGCAAGGGGTTCAGGCCCTTCTGGAAGAGGTAGCGGAGGTGGTAGAGCTTTTTTGCAGTGGTTGCAGACCTGGAGACCTGCTGGATCCCATCCTGCAGGTGCGGGATCTCAGCCCGTCTCAGCTTTGGTGGTGGAAGGTTCAGACGCAAGGGATGACCTTGTTCCTGGAGCTCTTGTCGTCGAGTACGGTCAGGCGACATTACATGATTCATCGCTAAGGTGTCCACGGTGTCGATGCGTGCAAGCCCGGAGGATGCCCAGAAGGGGTTTGCGGCAAGGCTCGTCTGGTGGCGTAGCGGTCATCGGTTTTGGCTACATCGGTTACCAAGGCGTCTCCTCGTCTCCCGTAAACCTTTCAATTTGGTGCTTTTCAAGGAAGAATTAATCACTGTGCAACATCGGTCCGCTTCCCTGGGAATGACGCTTCAGTGGAAGGCAGGGGCCCATCGCAGTCTTTGGTGGCACGTGGGGCTGAGTTGGAACATTCGGTAGTGTCCGGGATCCCGGTCTTCGAACCTGATCCGGAAAAAGGTGCAAATCCGTGTAACGTATCTTTAGTTAGCCCGACCCGCTTGGTTGGGAGACCCGCCAGTCCTTCACTCTCGAAGCCATATTGTCTTGGGGGGAAATGAATGCTTCGGCGACGCGTTTCATTGATGGAGGCAAAGCGGAAGACCTTGGGAGGTCGGGAAATGGCAGCGGAGGACATCTGGAAGGAGGAGCTAACGCCTTGGAAGTGGAGGGCAGTTCGTCTTGTCTCCCAATGCAGTGTGCTGGGGGTGAGGAGTTCAGTCTGCAGAACCAATCGGAGGAGCATGTAGGTAGGGCCCCGACAGACGCGGTACTCGGGTTTGGCAATTAATGTCTCAGGACTTTTAAGGGCCCACGTTTTGGGACATGCTACGCCAAATGGGCAACCGGAGATCCGCGAGAAAAATGAAAAGGAGGACAACGACTCAGGGCTTTGGCTGCACTGGGTGTTCGATCGCAAGATGCCTTGTTCGGCGACCAATTACCGACGTTGTTGACGAACCAATTCAGCCTTTGGATAGAGCAGTGGTGGAGCGATTGGGGGTGGTGCCTCCGAAGATGATGGCCGGTAGTGTTTCGAAATGAAGATCCTTTCATGGAACGTAAGGGGTGCGGGTCGCAACCACACATCAAGAGGTAAACCTAATACTTATTTGTGGTTTAAATGAGAAGTATTCTTGGATCACGTGGTTTCATCTAATTAAAATTTTTTAAATTCCGCTGCCCGGAACAACTATTGTTACAAGTTGCGCCCGATCGCATACGATGCTATTCTCATGCGTCCGTGATGCGCTTAAGGATCTTCCCATATCCTTCACATCACTCCGATAAGATAGCACCTTCATGAATATAACAAATCTCCGAAGGATTACCATGCCAAAGAAACACTAATCAGAGTAGCATACCTCGAAGTCATGTCGCCCATATCAGACCATGCCTCTGGATCTTTCATTTAATGCTGAACATCACCTATCCATATGATGAAGCAAGATGAAGGTGGTGAGAGGAAAGAGACAAGGGTTAGAAAAAGGAGAAGATGTGACTCTGACAGACGCAATACATAGCACATGTTCTTCGATGAGGAAACCCAATTCGACTCACACTCCGACCCTTTTGTTCTCCCTCACCTGCACGACATGAGAAGTAACATCCTCAACAACAATCGACAGTAGATGCATTGAGTTGATATTGTCTATACTAGTGTCTTGTATTGCGAGTTTGAGATTTCTTTCTATTTGTCCAAGCCGAGCATCGCATGCTCCAACTTGAGGGGGGAGTGTTGGAGTATATACATCATGTCTAGATGGGTAGTTGGATCCCTCCTGGGTCCAATTACCGCATCTACTATTTATGGGACTTGGAGAGTCGGCGTAGGCTATATAAGAAGCCCCACACCCTGGTAGCGGGTAGTCAGAGTGGACTTGGAGAGTCAGTGTGCTGCACCACACCTCTTGCTAGGGCTTGCCGCTACGAGATGGTGGTTGGGGCTCGCCACCACTTGGACAAGGTCTTCGTCGTGACCTGGATGAAGACTTCACTTCTGAACTTTGAACAATGCAGAAAAATAATCTTCAAAGAATACATCTTCAATGTACGAGAATCTCCAAAATATACAGAAATTCGGGTTCCATGAAACTCTAGAACTCCCAAACATATCTTAAATAAATTTCAGAAAATCGAATCTCGAACAATAAATTTTCAAGAACAAAACCTCGAGAATTGACCCGCTCTAATACAATGTGAGAAAATAGAGAATGCGGAAGTGGAATGATAAACATAGCACAAAACAGAAAGATAAAGCATGAACACAAAGATTTTACGTGGAACCCTACTCCCTAAGGAGTGGGATGAAACCACAGGAAAAGGCTTCAAAGGGTCATATGCTTCATTGCTTTTTCTCATTTGACTACATGGGTGTGGGGGTCTATATATAGCCCCCACTGAGTCTCCACATCTCCAAACTGGTAGATGTGGGACTAAACAACTGGATGGGGTAAATGGATCCTGGATATATCCATTTACCCATCTACAACTCAATATGTGCGCAACCAAATACTCGAACAGTTATGAACACCGGTCAACTTTCAAATTATTAAATAGTCTTCAACAACTTAAATTTTCGAAGACCATTCGAAGGCCCAATTTTCGTAATAAATCAATATGAAAATGGTTCTAATAATAAATTCGACAATATTCTAACCATAGCAAGAAAATCGCTCTCAAGCTTATAAATTCTAAAAATCCGTACATGAGTTCAAGAATTTCAAGATGGCTACACAATGTAAGCAAGTTCAATTATGCAACAAAAGTAACTCATCATGAGATGCGTTTTTGAAAGCAGGGGGGACTTGATGCAGTACAAAATATTGTTTTGTTTTGATTTTATTGTTATTGTGATTTTTAATTCTTAAATCCATGTTAAAAAGATCCGAACGGTTTCGAGATAAATTCATAAATAGTGTTCTTAGAAGAATTTAAGAATACTATTTACGAAATTATCTCTCCTGCGCTGGTTGTCGTCTGCCTAACGCGCAACCCTCCTCATTTACCCGGGCTTGGGACCGGCCATGGCTGAGTTCATTTCTTTTTACATCAAGGTTCAGCTTTGAGTCCATTTCTTTTTACTTTGATTATGGACGAGTTGACAAGTCACATTCATGATGAGTTACCTTGGTGTATGTTATTTGCTGATGATATTGTGTTGATTGACGAGACTAGAGATGGAGTAAATGAGAAGCTTGAGGTTTGGAGACATGCATTGGAGACTAAAGGTTTTCGTATAAGTAGGGCTAAGACGGAATATATGGAATGCACCTTTGATGGAAGCAATAGTGAAGGAATCGAGGTGAAGATTGGTGACAATAACATTCAGAAGAGAGATTCTTTTAGATATCTGGGATCTATTTTGCAACATGATGGGGAAATTGATGGAGATGTTACTAATAGAATAAATGCAGGCTGGCTAAAGTGGAGAGGAGCCTCCGCTGTTCTCTGTGATAAGAAAATTCCTTTAAAAATTAAAGGAAAGTTTTACAAAGCAGCTGTGAGACCTGCTATGCTTTATGGTTCTGAATGTTGGCCTGTGAACCATAGACATGTGCAGAGAATGGCTGTAGCAGAAATGAAAATGCTAAGATGGATGTGTGGACATACACGTAAAGATCGGATTCGGAATGATGCAATCACAAAGAAAGTTGGTGTAGCTCCGATCGAGGATAAGATGCGAGAAAACCGCTTAAGATGGTTTGGTCATTTGCAAAGAAGGTCAACTGATGCACCGGTTAGGAGATGCGAGTGGTGGGATGTTGAGCCGGCTAGAGAGGGCGAGGACGGCCCAAGAAGTGTTGGAAAGAGACTATACGAAGGGATCTTAGTTTTTTGGATATAAGTTCGAGATTGAACCAAGATAGATCTGAATGGAGGCGAAGAATCCATGTAGCCGACCCTACTTAATTGTGGAAAAAGGCTTTGTTGTTGTTGTTGTTGTGTGATTTTTAATTCTTGTAAAAAAAATCAAAAGTCACACTCTTGGGATGTGCCTTTTGGTTTGGAGGTATCTTTTGGGTGAAAGGTTGCATCTTTTTATGGATTAAATTCCTATATAAACCAATCTACTCCTTTGTAATAAGAAGATGGAATAAAGTAAAAGTTGATTAGCCATTGACTTCATCCATCTTTTCCCTTTGAATTTCTTTCTCCTTTCAAATCGTCCAATCCGGTTCTTCTCCCTTCCCATGCATCTTGGTGTGCTCCTCCCTTACCTCAGTTTCTTTTCTTCACACCCCTCAACAGTTCCTCCTTAATGTTAGACTGCATCGTGTAGGCTATTAAAAATTATGATAGCGAAAGCTTGAAATGGACATGTAAACATAATTTTTTTTGATTTAATTTCTGCTTAGAAGAAGATTAGTAGATTATGCATAGCATTGTATATTCATACACTGATTAGCTGAAAATGCACTATAATTATGATTTTTTTGGACAAATATGCAATACTGGAATGAAGACCACGTTTCAGTGATTTTAGAATCTGTTTAAATATTCTAGTCTGTATGGGCCCTTTTTCGTCCATTAGCATAGGGATAAAATGACAGATTTTGGAAATGCTTCCATTCTGCGATGGACAAAGGACTTGTTCTCTGGCAGGATTGGGATATTTGGAGTATTGACTCTGGTCAACAAACCTTGAAATGGCTGAACAGTCTCAACTGCTCAATTTCGGAAAAGCTTAACTGAGTAGTTGTAGTTAATTTTGCCAATCCTAATCGATATTTATTTGAAGGTTTCATTCCCTCTGTGCATACATGGGTGACGATGATATGTTCAGTTCAGATCTCACTGATGACCAATTAAGGCTACGACTAGGCCACATGTCAAACACACCTTGCCAGGTAAACCAATAATCTGTAATTTTAGCTTTTTCATTTTAACTGATAACAAGTGTATTTTTATGCATCTTATCTGATTTTGTTGTCGACATGTCTATCAAATGTGGAGGCAATCAAACACAGAATGACACCGATTACATTATACATACACACCTAATTACCTCCTCATATGGCAACTGATCATAAACCATGAAATATGACTGCATCAGTATTGACTGATGGGTTGAGATTCAAGGGATTTCGACAAATAAAAAAAGATTTATATTTAGCTTGTGTGTGTGTTGTGTTGTCTGTATAGTGGTGGCTTGCTCCGGAATCCAACTAGTAATATGAGCTACAAGTAGAGAGTGGAGATGTGCAATTTTGACAATGGTAGGGATTATTACCTATAACAAAAAATAATGCATGATTTTTTTTGAAAAAATAAGGGCGTAAACTCAGAATGATGCACACCCCTGTATATATTAACATTGAAACCCAATCAACTTACAAAAAACCAAGACTCAAGAAGAGACTTATCGTGCTAAACATTTTCCACATAAAATAATTGGTGGTTATCATCGACTTGGCAATCTCTACCTAAGCTGCAACCTCGGCTCCAAGAATGTTGGTTTTTGTGCCATCCTTAAATTCGGGGAGGTGTGGATTTATGTTCTTGAAAGGTATTCACAATGTCGAGGTATTCCATTGGCAAATGTTATGATGATAAAGCAACCACGATGTTGCTCAAATCTAATCCAAGATCAATACAATGCAATGATGTTAGAGCCTCTCAGATCTCAAGAGATGTTCAGATTTTGAAGAGTAACTACATTTGGGTGAACTCCAAAAAGTGATTTTTTATGCATTCAACTCGCTTGTCTTGGAGGGGCACGAGAGTGATCCTGGGTAGATGGGGTTTCATCTTTAATTGAATTAGAAGACATTGTAGGGGTTAAAGGTATTTGACATAAACTTTGTGGATATTTTGGCATGATCTTGTCTTTCTAAATTTAGTTATTGACATAGGTGGTCTCATTAAGCCTTGCGAATATACTATTGACGTGATCATGGCTTTCTAAATCTAGTTCTTTGGGTTTTTTCCAGGGTTAGGAGGTTTGGAGGTGGTGGATATTGGGGAGTGGGAAGTAATATTGTTTATATGGCCATTGTTGGAAGGGGGAGTCTTTACATTTGTGAATGGATGGCGGAACGATATTCATTGAAATGAGCACATAATAGGTAAAGGAGGACTAGGATGAAAATGGAATGGTGTTATAAGAAAATGATTAGATTATGATGTGACATGATACAAATGAAGTTGGATTGGTAGTGGAGTTGTTAGCGGGTACTTGAGAAGCATTGGTGTAGTCAGTACAGAATGGATAGCTCCTAGATGAAGGTAGTTATACGTGGGTTTGAGTTGATAACTGGCTGTGATGAGGGACTCTGTGTTACGTATAAAAAATTATTGTTTGTTAAGGCAATGGTTTAAGTATTATGCCATATGGCCATAATATCGATGATATCTAGGTAGCTATTAGATAATCATAGTCAATGATAACATTATTGTTCCCATCGCTACTCTAGAATCGTACGTTAGACCTCAGCTTCATACGGCTCCTCTATGGTCGGAGGGGAGAGGGGAGGTTTACCAATACCACCTATATATCGATTTCTTGGATCTTGTCTAACATTTCATGAGATATTGGTGATATATCATAATGATGTATCATATTGGCTACAAGTTGGTCATATCAATGCATGTTGTTTTTTTGAAAAAAATAAAGGGTGAAGTCCCAACCTGAGATCCACCATGAATGCAATGCTTTAATTAAAATGTCAAAGTATAGAAGACCATGATAATACAAGAGCCCATATTCAATAACATCCTCGGTATAAAATCTCTGACCATGGAAAATGAGTTCATTTCTAGCAGTACCAAATTGCCTAAAGGAGATAAAAATAAATTGAGTTGTAGCTGTTGCCACAAACCAAACGGATGAAGTTGTGGAAGGATGTTGAACTTCTCGTCCCAAGCCAAGAGAAACTTGCTCTTGCCCCAATCTCCCATGAGTCAATGCAACTAAAGAAGAGGTGATCCATGTCCTCGAACGCGTCCATATATGTTGGGCACCCCATGTCTCTCATCCTCAGGTTCCTATCCTTGTGGGCTTTCGTCAATATATGTCCATGCCTCACAAGCCACAAAGAAACCTTGATAAGCCATGGAATCTTGCTCTTTAAAATTATAATACAATCAAGTCGCATTTCATTCCTTAATAGCTCCCATAATGCCTTGAAAGCTTTGCAGCTTGCTTCACTAAAAAAGACCCATCTGCCTGTTGCTAGTAGTCCCTTCCTCATATCATCATATCTTCTTCCTTCAACTCTTTACACAACTCCATGAACTCATCCCAATGCTACTCGGGAAAGTCTGTCGTAAAAGGTGTCAAAATCCTATCCTACTAAACCTATTTCAATCGAACATCCTGATCCCTCGTAAGTGCAAATAACCTAGGGTACTGATCACAGAGTGCTTCCGAGCCATTCCTATCATCTAACTAAATTTTGAAAATATTAATATTACTGACCACCGGTCATTGGAGACTCGCTAACTTTGGAAGGAGACTGGAGACATCATGCCACAACAACAAAGAGTGACTGGATATATAAGAGGCCTAGCGATGTCAAGCCCTAACATCATAGATTTCATGCATTATGCGACAGTCGAAGTCTTCATTCTCACCCAATCTTGACAATCCACATAGCTAGAAGGGCATTATTCATCTTTTCAAGTTTAAAGATGCCAAAACCACCCTTAAGCTTTGACCTGGTCACCGTATCCCTGTCTAGTAGATGTATGCCTCCTTTCTCGTGATTGGAGTTCGCCCAAAAAACCCTCGCATCAAGGATTGTATCTCTAGACGACATAAAACTCCAACCAGTAGTAGCCTTGACAACTGATGCAAACAAAAATTTACAAATGGCAGGAAATTATTTTTGAAGGTGGAAATATCGGTGGAGAAGAAATTAGAGGAGAGGAGAGAACACGCCGAATGCACGGGGTTTTGGGGATGAGAATCGTGAAGATCACGTTGAGAGAGAGAAATAGAGAGACAAAGAGAGATAATGAGGTAAACTCGATTTTTCATATATTCTGAACTGTCTAAAAATAATAGCCTATCACCCTTTTATATAGGAGGGATGAGATTACAAAAATAGAAATCCAAATTCAAATTCAAAACTACTTATCCTAAATGACTCTAACCAGCTAACTAATTGATTTGAAATAAATTCAAATCTCTAATCGATTCTAACTAACTAAATTGAGATCACACACGATCTCTTTATTTAAATAAAAATGCGTCACTCGAATAAATGTAAATAAAATTAACTGGTAAAAATATCAAGCCCTATATTTTAATTTTGTGCTGCACCAATTCTCCTCCGCTTGAAAATTTCGTCTCCTGACTAATTGCTTGATCTTCGCATGCCGTTGGAGAATTCGATGTTGAAATTGTAGCTTCAAATTTCCCCAGTCATATCCTTTGCAAAATTACGTTTGTAGTTTCTTCCAATTGGAGGGCGTCTCTGCAATTTTCGTACCCCTTCATCTAATTCGTTGGAAAAACTCTTCCCTTTGGCCTTTATATAAAAAATTTTGCAATGAGGTGCTTTACTGCAAATAGTCCAAATCAGATCCCAAGCCCTATTTCCGTGGGATTGATTGCACGTGGGGAAGAAAATAGGAGATTCGCGTGGGACTCCTTCTTCCCCTCGTCTTAGGCTGCGTCGAGCCCTAGGGTTAGGGCTTTGCTTTATCTCCTGGCGGCGCGACCGAAGGCCACGCCATCAACGGCAGCGCAACTGAAGGTCGTGCAATCGGCAACGGTGCGTTCGACCTGGGGCACTGGCACATGGGGCTGGCATGGTTCTCCAGCGGCGATAGTGGCGGAGGTGGTCTGAATCGAGGGGCCAGATGCGACACTGTCGCCGAGAGTGAAGGTGACGGTGACAGCCACATCTGAGGTGTGCGTGATACCGATTGCGCCTGGCATGCGCACGGCAGTGGTATCTACCCCGGAAGCAGAATCCTGGGTAAGAGGGGCGACGTTGGCCATGGTGGTGATGACGATGGATGTGGCACCGTAGATGGCGGAGGCAACGCACCAGTGGCGCCCTGACCGCGCACGTATCGCAGTTCCTTCGACTACGGCTGGGGATGGGTGACGATGTTGGGGTTGAATGGGCGAGAGGCATTGTGGCCGGTGTCGGTGTCACAGGAGTCTCTTGGACAACCATTTCTTCCCCGAACAGATCAATGAATTCTAGTTTTTCTTCCCTAGGATCTTCATCAAATATTGGTCCTATATCCTCCTTGTCTTGTACAACGATTGTATCAATAAAACCTTTATTAGGACTGAAAATACCTTCATTTTTTTGGCTGAAATCGATTTGAACTGCAGGTACAATGTTCTGATTTCTGTTGTCAACAGGCAAATCTTCATTGATTTGAGCGTCCAACCAAGTTTACACTTTGATGCTTGACATAAGGCATTTCTTGAACTTTTGTTGATGCGCACTTGAATGTTTGCCATGAGGTAGACGACTCAAGTTGAATTGCATCCTCCAGTAGTCGCAGGATCATTGAATCGTGTGAATGATTCAGTTTCCATGCTCTGATACCAAATGATGCAAACAAAAATTTGCAAACGGCAGGAAATTATTTTTGAAGGTGGAAATATCGGTGGAGAAGAAATTAGAGGAGGAGAGGAGAGAACACGCCGGATGCGCGGGGTTTTGGGGATGAGAATCGTGAAGATCACGTTGAGAGAGAGACATAGAGAGATAAGGAGAGATAATGAGATAAACTCGATTTTTCATATATTCTAAACTGTCTAAAACAATAGCCTATCATCCCTTTATATAGGAGGGATGAGATTACAAAATTAGAAATCCAAATTCAAATTCAAAACTACTTATCCTAATTGACTCTAACCAACGAACTAATTGATTTGAAATAAATTCAAATCTCTAATCGATTCTAACTAACTAAACTGAGATCACACACGATCTCTTTATTTAAATAAAAATGCGACACTCGAATAAATGTAAATAAAATTAACTGATAAAAGCGTCCTATATTTTAATTTTGTGCTGCATCAACAACATAACATATTGAGGTGGTCGTGGGGACTGCTTTCAAAAGCGGCAGATGGCCGCCATAAGGAGGCCTCCCACCCCACGAGTTCTCTCCATCTTCTCAATGATTAAGAACCAATGTGCTATCTGAATTCTCCCACAGTACAAAGGCAAGCCCGAGTACTTAGATAAGCTATGAGCCACAAATCGTGCCCAACCATACGCCACAATCCATTGCATTTGCATCTGAAAGAGTAAAAGGGTTTGTTGAGATATTAGTTATCATTTACTGCTATCAGTATAGTCTTTTCTTTAGATCCATCTTATGTAATCTGCCCAATAGGTTTGTCCTCTATATAAGAGAATCCTGGTGCTTCTTGAATAAACAACTCATTTTTTCTCTTCACATGGTACCAGAGCGACGGTCCTAGAATGGAGTTCTCGTACCCCATGCCCTAACCCCACTAGCTGCCCTCTCCTCGTTTCCCTTGCATGCGCGCGCCGCCGCAGTGGTTTCTCATGGACCTTAAGCTGCGTTGCAAGGCCCTCTTAGGGTCCTAGCAACATCAACGAAGGGCCCCAACCCTCCAGGGCCGTCGCTGGTATCCTCCCGAGGGGTCCAACCTGTGTCGACAACCCATTTTTGGGGCTTTGCAGCAGCCAACCAGGTTGTTGAAGGCCTCCGTTGCCGCTGCCAAGGCACCCTTGGTGCCATACTGCCCTATCTTGGGTACCCTATGGCTCCACCAGGCCACTTAGGCCCCTGCTAGGCCCTCTTTGATTGTCGGTAGGCCTCGTAGGGCTTTCTACTGCTCTCCAGCACCACCTAGATCTGCTGTACGGTCTGATTTTGACTGGAAAACATAATTTCAGACCTATAAATCATGTTTTTCAATCCTAGCATAGATCGAGGATTGATGAAGATGGTTGTATGAGTCTACAGGTACAAGGAATCCTCTATATGATTGTGTAGACTCATTCGGATCGGTCTACTTCCCTAGTCGAGTTCCGTTTCGGTGTTCTTTTTCATTATGTCAAAAAATAAGGGCGACATCTTCTCTTTGTCTGGTGCCTTCAACCACTCAGATGCCATCATGAAGACGGATGAGACCAACTACGAGTTGTGGTCCGTGCAATTTATGATCATTATGCAGTGCAATAACAAGTAGCACATTCTGACAAAGCCTGAGTCAAAAGACAAGACTGAGGATAATGCTTCATGGAAGTAAGTTGATGTGTATGCACGTGTTTGGCTATCTATGACTCAGTATAGAGATTGCCAATGATATTGTGAATCGGCCCACCGATGTGGGATATTATGCCAGTTACATATGCTTAAGAGAAGAATGTGGCGAAGATTCTTCAGCTCCAGTTTGATATATACACGGTCAAACATAATGGTCATTTTATACATATCTTTTACTCTTCGCTTCGAGGCATGTTTGAGAAGATTCGCGGCTTTATGCATGTTACCACTTCCATGGAGTAGCGACCGGCATATAGGAACTCCATGATGGTTGGAGTTTCTTGGCAACCTTAAGTCTAAAGTATGGGGACACATGTACACAGCTCTTTACAGACGCGACCATACCTCCCATGGAGGAGGCCTACAGTCGCTTCAACATGCTTCTATCCTACCCTCTACCACCACACAATCCTCCTCAGCGATGGATGCATCTCACAACATGGGTGTTTCTATGCATTTTAGAAGGTGTGGTCCCCATGACAAAGGAGGTGTACGCCAACGTCGTTCCGATACCTACTATTGTCATCCAAGACACTTCGAGGACACATGCTATCAAAAACATGGATACCCCACATATGCTCGAGTGGCAGAACAGGTTGGACCTCTAGAGACTTCAGCTCCTTAGGCAGAATCCACACCTTAATGATATTGTCTCTGGTATATGAGAGATCATGACTTTTGTTGCCAACACAGCTACAGGTTCCTCAGATGTTGCAGTTGTTGCTAGAGCCTCTTTGAGCTCATCATGTATACTATATGCTTTTACCAGTTATATAGGCTAGCATTTGACAGAATGGATCATGGACTCTAGTGCTTCCATTATCTCTGTGGAAACAGATCCCATTTCAATTCTACATATATACTCGTGGTATATAGGTCATCATTGCGAATGGGGTTTACTTGCCCATCACGGGATAGGAGGATGTGCATTTGATGCCATCTATGCACCTGCAGAATGTTTTATATGCTCCTGATTCTCAAATGAACTTGCTTTCTATTAGTCAGATCACGGAGGATCTACATTTTCGTGTCATATTTGACCTTCTTCTCTTGTGTTTCATGACATACGTACGGGCAGGGTGATTGATGTGGTTGTGAGCAACAGGGGCTCTACAGAATGATCCAACCTCTCCATGTTGGTGCCTCTAACTATTCCTACTTGACCAGTCTCACGTACTTGTGTTATCTTTTTTGACCACCTTCGTTTGCATGCGTTTGTACCATGTCCTTCCACAGATTTCCACGTGATCTTCCTTCCAGTACGAGGCTTGCTAGCTTAGGAAGCATCATCGCTCTTCTTTTTCTGATCATCAGTTGTAGCAGTACTCAGTTATTTGAGATGATTCACTTAAATATTTGGTGTCCAAGTTGTGTTCTTGATCACCAGGGACATTGTTTTTATCATGTTGCTATGGATGACTATTCTAAACTTTCATGGATCTTTTTGTTAAAAATAAGTTGAGGTTGGGTCTGTCATTAAGACCTTTATTAATGAAATGAAGAATATTTTTTCTGCTACTGTCAAGTTTTTGTGATCTAACAATGCCTTAAAGTTCTGCACTTTACAACTATTTGAGCTCCTTAGTCTCTTGGCATCGTTACATGAGACCTCGTGTGCCTGCACATCCTAGCATAACGATGTTGCCAGACGTAAACACAATCATTTATTCGATGTTACCCGGACCCTTCTGATTCGGAGTCGTGGCCTCACTCTTACTAGGGTGATGCAGTCCTCGCATCTTGCTACTTGATGAATCATCTGACATCTTCTGTTTTTGGAGAATAGGTTTCTTTCTCGATTGCATCTCCCGAGAAGGTCCTATTCTCCCTTACACCTCGACGTGTTTGGCTATGTGGCATTTGTTCACAATATGATGCCTGGCCGTGACAAGCTCTCCCCAAGAGCTGTCAAATGGTTTTTGTAGTCTACTTTCGTACCCAGATTGGGTACCGTTGCCAGTGTTGGTGTTACCTTCTTTGATTATGTTATGTATTTCTCTCCTACAGGTGACATGTTGACTTCATCTGACTATGTACCTTTACTCAGTTTTTGCAAGTGTGTTTAATCATAAGCCTCACATTGTTTCCCATGCTCATGGTCCTTCCCCATCATCCAACACACCCCAGGTATGTAATGAACACATTGTTTCTACCAAGGATAAAAAAAATGAAAGACGGAACGAGGCGTTTTCCCTGTAAGCGAGGCGAGGCGTAGCTTCGAGGCGGTCGAGGCGTAAGCCTCAGTTTGTATAGAAAAATAGTTATAAAATATATAATAAATATATTTATCGATTAAATAATATAATATGACAAACATATAGTATATAACAATGTAATATATGATGATATTATGAAGATAAGAACATGAAAAAAGGATATGTCAATGACTCAATGCCATAAACCTTTCTACTAAATTTCTACCCAATCAAAAGAAAATCATTGGCTATAACTATCACTAAAATTTTTATCTAAAAGGGATTGGCTATAGTTGCCATTATAAATATCCAAGTTGCTGATATGAATCATATGATTTGAATACTAACTATATGTTCTACTATACCTAGATGAAGAACAGTTTGATGTCCTCCCTGTGCCACCATACCCTACCAATACGGGGGTCTCGCTGCTCGGTCAGCGAGCCTGGGGGGGGGCTAGGGGGGCCCAGGGTGGCCCCCGTTGCGGGGGTGTAGGGTGTAGCGCCCCCGTCCCAATTTTTTTTCTTATATGAGTATTCGAATTCGTATACACTTTTTTATATGTTTAAGGATGTAATAGTAAGAGTTCACTGAAATAATTTGGCATGTTAATGGTAATTATGAATATTAAAGATGTCAATTTTAAGCATATGAATATGAAAGAGGTCAAATTTAAGCATTCATCTTGCATAAATTAATAGTTAGACATAATTAATAGTAAATATGAAGAAGTTTGTTGAAATAGTTACACATAATTAATAGTAAATATGGAGTCATGGGTACGAAAGAAACATCAGATTTAGGCATTTAACTTGTATATTCATTATCCTAAACAAGTATATATTTATAATCTTCTCAAACCACCACGTAAACTATTAAAATCATAAAAAAAATCTTTAAAAAATAAAAATGCCTCGAAAAACGCCTTGACCGCCTGGAGGCGGAACGCCTTGAGGCTACTCCTCAGCCACTTGAGGCGTACGCCTCACTAGACAGGGCCGAGACGCATGCCTCAAGGCTAAAGAGGCCCTGCCTCGCTTCGAGGCGTACGCCTCGACCGCTTCGAGGCGCATTTTTTTACACCATGGTTTCTACTGATGGTACTACTAGGTTGTCTATGCAGCATGATTCTTTACAGGATGAGCAGGTACCCTCACAGAAGGGCAGTTTACATGTTTAGGAGGTGGCAGATGATTCAGATGTGCCTATTGATCTGCTGAAGTAGAGACGTACTTGTGCTACATATCCTCTTGCAACCCATGTCTCGTTCAAGAGACTCTCAGAGGACTTCAAGAGATTTCCATGGCACTATTTGTCGTAGAGATACCACAGGCATATCAGGAGGCCATACAGGGCAGGATAGTCAGTAGCATCTTGCCATGGAGGAGGAGATGGCCATGTTACTGTCCCGTAATACTTGGAGCATTATTACAACTCCTAGAAGAGCATCTGTTGTTGAATGCAAGCGGCTATTTATGGTGAAGCACCGAGTAGATGACAATGGTGTTCAGAAATGCAACCCATGCGGCGACATATGCCATCACATATACGCATGTGGTAGGCTAGTCGAACCGCATTTGTGATATGAGGCCATATACTACCCCAATGCATATGCAGGCTGCATAAACCGCATATGGGGCCATTCATTCTGTCCAATATGTGCTCCACTTACGGGATTCGGTTTAGGATTCGAATTCGAAAGCATAATCGAATCCCTCTACTCCATTGGCCCCTTGGCACATTCGACGAAACCACAACACCTCATTTCCCAAACCCTTCTGTCCTAATTCTCCTCCACCGCAAAACTCCATGGCCCCTACTGCTCCATCATCTCCGCCCTTGCCTCTGACGCCTCTGCCTTTCCCTCCGACCTCGCCTCCTCCTGCGTCCTCGCCCCCACCTTCCTCTTCTTGCAATTTTATTTTCCCCATCATATTTTGTATTTTGAATTTCAGTTCAATTGAATCAAGTGTTTAAATTTACTCTAATAATTAAGTGTTGAAATTTTCAGAATTGCAGTTCACTATATGTTATAGTTCTATTCAGTTTACTATATAGTTCAGTTTACTATATTCAATTCAATATATAATGCAGTTCATTATATAATTCAATTCAGTTCACTATATGTTATATTCTTATTGGCTTCTCCAATTGTGTGTAACTATCTCTTAGATTGCTGAGGGCACATTTTTTGCATGAGTAATACACGAGCGTTCGATTTTTTGATATATGTAATCATGTTTAATTGATTATCATAGCTCGTTTTTGTAGTCGACCGACTAGGCTGACTAGTTGGTCCGACTAGTTGAGTCAGGGGGTACTTGACTCGACTAGGCCAAGTCAGCCTATAGTCGGTCTGACCCGATTAAGCGGGCGAGTAGTTGTTTAGTCGACCGACTTTTGCATAGGGAAATATCCGATAGCCCGTTTAATGGATTTTGGGGTTACTGTATACAATAACCCATTAGTGATTCAGCCATTCGAACCACTCCCTCCGACACCCTACGCACGACAGCTCCAGGCGGTGTTGCCGCCCCCTCGAACCTGCACCACCACCGCCTCTGTCGCATCACCGCCTCCTCCTCCGCATCGTTGGCATCCAAACGACGGCTCCTTTTATTGTTGGTCCATTACCACCCCCTCCTCCGTGTTCTCTGACCTACGACAACTTAGTTAGGGTTTTTTAAAAGTTTTGTTGATTTTTCTTTCTTGGTTTATTACTTTAATGCTTGATCCTATATGTTATTGCTTAGATTTTATCGACTAATTTGCATGTTGGTTTGTTGGTTTGGTTATTTTAGGAGTAAAACTTAATTTCATGATGAAGGCATGTTGATTATCTTATATAAGATTAACATTATCTTTGTTATTCTTCAAATATTGATTAACTTAAATATTTCTTATTGATTTGCATGTTGGTATGCTTGTTAGGTTATTTTACGAGTAAAAACTTAGATATTCTTGCTGATTTGCATGTTGGTTGATGACACGCCTGACAACTCGGGTTAAGTATGTAATTAACAATGGTCGTTGTGACCCAAATCACCAAGCGCGGTCAATCGGAAAATTTTATATTTTAAGCCACTCAATAAAAGATCAATCAATGAAAACAATGTAAGCGACTTTTCGCTATTATTTTTACCTGGTATAGCGACCAGGGTCGAACACAAGGAGCATGATTTAAAAACTAAGTAGCCAAATTTCAGAGTTATTTTTTAGTGCTTTTTGACTTTTATATATTTTTTTCGAATAAGCACAAAATGCACAAAAACACACACACAACACTCTTTTTATATTTTTCACAAAAGGTCAAAAATATACAAAAAAACTCCAAAGAAAATGTTTTTGGGTTTTATATATATTAAAATATTTTTGATAATTTTTTCGCAATTTTCTTATTTTTTTGAAATTTTATAAAAATAAAATAGTGGAAAATAAAGAGACTATTCACAACCAGGAGTATTTTTCAATTTGAAAATCCTTTAAGAGCTCAAAATACCTGAGAATTATTTTTAAGAGACACTACAAAACAATATCTACAAATGGAGACCAAGATCACTATTTTTGGATTTTTCTTTTATTTTCTACAATATTTTTAATATTTTTCGTTTTTCGCACTTTTTTTGGAGTTTTATAAATGTTTAATGCATGAAAATTGGTTCGAAATTGAAATAAACCAAAACACACCTACATTAATTTTTTTGGAATTTTTATGCAAATTTTTGAATTTTTATGAATTTTCAAATTTCTGACAGGGACAAATACACTATTTTTGAATTTTTTGAATATATCAAATGACAATAAAAATTCATGAAAAATTTAAACCATGTTCATATGCATAGCAGGAGCTTAGACAAATTTTTATAAACTTTTTACAACCATAAAGCATTTACTCCATTCAAAGATAGCAAGCAAGTTAAAGTCTGGAATCACAGGGACTGCAATGTAATGTTTTGAAGTTTTTACATGAATTAAATAACAGAAATAAAATGTGAGGGATGAATCCAAAATTACCCAGTGGATCACATGCTAAACATGTGTTGTGTGTAGGCAGGGGCTTATTTGGAATTTGTAGAACTTCCAGAAGTCTTGAAACAATTTACCCAAATATCTTTTTTTAGTGACCTCCAACCTAGGGTTTCTTCCTGTTTCTTATTTGCTTTTCAACCACAAAGGAGGAAGTGGTCGTCGCCTCCTACTCCTTCAGATCGGCGGGAGTTCGGCGAATGGTGGGGTGCGGGGCGCAGCCCGAGGAGGAGCGGCTACGGAGATGGCAGTGAGGGTGAGGTCGGGCGGCGCCGCGCGGTGCGAGACGGCGCGGCCACGCGTTAGTCCGCTGGAGGGGGCCGGCGCGCGGAGATCCGGGAGGTTCGCGCTGGGGCGATGGCAAAGGTCGGCTGGAAAGCGGCAGACGGCGTGGGCAACACGTGGAGGGGCGCCCACGCGCGTGCGGTGAAGGAGACGGCTCGCGCGGGTCGGCGAGCACAGGGGCAGGCTGTGGAGGCGTGGACCGCGGTGCGGGGTGTGGTCTGGCGGCGCCGCCGCCCGCTGGTGGTGGTTGAGGCTGCTGGAAGGTGGAGGCGTGCGTCGGAGTTGCGGGGCTGGCCGCGCCGATCGCGCGCGGAGGCGCAGGAGGAGTTGAGGGGGCTTGTCGTTTGGGCGGCTGAGCAGCCCCCGCGCGGTGGCACTGCCGCTGGTGCCGTCGTGGGCGATGAGGGCACTGAGCGGCTTGGACCGCAAGCTTCTGTGTAGTTTTTTTTCCTTTTTTTGTTTTTTTATTTATATTTTATAAACTGTAAACAGAAATAGCAATGAAAAGAGATTTTTTTCTTATTTTTTAATTTTTATTTTGATTTTCCTGCAAAACAACCATTATAAATAAAAACAACAACTATATCTTTTTTTATTTTCCTTTATTCTTGCAAAACAAAGGTTAGAGAGAAAAGAAGAATTTTTTTTTAAATTCCTCCTGCAAAAATTAATTGTGAGATAAACAGGCAGAATAATTTTATGTAATTTTTTATTTATACACAATAAAATCGGAGAAGTGAATGGATTCGGATCCGCGAGATGGGAGATAGATGCGTGACTCCGGTCACCGTGCTGACCGAAGGTGGAGGATTGCATGAGATAGAACGTGAAGCGTGGAGATCGTGGGATGATATGAAAAATCGATTTTGGAGGCGGAAACAGGTGGTGAAAATTTGTGGTATTTTTAAAGATTTAAGAGCTAATATAGGACTACGGTGTACCTACGAAAATGACGAGAAATAAAAATCGGATCTCACCTTGGGATCGGACGCGCCGTGATGGCCTCGACGAAGCTCAAATCGCTGTCACCGACCGGATCGGAGGTTGGGCACCCTTCTGCAACGAGTAGATCTCGGAGATCGGGCTCCTCTCTCCAAAGATTGATCAAGTGTGAATGAGGGAGGAAGGAGCCAATAAAAAGAGAAGAAAAACAAAAGAGGAAGGTCTATACAAACAAGGAAAGTGATTATGGGTTAATTAAATAAAATAATTAATTAATTAATTAATTAATTAATTAATTTAGAAATTCGGATTTAAATTAAATAAATAAATAAAGTAATTTATGGAAATCAATTAACCACCATAATGGTGGCCAAATATGGTGTGGAATAAAATCATATATACAGGGCAAGTTATTAAACCAAATAAATCCAATAGATTAAATAAATTAAATATGAAATTCGTAATTAAATAAAATAAATTAACTAATGTTAGATAATTAATTTTTTTGGTGGATTTTATAAAAGGAAGTTAACTATATACATATATTATACACATATAATACAATATACATGGGTACAAATAAGGAAATATTTTTGTAAAAGAATTTTTTATTTTAATTTTTTTTATTTATTTTATTTTTAATGAAAACGATATTTACAATTATATATATTATATATAAAAAATAAATATAAATAAATATGTACATCAAATATATGGGAAAACGGCACAAAACACCCAGAAAATTGACTTTTTAACCGTAACTCCAAAAATAATGAAACCACAACCATTTGAAAGATAATTTAATTTAGAGTATGATGGAAGTGAGTTTGGTTCAATTTGAGCTTGTATGGAGCCGGAATTGGTGTTTCAATTATCACTTTGCAGCTTTTTCTGGGTGTAATTATTTGCAATATGTACAATATTTTATTTTTACAAATATTTTTATTATTTACAACACAATTTTATTTACTACTTTTATTTACAAAAGTAATTAGTTTGAGGTCAAATTATGTACAAATAAAATAATGTAAGTTTTGCACAAATATACATGAAAAATATTTACAAGATAATTTTTTATTTTTCCGATAGAAGACCCTATCTCCCCCTACTTTATTCCTGGTCGATCAGGTCAAGTCTTGACCTTCTCTCGGGGTTTGGGTCAGTCTGTATTTATTGCATAAATCCATCCTTTTCTTTTTCTTTTCTTCTTTATTCTTTTATTTATGTACAAAAAGTATTAAAAATGCAATTTTAACGAATGCATGCAAAATGGTAATTTAATGGAATTAATGGTATTTACAGGTGTTTGGCTAAGAAAATGAAGCTAAAATAAAAGAATAAAGGCGATGAATCGTGGATTCATCATTGGTTAACCTATATAAGATTAGAATTGTGTTTATTATGTGCTAAATGTTCGTTAACTTAGATACTTCTTGTTGATCTAGGCTCTTAAATTATATAAGGCTCTTGCTATGATTTTTTAGGATCTTAAAAATATTAAAATGGCTAAAAATATGAATATATTATATATATGTGAAAGTATATGTATTAAATATTGATTTTTATATTTAAAATAATTAAAAATTCAAAACCGATTAACGTCCTACTAAATCCAATTACTCTTCCGACCGCTGATTAATCCTTAGTCAGTGACCCTACCGACTGAGTACCGACTGACGACTTCTGCAACCTTGCCATAGCTTGTGTTGAGATTCTCATATGATTTGAGGTGTAATTAAATTATCCCTTTGGATAATTAGATTATTTTTGTATTTCTATTTTTTAATGACATAATTTTTGTGTCGTATTTATATGCCTTTTGTTCTAAAGGGAATCTAAAGGGAAATTTCGTAGATGGGTCCTATGGTTTTATTATTTTTGTATTCTAATTGTCCATTTGGGTAATTGGATTACATTTTGTACTTCTTATTTTTAATGACACATAATTTATGTATCATGTTTAGTTCAGTTGTTATGGCTACCCCTTCTACGGCTATTATGGTGGAATCCACAATCTATGTTCCACATGGTTCTATCGATCCGGGGTGGTAATATGCATACCTCGTTGAGATGACTGATTTGAATACGATTGTGTGTCACTTGTGCAACGAGGTTATAAAAGGAGGCATCGATAGAAGAAGCATCATCTCGTACACATCAAGGAAAACATGAACGCATGTCCAAAGGTTGATAGAGATGTGCTAAGGAAATCAGAGATTTTGTAAAAGATATTATGAAGAAGAAGAATGAGAAAGTTTTTAGTATGAGAGAACCGCGAGAGGAAGTAACAATCCAAGCATCTGATGGATCTTCTAACCATCCATATGAAGGATGATGTGGTGCAAAAATATCTCATGTTTCTGAAAATGATGCGTCTTTTAGGCACAATATTGTGGGAACAATGATTAAAGTTGTTTTAGCCAAAGAGGAGCATGCATGTGTCAACAAGTTTGTGGTCAAATTCTTTTATAATGTTGTCATTTTCTTCAATGTGGTGACTAAAAACTCCTTTATCGAATGTGTGAAGCAATTGGACAATATGAAGGCTGATACAAGCCACCTTCACACTATAAAGTTGCATAAACTTTGTTGAAGGAGGAAGCTGATGAAACAACGGAACATTTAAAGAGTCACAATGAATCGTAGAAAAATAACAGTTGTTCAATAATGACCAAGGCATGGACTGATATGAGGGGATGGAGCATTATGAACTTGTGTGTGAACTGTTACTTGGGCACAACTTTCTTGAAGTCCATTGACACATCTGTTGATTATCACACGATTGGATACATCTCTTCTACCTTAGAGGAGTGTATCAAGGATGTTCAAGAAGATAATGTTGTACAAGTTGTTACTGACAATGCTTATGCAAATATGGCATTCGGAAGGCTTCTTAAGGACCTAATATCCAATGATATTTTGGTCCTCATGTACGACTCATTGCATTGATCTTGTTCTTGAGGAGGTTGGCAATGAATCGGAGATAAAAAAATTACATCACTAAAGCTAGAACTCGTACTCTCTTTCTCTACAGACTGCTATCATGCAAAGACTTTGAGCTTGATGAAATAGTTCACCCAAAGGGGTGAAATTGTTAGGCCAGGGCAAACAAGATTTGCCACCACTTACACTACAAATCGTGATGGATAAGGAGAAATTGTGGTTGATGTTCTCTTATGATGAGTAGAAGGAGTGCAAGTTGTCGAAAACCAGAAAAGGTGAGGTGATTGCATCCATTGTCCTCAGTTCATCATTTTGGAGCCAATTGTCCTCGATGCTAAATATCTTTTCTCCACTAGTCTACCTCTTGCATGTGGTTGATGGAGAAAGAAAGCCATCAATGGGCTTTGTATATGGAGCTTTAGAGGATGCAAAAAGGGAAATAAAGGCAATTTTTAATGATGTCGAACATTCCTACAATCCCTTTTTTCTTGGTGGATAATTTACACTGCTTCTCCATTGTATTGAATTGTGGCTTTGTTGGGCCTGAAATAAAGCATATAAGGCCCTCATTTCTCGGGGTATGGTCATTGCTCTCTAGAACAGCAGCCCATTCTTCCCTTCCTTTTTTGTAAATAAAAAAGCATCTGGCCATTTCGAGCTCCCATAGAGTAAATAAGAACAAGAAAGCCGCCCGAAATGAACAAGGCCCTGTAAAAAGAGCAACACCCTCCTTGTCGTCCTCGTGAACATTAGGGTTCGCATATAAAACGCGTTGCAGGAAATGATGCTTTGCTTCCATCACGAGATAGGATTTCGAAGAACCTACTGCAACTGTCGCCGCTATAGTTGGGATTCTCGAAGGAATCGCGTTGCTTATCGTGCCTGGAGAATTGACACTGCCGCATGCGCTATGGATCCAGATCGCAGTGCTTCCTCGACCGCGCAATAATCGTCGCTGGAGGGGCGGCTGAGGTTCTTCATCGTCGTGGGTTATCATCTCTTGGGAGCGGACTTGAAGAGAAGGCATAGATTGGAGAGGCATCGCCTGCCTCTGTGCCTTGAAGGGGGAGCACACAAGCTTGGGAAGGCGAAGAGGTGTGACTTATTGTGCGAAGGTTCGTGCTCTTATTGTTGGAGGATGTTGGGGCACCACCCCAGATCTATTCTTCAAGAGATGGAACCCAACCTTGCTTCTCTAAAAAACGTTGTCCCATTTTTTGATTGAAACTTGGAGAAATAAAATCACCAGTTTTTGGTGCACAAACGAGAAGAACAAAAGCATACAACAAACTTCACAAATACATGAAAATTTGAAATAAATCTGAATCTCGCAAAACCAACATGCTCTGCTAGATTGATACCATGTTAAATACAAAATACGGAGGAAATAATTGAAGAAAGATATAAAAACATGGGGATTTACATGGAAACATACTCCCTAGGGAGCGGTATGAAACCTGAGTACTTGTGTTGTGTTGTGACGTGAGGATCTTTATATATCTACTCCAATGTGACCATGGCATGCCACTCAACAATGTTAGTCTACACAACTGCACACATGTGGTCGATACACAATACACCAGCTAGAGTAGAGGCTGTAATAGCAAACTGGAGAAGGGCATGTTGTCCAGAGCGGTTAGACTCAGCTATATGGTTCTCAAACAGAAGTTGCCAATACAAAAGGAAGACGTTTCACGGAGTTTCATCCTGAAAGAAACATAGGAGAGGGGTTGTGGATGAATGGTCATTCCTAACTACGCGGAAATTTCATTTCATATGGAATAATGACTTCCGTCAGTTAGGATAGAAGTGTGTAAACATTGAATCATAGTTCCTAATATTATATTTATTTGTTTAGACCTGATAATCTATCGAATGTATTGTTTTTCTTATTTAAATATCCTTTCAAGCTTTCTTCGCAACTATATATCTCATTGAGTAAAACCCTGCAGGTTATTTTCTCCATGGCTGATGAGTATGTTCCTGAATATGTGGATAAGAAGGCACTGGTAGAAAGGTATGATTTTCTGAAGAAAGTAATATCTCCTAAGCCATTTCATTACTGTCAAAGGGATTTAAATTGATTGGAAAATTTTCAATCTCAGTGTACACCCTCGCTTGGCTATAGTGTCAGACTGATTATCCCAGCGAAAAATGCCCTAAAAACATTAAGACTGAATTTACAATTAATTGAGGTTCCAATTATGATAGGTGGATTTTGTGATGAATTAAATTTTGATATCGTCCCCTTCTTTGCATCAACTTCATTTCATCGTTTTGCTTTGTGACATACTATTGTGGTTGGTCAGAGTTTACATAATTAATGTCATGATAAGTACTGGGATCATTGCATCAAAAACATAAGTACAGGGACCAATAGTGGAAAATCTGCGACTGCTTTGTAATCTGATATAAGCGATGTTACTGAATTCAGTGGAGCTTATATCAAGAATTATGTTGCAAGCTTTCTTGAATTGACAGTGGAAGTTCTACGAAGCATAGCTCGTAAATGCGCTAGTCCTAGAAGCCTAGAACTGTGGATACTATGAAGGGGAACTTGATTTGTTCTCTTGTCTAACTTATTGGATCTAATTTATCCAGTGCACTTACAGTGGAAGTGTTATCCCATTACCTAGTCATGTTTCTTGTCTATAGGTGTTTGAGACAATCTAATGATAGAGCTTCTACACTGTGTGATCTTAGAAGATCAGTTCTATTTTGTGGCACACTATATAGTGTTTGTGTGTCATTTGAGAGGATTCAATGCACTGTCATGTACTTATCTTGTGGTCCTTTTTTTGTGTTTAATTTCAAAAAGCATTGTATTATGAATGCTTTTGTATACTCTAGGAGGTTAGTGCTCTCAGAAACCAAAGAAAATGGAAGTAAAATAAACCACTTTCGGTTGATTGACAAGTTCCAAGCATTGATGGTGATTCTCCTGCTTTCCTTCACATTCCATCACATAGAAGAAAACTTTTCTCCTTATTTACGACATTCCCATCCTCTGAAATGGGTCAAAAGTAACGGAAATAGTTCTTGTCTATTTCTCCAAAGTTCTATTTTTGTTTCTATGCCTCCTTTGAAATCCTAAATTAAGATATCTCCGTGTCCTTCTGTCCCATTAAAACACTAACACACCAATTTATTTTCTGTTACTTTCCTATTGAACCGCAAACATATGAAAAATGATCAACTGAATATGAATTTCCTTTCCTCTCATTTCCGTCCCTTGACGACAGAAATGAATTTCCTCACTTTTGGTGAGCACCACCTTTTCCTAGTGTATACCAAATTGTGGATGTCTACAGTTTTTACTGACAGGACTGGTGGGCTTGTTTCTGTTATGTGCAGATTGTGCAAGGCAATGGGAGGGGCTGAGAAGGTTGAGATAGAGCATGGCACTCATGATTTATCGAACAGGGTACATGAAGTTGTACAGGCTATCATAGACTTTGTGAAGAGGGAAGGTCCCAAAGGCTGGGATGACCCATGGAGTTGAGTTGTCAAACCTTCCCTGTATCCTATTCTTTGTAGTCTGATTTAGTTCAATCATTTTTTCCCAATGGAATTATCGTGTGACATATAGGTTTATGCTTGTCTTCTTTCGTGATTTTTTTTTTCTGAACGTAGAGCTCTCATGTATGATGTGCTCTTTTTGCCACTGGTATTGGCGCTTTATCGTCGGTCATGTTGTCCAGACTTCTGTCAGATTCAGTAAATGTCATTCTCTTTGTTAAGAAATTTGCTGAACTCTGCAGGATAAATTCTAATGAGTGGTGATTTATCTTATGATCAGCAATTCCCATGTTTTTCTCACTCTTCGTCCTTGCTTATTGGAGTCGATTCTTATTCTAGGCGTCTACTCTAAACTTAGTGATATGGTTAGCAATTTCAGGGATCTGTACTATGCTACAGAAACTGGAGTAGCACGCTTACATAAACAGCCACACAGTTAAGTTCGGGTGATTAAAAAAAAGTTGTATGGATTATGGAGATTTCCAAGAGGTTCGCCAATTTGGCATTTATACTCACTTTTTTTCCTTTTTACATGCTTAGTCTTTTGTTAGCTTTCTGTCAATTGCATTTAAATCTAACATATACTCGATAATTTTTTTTGAATTTTTATAAATTATTTCTTTCCTCCTCTGCCCTTCGGCTTCGATGTTCCTAGGCTAAGCAACCGGCTTTGTGTAGGTATGAAAAAGTCAGTTACGGATTATCCGATACATATATCGATATTATTCTTATTTTTATCCCATTGATAATTCAGATATGGATATGAATATAGATTTTAGATGGATATATAAATTGAAAATCAAATTCATCAAAATATGTTGCTTATGCAACACGAACTTTCATGATCTGGACAAGGATTTTTGGCAAATGGATACGGGTTCTTCATATATCTTGCGCTTTCCTAACTTGTTTAATATCTAAAACATTTGATGTTAAAAAATATATATATAAATAAGAGAGCGTAGAAAATTTAAAAACCATAAACTACAATTATCAACGTATTAACTTGATAGGTTAGCAGATTGGAGGCGTATCATTTAACGAAATAAAACGCGTCCTAGATATTGCTTTAATGAGCATCTATTTCTACATCTATTTACTTTTCAAAACATATAAATTCAAATTTTATTCATCAAATTATAAAATTGACATTTAGATACGTAGTTATTTTTATTGGATATAAATTTCGAATAATGAATAAGAGTATAGAACATGAATATGTTCGCCATAGTTTTTCCTAGTTTTGAGAGGGTGAATCGTTAGGGTTATGGCTGCACATGGATCAGATTATATTAGATTCTAGCTTAATTCGTGTTTAATTCAACCATAACGGATTTGAACATTTTTAATCAAATCTAATCAATTGTATTTGTAAATCCAATCCATCGAATTATGGATTGGATGTTTATTGTGGAGAAAAAGAAGAGTTATTTATTCCATATGGTATAGGGTTTGTTATATAGCGTGAAACACTAGTGACCAAAAGTACAAATTACATGGATACCCCTAAGGGGTTACAACATTCAAAGAGATGAAAAAGTATTTCTAAATTATTTCTAATAGTCTCCCTCAAGTTGGAACATATATATTGATCATGTCCAACTTGGAGATAAGCAAAGAATCATATTTCTTCGGTAGTATATGTGAGGATGTCTGCAAGTTGAGAGTTAGAGAATATGTGTGATGTGCATATCTTTCCTTCTCGTACAACATCGCGTATGAAATGGTAGTCAACTTGAATATCTTTGGTCCTTGTGAGATACTCGGCAGACTTATTATCGCAGTGTAGTGGAACAAGTGTAGTTACAGGAAGGTCTAATTATGCTAAGAAAGATATCAACCATGTAATCTTGCATGTAACCTGGGACGTCTTATATTATGATTTAGCACTTGATCCAGATACCACAGACTCTTTCTTGCTATGGGAGATAAGTAGGTTTCCTCCAACGAACATTGCATATCCAGTTACGGAATGTCTCTCTTCAGGAGAGCTACCATAATCTGCGTTAGGATAAGCAATGATATTGGTGTGGCCGTTGGCATTGTAGAATACACCAAGCACTGGATATCACTTCAGATAAC
This sequence comes from Ottelia alismoides, assembly GCA_037367405.1. Classification (NCBI taxonomy): domain Eukaryota; kingdom Viridiplantae; phylum Streptophyta; class Magnoliopsida; order Alismatales; family Hydrocharitaceae; genus Ottelia; species Ottelia alismoides. The sequence goes on from JAZKJV010001084.1 coordinate 656,173, forward strand.
AGAGTATCAAGAGAACGTCTTGCAATTGATTGTAGCACAGTCTCTCCATATGTTGGCTTGCCCTACTCACATCATATGAGATATCAGTCCTGGTAACAGTGAGATAGAGTAGTTTACCAACTAGGCTTCTACAACGAGTAGGATCCTCAAACTCGGGATCCAGAGAGGATGCATGCTTATGTGTCTCTACTGAAACACTTGATGGCTTACACCCAAAGTAATCTAGCCTCTGCCAAAATCTCCACACAGTATTTTCTTTATGATAAGTGTAGCCCTTATGTAGTGTGGATTGCGTTTATGCCCAAGAAATAACGTATCTGATCAAGGGCCTTAGTGGCAAACACCTTTTGAAGAAAGGACTTGGTTTCTGCCATCCATGCTTCATCACCACCAATTATCACTATGTCATCAACATAGACAGCAAGTATCACAACCCCAGTTCGTCGTCTCACAAAAACAGAGTAATCAGACATCATTCTCTAGAAGCCAAGAGACCCAATCTCAGTAGTGAGTCAATCAAACCATGTCTGTGGGCTCTTCTTCAGGACATAAATAGCCGTACAAAATTGGCATGCATACTCCCATACTCCCCCTCGATCGAGAACACATGTGGTTGCATCGTATAAACCTCTTCCTCAAGATCAACATTGATGAAGGTATTCTTCACATCAAGTTGGAATACAAGCCAATTATTGTTGATTGCAACAAACAAAATCATGTGAACAGATCCTAAAAGATCCACTAGAGAGAGTCTCAAAATAATCCACGCCATGAGTAAAAGCTTTGGCTACAAGTCGGGGCTTTAATTTATTGATCTTGCCATCAGGTCATGAAGACCCATCTACATGCAATTGGTTTCACATCATGTAGGCAAGGCTCTAGCTCCCATGTACCTCTAGAGGTAAGAGCCTCCATCTCCTTGTCCATGGCCCTCTTCCAACCATGATCTTGCAATGCCTAATGATGTTCACGAGGAATAGTGATCGTCATCATGGCATATGTAGAATGTTTGTCACCACTAGAAAGACTGTTAGTGGAAGTAAAAGAGGAGATGGGATGGAGGCTACATGTCTCTAGGGGCTTGTTTAGTTGGTGGATTGGGTTGTGGTAAACCGGTGTACCCATCCTTCCAACCCTCCCAATCCTCCTCACAGTTTACTATTCACAGGGGTAACCCAACCCAGCAACCAAACAAGCCCTAGGTGTGTCGTAGAGCTATAGGGAGATTTGGTGGAGCATCCATACGAGCAATGTGAGAGACACTAGAGGAAGGTACATCATCCTACAAAAGTGGCACATGTAGAGGAACTGATCAGAGTTACTTTCATTCTTTCTCTTGTAGGCAATGGATGGAGATGGAAGTTCTAAGATGTCACTGACAAATTGTTTGAAAAAAACAGGTCTGTTCAAAAAGGTGGCATTGGCAGAAACATTGTAATGATGGTCCAAAGGATCATAGTACTGATGCCCCTTTTGGGTGCGAGGATACTCCTAAACGATGCATTTGACTGCTCTTGTAGATAGTTCATATGCAGTATGAAAATTATGAACAAATGTAGTGCATCCAAACACACGTGGAGGTAATGGAAAAGGAGGCTCATTAGGGTAAAGAATCGAAAATGGAGTAACCCCCTTTATGACATACAAAGTTACCATGTTTATAAGGTGGACAGCCGTAAGTATGGCATCTCTCCAATAAGTCTTAGGAACCTTCATATGAGAAATAAGAGACCTGGCATATCAAGAAGGTAACGAAGTTTCCTCTCAGCAACCACATTTTCCTAAGAGATGTAGGAGCAGGAGGTATGATAAATGGTTCCCTGAGATTAAAAAAAGGCCACCAAGTCATGTTGAGTGAACAAAAGTGCATCATCTATACGTAAAATCTAAATACATGTATAAAGGCGGTCTTAATGAACTAAAAGAAAGATTTAACAATTTTATTAATCACATCTTTCTTTTATTAAGTAGATTCGTGAACATTTGTTGTAATAATTGATAAAACCTGCAAAATATCTATGGCCACCTATGTTTGGACTGTAAGGTCCCCAAACATTACAGTGAGCCAAAGCAAAAGATACAGAATGACGAGAAGCTCTAACAGGAAAGGAAGTCTGATGATGTTTCCCGAACTGAAATACATCTTATTAAAATAGCTTCAACAAAAAGAGTTTGAGGAACATCATGGAGAGTGCTTTAGCAAATAGATGTCCAAGACACAAATGCCATAGAAAAGGGTCAGCTGATATAGAATGTAGAGTCAGCCGGGATATCATGATAATAGAGTATGTTCTTATCATGCACCCCATCAAAATTATGCATCGTCTGGATGTCCTGAAAATAGAAAAATAGGTCATCAAAATCACATGGCAATGCAGTTCAGTACACAGCTTATGCATAGATAGTGATCTCAAAGGAAAATTAGAGGCACCGAGAACTCTTGTAAGATGCAGTCTAGAAGAGAACTACATCGTTCCAACGGAGGTAACTAGGGAATGAATCATATTAGCCATTCTAACTAACTTCACAATGGAAGAGGGTTGGGAGGAGGTCGAGAAACTCTCTTCACTTGTTAGATGAGTGGATGTTCCCAAGGCAATGATCCATGCTGGAATCGTGGATGTGGCTATATTAGCAATAGTCCAGAGGAAATAGCCAAATATGTTGTAGGAGTGGCCCCATTGGATGTGGTATCATATCGATGTAACATATGCATCAGGCCTAAGTATTCAGGTGTTGAAAGTTGGATAGTCTGTCCACTAGAATCCTAATTAGGTGCCTCTGTCATCATGGTATCATAATAAGATGTGATGTGTTCCTATGGTAGCATCCTAAATTTCACCCAACACTTCTTGGACGGATGATTTATCTTCTAACAGCGAATGCAGGGAGGCTGGCCCCGACCACGATAGGGTCATGACCTCAAGATCCTCAGAAGTTGGAACAACCCTCCCCCCCCCTCCCCCGTCCAAATGAGGCTAGAAAAGGCAGAGCTCTTCGTTGACTGCAAAGACTGAGTTTGAACAGTGGAGTTATCAATCTGATGCAAGAACCCAAAAATAACCTTAATCGATGGTAAGCAAAAGTTCTCTTTAATATTCTGGTAGCGGAGATGTAACCCAACAAGAAATCTGTAGACTTGCCACTCGGATTTCTTAGTCACTTGTTTGGTGCAATAGGTTGGTTGAAATATGGAAAGCTCCTTGTACAGTCCCGTAAGATGATGATAATACTCCACCAAGGTTGATTCTCTCTGTGAGGTGGACCAAATCCGCATGGAGGTTGGTTGGACCTTAAATCTACCTAATTAACAGGAACCTTATAGGAACTGGAATTGAGGTACTTCAGGTCTAGTTGACTTAATTCTTTAAGGATCATAAGACTTGATTAAATGGATTCTTGACTGCCTAAGTAGAGTATTTCGGAGCACACGCATGGCTCTTGTTGATAATTTCCTAACTTGGACACATGCACCTTTCACTTGGCTCAACTCAGTTGAAGTGATGAGGGGATTGGATTTGCCAGTATAAGATGCACACAAGTGGAAACATTTATCCTCGTCTAAAGAGGGAAGTTCACCCCACCTCATCCAGTGCTGTTGATATCTAAAGACAGGAGAGTGTGGGGTGCAACAATGCTTCAAAATAGGGATAGTCTGTTGGCACAAGAGGAATTTGCATTCATTATTTCTCGTGCATCGACTTTTACAACTTCTCTCCTAAGTTTTATTAGACTTAGATAAAAAGGAAATCGAAAAAATTATTAGGTATTTATCTGAAAAATACCCAAAAAGGTGAAAACCAAACAATTTAAAAAAGAGACTGATAATAACACTTTGATCTAAATAAAATCGGTTCAACTTCATTGTACTGGGTTCCTAAAGACCTCATTGTTTTCAGGTACCTTCCAAGGACCGAGTGAGGCACGACCCTTAGGAATTATAGCCCAAAACTCAGCCTAAATACTGCCTTGTTTATCGTATGGACTCATGAAGTACTAGCACTTCAATCGGTGCATGGGTGAGTAGGACTGAGTTCGCTTGCGAGTTTGGTCTGAATCGTCGAGCATATGGGTATTGTAATGATGAGACCCTACCACATCGTGTCATGTCCGAGTACCCTTTGGGAGAAGTATCAGATTTGATATATCAACTTACTTTCTCTATTCTTTGGTTGAGTAGTGGGCCCAGTATCGAGCATATGGTTGTACCTTTGTACATAACACTAAACTTGTTCCAAATCTCATATTTTGTTTTGAATGTCGATATTCAGTTGAATTCATATATTGTAGGGATTTTATCACTTGTGCCCCTGTGAGATATCACTATATCAGTTATGCCCCTATATTTTTGGTAATATATTGTAATGGCATAAAAGATTGCATTCAGGACCTTCAAGTTGCATGTAGCCTTCTTTTTATTAGCATTAGTTAGCATCGTTATGGCAACCAATCTAGTATACTTAATTTTTATGATAATCCAAACATCAATATCTATAGGCTCTAAGAATATTTACATTTGTTCCTTCCAGTTGTTGTAGTTTGCTCCATTGAAGTGTGATGGCATGATAATTGAGTGACTTTCAAAGTCCTAACTTGTTGAAGTTGCCATATGTATCTTAAGTAGTTACTTCAAGATACAGATCCTTGCTCTGATTTCAAATGTGAGTTTGAGGGATCGCGACACCACTGGAGGGGGTGAATAATGGTTCGAGGTAATTTTGAAATATTTTGCAGAATAATCATTAAGCACAGATTAAATATTCAAGCAGACCAATCAACACACTTACATAATATTTTTACGTGGAAACCCACATGGATAGAAACCATGATATGAGTCTTCCTGACTAGGGATTTCCTGATCAGATGAGCTAATCAACTACTTCTCTAAATCCTGAAATTTATGTGGATATCTCAATCGTTTACAAATCTGGCACATCACAATCTTGGATTAAAAACCAAGATCAACATTACAGATCTGATACCATAGCACAAGAAAAAGAACATATGAGATTTCGTCTTTCTTCAAGCTCCCTGGGTAATGGGCCCAATATCGAGCATATGGTTGTACCTTCGTACATAACACTAAGCTTGTTCCAAATCTCATATGTTGTTTTGAATGTCGATACTCAACTGAATTCATATATTGTAATGGCATAAAAGATCGCATTCAGGACCTTCAAGTTGCATGTAGCCTTCTTTTTATTAGCATTAGTGGGCACCGTTATGGCAGCTAGTCCAGTATACTTAATTTTTATGATAATCCAGACATCAATATCTATAGACTCTAAGAATATTTACATTTGTTCCTTCCAGTTGTTGTAGTTTTCTCCAATGAAGTGTGATGGCATGATAATTGAGTGACTTTCAAAGTCCTAACTTGTTGAAGTTTCCATATGTATCTTTAGTAGTTACTTCAAGATACAGATCCTCGCTCTGATTTCAAATGTGAGTTTGAGGGATCGCGACACCACTGGAGGGGGGTGAATAATGGCTCGAGGTAATTTTGAAATATTTTGCAGAATAATAATAAAGCATAGATTAATTATTCAAGCAAACCAATCAACACACTTACATAATATTTTTACGTGGAAACCCACCTGGGTAGAAACCATGATATGAGTCTTCCTGACTAGGGATTTCCCTGATCAGATGAGATAATCAACTACTTCTCTAAATCTTGAAATTTATGTGGATATCTCAATCGTCTACAAAGCTGGCACATCACAATCTTGGATTAAACACCAATCAAGACTACAGATCTGACACCATAGCACAAGAAAAAGAACATATGAGATTTCAGCTTTTTTCAAGCTCCCTTAAAGATCTCACATCCAAAAACTTCTCTGCATACTTATGATTAGACACATAAAGTGTTGCAAAAAATGTTAAATGGAAACAAGATATATAATAGCGATAATATCTAGAAATGTTATCTCCACATATATCAAGAATACTTCTCCAAGTATTGACCGATGATATCTTGAGATAAAGACATCAATATAATTACACATATAATTATCAAATAATAGCACAAGACATTATAGCAGAGATATCATAGACAGATAAGAAATATCAAATAATATAATAAATACCACCTCATTGAGAAGAGATACCAAAAGAACTCTAACCGATGCAGAAGATCTTGAAGAATGATGAGCAGATCGAAGACTAATGATCTAAATAACTTGTTTCATAGTTTTTTCAATCGAGAATATTCTTATCAAAATATCGAGCGAGTCAAAGAACATGACAAACAATATTGAGAAAATTACTTAGAGAAAGTTTCTTGCTATTCTAATGAAAGTAAGAGTGGTTACTCAAACGGTACATGTTCCAACAATAGGTATAGGGTCCTTTATATAGGAGCTCAATAAAAGTGGTCAATGAAATACAAATATGGTAAAACATCAACAGAGATTTCTTGATATGATCGATCATGGTAAAAAGTATGATCAATCAATTGATAACGATTTGAATTATAATCAAAATATGATCAATAATTTCAAATGACATGATTGATTAATTGCTAATTGGATATGTTAATTAATTATTGTTGTACTATGTGACCAATAAACACTCAATCAGAACCAAGTCAAATGATCTCCATGATGAGAACTCGGCTTAATTTATACATGAGCAAGTCTGGGGTCGAACACAAGGACATGAGCAATTAATCACTTTAGTCTAGGTGTTAAATATTAATTTAAGCACTTAAATATTAATCCAGGTCAAGGAAATGCAATACACAAATAATACGTGAATTTTCAAAACATTTTATGCATTTATATTACATGATCAAACTATATTGCATAATGCAACAAACAATAAATGTGCAAACACACAATAATGCTCCTGAGATTAAATGACTTAAGAATTTAATTAACAATTAATAAAAATAAGCTTAATTAATGATGCAATTCAACCATTGAATAATTAAATATTAATGTCATTTATTAGGACGAATGAACAAGTCCCTAGAAATTAGTAGATGAATTAAATGTCAAACCATAAAATATAATGCATCAAATTAAAGAGCGTGAAAAGAGCTTTCAAAGGAGACCAAAATCACTGAAATTGGATTAATAAATCACAAGTTATTCAATAAAAATCACATAAGCATAATTGCAATAAAAATAAACTTTATTTATTCATAAAATGGTCCAAATTGGACTGCAATGTAATCACATAAAGTCGCTCAGATAGAAATATAAATATCACATGTGCTAGGGGCTTATCTATAATTTTGAATACTAGGCAGGGCGTTGTTGCAGGTATCCTAAATGCATGTGCTCCAGGCACGTGATCGATCAAGCTCGGATGGCATGCGACTTGGGCCTAGTGTTTCTCCCTTATGCTTCGAGGTTGGCTCTAGTTATCCAAAGATCTGATCTGAAGTGCTTCTTCGAACCTAATGTCATGGTTGTTGATAGACCATTAGATCACACCCAACTAGGACTGATCTGACGGTGGTTGCTCCTCGTCCTTGATGAATCTCCTCCGTAAGCGGTGGAGCCAAAGCTAGGCTTTGATGAGAGCCTCTTCTCTCCTTTGCACTCATCTGCTTAATCTGAAGGTTCTGAGAACTTTGTGAAGGTCTCATGAAGAGGTTGGTGCTCAGGTGTAACGTTGAGGAGGCTTGGTTCATAGGCTCAATGGAGTGTCATCAGAAGCAAAATGCTTGAACGACATGGTACGAAAATTCTGATCAATGAAGCACTTGTAGTGTTAAACCAAAATAACCAAAGTGACTGTGAGGGATTTTGGAGAGAACTGGGATGGAATGAAGGGATAAAGTGGATGGAGGAAGAAAATCCCTAATATATCCTCTAGGCTTAGCAAACATGGAGAAAGATCTAAGTAATCACGATCATGGAGAAATGGAGTGGAGAAATGAATGAGTACGTGTGAATCATAGATGTACGATGATAGTATAGATGGCTTCATATGAAGGTATGAGTGGCTGAATAGAGTTAATAAAATGAAGAATGGTGAATAAAATAAGATTGAAATCTAAACTGGATTTGAAATAAAGAAAGAGATGGTTTTGAAGGCGAATCGAGGTCTAATACAAAGCTTTAAGGATTTGTGGGTCTTTGCTTCAAGTTCTTGGCCGAAGAACTAAGCTCAAGCAGTAGTTTGAGGTACGATTTCACCTTGTATCTCTCCGAACCAGTTCACCATCGCCACATCACTATATATTCCTCTCACTATCACTGGAGGTGTATGGATGCATAGGGCAAGGTCACGAAGTGGCAGATGATCGTTACATGTGGTAGAAATGGAGTATATGCAGAGGAGGATTCGATCCCAGGCAGTGGTTTCAACTACCACCAGTTGCTAGCGGAGTTAGGGATGAAGGGTTCTAGTGTAAAGATTGGTGGTTAGGGGAAGAAGTCGATGCTGGAAGTTGGCTAAACAAATTGCTAAGGATGGAGGGAAAATGCGGGAAGATGGGCAGTTCCGCCATTGGAAGCGCATATGGGCGAAAGGTTGTGATGTATAAGACGATTTCCCAGTCTTAGGATCAAGATCGGAGCATATGACTTTTGGAATGCATCTGCAACTCTGATGCACCTAATCAAGAGAGATAAAGCATCTGGAAATAAAGCATTAATGAGCGGTTGAGATGGAAAGGCATTAAGATCCAACGATGGAGAAAAATAGGTGCAATGAAATAAAGAACTGGCTACATGGTTTGATCTAAAGACACCATGTGGTTCAATAAGAATTAAAAGAAAAGAATAAATCAGTATTAGATACAAAATAAATATTTAAAGCATGAATTTGAAAAAAGAAATCATCATTAAAAATGTAGATCTCGATGAGATCTACAACTTTAATATAGAACTCAAAGAGAAAATACATTATATATAATAAAAAATTTTACAAGTATTTCTAAATGTATTAAAAATACTTATTTTATTCTCTTTTCTTATTTTTTGGATTATTTACTCTATATTTAATGTTCGATTAATTATGTACAATATTACACTAAATTTTATTTAATTTTTAATAAATAAGAAACACATAAAATAAATGCACAATATAGGTATGAACATAGAGAGAAATTATTAAGAATATAACAATAAATGTTATTTAGTTACAAAGAGTTAATTGTTAATTAGAATTAGTTGTTAATTAATGTTAGTGAATTACTTAAGTATAGAGATAATAATAATAATTAATATTGATAAATCTGGGATTTATCATCCTCCTTTAATTAAGCTAAGCTCATCCTCGAGCTAATAAATAAAGAATGAATTAGTGAATTAGTGAATTAGTGAATTTCCTGGCGTGGGCATGCGTAGATACAAGGCTTAATCAATTCAGAACACTCGATTTTAGATATCCTAAAACTCTAAGCTAAACTATGTCTTAATCAAAAGGAATTCAACTTCTCTAATCAACAGACTCTCAATGTTTACATTAATTTAAGAGATATGACTATATGTGTTGACTGCATTCACAAGGATAGAGCCAAATTTCACCCAAGTTTCCAATCCACGAGATTCTCTTAAGGACCTAATCCTCAACAGTAGGGATCGGATCTCTTCTTGCCTCAATTCACCATCTCATTAGTTTGTTAGACTTAAAGAAATGTAGATGGAAGGACATTATCTGGAGGGATTAGGGTTTGTGTCATTTCTTCTCTCCCTCACATTGGAACAAGGTTTCTCTCAAGTGCCTTTTTAACTCAACAAAATTATTTTTTGTTTGATAATCTGTGGGTCCATCAAAAGAGGTTGAGTCGCCTGTACTTGTTTTCCTGGGAATGCATCGGGTTTTGTCTCTTTTTAGTATCTGAGATACCTTCAACACCCAGACATGTATCACCATAGGATAAAAAGTCCTTTTTGAGACACTAGCCTGACTCATAAAAAGCCTAAGATTTCGGTCCAGGTGTACTTAAAAAGTTGGGAGCGCTAGCCACTAGTGTAAGATCTTTGATTTGATGTTGTTATGTATGAGCTTTTCTCTCAAGTTTTTTTCTTTTTGGTTAGCTCCACTGCTTTTACCAAGAATTAGTGCACACTGATCAACAATTTAATTTCATTTCATCATACCCTGGCACATAGGTCAAATATCAAGAGGTTAGTATAAGAACCATGTTCTCATACTGGCTAAGATTTTTAACACTCAAGTTTCATGAAGCATTCATTAATTTTATCCCATCCTTGAGCATCATCAGATCCAACCCAAACTCAAATCTCAAATTTCAGTTCCTCAAGTGAAACATCATCTCATCTCATCATGAATGCAGACATGCATGTGAGTGTTGGTCAGATTCTTTAAGAAAAAGGTCAAGCATGCAATATATCACACAAATATTTCTAACTAGGGAAGTATGAATTATTAATTCTAAGGCCCTAATGATTAAGACAAATTGACTCTGAATTTCTGAACCTCATTAATCAAGTGTTATGAATCTCAACAAGAATTGTTGTGAAATGTAAAAGTGTCAGGGAAACACCAACTAATTAGTTAATGAATTAGAATTTTTGTTATTTAAAGAATTTTATTAACAAAAACCTATAGATCAGGTACCCTCTGACAGAACACAACAAAAAGAACGAAAACACAATACAAGAACATTATCATGGTACCAACACAACACAACCAAACCTTAGCTTCTCATCCCCAAGCATCAGACTTGAATCCAAGGGGTTTAAAATCACAGACAACCTTATGCTTCACTTGTTTCATCCTCACAGAGTAAACCTCAGAATCATTATAAGATATATTTTCATTCACTTGAAAAATAAAGTACCTCGAATGATGTCATTCTTCCTCAAAAGTAATATCCATATTAACGTGAGAAGACTTAAAGTTTTCTAAAATTGAAGGAAGACGTATCAAACCCTTACTCCCTGCAATAGATCTACGGGTTTTGTTGTAAAGGTGAGAAGCCGGACATAAATGGAAGACCTAACTTATAAGAGACATGATCCTCAGGCTTTTGGATATCCTCAAGGAAAGGTGCATGCTCCTCCATATCCAACTCTTCTAATAACAAATTATCTTCCTTAATAGGCATCACTCTTTCCAAAGAACTCTTTATTAACTTGATCCTCCAAAATATAGAGTTCACATCTAAGCTCTCTTACATGTTTTAATCTATAAGGGACTAAGACTAGGCAACCTTATATAGTCTAAAGACTCCAACGGTTCAAAAATTAACCGCTACACCCAAGGAATCCCTTCAGAAAATTGAATCTCTCTTGAGAAACTAAAATAAGGTTTTATTTTATTATATATATAGTTTAAAGAACTTGTAAATATATACATAAAAAGAATGTGTTATAGTATCAACACAATTTGTACCCTTTTCAAAATAATTTGTAAACCATTTTTGCAAACCATATAAAATATATACTTTTTCAAATATTTTACAAACATTTTCAAATCCCCATACCCATAGCCTGTAATAAATATACAAAGCATGTGAAAGTATGAGATATGAATAAAAGTAAATATATGCAATATATACACATACCTGATGAAGCCACATTTCATCATCTTTATTCTATCATTTTGGCATCAAAAACCCTAGCAAATGCGTGTAAAAACCCTTAATTCCTGCATCTTAGCATCCATGCATGTACATGTAAATAGTGTATAAAATACTATTTTTAAAGCCAAAATTATAGAATAAATAAAAGAAAGAAAAAGAATAAAATATTGTAAATATTTTATGACCCGAAACTCCGAGACCTAGGCATCTTGATGAATAGATCGACAAGGAATATAGTAAGGGGAGATAGGGGCCAGAATACAATAAAATCCCCTTTGTTTTTATTCATTCTTTATTCATTTTGGGACCTATTTTTGGTATCACTTTTTATACTTCAAATAAAGAAACTTTGTACATGAAAGTTGTAGATAATTATATATAGAAAAATACAAAATTGATTTCATTGAAAAATAATGTACAGATAAAAAGTTATGGTCTGAATAATATTCCAGAACTCCAATTTCCCAGATCCTTATCTTGCAAATAAAAACTCGAAATGTGCCAAACTCACCTTTAATTGTATATAGTGTAAAATAAACTATTTAATGGAGGTGGTTTCGTATTTTTCGGAGTTACGGTTGGAAAGTTGAGTTCTGGACCCCACTTGTATACTTGTACAGATTAAAATATTCAATTTATTTATTATTCATTATTTTTATAATTTCATATTTTTATAATTTTGAAAATATTATTTATAATAAATACGTGCATTAAAATTAGAATAAAAATATAAAAGAAATACAAAATAAAATACTTGTATACCATATACATAGGTATAATACCTATACTTATACATGTACAATTAAAACCTATATTTTATTAAGTGTATAAAATACTTCAGAAAAATAAAATAAAAATATTTTTAAGTATATAAATTATTTTATAAATTTATAAAATAATAAACAAAATAAATAAAATTAAATTCATAAAATAAAAATCAATTATTAAAATATATAGATAATATACCAATAGGCCTAAAAAGGCAACTTGTAAAATTATACCTCATAAAAAATAATTAAAAATCACCATAAAATAATTTATAAAATAATAAATACTTTTTATTCAATAATAAATAATTAAATAAATCATTTACTATTTTTAAACTAATTTTTAAATAATTTTCCAAAGGTTTTTCCTGATTGGTCCACGTGGACCAACCAGGTGGTCTGGACTGCTGGGTTGTGTCAGAGACCTCATTTGACCCATTTGTTTGCGGATTTTTCGAGGCTAATCCGTTTCCCTTTTTGCGATACAATCTTCACGACGTTTGATCCTTGCAGATCCATGTTACACGCCCTTGGTTTACATTGGAGATTGAATCGCTGCATCGTCTCGTGCACCTCGATCTTGTAGCCCTCTTCACCATCGGGTCAAACCCCATATAACGCACCTCCTTCTTCTCTTTTGAATTCGAACCCCTCTTCCACGAGTGTAGCTCCCCTAATCACACCTAAAGGTCCCAGGAAGGTGACAGCTTCCTCCGGCGGCCTTCAGGCGGGTCGAGCACGCACTGAGGCGGCTCCAGCACCTCCCCCTTCACCGGCGGTTGAGGTACCCTTCCCTCCGGTGATCCACCATCGAGGCAGTCCCCTTTTCCCTTACTTTCTTTTGCATTTTCTTTGTCGTAGCCTTAGGATCATTTCGTCGCAAAGATCTTCCATTTCCATCGATTAAATCACCCAATCAGACGACCTCACCGGAGCGCTCCTCCGGTTGAGCTCTGCCACTCTTCGTTTCGCCGCCATTCCACCACCGCGGGACCCAGGCACTTTGCCCTGGGTCCTCTCACCCTCTTCTGCAGGTACTTGGACCTCAACGTACGCCTGGGGGCCATTTTGGCCTTCGCTAGAGACGCTCGAGCCCCTCCAGCTCCGCCATCATCTCCAGCGTACCTCTGCCTTCGTCGAGGCTTTTTGTGCCCTCTAGCACTTAGAGGAGGACCGCAGGAAGCCGCCGACCCGTTTTGGAAATTTGAAGGACGCCGGGGAGGCTCGATCTGGCCGGGAGAACTTCTCCACGCCGGAGTTCTTCTCGGTTCTTCGTCCCGCCTCCCCCGCCATTGGATCTCGGCCATCTTCTAGGCACAGCAGCCACCGTTGGATCTGGGCCACGCCACACCGTCCGATCCTCAGCCCAGATCTAATAGTGGCCCTCCATCGCCGAAGCGGTATCGGGCGACGTCATGCAGCCACGTGTCAAGTGGGAGACTCCCTACCTTTGGATCGCGCCCGAGTGGGGTATTTTGCATCCTTACCCCGCACATTTTTGTAATTTTATTGAGTCCATAAACTTTCAGTTGCAGTTTAAAAAGTTTTGTAATATTTATAAGTAGGCCCCTGAACTTACCCTATTTGCACTTAGGTCCTCTGCCACGTCACCTCACGTGACCAGTTCACGTGAGGTGAAGGGCATTTTGCGAGGACCCCCTCGCGGGTCTTGTTATTTCATTTCAGTCCATAAACTTTCATATGCCGTGTAATATTTTTGGGTAAATTGCATAGTGACCCCTGGGAATTTTGTATTTTACACTTAGGTCCCTCCCAGGCGCGTGCTAGTCACACGCCCTGGTGGGTATTCTGTAGGTGAACCCCCACGGATCTTGACATTTGTATTTGGTCCATTAAATGCAATATTCAGTATTATATTTTGTGTAAAAATTGAACTTTGGCCCCTGGATGTTTGCTTATTTGCACTTATGCCCTTGCTAGTAGTGTAGTTTCTTGATGTTGTCTCTATTTATTTCATGCATCGATAAAACCCTAAAAAATCCACAAAAATTAGTTTAAGCTCATGTTACATTTCTTATTCACGCCATATTTTTGCATTGCATTTTTATTGCATTTTCATAGTTATTAAAAATCAAAAACATGCATTTTCAACACTGTTTGCATTAGAAAATCCATAAAAATTATAAAAACGTTTTGAAAAATTCCAAAAAAAATTATATTTTGCTTGTCTTATCATATTTTAGTGTCAGTCCAAAAATCATTAAAAAATTCAAAAAAACCTTAAAAATTAGAAAACCTCAAAATCTTCATAAAAATCTAAAAAATTCTAGAAAAATCCTAAAAATATAAACTCAGTTTCTTTAGTTTCCTTATTTTATTGTCTTTCATTTAAAATATTTGCAAAAATTTTGTCACTGTTTAATATTTTTCATTCCCATTTCAATTTCGGCCAGAACCTTTATTCACTATTTTCTTATCTTTTGGCTTTTACAAATACCAAAAATATTCTTAAAAACCCCCAAAAATCACAAAAATAGTAGAAAATTATAAAAAGACCAAAAATATTTTATTCCCTAATTTTTGACTATTTTCCCTCATTTTTATAAATACCTTATCCTCTCTTTCCTTATATTGTATATATATTCTATTAAAGAAAAAGAAAATATAAAAATATAAAATACAAAAAATATAAAATCGGAAAATCAAAAATCAAAGTACAAAAGTATAAAATTAAAAATTAAATAAAAAAAATTAAAAATTAAAACCCACAAAAATTTACATAATTGTAGACATTTAATCACATCACATTTTTGCATCTTGCTTGATCTATCTTGTTTGCTCCCTGAGTTCGACACTCTACACATACTTACACTATACACCTATTTGTAGAGCTAAAATAAATTTGACTCCACATTTGATTCTCATTGTTCCTTTGATTTGATTGTGGGTTCATTGTTGATTAAATCCGGATCTTGAGTGGTCAACACATCGATTGTGTTCCCGCCTTGTGTGGAATACACGACCGCTCGACTTTTGGGTTTATCAATACCCCCTCCCCATACTTAGCTTGTGCTATGTCCACATGGCACAAAGTGAGATGAAAGACATAGCTCGTACTAAGCATAAAGAGGAAAGACAATACATTGACAAGAAAACAGGTCATACTCCCCTTATACTTAGCTTAAAATAACCTAATTGTAGGGCTAAAGGATATAGTAATGGGTACAAAAGAATAGAAAATGGAATAGATCAACCAAGAATAACTGGGAATCAATCATCATATAACTAGGTTGAAAAATAGCCTAAGTACGAAGAATAGAAGGACCGAGGAGATAACAAAAGATGACCTAAAATAATGTACATAGCAATGATCCCCCCCCCATACTTAGGCTCTAAGTAACCTAAGTTAGGAGTAAAAAGATAAAAGGAAAGAAATCAAATCCTAAAAGAATAGATCAAATTTCAGTAAAACAACGGATGAATCTGCAAAATGTTTAATCTGTCAGATCTAAATCTTTAAGATGCAGCTTCATGTTATATATGAAATATCTACAAGGGACTCAATCAGCATGAGGTCAATCACTTCAATAGGAACCAACCGTTCTGTAGATTCTACAAAGTGCTTTAATAGTTAGTCATTGAATAGGAAAGTATGTGCACCATATATGAGATTGGCTATTTCAACACTTCCATTAATGGGCACTTCCTTCACTATATAGGGACTTATCCATTTATACTTAAATTTTCCATAGAAGATCTTCAGCTTGACATTAAACAACCATACCTTTTCTCCGAGACAATTTTCTTGCATCTAATATGTAGGTCATGCCACTTCTTCACTTTGTCCTTATAGATCAAATTGTTGTCATACACTTGATTTCGGATTTCCACTAGCTCATTGAGGTTCAAGTCTCTGCAAAGTTTCCCTAGGTGACAACTCCTATTGATTTTCTTTATTTCCCAATCAGACTTGTGAATCAATTCAGTAGGAAAATGGCATGGCTTGACATAAATCATTCTAAAAGGTGAAGTTTCAAGTGGAGTCTTGTAGGTCATCTTATAGGTCTATAGAACTTGGTTCAATAGTTGGGATCAATTCTTCCTATCAGGACATACTGACTCGTGTAGAATACTCTTCACCCTCCTATTTCAAATCCCTGCCATGTCGTTCAAATGTGGGTGGTAAGGACTAGTGACTCTATGCTCAAACTTGTAGTCCTTAACTAAAGATTTCTTTTCTCTATTCACAATGTGGCTACCCCCATCTGAAATCAGGACCTTAGGCACCTCGAACCTTGAAATAATATGATCATTTATGAACTTACAAAAAGTTCTACTATCGCAGCTCGAGTTGGGATAGCCTCCACCTGTCTTGAAAGGTATTCAATCACTTACAAGATGTACGTAAATTCGTTGCTATTGGCAAATGGACCCCTGAAATCTATGCCCATATGTCAAAAAGATCATAAAAATCACCGCTTGCATGGACATCTCATCTCTATAATCGATAGTCCCTCCCATCTTTTGACAAATAGGGCATGAACGTACAAAATCCATAGCATCTCTAAACAAGATCCGTCAATATAATCCACATTAGAGTACTTTGTAAGTGATTATTTCTCCTGAATGGTGTCCTCCAGCTTCTAATGAATGACAATGTGTGAGAACACCTCGATATTCCTTTTGAGGAATACACCTTCTCCAGACACAATCTGCTCCTTCAAAGAAAAGGAACGGATACTCCCAATGGTATCTCCTCGAATCCAACTTCAATAGATCAATATTTCTCCTAGTTTAACCATGCGTACTTGCTTGGAGACAAGATAATTCACCATGTTGGCATACCATGGAAGTGAATCGACAACACAAATCGACTCATCTAGAAAGGTTTCTCTAATTGGCTCCGAGTCAGGGAAATCCTTCAACTACAATCAAGATAAATGATCATCCACTACGTTCTTAACTCTAGGTTTATCGTTAATTTCCAAATCAAACTCCTAGAGTAATAGAATCCACCTAAGAAGATGTGCATTCACGTACTTCATTTCCATGAGGTTTCTAATGGTTGTATGATCATTGTTATTGTCACCTTAGAGCCCAAAATATAAGACCTAAACTTCTCGAGGGAGTAAACTACAACGAGCACTTTCTTTTGAGTAACTATAAAATTTTTCTATATTTGATCTAAAATCTTTCTCTTGTAGTGAATTGCAAATGGTATCCCTTTTCTCCGTTTACCTAATACAACTCTTATAGCATAATCCGAAGCATCAGTCATGATCTTGAAGGGCAGAGATCAATCAGGAGCTTGAAAAATCAATGGGTCACAAATCTTTCTCTTTAACAACTCAAAGACCTCTAGACACTTGTGATCTACAATGAACTCTATGTATTTCCCTAAGAGCTCTGTTAGAGTAGAGAAATATTAGAAAAATCCTGAATAAATTATCTATAAAATCTGACAAGCCCTAGAAATGACCTTATTGACTTAACGTTGGTTGGTGGATCAAGTTTCTTGATCAAATCCACCTTGGAAGGGTCAACCTTCATTCCCTTCTTAGAGTTGGCGTGCCCCAACAGGATACCCTCCTTAACCAGGAATTGACTCTTTTCCTAGGAGAGTACCCGATTCACATGCCTATACCTTTAAAATACTCTGTCTAAGTGCATTAAACATGAATCAAATGAATCACCATGAATCAAGAAATCATCCATAAATACCTCCAAGAAATCTCCCACCACATTAACAAATACAGTGATCATGCACTGTTGAAACATGCATGGGACATTAGAAAGCCCAAATGGCATGTGTCTGAATGTGTAAGTATTGAAAGGACATGTAAAAGCGGTCTTTTCTTAATCTTCAGAGGTGATGGCTACCTGATTGTAGCTCAAGTACCTGTAAAGAAAATAGAAGAACTCTTTCCATGTTAGTCTCTCCAAGATATGATCAATAAAAGGTAAGGGAAAGTGATCTTTCTTGGTTGCAACATTCATGTGTCTATAATCAATACAGACGCGTCAGATGTGGTTACTCATGTCATGATCTTAAGTCCTTCCCCATTGGTGATCATTTGGATCCCCAAATTCTTCAGGACTACATGAAGGGAGGCCACCCACTTGGAGTTAGAGATGTGGTAAATACATCCCGTCCCACTCCATTTGTCAATCTCTTTCTTAACAACTTACCTTAGATTTTGATTCAATCTCCTCTAAAAATCATGAAAAGATCTAACATTATCCTCAACATAAATATGGTGTGAACAAAGAGAAGGGTTTATATCCATGAGATCCGGCACAGTCCAACCTATAGCTTTATAGTTCTTCTTTAACACTTCTAACAACCTAGACTCACGCTCTACAATCATCTTAGAACTAATGATGATAGAGAATCTATTTTTTGTCCCTGTAAGAAAGTTGTACTTGAATCTAGGAGGAGCGGCTTTAGCTCTGGAAAGTTGCATCATCAATTAAATCGGATTGAATCATCTCTGAATTCGGTTCTATGATGCATGAAGGTAGTGCTATATCGATGGTATTAGCCACCAACTCTGTTGTACAAGACGTCGGATTGCTAAAGAAACGTGGTAATTCAGCCAAAAATGTGTTTGACTCTAGATCTAACTCCTTTGACTGATCCACAGAAGAAGGACTTGATAGATTTCAGAGGATATATGAGTCATCAAAGGAATAGATAATTGATTAATAACTTAAGAACTCTATCAGCATCTCGTAAACTCCATCGTGAAAACTAACCTCTCCATGTGATTGGGTCTTGCTCAATCCTATTGGGTTCTATTTACATACCCCAACTGTGCTAACAGCTCTGTAATCTGACTATGACGACAAAGAGAACTATGTACTAGACTCCAAGTTAGGCAGCTGCCATTTCGTATGCTTCATCTTGAGTTCAACTTCTCCGCCTGGAGAATGGAACTTCATCATCCATGCCTGGTAATAAAAGGAAGCTCCAGCGATCATAAGGAAAGGTTACCCAAGGATGATATGTGAATCTCTCCAATGATTGGGGATATCTGTATCAAGGACAATGAAGTCCACTATTTAATCTTGTCCCTCAATCTTGATGATAATGTTTTTGACTTCACCCTTAGCTTTCTTCATAGACTTGTCCACAAATTGGAGTAATGCTCTTGATTTTTAACAAACCCAACTCCATTTCCTCAAATAACGCTAAGGGCAAAAGATTTATTGATGAGCTATATCTAAGAAAGTACGTGCAAATGCTATGTCATCAATATGACTCACCACATAATATGCACCCATGTCTCTCACCTTTCATCGTAACTACTAGTTCTTGAGACAATATGTGGTGGAAATCGATAATATATCTGTCATTACATATCTATCCGGCTTCTTCTTGCTAACCCTGGTAGGTGTGAAATGTACCTTCAAATACTTTTGGAAAACATGATGGCTTGCCACATACTCATCAAGTGACACCTTATCCACATTGTTATTTTTTACAAAATCATTCCCTTTTAGGATCATGTTTTTAAATCTTTTTACCTATACATTTTCTTGCCATTAAGTCACGGGTGATTGGACAAGCAGAAGATAAAGATGAAGAACTTGAATCATAAACTAAAATGTACTTCTAACATGCTTCTTTTTATTTCTATAATCAAGGTTCTTTGTAAATGAATTTTTTATATTTAACTTGGAATTTGAAATTGAACCGTCTACTAAAGGCTGGGAAATGTCTGCTGCAGGTACATCCTCCTCAGCTGAAGGGGCAAGATCCTATCTAGACTCCGAATTTGCTACATGTTGCTTATGTGTTCTCGTACTCCTTCTCTCTCTCTCTCTCTCTCTCTCTCTCTTAATAGTACTCCTCTTTGGCTAAAGGGGCTTTTGTTGATGCATGTCCTCTTCATCTTCTAAAGTCTCCCTAAGTAGAGCCTCAGAAATGGTTGCATCCATGTCTCTTTCCTGGTCCGGTACAACCATTGTCCTTCCGCTCCTGGGTGACATATAGTTACGTAATCAAATGGACAAATCTCATACTTAGATCTAAGTGAGTGATAAATCCCATAATTATCATCATTTATCTCTCATGGTTAAGTAAATCAACAAGATTCACTAAAAATAAACATTTATTAACAAATTATGTGTTGTATATAACTGACATTAATTACACTATATTATATAAACTTATTTTTGTGCTAACATTAACATAAAATAAATTTAAAACATTAAAATAACAAAAGAAAAATTAAAAGAAAAGTGTTTTCATTGTTTTAAATCGTTCTTAATTTTTATCTATGTAAAGTTGACCTTTGATCTCTTTGACTTATGAAAGTTGTAGATCTCATCAAGATCTACAACTTTCTTGTTCAACACTTTTCTTGGTTCAAATCCTAATTATTTCTTTTCTAATTTTCTTTGATTTTTCCGTTTGTCTTAAATCTGATTAGGCCACATGGCACCTCCTCAGCCGTCCACATGGAACGCTTCTTTTGTTGCCACACGCCTCTTCCAGCATCGTCTGATGGCTTCCATCTGATGCGATATTCACCGTTCCTTGACACTCGAACATCCACCATCTGATCTTATTGATCAAATCTGATCCTAGCCACTTCCTGCCTCCCAAATTCCAATCGTTGGATCAAAATATCCAATGGTGCCTGCTTTGTCTCCAACCTCCAACTCGTACTTCTCCAAACTAAACAACCTTTTGCGAGCTTCCAACTTCTCCTAATTTTAGAAACCACGTCTGACAACGTCCACTCCAACTTCTGGCTCCTTTCTCTTCACCGATCATCCCTTAACCACGCTGGTTTCCTAACACAATCTCATCTTCTCTCTCTTAGCTAGAGGTGGTGGTTGAAGTCACCGCATTTATTCTCCAACCATCAAACTTTCACCTCCTCAAAACCCTTCCTCTGCCCATCAACTGCCATCCGCCACTTGGGGTGTCGCCTCCTAGCCTCCCTCCATCCATCTGTGACAGAGCTCGACTGAGAAGAAGAGAAGAGATGGAGAACGATCGCTGGCAAGATCCACATTGCATCTGACGTGTTGCAACGTCCATTGAGGCTTGCTTGAACTTCAAGCTTCGCAAAGCTTGTTAAGCAAAGAACCAAGAAGCTGAAGAGCTTCTTATTGGCCAAGATTCAACCTGACTTTATTCTTATTTCTTTTGAAGATTCTCAAGTAAGTTCATTATCTTTGCTTCCATCCACTATTTAACTTTTATTACATATTCAATTTTTCATCAATCAATCGAATGAAAACTATGTCCATCATTGCCTCTAATCCAAAACCCACATGTGCTATCTTGTTAGATCTTCTTGCTCCTGCATTTATCATACCACTTCGGTTCATAACCTTCTTCTTCATGAAGAAGGATAATATCGGGTTCAAATGTTCCTTTCCATTCAAAGCCCCATTTCATCTCGCCACTCCTTCAAACCAATCACATTGGCATTGGCTTTTCTTTGCATTAACGATGTTGTTTACTGGATTCCACTGATCAGAGATTTGAAGATAGCTCCGTCAAGACATTTCTCCTCTGAGGATCTTGCATCGCGATGTTATTCTGGAGTCTCTTGCACATTTTTCGCAGCGCATGGACCTTTGCAGATCCTTCAGCCATCTACCTCAAGCATAGGCATGGAGCAGCCTTGTGGTGGAGCTTAGAGCCTCTCGTTGCAGTGCCAAAAGTGCCACCCCTTGTTCATTGAAGAAGAGGAGCAAAATCACACAGTTACCGTTAGATGTACCTAATTTAGGTGCGATCCAATGGCTCTATTGAAGCCATGTTGTCATACCCAAGACATCGTTTCAAACATCAAGGTCGGGTGATAGAACCTGATCCAGAGCAGCAAAATTCGCCACATGGACTGAACCTTTGTTTCCGAGCCTAATCGGGTCATGCAGAGTACACATGACGAGGAGAATTTGCAGCACCAATCCTCTAGTTCCACTTATTTGCAGATCAGCCCTTCTGCCTTTATGTACATTGCAATATAGCCCTTGTAGCTTATTCAATTTCATTTTAGTATATTTTTGTCCTTATTTGTTATAAAAACCTATTATTTTTATTGCAAAAATGCCTTGGATTAAACATTGAATATCTTTTCATTGATAAATCCAAATGAATTGATTTTGGTCTTGTTTGAAAGTTGATTTGATGTGCTTCATATTGGCGTGATTTATTGTGAAATTTTGGTTTAAAAATCACGCTTGATTGGTACCTGTTCCTACATTCTTAATTTAACCTTTAAATGAAATTGAAAAAAGATTCATAGTGAAGAATCAATCTTGATATTCATACTAAATCTTAATGACTCTTTTATAATTATTTTCATCAGAAACATTAAGCCATTAATTGATTTAGTTGCATGTAAATTAATTAAGCATCGTATTGACATAAAAAAATTAATCATCATTGGACGCTTTTGAGACATAGTCCTTTGCTTGTCTAATTCATGTGTCATTAATCACTAAATTCAAGGAATTTCTGCTATTAATCCAAGTTCTCTATCGTATCTTGAACCACTGTGATTGTCATAATTGTATTGTTTGTGTATCTTTGCCTTCATTAAATATAAAGTGCATAAAAATAGTTTGAAAATCTATCTCATTTGTGATTTATGCTTCCGCTCACTATAATCATTCTATAGATGCTATATCAGATATTTGACACTTAAATTAATCACCTAATTGTTCATTTTCCTTTGTTCGACTCCGGACTTCCCATGTATATAAATTCAAGCTAGGAATCTCGTCATTGAGATTCTTCTCATTTATGTATGATTCGTTAAGTACTCGTGCTACAACAGATGCAAATTAAGTCATGCATAGCGATTCATCAGTAAGTCTGAATGATATACCTGACAATATTGATGATGATGCTAATAATCATGCAGGTTTTTGGGGTTAGCCTGAACATGGGTAGGAATGGATATAGATGGTGCAGACTGCTCATCATGTAGATGGGATAAGTGGTTGAGTTCAACTCGTAAATCTTGTACCTCATTTTTGTAGGAACACAACTCCTCAAGAATCTGCTACTAGAATTCTATGGATCTTGATGAATGTAACTATTATTGTGAAGAAGGATAGGGAAAACGTGAAGACTAGCCATGATGGCATTGGTGCTGCTACTACTGTAAGGGATGCTGAACATGTGGGCTTTCTGACCCGACTGGTATGTCTATTGACGAATGTACGGTTGTTTTTGCCTCGGCAGTTGAGAGTGGTAGGATCTAGAGCTCTACTATGCTGGAAGAGGTGTAGATGTAAATGATGTGTTGTAAAAAGTAGGGGGGCTTTGGTAAAGTGGACAATCTCCTAAACTTCCCTACCTGGTGATGAAACTCGATTTCATCATCTTTATTTTCTATTATTAACCCCCTTGCTTAAATAGATGTCAATAAAACCCAGTTAATGTCCTGTAACTAACAGAGTCCTAAATAAATTAAAAACCACAAAAAAATGGCAAAATAAAAATCCTTGGTATTTTTAGACTTAAAAATACCTTCAAAAATATTTCAGGTCTTTGTTTGACTTCATCTCCAGTTTTGGTCAACATGAAACTTGTAGATCTCACCAAGATCTACAACTTTCATGTTTTGAGTTTTCTCAAAATCGGCCACTATAACCCTCAAAACTCAAAAATACCCTCGGAATAATTTGATTGGGCCACATGGCCCATTCTGGGGGCGCCACGTAGCCCGGCTCTTCTTGTCTTATCCACCCGTGATTTGGACCGTCAGATCTCCTCCTGAGATCCAACGGTCCAAAACCTTCCACGCGCTCCTAATATTTCAGCCATTCAATCATTTCACCTTCAATCTACACCGCATGTGAGCACCCTCACCAGAGCATGCCACGTGGCGCGATGTGCGCCCTTCGATTGCGCTCTAGATCTTTCATCTGAGCCACTTAAACTGCCCTCTCTTCCTAACCGCCCGATCAACTCCTGCGTTCCATCATCACCGTCCTTTCGCGCCGCTCATTCTATCCGACACGTGGCAACCCAGCTGCCTTCGATCCCATCGCCATCGATCTGATCGTGGCCATCCCTTCGCGCCTTTCCCTCAGCCGTTGGATCGCAAGATCCAACGGCCGAGGCTTCGTCTTCCTCCTCCCGCATCCTCCGCCTCAGCCCCGCGCCTCACAGACCTCCTCCACCTTTCTAATTTTGGTCGCCTCATCTAACCTCCTCTCCTTTCGCCAACCGCCTCTAGGTCTTGCCCAGTCATCCACCTCCTCCGCGCATATCTCCACTACCCTCAACCACCTTCTAGACGACCCACAACTCCCTCTAAACCCACGACACCACTCATCAGCACCGCCGACTTCGCCCTTTAAATACACCGTCCCCCTCCTCCGATCACCTGGTCTATCAACCAAGGGGCGGTGGCCCAGCCCTCCAGCTCCTCCCTGTGACAGGGGGAGGAGCTCGGATCGAGCGACGACGACTTCCTTCCCCGATGAGACCCGCCGACCTTCAGGCGGCGCTGCGGTGGCTCTAAGCCCCGCCCGAGCTCGCTGGCACGGCCGGCCAGTATGTGCGACGACCCGGGTTTCTTCTCCGATGCCCAGCCCAGGCCACGACCTCCATCTCCGGCCAGGTAAGCCCTCTGATCCTCTCTGAATCTTCTTCTTATTTTGCATAATTTTCTCAGCCTCTCCGAACACTACCTCGCTCCACTGTCCACTCCTTTAGCTCCACCATTGATCCACCTTCCCCGCGCACACCTCCGGTCACCCCCTTCCCCTGTCACAACCTCCGTCATCCCAGGCTTCCTCCTCCGCCGGAGGCGGAGGAGGACCCACTAAGGGCTTCGCCTTCTTCGCTCCACACACGCCCTCCGTCCGCCTCATCTCGCACGCACGCACACCCTAACCCCCTTGCAGGTCAACCATCACCAACGGCCGGACCGTGGGCGGAGCTGAGTTCTAGAGCTCCGCCTCTGGTGATCAGACGTCGACAGCGTAGTTCAGCCACTCCGGCAGGTCCTCCGACATCGGACCTTCATCGCCAGAGCATCAGCGATCTTCCCCGAGCTTCACCGAGCGCAGCGAGGCGCGGCAGAGCTCCAGGCCTCACGCCGGAGCTCTAATCGCGCCGCCAGCCATCAAGGAGGGAGGAGAAGCAGCTACTGTTGGATCTCGCCCCACGTCGGAGATCCAACGGCCCTGGAGGAGCCACGTCGCCGTCCCGGAGCGCGGAGGCTCGGTGGAACCGAGCTTCGCCCGAGGCAACCTCGAGCCACAACGTGGCCCGAGCCACCTGCAACGGCCAACCAAAGCAGCGCCGAACCTCGCCCCCATCCGAGCCTAGCTCACGTGCCTCACGCACGTGGGTGTGGGCTTTTTGCATCGACGTCCTCACACCTTCTGGAAATTACATCCAGGTCCTGATACCACGTGGCGGTCCCTGAGCCCACGCCGAGCCTCATCGTCACCAAGCCTGGAGGCTCGTGTATCCCGAGCCAACCTGAAGCAACAGCGAGCCTCTACCAAGCCCGAGCCGCCCTCCGAGCCTAGATAGCGCGTGCCTGGCACGTGCTTCAGGGTTATTTGCAGAGTCGCCCACGAAGTTAGTCAAAATTGCAAACAGGTCCTGAGCATGTGCAGCACCTGCGCGCCTGGGGCTATTTGCACTCATACCCTTGCGGGTTTCAATAATTGCAAATATGCCCCCGCACGTATGGTTTATTTACAGGGAAGGCCCCACACTTATGTTTATTGCATTTTAGTCCTTCCCAGGGACTGATTTGTAGATATCTTTTTATGTTTTCTTTCATTTATGCCCTTGCCTTTGATCTTGCATATCTTGAGCCTCGTATATCCGATTGAGGTGATTTCAGTTTCATTTCGAAGCTCTTTTTATCATCTTTATTCTGGCATGCTTAGATTCTCTGACACTTCGATCTGTACTGCTCTATATTGGTCAACTAAGTGTCCTGATTTCCTTGTTTCTCATGCATGCTTGCTATATAAATGAAAATTGCTTCATTATCTGATTCTGTCCAACTCGTACATTTTATGGCTTTAGTAGTGATCATTTCGGGCATAATATTTGCATTGCATTTCCTAGCATTTATCTGCATAGTTAAAAATTGATAAAAAAATGCATGTTTGACTTTAATGTAGCATTGTGTCTGTGCATACATTTGACCTATATGCCTTTAATTCAACACCTAGTTAAATAAATAGAAATCCGATTAATACGAGAGAAGCGCGTGTCTCTGAGTTCGACCTTGGTTTCTAGACAAGTAAAATAAAAATTAATGACCATCGCATTCTTATTTGACATGTATCAATGAGGTGGTCTCTTTGATGACCAAAATCGGCCCGACTACGATGATGATCCCGAGTGCTAAAAACACTCTATTAAAGGGCCGATTTTGCGGTTTGTCACCTGGCAGGGTCATGTGTGTACCACACACCATTCACCTCCCACACCTGGGAAGGCTCCTCTATAATTGTTTATGATGATGGTGTATGCTACTGATATGAGTGAGTAAGAGTCTAGTCCTCTACCCATGGCTATGGTGGCCCTGACATCAGTTGTTCTTGTACATGATGTACTTGATAAACATGAGTAGCAGATGTAGTCATAATAGGTATCTTCATCCTAGATACTCTCTATGTTAGCTCTGACGGCTGCTTTGGTAACTTGGATAAGTTGTTATCCAACTCAGCCATCCTCTTGTCGACTCTCTCTACAACTGTCAACTTATCTACTATGATTCCCATGATGGGAATCAGATCCTCAAAGATATCAAATTCCTTCTTTCCCCTTTTGATAAGAATGATATGAGGGTCTCTGTATGAGCTCTGATAGCAATTTGTGCTCTACTCATCTCAGTCATCCTCTCAAACACCTTCCAGAGGGTGTACGCACCACATGAAGCGTAGATGCCTCCATAAGCAACACTAACTAAACCTTGTACTTCTGGGTTGATCCCGCTTACTGACTCAATAAGGATGGTGGGCTCTAGTCCATGACAATGACACTTTTATAATAAATCCTTGAATTGCTCCCATGTATCAAAGAAAGATTCATTCGGTAATTGGGAGAAAGTTATGAAGCAAGAATGCATCAAGTTAGTTCTACTCAAAGGGTAGGACTTCTTCTCCTTGAACTTGATATAGGTTGTTACAACTACCTCCAAGTTCTTCATCTAATAATTCTCCTTATCTTTCAAGGTAAAATGTAGATCTTTGAGTCTAATATAGTCCTAGATAACCCTAGGATGTCCAAGGTTAGTACAAACTAACTCAAAGTCTCTAAGAAATGTGTACGACTCCTCATGTGCATTCCCTTTGAAGTGCGGCAACAGATTCAAAAATGATGGCTTCAATTCATATTTGACTTTTGGTTCAATTGGACTTAACCAATTTGTCATCTAATACTATCCAAGATTACATGCTATATCCATAGGTGCATCTGCCCCAAGGTTTAGCTGGCCTATCTGTGCTCTCAGTAAATCTACATTCGACTCTGAGGTCGCTAACCTAGATAAAACCATCTGGGTCTTCATGCTCTTCATCCTCCCCATTTTGTCTTTATGGAGGTATCTTAGTTGAATCTTCTATACCTTTATCAAAAGA
The DNA here is from genome assembly GCA_037367405.1 of Ottelia alismoides. Taxonomy (NCBI): domain Eukaryota; kingdom Viridiplantae; phylum Streptophyta; class Magnoliopsida; order Alismatales; family Hydrocharitaceae; genus Ottelia; species Ottelia alismoides. The sequence goes on from JAZKJV010001084.1 coordinate 684,007, forward strand.
GGGTTCAAGTAAGATCATGATGAATATATCTAAATCATGTCAATCTCACTAAGGCAATAATCTTCCTTGGTGAGAAGAGAAGAGAGAAAGGGTTTGGTTGGGATATAACTGCTCCCTAAGGACTCATGGAATCCTGATTTGAAACATGGACTATCTTGAATCCAGAAAGTTCCAAGAGAAAAAGGTGGTTGGACCTTGGAAGACATGATATTTGGAAAATTCAACGATAGGTTCGTAAAATTTAACCAACTATCCATCTTTGATTTCAAGAGAGTGCAGAAAAATAAGAAAGATAGATTCAAGAAAGATCTAGTACTACGTTGCATTTGAATGTGCAGAATCAACTCACACAAATCAAACACAAGGAAAATCCTTTGAATATTTTTACAAACTCAACATGTCAGTGTTGTAAGAGTTCAGGATATTTTATCTTATCTGCTTTAATCGGTGATAGAACAATCTTTACAAGCATATAGGGAGTCTCCTACTACGTCTAGTTGAAGTCTAATAAGCCTTCTAATAATGGAGTGATCTTCCTGGACTGCCAGGTTCAATATCACACTCTAAAAGGAACTTACAAGCGTAGATAACCAAAATGTATTTCTATGATCGAAGGCAACCACTTGCAACTCCCAAAATCTACGAGAGTCAGATTTGGAGACTTAGGGTGGAAGTTCAAGGGTTCGGGCTCTAACCTTAGGGGTCCATGAAAAGAGCTTTCAAACGACTCTCAAGTCTATAATACCCTAGATCTATGAAAATGCGAAATCCCCCAAAATCTCGACTTGTAATGCCTTAGGTTAAGAAGTGTGAAAAGAGATTTCAAACAAGATCAAAATCACTGAAATTAGATTTATAAATGATAAGTTATTCAATACACGTCACATGGGCATAATTGCATTAAATACAAACTTTATTTAATCACAAATTGGACTAAAATGTAATTACAGAAAGTCACTCAAGTAGAAATATAAATATCATAGGTGCTAAGGGCTTAACTATAATTTTGAAAACTCAGCAGGCTAAGAGGCACATGCTCCAGGTACATGATCGATCAGGCTCGGATGGCACACATCTCGGGCCAAGTGTCTCTACCTTGTGCTTTGAGGATGGTTCGAGTTCTCCAAAGCTTTGGTCTGAAGTGTTACTTCGGATTTGATGTTGTGGTTGTTTCTGGACCTTTAGATCACTCCCAAATGGAGATAATCTGATGGTGATTGCTCCTCATCCTTGATGAATCTCCTCAGCGAGCGGCGGAGCCAAGGCTAGGCTCTGACGAGAGCTTCCACCCTCCTTCGCGCTCCTATACTCAATTCGACGGTTCGGAGACCATCGTGAAGGTCTCACGAAGAGGATGGTGCTCAGGTGGAACGCTGAGGAGGCTTGGTTCGTAGGCTCAATGGGAATGTCATCAGAAGCGGAATTCTTGAATGGCATGGTGCAAAAATTCCTATCAATGAAGCACATGTAGTGTTAGACCAAAAAAGCCAAAGCAAAGGCAATGGATTTTGGAGCAAAATGGGGGTGGAATGAAGGACTGAAGCAGACAGAGGAAGAGAAGCCCTAATGGGTCCTCCAGGATTATCAAGCATGGAGAAAGATCGAAGTGATCACGATCATGGAGAAATGGAGAGGAGAAATGAAGGAGTACGTGTGAATCATAGATGTACGATGATAGTACAGATGGCTTCATATGAGGGTTTGCGAGACTGGATGAGAATTAATAAAATGGAGAACAATGAATAAAATAAGGGTTGAAATACATGGATTTGAAATGAAGAAAGAAAAGGTACTGAAGGTGAATCGAGGCCTAAAACGAACTCAAATCTTTGTGGGTCTTTGCTTCAAGTTCTTGGTCGAAGAACTAAGCTCAAGCATCAATTTGAAATGATGCAGCAAGGTGGCTTCACCGTGGATATCATCGGACCACTTCACCATTTATGTGTCATTATCTCTGCCTCTCGTTATCACTGGAAGTGGAAGGATGCCCATGGCATGATGTGAAGTGGCGGATGACCATTACACATGGTAGAGATGGAGTATATGCAAAGGAGGAAGTTGGTCCCAGGCGATGATTTCAACTACCGCTAGTTGCTAGGGGAGTTAGGGATGAAAGGATTTATGGATTTAACATAAAGAGTGGTGGTTAGGGGAAGAAGTTGGTGGTGGAAGTTGGCTAAAATAAATTACTGAGGACAGAGGAAAAAATGTAGGAAGATGGGTGGTTCGACCATTGGTAGCGCATAGGGGTGAAAGGTTGCAAGGTAAAATATGACTTCCCAACCGTAGGATCAAGATCGGAGCATATGACATTGGGTGTGCATATGCGACTTTGATGCACCTGATCAAGAGAGATCAAGTGGTTGGAAATAAAGTGCTAATGAGTGGCTGAGAGGGAAAGGCGCTAAGATCCAACGACGGAGAAAAATATGTGCAATGAAATAAAGAGACATGGCTTGATCTAAAGACGTCACGTGGTCCAATAAGAACTAAAATAAAAGAATAAATCAGTATTAAATACAAAATAAATAAGTAAAACAAGAATTTAAAAAATATTTAACATGAAAGTTGTAGATCTCGATGAGATCTACAACTTTCATGTAGAAGTCAAAGAGAAATACATTATATATACATAATAAAAAATTGCAAGTATTTCTAAATGTATTAAAAAAATGCTTCTTTTATTTTATTTTCTTATTTTTTTGGATTTTTTACTTTATATTTAATTTTGAATCAATTATGCACAATATTACACTAATTTTTGTTTGATTTTTAATAAATAAGAAAAACATAAAATAAAGGTACAATATAGGTATGAACATGTAGACAAATTATTAACAAGACAATAATAAATGTTAATTAATTATAAAGAGTTAATTATTAATTAGAGTTGTTAATGAATCACTTAAACAAGAGAGATAATAATAGTAATTAGAAGTGAAATTGAAGAGGATTTAGAATAACCTAACCGTAAGTAGCTTATATAGAATTCTCAATCCAATCTAATACAATATCCAACTATAAAAGAAACTATTTAACATTTACATTCGGACATTGCCTTCGAACCTCACATGGGGGAGAGTGGAGCATCAAGATACCCACCCCCGCCAACCCAAACCACCCACCCCTTTCAGCGAGACCCATCCACTTTTTGTAGAGTGTAGATACAAAAGGATTTGGTATAGAAAAGATTTTGTTGGTTAACCATCATGAATTAGAGACACATTATAACCGAAGAGATTTGTGGAATGATTTTGTTTGAGGAAGCTCAAGTAAGACAAGTTTTCATATACATTGTTTTTGATGTGATATTCTATAATGATTTTGATAAGAAGTGCATGGACAAGACATGTTTTCAGGGGATTTTACTTCTACTTAGCCGGATTAGGTTGCAAAATTTAAAAGTTAGTCCACAATGTTAATATGACTTTGATGGCAAGATGAGGTTGAAAATTTAGAACAAGGCAGATCATAGTGCTAAAATAATTTAGATCGAACTTTAGGTCATGTTTGGATGCAAAATAGTCTTTTTAGCTGAAAACAAAGGAATTTTACCTCAAAATAAACTATCCTAAAGATAAGTGGCCATATCTTAATTACATTGATACGTATCCTTCTCGACCCAAGCTATATTATCATGATCTCTCAAACCAAGAAATAAGTAGGATCGATCAGATGAAGAAATAAGTGGGATAAACTTCAATCAGTACTTATCCCTTCTTATTCGTTGCCACTCATCTGAACTAGATGAACGGTACCGCAAGTTCTGCATACCGATAATCAAAGATAAGCCCCATCCTCTATTATTGCGAAATTTTGTGAAAAAATTATAGATTGAGTTTGTACTTATTCTTCTACATACTATATGAATTTATCTCTTAATCTGATTATTATAGCTATTTTATCTTAATGATCAAAGAAGAATTCATTTTTAAAATGATTTTTAAGGTTCAGGAATATTGACTTTTTTACTATTAAGATAAAATAGCTTCGGATTAAGCAAGATGAAAACTGATAAGTATATTGAAGAATGTGTATATATTCAATCTGTGCTGTTGTTTTTTTTCACAAGATTTAGCAAAAAAACGACAGCGGGTCCGGCTAGGATGGAGCATTGTGTCGGGCCGGCCCGAACCCGACCCTAATCCACCAGTAAAAGTCCGAGCCCGGTCCGAATCCGATGTACAAGTGGGTCGGGTCCGGATCATCATTTTTGAAAAATATTATGCTCGGGCCGGGCCGGGCTCGAACCCAAAGTACAAATGAGTCAGGCCCGGGCCCTCATATTTCAAAAAATCATATTAGAACTAAATTAGGGGACACGGATTTATAATCAAAATACACCCAATATTTCCTTCATCCATCAATAGTAATATTATATAGTAACAATACATTCAATATCCATGTGTTCTGGATGAATTATAACCATAAAAATAAATTGGAATCAAAGTGCAACTTCATGGAATCAAAATAAGTGTGGGTTGAGCCCGGCCCGAGCCCGAGCCCGACTCGAAACCGAGCCTGATCCCGCGGGCCTTGGGCCGGGCCCGTGTCCTCAGTTGTTGAAAAAAGCGGACCTCAACCCGGCCCAAGGCCCACAGAAAATTGATGGGCTTGAATCGAGCTTTCCCGAGTTAGACCGGATCGAGCCCAATGCTCCACTGTAGGTCCAGCTGTGGGTCACAGCAGATCGATGATCTACATCCATTGTGGTGCAACTCAGTGATGACCATTATAGTTAAACGATCATGAGATGAGTCAAAAAGTAAAGGTGGACACCTTATCGCTTAAAAAAGTAAAGCGTAATAATGATTACGCTTTCCATTTCATAATTCCCATTGGCACGGTGCTTTATCAGGTCCAGCCATTCCCTTTCTTATTGCCACTGTTAAACACATTAGTCGAACATTTCGAATTTTCAATTAAACAAAACAAGCTTATTTTGATGAAATGAGTTGCGGCCGTTTAAAAAAAACCAAAACAAGTACATGGAACCCGTAATGTCAATGAAGATAATTGCTTGACCAACAAATCGTGTAGCACGGAAAGTAGTAGTGAGGGATTAAAGAAAGAAAAAAAGGAAATCCATCGTCAGTAAATAGCAAGCAAACGACAAGCTACGTGATCAAGCGAAAGTGCACAAAAGATAACGACGTGCTCTCGGATCCCACAGCCTTCTAAACGAGCGTCGCGCACTTGCGAGTCCTCGGATCCCACATGGCCGGGAGCAAGTACTTGCGTCCGTACAGCCCGACGGCGTTGTAGCTGGACCCCGTCCTCACGTCCACCAGCAGCTTCCCGGGGTACCCCGGGTAGGCACCCGTTCCGAACTGCCCCGTGCACGCGCTCGCGGCCTCCATCGGCGCCTCTTTCGGCCCCTGGAAGTAGCCCCCTTCGTACGGGTTTGTCACCGTCCCCGCCAGCAGTGCCGCCAGGTTTATCACCATTCCGTCCGCCCCCGCGTCCCCATTCGGCGGAATCAGCGGCGTCTCCTGCGGGCCGTAGTACGGCTGGTGGAATGGCCACGCGCACTGCCCCGGGCACTGCGTCGCCGAGTTGCCCACCCAGAGATACGCGTACTTGGAACCCCCGTGCTTCCCCGCGGAAGCGAAGGAATGGAACCCGCAGCTGCTCATGCAGAAGCCCTCCACAGTGACGTCGGAGGAGGTGAAGACCACGTTGATCGCATTGCGGTGGGGCCCAGCAGAGGCAAGGTCGAGGATTTGCTGGTGCGAGAGAGAGCGGTTTAAGTGGTAGGAGGGGTACACGACGTGGCGGCCGAGGACCAGCCTGGCGGAGACGCCAGCGTAGTGTCGCGTAGTCTGCCACCAGGAGGAGACGGACGGGGATGGGACGGAAGGGCTGAGGGAGGATATGAAGTCGGAGATGACGGAGCGTTGAGAAGGGGAGAAAGAGCCATACCATATGAGGTTGACGGAGTAGTTGCCGTGCATGAGAAGGCCGAGATGGAAGCGGAGGACGAGGGGCTGCTCCTGGACTTGGAAGAGCGTGCGGGGGGCTGCGATGCCCGTGGAGGTGGTGCGTGTGGCGGCTAAGAGGACGACCAGTGGGAGCAAACTGCTCAGATTGGGCGCCATGCTCCTTGTTTGTTTGTTTGTTTGTGTCCGCTCGGCTTCGTTCATAGAGAGGGGACGAAACCACAGCTGCCCATCGGGTGCTCTCCACGTCTAGATGCCAAGTTGGTTTGACCATACGTCGAAGACGTTGTTTTGTTGGGCCCCGCAGCCCTCATAAAGTATTTCTTTTGTCAGAGGATTACTTGAAGAAAGAAAAATGAAACCCAATCCATTTTTTAATATTATCACGAGATTATTTTTTATGCTATAACGGATGAGTTGGTGGTTTATTTGACTCTTTTCGTGGAAATAAGATATTGCTTATGCTATATTATGTGAATTTTCCCTTTTCTTTTTCAAAGGAAATGACAAGTGATGTATCGACTATTCTACTCTTTATAATTAATTGTAAAAGAAAACTTCATATCCAGGTAATAATTTTTATATTGTATTATCATCCTTGAATAATAATGTCGGATTCTACCTTCATCTTGATCAGTAATATGAGTAGAGGACTTTCTTAAATATTAACCAAACTCTTAAATATTAACCAAACTGATAACGCAGCTTTGCCAACTTGGATTAAGGAATTAATTAATACTGCCATTGTGCCCAAATTAAAAAAACTGATATAGAGAAAATCTTATTCAATCACGAAACAAATCAAGCAAGTAAAGCAAGTGATTTAAGTCACTTTTATTAACTTGGCATAGAGATCAGGGTGGACCACAAGGAGGCAACTGATATTACGAGGATCAGTCAAGTCAATGAAAAATCAAAGACAAGAAAGAAGCAATCAAGGCACACTATTATTGGCTTTATGAATTTTTATCCTTTTTTAAATTTTTTATAGATTTTGTATTTTTTATGTTATTCTTATTTTCAAAAAACAATCATTTTTAATTTTATAAATTTTATATTTTAAAATTTTCAAATAAAGCATAAATAAAAACGATGAAATAAAGAACATACAACAATATTTTTGTAATTTTCAAATATAGTAAAATTATCCAGAAAATTCAAGAATTTTTTTGTCTTTTTATCATTCTTTTACTACTTTTGTACCTTTTCAGAGATTTTTAGTGTTTAGGGGATTTTATAAAAATCAAAAACTAAGAAACACACAAATAGTGCACAACCAGTAGTATTTTTCAAACTAAAAGTAACAAATCAACTCAAAACTCCTGGGAATTAATTTTTACAAAAATTGAATTTATATAATTTTTATTTCTCAAAGATTTTATATTATTTTTATAGTATTTTTAAGGTTTTGCACATTTTTAGAGTTTTCTAAAGCAACTGAAATAAAAATTGGATAGAAAATCAAACAAGTCAAAATAAAGATACTCTAATTTTTATAATTTTTAGGATAATTTTTAAATTTTTATGAATTTTCTAAGGAAAACAGGGACTTTTTAAGTTGTTTTTGAATTTTTAATAATAGCAAAAAATGAAATTAACACTAACAAATCTCCACATGCAAAATATCATAGTAGGAGCTAAAAGGAATTTTTGTGGAATTTTTAGAGCTAATTTAATATTTATTGTCATAAAAAGGACATAAAATAAAAATGTTACTTGTAGAAGGACCAAAATGCAATTTTATTTAAGTTCCTAGAGTAAATATTAACAAGCACTAAAAATCTAAGTACACAAGCGCAATTAATCCAGAACACAACGTGCACTACATGTGCTTCAGACTTAAATGGGTAAACATGAAAATACTATAAAACTTCTATGATTCTGATAACAAGTAAAAAACATAGGACTAAATAAGCAAATGTCCCAAAAAACATGTGAAGACACATGTGACTTCAATTCAGCTGGACTAAAATGTGAATGTTAAAACTGTGAGGTCCTAACTACAATTGTTCAAAATTACTTTTACAATTATTAGACTAAAATCAAATAAAAGGAAAGCAAAGGGCTAAGTGCAATATACCTTGCAAGCAGCATGCGATACTTGGATCTGAAAAGGATCTGACAACGAGGAGGCGTGGCACAGTCGTACGACTCTAATAAACTATAAAGGATTTAACGTCTAGAGGAATGTCGGGGATGTGCAGCTCAGATCTGGCGAGCAGGTACGTATTCAACGATCCTGCAAACTAGTGCTGACGTGTGACTCGAATCTGAGGTGGATCTGATCAGACCGTTAGTATTTGGGCATGGATGGACGGTTCGATCAGATCTAGAAGTGTATTGCATCATCTGACGGTTCTGAAGGGATTTGGACGAACTGTGAAGAAGGGACCACTGGGACTGCTTCGATCGGCTATATCGGGTGCTACAGAGCTCGACGTGATCAACCAAGGGGTCCAGTACATCATTGAAGTATTTGCGTGTTGGACTAGAGCCTTAGATGGCTCGGAGTGGTGCTCAACATCGATCTGGAAGGTGTACCACTAAGAGCAGCTCCACCTGGTTAGAGGAGGGTCAAAATGTCCCTCTCACGCACACCTGAACCTGCAAAATGGTGCAGGGCTTGGAGATACTCTGGTCAGGGTTATTTCAAAGCAAAAAGTAAAGAAGCGACATGAAGTGAAGAGGACTTTCCGGCGTAGGTGGAATAAGAAGTTCAAGCCTAATCTTGCTCCGGTGAGCAAGATTTAGGATGACCAGGTTGCGAGGGAGAATGAATGATGAAATGCCTCGTCGATCTGAACAGAGGGAAATGTGATATGGGTCCCCAACACTCGGTTCGAAGCAATAATTGGGACGGTAGCTGACAGACGCGATGAAATGGAGATGGGGGAATGTACATGCAGCTAGTGATGTGGAATGTGGAGTATGACGGAGTGAATGGCAGGGTCGTGGCCTCGATTCCACTACGAAAAGATAAAGAGGTTGAATGCGGTGGAGCTCTCCGGCCACGTATGGGTTTCAGCTCAACTCGTCACCAAACCGAGCTCTAAGAAGGTCTAGAAGGATAATATCGCTATCCTACAGGGTCTCGTGGAGAAAAGGAGGCACAAGGAGAAAGATACACGTATGACAAATGGGAAGAGAATACTTATAGGGCTCCCATGTCTCAGGAAGAATCGAGAAGAATCACACAATCCGAGGAAGATCCGGCCACCTTAGGTATCCGCGAGGATCGTGGATCCCTAATGAATAACCGAGCGTGCGAATCGAGGTAGAAGGTGGTCATACTTGGGCTATGGAAAGTGAGGAAATCGGGTCCGAAGACTAGTTGTTCAGGTCGGACTTGAGAGAGGGGAGGTGGACCCGGGTCAGCAGCCCGGGTGATGAAACCCGATTTCATCATCTTAATTCCTCATTTTTAACCCCCTTGCTTAAATATGTGCCAATAAAAGCCAGATAAAGTCCTATAATTATCAGAGTCTTGAATAAATTAAAAATCACAAAAAATGGCAAAATTAAAATTTGTGGTATTTTTAGCCTTAAAATACCCTCAAAAATATTTTGTGTCTTCATATGACTTCATCTCCATTTTTGGTCAACATGAAACTTGTAGTTCTCATTGAGATCTACAACTTTCATGTTTTGAGTTTTCTCAAATACAGCCATTTAACCCCTCAAAAATCAAAATTTCTTGTGCAATAATCTGATTGGGACACGTGGCCCTTTCTGGTTGAGCCACGTGGCCCGGCCCCTTTATATTATCCGCCCTTGCTCTCAGCTGTTGGATCCTCTTCTTGATCCAACAGTTCTACTTTCTCCACGTGCTTTCTTATTCCCAGTCGTCTGATCTTCCCCCATCTCTGATCTGCACCGCCTGTTAGCACCTCGCCCATAGCTTACCACGTGGCGCGTTGTGCACCTTCCGATCTCGCCTTTGTCTCTTTGATCACCGCCGTCCACTGTCACTTTGATAACTACCATCCGATTGTCCCCCATCTTTTATCTCATCCGTCGAACCCCGCCTTGCGCTCACGTCGCCACGTGGTGAGCTCACGCACCCTTCGATCACATCACTCCAGAATCAATCCACGCCGCTCCTTAGCGCCATCTTTTCAGCCGTTGGATCACAAGATCCAACGACCGAGACCTCGTCTCCTACCTCCAGCCCCCCTCTTTCCCACGTTCACCAAACTCGCGATCCACCTCCACCCTTCCCATTATCCCGTCGTCTCCAGCCATCACCTCCACTACCCGAAGACCCCACAATCTTCACCAGTAATCCCTCTTCTTCGCGAGCCCTCCATCAAACCACGACGACCTCTCCATCATTCCATACGTTCCACGAAACCCACTCTCTTCACCAGCCAAACCACCATCTTCGCCCTTCAAATACGCTGCCTCCTCCTCCGTTTACTAGGGTCTGCCTTTACGCGGGGCGAAGCCCAGCCCTCCTCCACCTCCCTGTGACAGGGGGAGGTGGAGAGATCGATCGATGACGACTCTCACCTCCGGCATCGACCCGCCGCCGATCATGGCGGCGTTGCGGCAATCTCAGCTCGCTCGAGCTGCCTCCACTGGCTGAGGAGGTCCAGCGACGACCTGGGGCTCGAATCGAGCCCCAGCCCAAGCCTCCGCTCCGCCCGACCTCTGGTGAGCCCTCTCCGACCTCTTCTATATTTTCTTCGTTCTTTGCGTAATTAATTAGGTCGTTACACTCAACCCCGTGCTTCATCGTTCATCTCCCGAGTTTCGCCAACACTCCACCGTTCATGCGCACTTCTCCTTTCATCCTCTTCTTCTTCCACACCCCTCAACACAAATGACCCAACTCCTCCGAGTTCGTCGGAGGAGGAGACCCTCGGCCACCACATGCTTCACCCCCATCAGGCCGTTCACATCGTGCCACCTCCATTTCAAGTGATGCACCGCATGCTTCGGGTGTTATACTAACTATGCAGGTCCCCTAATCTCGCAATGATCAGAGCTTCATCGGAGTGATCTTCATTAACTCTGTCGTCGACAACTGAGCCCCGACGACCTTAGTCCTAAGCATTGACGGCTTCCCCGAGATCCCAGCTACCTCGACGACCTTCCAAGGAGTTTCGGGGAGGCCCGTTGTGTCTGAGATAGAGCAGCGGAGCTGGAGCTCTTTCGCCGGAGCTCTGATCACGCCGCCGCTTGCAGCTGAGAACGAGAGGAGCATCTGCTGTTGGATGGGCCTCTCAGGCGTTCATCCAACGGCAAGGAGGCAGCCACGTCTTCTCTCCAGGAGCATACAGCAGCCATACGATCTACATGATCGGGTGGTTCACATTCATCCACGTGGCGTTCCCAGATCTTCACCGAGCCTCCGCACCGAGCCTCAACCGAACCTATCTGGAACTCCGAGCCTATCCAAAGCTACATCAAGCCCGAAGCATCAGCCTAGCCTCCTCCGAGCCTCAGATCGCCCCGGGCCTAGAGATAGCACGTGCACAGCACGTGCGATCTGGGAAATTTGCAAGGAGGCCCCGCCGTCTTCTCCAATTTGCATCCAGGTCCTTAAATCACGTGCACCACCACGCGCGCTTGGGGTATTTTGCATTTTGACCCTCGCGGGTTTTAATGATTGCAAATATGCCCCCGCGTGTGTGGGATATTTACAGGGAAGGCCTCCTGCTTTATTTTTATTGCATTTTAGTCCCTCCTAGGGACTTGTTTGTAGTTATCTTTCATATTTTCTTTCAGTTATGCCATTGTCTTCTTTATGGCATATCTTGAGCATCATATTTCCGATTGAGCTGATTTCAGTTTCATTTTAAAGCATGTTTGATGAACTTTCTAATGGCATGATCATTTCTTATTTTGGACGCAGTAATCTTGATGTATTATTTTAGTAGCCATGTGTCTATTAATGCTTAACTGATGCCTTGTTTAATTTGTCCATCAAGCTTGACCCATAAATCAAACTCGAAATTGACTCATTGTAAAATTTGATCATCATCTTATTCCTGATCTAGGGCTTGTTGATTTGCATTTCATCGCATTTAAATTGCATGATTAAAATAAAATAAAAAAATGCATGTTTTGTTTTAATGCATTGTCTTGTCCTTTAGTATTGTTTGACCTATGTTCTTTAACTCAACACTTAAATAGTTGGTTAAAATTTGAATAATCATGAGAGAGGCTCGTGTCCCTGAGTTCGACCTTGGTTTCTTACCAAGTAAAATAAAAATGCGACCATCTTATTCTATGGACAAATCAATCTGATGGTTTTTGATAGACCTAGTTCGGCCCGACTGCAATGATATCTCAAGTGTTAATCCCACGTTATTAAAGGGTCGAATTTGCGGCTTATCACTGGGTTGACCAATCAGAAAAATCGAATTTATAAAATAAAATAAAAATCAATTAAAAATAATAAATGGTTTTAAAATAAAAGGTTATAAAAGCAAATAATGTTTATTAGTTTATAAACTATTTTTTATGATTTTAATAATTTTAATGACCTATATATAATATTATACAATACATGTTAGTATGTATAGGTAAAATATGCCTATATATTATATACAAATATTTTTATTTTAATATTTTTTAAAAAATACCTTATATTTTGTATTTTATGTATTTAAAAAAATAATTTAAAGCATATAAAACGTTTTTATTGGACTTTTATACATTAATTACATGTGTTAATTAATTACATTTATGTACAATATATACCTTATTAGTTCTTTTGTACAATGAAGAATTGAATTTATTTTCTTTTTATTTTTTGTTTGATGAATTTTATTTTAATTTCATATAATTATTAGGAATATTTACAAGTATTTATAAATACTATATATATAATTTATTCACAAAATAAATAAATAAATGTATAGGTATGGTACACTATACACAGTTTACTATTTTTTATGAAATAAATTACTTTTATATCTTTTTATTGATGAATGAATAGTGATAGATATTTACAAAATAAATAATATCAACAAGATCTTCTTTAGATCTTTATGTATAAATAGAAACCTTGTCTCTCCCTACTTTATTCCTTATAGATCATGCTGATATTTGATCTTCTATTGAGGTTCGGGTCAGTCTATTTCATAATCACAAACTTCTTTTATTTCTTTTCTTTTTATTTTTTCTTCGTTATTTTATTTTGGTTAAAAGGAATGTTAAATATACAATATTAATAATAGCATGCACAATGTTAATTTTTGGATTTAGTACATATTTACAATTATTTTGCATAGGAATTTCTGCTAAAATAAAAGAATTGAGAATGTGAATCATGGATTCATCATTCCCCCTATATTTTACCTTTGCTAGTCCCTTAGCAAATACTTATTTGAAAAAGAAGTGAAAACAAAAGTAAAGAAAGGAAAGAAAGAAGAATTAATGTTGATTATTAAACTTATCTTCGTAAAATTGTAGTATGGAGCTCGGTCAGACCGTTGGATTATTAGTTCCTCGAGGAGCGGGGTATTCTCTTCTAAGTTCAAGTGCAACCAACTCAAGAAGAGGAGGAAAGAAGAGAATGGATCGTGACTAGTGTAGCCATGTATCCCTTGGAGCTTGACCAGTGTAGCCAAGTCTCCAGCTGCAAGCTTTCATGAGATGAGACAATGAATCTCATAAGCTTTGCTTATTCAACTATATACAATTTCCAACAAGGTATGTCCCCTTTTTGGAGTTTTGCATTTTTCGACATATATACAACATGCGAAGCATGTACATAAGGAGTTTTCCTTCTTGAGCTAGTAAACTATCCCTCTTTTGAAGCATTATTGCAACCCATAGCATCCTATCGTTAGAACTCAATGCTACTAGACCATGTTGAAATGCACTACCCTCCCTAAGGAGGACAGATGTTTCCACTAGTTGTTACACACACGTGTGTTGCCCCAAGCTAACTGATTCTGACCCCTCACCACCTCATCCATGAAGAGCTACATGTAGAGTTCTTATCCAAGTTAAGCTACTGTCTAGAAGAATCATGTGTGTGTTGTGAAATATTCTACTAAACCAATCAAGATGACATATGAACATAGTCTTGCGGACTCAAAGAATTAAATCGCTAAGACATGAAAAGTCTCAACTCCAGTTCCTATAAGGTTCCCCTGAAATTAAGTAGATTGAGGTCTTAACCAAGTTTCATTCTTCAATTTTATTCCAGGCTAATCTAAATGTCAATACTATTATGAAAAATGCATATGCACGTGCAAAAGGTATTTACAAAACATTCTAAAAGAAAAGAAAAAAGACAAAATCTTTTTGAAAAGTTGTTCAAAGAATTTTTACAAGTTCTTATAGATTTTATCTTTTTTTCAATTTTTATGGCATTTTTAATAAAGAAAGAGAAGAATTTACAAAAAAAATTAAAAATATGTACTTATATTAAGGGTTTCATTTACAAGTTTTACAAGTAGATTTTATATACAAAAGAATTGTATATAAAGATTTTAATTTAGAAATTTTATAAATAAGTATAGGTTTTATTTATGAAGATTTTATAACACACACACACATATATATAATTTATATTCCCATCCCACGTGACAAAATATTTTACAAAAAATTTTACAAACCATTTTACAAGCCATTTTACAAATAATTTTTCAAAAAGATTCTTGCAAAAATTTTATTTTCAAACATTTGTACAATATACGTAATTTTGATAAAAAAAATAATTTACAAACATTTTATAAACAAAACATTTTACAAACATTTTTAAATTTTTTTACAAAATTAATTTTACAAAAGTTTTTACAAATATTTTTACAGAGCTTTTACAAAAGATTTTACAACTTTTTGCATACATTTTTAAAAAACATTGTTTTTAACTAATAGTTGTATTATTAACCTAAAATATGAATTATGGCTAAAGTATGTATACAATATATACGACACCCCCTATACTTAGCTCGAGCTATGTCCTCATAGTGATAAAAGAGCGACAAAAGAAGAAATAGCTCGTGCTAAGTATAGAAAAGTGAAAGAATCCTATACTACAACGACTCAAAGAATAATGAATGAAATGATTAGAATTCGATGATCCCCTCTATACTTAGGATCAAATAATCTTAAGTATAGAAGTCCGTACAAAAAGGGAAAAGTGAGGAATAAAATGAATGAAATCAACGACTCGACCATTCCCCCTATACTTAGGATAAAATATCCATAAGTATAGAAAAGAATATCAACAGTTGAGAGATAGGTGAGTGAGCAATCAAAGAAAGGCAGAACATATATTACCTACCTCTGAGGGTCGGATGTCCCTAAGTATAGGAAACAAAGCAGAGGCAATAAAATAAAAAGAAATATGAACAACATAGGTTTAACACCCCCCTTATATTTAGGATATCCTATGTATAGCAAGAATCCTAAGCGAGATCTGGAGTGTTAAACAAAAATGGAAGAATGATAAAATAAAATAGAAAACGTGGATATACAAAAAGGGCGGACAGAAGTGTAACTCAGGTATGAGATGTATAATATGAGAGTCAAAGAACACATCACATACAAAATGAATCAGGGCAACATCAATGGTCAACTGGTCATGATCAAGAAAAGGCTTGAGACGCTGACCGTTGACCCGAAAGGTGGACTCAAAAGATAAATCGGATATGTTAATACTACCATTATCGCGTACCTTTCTGAATAAAAACGGGCCCTTCCACTTGCTTTGTAATTTCTCTAGAAGCAATCTCAGTTTTGCATCACATAGACATACTCTCTGGTCAACTCAAACTGCTTATGGCTAATGTGAGAATCATTCCATATCTTCATTCCATCCTTATATTGTATGCTACTCAAAAAGGTTGTATCTCTAATCTACTCCAGGGTTGCCAACTCTGCTCTCCTCTGATCTCTTACACTCCTTGGATCCAATAATATCTATGTGATTTCCCATAGTTACTTGTGCTTAATCTCAGTATGTAAGTGGCATGTCTTGCCATAAATGAGTCAGAATAGAGACGTACTCAATGGAGTCTTGAAGGATGTCCTATAGGACCACAAGATCAAGCCCAAAAGCTATGACCAATCCTTTCAGTCTAGGCGGACAACATTATGCAATATAGTCTTGATCTCTCGATTTGAAACCTCAACAAGACCACTCGTTTATGGGTGATATGGAATTGTAACTCTATGGTCTATGTTGAACTCATTAGTAATGGCCCTTACCTTGTTGTTGATAAAATGAGTCCCCCCGTCAGAAATCAAAACTCTAGGAACCCCGAACTGTGATATTATATTCTTCCTCAAAAATCTACAAGCACTCCTCACATCAGAGGCTTGGGCGAGGATGGCCTCAACCCAATGACTCGCGTAGTCTACATCCAACAAAATATACTCAAATCCCTGACTCTTCAGGAATGATCCCATAAAATCGATGAACCATACGTTAAAAACCTCGCGAAAGTGAATGGGCTACATCGGCATCATGTCTCTATGATCACAACTACCCATCCTCTTTAATTATATGGGAAGATCCTTAAGTGCATCGTGGAAGCATGAGGTAGCAGAATTTAAAAATTTTAAACGATGAAATCACATGATTCAAGAATACTTCATAGATTGTTTCATCCAAATCACAAACAAGTATTAGGTTTACCTCTTGAAGCGTGGTTGCGATTGAGTCTCTAAAGGAAGAGACATCCTGTCTCAAGTCCGATCAGATGGAGGAGACGCTTGCGATCACGTTGATGAGACGCATGCTCATCACAATCCATGTTGATGATCTAAGCAGTGAATATCCTGATCTCATCACACGAGATCTGACGTCTTCATCATAAGTGAGATGCATTGAAGGAGACGAATATCCATGACCAAACAATCCACAACGACGATGTTGCTGTGAAGGCGACTCTCTTCTAGAGCATCAAGGTGGACGACCATAAGAGAGAGGGAGAGAAATTTCGCGTGTATAGAATGAGAGAGAGCATATGTTGTATCTCTTGTTGTAATTTGAAGAGCAAGGGTTGCCTCTTCTTATATAGTATTTTAGAATCCATAGATCTCAATCCAAGGACAACACAAAATCAATGGATGAGATTGATTTGTGTTTCTTTTAATGGTCATGATCTTGTTGTAAAAATACAACAACAATTAATTTAATTTAGATTAATATATATTGATAAATAAATATAAATTTAATTCCAGATTATATCAATTAATTAAGGAGATTGTGAGGAGGAGATTGCCCCCATCCCTAAAAGGGGGGATGGGCCAATCTCTCATGAGATCTCATTATCTCAAGATATCTCCAAGATTTACAACAACACTTGTTGTAAATTATTTCACAAAAATAATTCATAATTACCTTGTGAATATTGCAATCATAATATTGGAAAATATGAATCACATTCACACCCCAAAATAAAATGTAAATTATATTTCCAATTAATCGTCCAATGTGAATCCAATTCACATCAATAATTAATAAACAAACATAAATTACAATAGGCCCTCTCTAATATATAGTAAATCACATTTATAATATATATCTTGGATATCCATTCTCAAGCACCCAAATAACATGAATCAAATTCACATTATTCACATCTTTTAATAACTAAATCACATTTAATTATCTCAGGTAACTTTCCTTACAATATGAATCAAATTCATATTATTCATGATAACTAAATTACATTTAATTATCAATATCTCAATGCTTAGATACATAATATCAATAATGAAGTATCCATGAACTCTTTTCAAAGATAATGTGTGTCTTCAGGATACTTGGAGATAAGGACAAGGCGATTGTATGTTCCACGTATGATGAATTGGATATTGGGATCACATCTCAAATTCAGATCTTGCGGACCTCTCATAGATGCTTCCTTAAATCAAGACCGTAAAGCTAATCTTCTTATTGCATCTGAATCACATTCAGATCATTGTCCAACATTTGGAAAAATATTATATTACTTATCTACTGAGAGGGGTCACTAAAATCCAGACTTGTTTCATCACTCCCTCGGAATGGAAGCGTCATGGTTAACAATCATTTATGATCACATTACCCTCAGGTATTCCTAATACATGTACATCATGCATGCTGGAAGACCTAGAATAAACTCGAAGTTTTAGATCTATTTAGACTGTCTCTTTCAGGATTTTATCATTAAGTTTATCGTTTAACTATTGGGAGTTGGTATTGATCATATACTTTCCAAAAGTATATATCATACCTAAGTGTTGATCATATACTTTCCAAAAGTATATATCATACCCAGGTGTTGATCATATACTTTCCAAAAGTATATATCAAACCTACAAATTCAGTCAAGCTTCTTAAGTGAGATGACCATGCACAGAATTTGATTCTTCCCAATGTCTCATGAGTGAGCTCATGTCTTCCAGTTTAGTAGATGAATATGTATGATCCCCTTTGAGAATCATATTACTCATATGCCCTCGTATGCACACCAACGCGTCGATATATAGACCTTGGTTAGGTCATCAACCTATTGGTCTGCCAATTGTACATACTCAGACATATAGTAACACATCTATCTCAGTTCAGAGGATGCATGCCTATATCGTGACAACATACGACATAGGACTTTGTTTATCTTGATCTCTTTAAGTCAACTCTTTGACCTAACTTATCCAACACCTTTGATTCTCTATTCATATGCAGAGGACCTACATCAAGAGGTCGGTTAGATATCAACCTTTAGAGAAAGGATTGCCATATCCTTTTCAGGTTGGAGATCATATCTTAATAATCATTTGATGATGCTTGATGAGTCCTCAATCTAACTCTTTAGATATTCATACAAGCACCAGCCTCTATGATTCAACAATTGAATTAACAACTGTATGATTATTAAGATGGTCATGATACATGACCTAATTGTACTAAGGGACCTATTATACAAATTAATTGTTCTTCATTTTAGTTAAGGGAATAATGTTTGATAACATTATTGTATAATGGCTCGTCGTGGGCTCTCATGTCCAACTATCTCCCACTAGCCCAAAGAGTCATTAATGGACTAATCTTTAAACCCACACTCGTGTTACAATCACATGCTATTTAGAAAAATAGCTAGCTAAGCTGATCAGTCACTCTGTTTCGGAGAGACTATGCCAAGTTCTTTTACGGTACTTGCATATCCCCCAGTAACAGTGC
This sequence comes from Ottelia alismoides, assembly GCA_037367405.1. Taxonomy (NCBI): domain Eukaryota; kingdom Viridiplantae; phylum Streptophyta; class Magnoliopsida; order Alismatales; family Hydrocharitaceae; genus Ottelia; species Ottelia alismoides. The sequence goes on from JAZKJV010001084.1 coordinate 703,081, forward strand.
TCGCATCCAATGCGAAAGTTGCATCTTATGCAACCAGTACTCAATCTTGAAGCAATTATAGTGTCATTGACACTATGATTCAATAATTGTTATAACCAGTACATAATTTCTATCATCCTTATCAGAATACCCTTATTCCCGGAGATCTCTATCTCCTAAGGTATTTGTAGTTAAGACCCTTTAGATCACTATCTATAAAATCTTAAGTTCTTGATGATAAGACATAGAGATCACTATCTCGAAAGTCTTATCCTCTTTGAAGATATTGTTATTACTGCAATCAAGTGTTTTATTTCCATAGTAGGATTAGTAACATTTTACTACTCCCACTGCATGGTAGTCATCTGGTATTTGTACACATCTAGCATACACTCGGCTTCTCATAACTGATGCACAAGGGCAAGAAGTTCTAACATTCACTTCCTCAACTCCTTGAGGTGCTATCCCTTCAGATAGGTCAGTAGCATATCTTAAGGGAAGGAAGCCTTCCTTGGGGTTTTCCAAGAATGGAATATGTCTAAGGTGTACTACAAATGTGATGGTCCCAATACCCTCTTCTCTTTGCTTCTGAACACCTTCAGAACTAAGATCCAAAGGTATCCTTGAGATCATATCTCAAGGTATGGAATAGCCAGATTATGAAACACTTATTATCATACTTATATCATTCCAAATTATTAGGATATAATCTACATTTAGCATGATGAATACAATGGTACTCTCACTAAGCTTCACATGGTACATCAAGATTCTATTTGGAATCATAACCTTTATAATTTCCTCAATCTTGTGTTCCAACTACAATAAGCTTATTTGAGTCCATAGATGGAGTTCTTTAGCTTGTAAACCTTGCTTTCCTTATCCATGAAGCCATGGGGCTGCTTCATATGAACATCCTTGGAGATGTATTTGTAGAGGAATGTAATCTTGACTTCCATCTTGAAGATGTCATAGTCAAGTTGTGTAGTTATAGTTAGCAATGTTCTGATGAGTTTAAGCATCATCACTAGAGAGCAAGTCTCATCGCAAGAGATGTCTTCTCTTTTGTGTGTAGCTCATGGCTACGAGCAGTGCTTTGAAGGTCTCTACCTTCTCATCAGGTTGCTTCATTCTCTTAAAGATCCATTTACACCTAACAGGTCTTACCCTTATAGGTGGAACCTCGGGAGTCCATATACAACACTTATATATGAAGTCTACTTTAAACTTTATTGTTAACACCCATCTCTCCATGTCATGATCCTTGGAAGCTTCATCATATGAAGTCAGATCATTGTCAAATTTAACTGACACATGGAATCCATCCTCAAACTCATTTGAAGAGGTATGAGTGTTTCATCTTTAGTTATCATTTTAGTTTCTGATTTCAGGAGCCTTATTATCTTCTCAAGATTAAATGAGTTCCTTCACTTCATTTTCATCTTGATGCTTAAGAGTATCCTTAGAGATGAAATCTTTTAAGAATCTCAAGGTCATAAAGTAGGTATCCAATGCCATCCTTTATTTTCCTAATGAAGCAGCACTCTCTTGTGCTAGATTCCAACTTACTTTACATCCATGACATGGTCATGGACCAAGTAACCCCAAAATCTCAAGTGTCCAACACTAGGCCTAGATTCCAAGCCATAGCTTATGAGGATGTTTGAGTTTAGATTTGCATGAAATCTTATTAAGAATATTTACATTAGTTTCTACTATATATTGATGAATCCGTGATTCATCACCTCTAAAAGTCGAAAATAGAGCTTCGTTCATGAGCAATTAGATGCATATCTCCAGTTATATTGCATAATTAGCATTCATGTGTAAATAATATATGCATCTTATCATTCATATTTGCATTAAATAAGAAGCCAAATTCACATGTACATATTCACTTGCATATTAGCAAAAATCACATATTTGTATATATTGTATACTAAATCCAAATCCAATAAAATTAACTATATAGTGTGTATATTACTAACATGAATAAAAGAAATATATAAAAAAATTACTAAATTGTAAAATTGATCAATAAAATCCAAATCCGAATTTGAAACTAAGAATCATAAAACACACATATCTCTCTCATATGGTATCCGATTTAGGTCTACTTGCTTTAAAGTAATATACATTCAAAGACCTTCAAAATAAGACTAATTTCATAAAAATCGGAGATCGTATGTGAAACTTGGATTTTTGGCCCCTATTGTATATTGTATATATTGACTAAAATGCCCTTCATTTTATCTTTTTTTTCTTAATTGTTAAAAATACAAACAATTAGATTAAGTTGTAAATATTTCTTTCATATTTTATCTATTTATTTTTATTTTTTTCTTATTTAAAAATGATAAAAAAATACAAAATATAAAAATACGGTATTTTATATCTATAAGGTACCCTAAAAATACGTTGTGTACAGATGACTTCCTTTGATTTTCAATCCTTCACGAAAGTTGTAGATCTCGTCAAGATGAGCAACTTTCATGTCAATTACTTTTTGATTTGATCTCTTTTGTTATTTCTTTTTTATTTTCTTTCCATTTAATTTTTTTATTTTTCTAGGTGTGGCACGTCGTAGCTCTTGAGCTGCCACGTGTCACCTTATTTTTATTAATTTATTAATTCCGTATTTTATTTTATTATTTATTTTTTTATTATTTATTTTTAATTAATTAATTATATTTATTTATATATTTATTAAGTTTTATTTATTTTCCCTTCATGATTTTTAGTAGACTACTTATTTACTTTATTTATTTTATTTTCCTTCTCCTTTTACTTCTTCTCTACCCCAACTTCTCACACAAGCCAACAACTCTCCATTCTCCCCTCAGCTTCTACCACTCCAACTTCTACCCCACCTCCTTTCCAACTTCCTCTTCCTATTTATTCCACTCGCCATCTTCATTCATCTTCATCCGCCATTCTGCGAGAGATAGGTTCGAGCCTCATTAAAGCTGTGAGGTGACAGCTCCTTCTTAAACGTTGAGCAACGAAAACCTACAGGCGGGATCTATGGTTAGTCTTTTCATAGAGAACTTCCCGTCAAGATCGTAGAGCTTCTCCGATTTTTCGTCGAACAGGATCAAGGCTTTAACTGGAGTTCAACATAGTTGCTCCGTACCTTCCGATGAAACCACTACAGGTAAATTCTCTATCCCTCTCCTTCTCCTTAATAATTTATTTATCTAATATTTTTCTTGTGTGTTGTTCTATAATCATATTTAATCATTCCCTCAAATTATTTTCATCACCATCAATCACCACACCACAATCACCTCATTCATCATTCACCACCATCATCCATCATTCATCGTCATTATTTTATTTCATCATCACAACCATTATTATCATACATCATACACATACCACCTCTTCATTCCTGCATTTTTATTTCCTATTTATGAGAAAAAGATCCAAAAAATTTAAAAAATAAAGCCTACCAGTTCAACCGCCGCCCCCTTCTTCCTGCAAGCGATGCACCATTCGCCAGCGACGCTCGCCCCCCACAGTGCACAGCCACCGTCGCCACCCCCGGACATCCACTATAGGTGTCTCTTCAGCCACTCGAGCAGCCCACACCATGCCTCCCCATCTGCGGTCAAGCGCAACGCCACTGCGAGTCCTCCCCTTCCTGGCCGCCCCCCTGACGTGCTCCCATCCACGGTCGACTGGATACTCCCACCACCAACTCCAGGACATGCTGGCCCCCACGCTGCCCACCAGCCCCTCGGTCGTCGTCCCGCCCCGTCTGCATCCTCACTACCACGTACGACCGTCGCTCTTCACCCTCCCTTGCACGCCTCTCGATTCCTTCATCATCGTTGCTCCAACACATCGCTCCAGATGTGCGCCCCTCGTCGCCGACGATCGTGCGTCACCTTGTCATCCACACCCCAGCCTCCCCTGCTCCGTTGATGCCCTAACGTGCATGAGAAAGAACTCACGTTCTTAAGGTCATTGCAATATTTCATGAAAATTGCATATTAAGCCTGTGACGTTTCGTTAATTCCAAAAGTGCCCTTGAGCACACTTTGTTCTGTTAAGATTTTATTTCTGAATTGGAAATACATCCATGAGTTTGATCATTATTTAGGACATTATTATTGCATCATTTCTTTTAATCAAAAAGTGCATGTTGTAGATCATTTAATTCTTTATATCTTGGATGTTTATTTGGATTTTTCTGAGCTTTGGGTGATTAAGTAAATTTATTTTTACGAAAAATTCCATATTTTACCCAATTCTGGTCATTAATTAAATATTGCTCCTAAACTTGTGAAAAATTCAGAGATGATGCCTCTTACGGTGTTTTAATTATTGTCCAAATTGCATCGCAAATGGATGTGTCATTTGCATAAAATAAATTGTTGAGTGATTTCAGTAAATGATCTTTAATTAAATCCACAAATAATATTTTTTTGTGAAATGTAAACACTCCTGGATGGCTTATTATTATCTTTTTGATATAACTCGCTCTCTGGATAATTTGATTTTGTCTATTTATCAGAAACTTAAAACCCATAGTTACTCTATTACCATTAAAAAATTCAAAATCATAAATTGTCAAAAAAATAAAAAAAATATTATTGTAGCATCGTTTCATCATGTTTAAGTTTCGGTAAAATTTTGCATATTTTTTGCATTTCTTTTACACGAAAAAATGCATAAAACTCCAAAAACAGTTCGTATTTTCCGTTGTTGCATCTTAACACCGAAAATTACAAAAAATATATTTTGCATTCACCATTGGATTAGATTCCTAGGAAAATACAACTTGGCTAGATTGACTTATTTCACATTAAAATTAAAATTTGGCTAAGTTGCTTATTTTCTTAATAACCTAGTTCAACTGCATCTGTGCATTTGTAATTTTATCGCATGAAAAAATTACCAAACAAATCCTGCTAGGAAAATCGTGAGCTAATTCATCTAACTTGATCCGAATTTGTTACTCTACCTCCTTGAGTCGACACTGGGGCTTGCCCAAGTTAAAAATACATAAAACCATACATTAATTAATTCATTGATTCATCGTTTTGTGTGGTTAATTTTTGATCGATCCTGATTGCCCAACTATAACACAAATACGACATTTTAAATAGGGAGATTTCGGGTACATCAAATGACACCATTGCCGAGGAGGCAAACAGCTTAGGATCATTTTAGAAAATTAGATTTAGGTTTTCCATTCACTCAGGTATTCTGACCCCTGAGCCACCTTGTAATTAATCCATTTTTCTCTCAATTATTTCTCGGTTCGTTTTTGTATATATTTTGATATCTCTCCCTGACATACAATTTTCATCTTTTTGTGCGAGGTCCTGGTGGACTTGGAACGGCTTTCTTGACATCAACGCATCTCTAAGAGCATCGGAGGCTGACAATTCGTGGATCGAGTCGGCTGTTGAGCGCCAAGAAGATTTTTGAAGAGAGATTTTTATTATTTTGTATAATTGCATATTTACAACAGATTCTGTTTGGAATCTCGCATGTGTAACCTAACTAAAAAGACTCTCTGTGTTGTGTGGTTGCTTGTCGTAGAATGGATCCTGTACTCGCGGCTCTTAGAGATTCATAGGTCTGTTTGTATTTGAAAATATAGGACCATATCACTCTTAAAAGATGCACTTAGACCACAAGACTTTAGCCAAATTTAAATTCAATCTTCACTCGCTAATAGATCTGCCTGTTTAGGAGCAGCTTTTCATCACTTGCATTCATTTAGTGTAAAAATTTCAATTCTGTTTTGCATCCTGCATGTAGAGCACGAGGATCAATTTAAATCTTCAGAACTGGGCATGCATCATTGATTTTTCATTGCATCGGCTTTTCTTGACTCCATCCACTTGATTTTATAACTTAGGATAAAAGGAAATTGGGACTGGATGATAAGAGTACCTTGTGTGTTGGACTAATCAAGTGGTCATCTAACTTAAAATCAGGACTGTTAAACGAATTGACCAAAAAAATCAACTTAAAATTGGAAATTCTATTTACGGGAGAGTAACCCCAACCTTGATTTCAGGCTGAGTGAGGGTACAGAGAGTGTGCACACACTAAGATAGAGCCCAAATCCCCGCCTTCCATATCAACGTACCCCGCTCTTAGTGAATATCACAGGCTGAAGTATTCGAAGTTCAACTGACCAGCACCAAGTAGCTCTGCTTGCTTCGACAAGTAGATAGGGGTGAAGCAGTGGTGCGACGTGACAAGTTACTTAGTAACCCCCATGGCAAAGTGACAAGCCTTGTCAGCCTCCACATACTCCGATAGGTAGATAGGGGAAGGTCCTTGAACTTCATTGGTATTAACCGAGTAAGCTGGTGATAGGAGATAAGAGAGGAAGGGTGTTGGTATCTTAGACGATAGTTTAAACAGGGAGACGCAACAGGCATTGAGCCAACTTCCCTATAGGCCATCATGTAATCTTTGTTGATTTTGCTTGAAAATCATACGTAAATCAACCTGATTAATCGGACCCAGCTTCGGGTCCTTCACCGTGTTGAGTGTGAACTCAGGGTTTGCTCTTGCGTTTGTCTTGGTGTCTATTTGTGTGTTCTCGCTCTGTGTATTTGCATGTTTTTACATCGATCCACTTTCATTCCTTCTCGAAGATGTCGACTCATCAGTTTCCGCATTGACCATCTTCACCATCTTTCTCCTCCATGAACCCCCTCTTCGAAACGGTTTCTCCACAACCACCCTTCTCTCCCTCTCACCTCGATTATGGAGTCAGAACTTCAAATGACTTCTCCACTTCTTCGCATTTCTTACCTACTCCATGTTCTAACACTCCGGATCCACTTCCATCTTGGGCTAACTATCCTTATTCTTGAGAGCTTGCTGGAATCAATGAACCATACGAAGAGCAAGCCACTGCTGAGACAGATGATTGGCAAAATTACCCACCCAAATACTTCATTTCCTCTTCATATGCATAATTGGACAAGTCAAAAAATCATACATACGCATCCTAACTTGACTTTAGGGTATGACATGCAACATACCGAATGGAGAGGCATGTACTTTATGATCTTCTAAACTTGATTGACTTTAGTGATCAAGCTTACATTGACCAGCCCTCATATCATCCATTTAGAGAGCCTACACAAACAGGGTATTGGACTCATGAAATCATCCTAGAAGCCCCCTCTTTATTGACTCCATCATATGAGGCTTCGATCAATATCTGTCATTCGGATGATCTATACTTAACCCAGAATTATATGCCAGAGTCTAGGTATGTTGAGTATGAGACCAGATGAATCCCTGATTCTCACTCTTTATTCTTTTATTTTAGATATTCGTCTTGGCAAAATCAACATGTAAATACCTTTAAATATAATAACATAGTATTCAACATGCATATGTTAATATTGCATAATTAGCATGTTTTTGTGCAAAATAAAAGAATAAATGAAAAGAAAAAGGAAGGGTGTATTTAGAATAAATACAGAGTGACCGGAACCCCAAGAGAAAGTCAAGCCTTGACCTCATCGTCAAATAAAATAAGTAGAGAGATATAGGCTCTACTTTGTGTGTATATACTACCTGTGTGTATAAATAACCATTTTTGACAAAATTAAAGTTAATTATTGTTTTACCTCCTTCTATATATTTCTAAAAATAATATAAAAAGAAAATAAAAATCGGAAAAATTAAATAAATATAAAATCCTCCTTTCAATTGTACAATACCCTTGTATATATATCACACCCACTATTTATTCTATATCTGTAAATAATTCATAAAAGTAAAATAAAAATTATTTTGCACTCCTAAAATTATGTTTAAAATAAATAAAATATAAAATTAGGGTATTTGTGTAAAAATGACGAATAAAAATACTTGTACATAACACATAGGTATATTATACCTGTATATAATACTATATATTGTGCATAATAATTATTTTTCACATCGATCCACTTTCATTCCTTCTCGAAGATGTCGAATCATCAGTTTCCGCACCGACCATCTTCACCATCTTTCTTCTCCATGAGTCCCTTCTTCAAGACGGTTTCTCCACAACCACCCTTCTCTCCATCTCACCCCGATTATGGAGTCAGAACTTCGACTGACTTCTCCACTTCTTCACATTTCTCACCTACTCCATGTTCTAACACTTCGGATCCACTTCCATCTTGGGCTGACTATCCTTATTCTTGAGAGCTGGCTGGAATCAATGAACCATACGAAGAGCAAGCCACTGTTGAGACAGATGACTGACAGAATTACCCACCCAAAATACTTCATTTCCTCTTCATATGAATAATGGGACAAGTCAACAAATCATACATACACATCCTAACCTGACTTTATGGTATGACATGGTTGATAGAACATACCGAATGGAGAGGCATGTACTTTATGATCTTCTAAACTCGATTGACTTTAGTGATCAAGCTTACATTTATCATCCCTCATATCATCCATTAGAGATCCTACACAAATAGGGCATTGGACTCATGAATCCATCATACAAGTCCCCTCTTTATTGACTCCATCATATGAGGCTTCGATCAATATCTGTCATTGGAATGGTCTATACTCAACCCAGAATTATATGCCAGAGTCTAGGTATGTTGAGTATGAGACCAGATGAATCTCTGATTCTCACTCTTTATTCTTTTATTTTAGCTATTCATCTTGGCAAAATCAACATGTAAATACATGTAAATATAATAACATAGTATTCAACATGCATCTGTTAATATTGCATAATTAGCATGTTTTTGTGCAAAATAAAAGAATAAATGAAAATAAAAAGTAAGGAGGTATTTAGAATAAATACAAAGTGACCTGAACCCCAAGAGAAGGTCAAGTCTTGACCTCATTGTCAAATAAAATAAGTAGAAAGACATAGGGTCTACTTTGTGTGTATATACTACCTATGTGTATAAATAACCATTTTTGACAAAATCAAAGTTAATTATTATTTTTACCTCCTTCTATATATTCCTAAAAAAATATAAAAAGAAAATAAAAATCAAAAAATTTAAAAAAAATCAAATCCTCCTTTCAATTGTATAATACCCTTGTATATATATATCACACCCACTATTTATTCTATATCTGTAAATAATTCAGAAAAATAAAATAAAAATTATTTTGTACTCTTAAATTTATGTTGAAAACAATAAAATATAAAATTATGGTATTTATGTAAAAATGATGAAATAAAAATACTTGTACATAAGACATAGGTATATTATACTTGTATATAATACTATATATTGTACATATACTAATTATTTTTCATAAAAATAAATAAAAATCACAGAAAAATTCTTTGAAAAATAATAAACATTTTTCATTTTATTCATTTTTTATTTGAATTCATTTATTATTTCTATTTAATTACCTTTATTTTTACCTGCTATTTTGTCCTTTAACGATTTTTGTTTTGTTCTTATCCTGCATCTGATTGGGCCAGCGGGGATTTGTTGACTTCGATCAACTGGTCCCCGCCAGCCCCTTTTCGTCAAGTCGAGTTTCGCCCAATCTTCTCCCAATTTTAGCAACCCGGCCTGACTTCCATTTCATTCGAACATTCGCTCCGAATCGAGAGCGTGAATCCCTAATCCACGCCTGACGCCAAATCCTAGGATCCATTCCTCGGTTCGCATGCCACATCACCTTCTTCCCATACTTCTCCAATTCTTCGCATTTCTTACGTACTCCATGTTCTAACACTCCGGATCCACTTCCATCTTGGGCTGACTATCCTTATTCTTGAGAGCTTGCTGAAATCAATGAACCATACAAAGAGCAAGCCACTGCTGAGATAGATGATTGGCAGAATTACCCACCCAAAATACTTCATTTCCTCTTCATATGAATAATTGTACAAGTCAACAAATCATGCATACGCATCCTAACTTGACTTTAGGGTATGACATGCAACATACCGAATGGAGAGGCATGTACTTTATGATCTTCTAAACTTGATTGACTTTAGTGATCAAGCTTACATTGACCAGCCCTCATATCATCCATTTAGAGAGCCTACACAAATAGGGTATAGGACTCATGAAATCATCCTAGAAGCCCCCTCTTTATTGACTCCATCATATGAGGCTTCGATCAATATCTGTCATTCGGATGATCTCTACTCAACCCATAATTATATGCCAGAGTCTAGGTATGTTGAGTATGAGACCAGATGAATCCCTGATTCTCACTCTTTATTCTTTTATTTTAGCTATTCATCTTGGCAAAATCGACATGTAAATACCTTTAAATATAATAACATAGTATTCAACTTGCATATGTTAATATTGCATAATTAGCATGTTTTTGTGCAAAATAAAAGAATAAATGAAAAGAAAAAGGAAGGATGTATTTAGAATAAATACAGAGTGACCGGAACCCCAAGAGAAAGTCAAGCCTTGACCTCATCGTCAAATAAAATAAGTAGATAGACATAGGGTCTACTTTGTGTGTATATACTACCTGTGTGTATAAATAACCATTTTTGACAAAATTAAAGTTAATTATTATTTTACCTCCTTCTATATATTTCTAAAAATAATATAAAAAGAAAATAAAAATCGGAAAAATTAAATAAAAATCAAATCCTCCTTTCAATTGTACAATACCCTTGTATATATATCACACTCACTATTTATTCTATATTTGTAAATAATTCATAAAAATAAAATAAAAATTATTTTGCATTCCTAAAATTATGTTCAAAACAAATAAAATATAAAATTAGGGTATTTATGTAAAAATGATGAAATAAAAATACTTGTACATAATACATAGGTATATTATACCTGTATATAATACTATATATTGTACATAATAATTATTTTTCACATCGATCCACTTTCATTCCTTCTCGAAGATGTTGAATCATCAGTTTCTGCACCGACCATCTTCACCATCTTTCTTCTCCATGAATCCCTTCTTCGAGACGGTTTCTCCACAACCACCCTTCTCTCCATCTCACCCCGATTATGGAGTCAGAACTTCGACTGACTTCTCCACTTCTTCACATTTCTCACCTACTCCATGTTCTAACACTCCGGATCCACTTCCATCTTGGGCTGACTATCCTTATTCTTGAGAGCTGGCTGAAATCAATGAACCATACGAAGAGCAAGCCATTGTTGAGACAGATGACTGACAGAATTACCCACCCAAAATACTTCATTTCCTCTTCATATGAATAATGGGACAAGTCAACAAATCATACATACACATCCTAACCTGACTTTATGGTATGACATGGTTGATAGAACATACCGAATGGACAGGCATGTACTTTATGATCTTCTAAACTTGATTGACTTTAGTGATCAAGCTTACATTGATCAATCCTTATATCATCCATTAGAGATCCTACACAAACAGGGCATTGGACTCATGAATCCATCATACAAGCCCCCTCTTTATTGACTCCATCATATGAGGCTTCGATCAATATCTGTCATTGGGATGGTTTATACTCAACCCAGAATTATATGCCAGAGTCTAGATATGTTGAGTATGAGACCAGATGAATCTCTGATTCTCACTCTTTATTCTTTTATTTTAGCTATTCATCTTGGCAAAATCAACATGTAAATACATGTAAATATAATAACATAGTATTCAACAAGCATCTGTTAATATTGCATAATTAGCATGTTTTTGTGCAAAATAAAAGAATAAATGAAAATAAAAAGTAAGGAGGTATTTAGAATAAATACAAAGTGACCTGAACCCCAAGAGAAGGTCAAGTCTTGACCTCATTGTCAAATAAAATAAGTAGAAAGACATAGGGTCTACTTTGTGTGTATATACTACCTATGTGTATAAATAACCATTTTTGACAAAATCAAAGTTAATTATTATTTTTACCTCCTTCTATATATTCCTAAAAAAATATAAAAAGAAAATAAAAATCAAAAAAATTAAAAAATCAAATCCTCCTTTCAATTGTATAATACCCTTGTATATATATATATATCACCCACTATTTATTCTATATCTGTAAATAATTCGAAAAAATAAAATAAAAATTATTTTGTACTCTTAAATTTATGTTGAAAACAAATAAAATATAAATTATGGTATTTATGTAAAAATGACGAAATAAAAATACTTGTGCATAATATATAGGTATATTATACTTGTATATAATACTATATATTGTACATATACTAATTATTTTTCATAAAAATAAATAAAAATCACAGAAAATTTCTTTGAAAAATAATAAACATTTTTCATTTTATTCATTTTTAATTTGAATTCATTTATTATTTCTATTTAATTACCTTTATATTTACCTGTTATTTTGTCCTTTAACGATTTTTGTTTTGTTCCTATCCTGCATCTGATTAGGCCAGCGGGGATTTGTTGACCCCGATCAACTGGTCCCCGCCAGCCCCTTTTCGTCGAGTCGGGTTTCGCCCAATCTTCTCCCAATTTTAGCAACCCGGTCTGACTTCCATTTCATTCGAACATTCGCTCCGAATCGAGAGCATGAATCCCTAATCCACGCCTGACGCCAAATCCTAGGATCTGTTCCTCGGTTCGCGGGCCACATCACCTTCTTCCCAGACCTTTACACATATATAACCTGCACCCCTCACCCTTTTTCTCCACCTTTGGTTGCGCCACCACCTCCTGCATAACCGTCCACCTTTCCCAGAGTGACAGCGAGTGAGAGGGAGGGCGAGGGGAGCTTTTTGGATCGTGAATCCCCCAGGTTCGGTGAGGGAAACCTCAGCTTCATCGCGAGGAGCCAAGCCTCTAGTTATGCGACTATCGAGTCCAAGACCACAGTAGACCTCCTTCTGCATTCCCATGCGCACTTCGACCATCCTCAAGTACCCCATTTCCCTTCCATTTCCACTTTAATCGATCATTTCTTTGCCGAACAGAGCTCCGCCTATAATCCTCTGTTTTCCACACCTTCGTCGCACTCTAACAACCGCACACCCCGCTATAATCCCTCCTCACTTCTACACCATGCATCGCAACCCCTCTCTTTATTCCAATCATTGGGATTGAGTATATCCACAGGTCCATTCCCCCACTTGCGCGTGACCAGATCCATCCACCCTCTGCCTTTGTCTCTGATCACGGTGCGCTCTAACCTTCGTCGGAGCCACTTATCCGAGCAAGAACTTTTCTCCTGCAGGTTAGATGCATGTTCGGACCTCATCTGAAGGTCTTGAGTAGTCCCAGGAAGCTAATGTCGACAGTGTATCCCTAGGGCCCTTCTCTTGGTCCTGGGTCCTTCTAAGCCATCATGCAGCTGCGAAGCATCATCGTCAACCTTTATCACATCTCAGCAACTTGTGAGGACGTCGAAGCCAAGTACTAGAGCTGATTAAAACTCGTCAGAGGCAAGTTCTTCTCCATTCTTCCAAATGCCTCCCACACTGTCTGATTAAGCCCCTCTCCAATTCTAATCCGAACCATCCATCCTTGGGAGGCCTCCGACCGTCAGATCCATTTGAGGATCTCATCTCCGCCATCCATCATTGAAGGGGCATCCGAGCATCCTGACCGTCCGCTCATAAGTGGAGCGCCATCAGCCGTTGGATCGTGCTTAATAAGGGGTAAATTATTGTTAGGCCCCTCTCTATTTCATGTTTTCACTTTAGTCCTGTAAATATTTCTTGTAGCGTAAAATAGTTCGGTTATTCTGCATGTGAACCCTTGTTGTTTTTTATATTTGCATTTTAGTCATGTTTGTGTGAACTCACACGGCATACCACGTGCCTTTTCATGTGTATTTGCATATTAGGCCCTGGACTTCATCTATGTTATGTTTTGAATGAAAAGTTTCTGATATTTTCATTTATACCGTTGTGCGTGGTTTATTGAGCATGTGTGTTTACTCTCTGTACATTTTGCATCCGTGGTCCTAAGCTTATTGTCTGTGTTAATATTTGGCCTGTGAACTTTCTCGTAATTGCAAGTAGTTCCCAACAAATTGTGTGTCTTGTTTTTAATCAAATAATTATGAAATTAAGTTTAAAATTCAATAAAAATTATTGTTAGCTCCTGCTAACATGTAATATTTATTGTGATTTTTGGAATTAATTTCGTTGAGTATTTTATTTTCTAAAAAGTCAGAACCCATAAAAAGCTTACTGCCTTTTTAGAAAATACATAAAAATTATAAAAATTGTTTAAAAATTCCAAAAAAATTAATGAGGGTTTTCTGTGTGTGATTTACTTCCAGTATTAGTTTTGCTTTGAAAATCGTCATAAAAACCCTAAAAATTACAAAAGACTCGAAAACTTCTAAAAGTCATAACAAAATCTAGAAAAAATTGAAAAATATTACAATTTCATTTATTGTTTGTAGTATTTCTTTCTAGTTAATCATAAAATTGCTTTTCAGGACATTAGGACACTTTAAGTATTTTTAATTTGTAATCTGTCCTGGTTGTGCAATTTTTGTGTTTGTAGCATTGATTTTATTTTTATAAAATCACATAAAAATTATAAAACCCCAAAAAATTTCCAAAAAAACTTAATATTCGAAAAACACAAAAATATTTTTATTCCTTATTTTTGAGCTTTTTAGTCTTAAATAACAATTTCCAAAGCTTGCTTATGTGCTTTTCTCCTTATTTTCTTGTTGTCATTCCCTAAATAAAAACCATAAAAATTTGCAAAATAAAAAAATATATTAAAAATATGCATTTTATTGTCTGATTTTGACTACTTCAAAGGTTTATCGTGCTCCTTGAGTTCGACCATAGTCGTTATATCAGGTTAAAATAAATAGCGGAGACCGCTAATGTCGTTTTGCTTGATTTATCTTGTGCTTGTGTGTTCTCTATTGACTACTGATTGGGGTCACAATGACCCTTGCTTATTTACAATACTTAACCCAAGTCGGTAGGCCGCTCATCAAAATGGCATTGTTGCTGGGGAGCACGACTTAGTAGTCGATTTTCAGCCTTTTGTATATTTTTATCTCTATCTATTATAACTGTTTTCTGACATGTTTCTATTTCGCTTTTTGTGCGAGGAACCGCCCGAGGGCTCTTTGAAGGGCACCCGTACCCGAGGAGGAGCAGGAACAGAGCAGGGATTAGTTATAGTAGATAGAGTAGAGCCGAGTATTAGTTTATTTACAACATTGTTATTATTGTTGTAATAATACAAGACACTTGGACACTCTTTGGACTATCTTAGATTATCGGGGTCTATTTTATCGAGCACCGGTGTGCTCGGGAGACCTCACCGAGTTTTTCGTTGATTTTGATTTCATCGCATTTTTTCTATTTAGTTCCTGAAGAATTTGGCCCCTAGACTTGGGATTTTTCTTGATTGTGACGTAAATAACTTAAGGCCCAATCCTTAATAGATTGCTTGCACCTATAGAGCGTAATTGGACCTTATTAATAATCAATAATAAAAAGTTAGTTTATTAGATCCGAGGCCACGTGCCGTGAGGAACCAGATACAGCGCTAGCAGGACCTATTGTGGCAGGCACCGAGAGGTTCCCAAGATCGGACTCCAGACTTGATCTGATTAGCTAGCTATCGTTCTTGACGATCATTAGAAAATGCTTGTCTAAGGTCCTTTTCTTCGTGCATCATATAGATTAGTTCTAATTCTATCTTTAAATTTATACGTGGATCACCCTGCATGTAGAGTGCTGGCGACATGTACGCATCTCTTACTTTGAATGCATCATATTGTTTGATCACGCATCGGCTTTTTCGACTTCCTCTCCTTATTTTTGGACTTAAAATAACCCCAGAAAATCAAAAAAATTGTTAGGCATTGTTTATTCTTTAAAAATATCTAAAGAAGAGGAAGTAATAAAATTTGGGACAACTAATGCAAACTTGACCTTAAAATACACCACATTTTATAATATTTGTCTTAGGGAGAGCCACCCCCGCATTGTTTGGTTTGCTTGAGCGAGAGAGTGGCCCGTACACTATGCCAGAGCCATACCAGAGCTTCCATTATTCTACTGGTCTTGGGGTTAATCGTTCTCTAGTGAGGATCTCTCCAGGTACCGATGAACGACCCTCGACATCCTTAGCAGGTTGAATTGATCGGGTAGCCGGTAAACGGTCTGTAATTCATACTGGCTGGAAAAGATCTAGCTTTGGGATTGGGCCAGTCTTATGGATGAATCAGGTTCCTAACAGCTCGCTTAATCGCTATGCAAGACTGATTTATTACCTTAAAAATTGACAAGATTAACGATCGAACCTTTACGATCATCAGCTCTCGTGTTGAGTAGGTGAAATTGGGGTTTGACTTCTCATCTTTTTTGCATCCGGATCTCATCCACACTCATCCCCAGATCATGATGATGGGTCGAAGATCCCTTATACTACCTTTGGTAGATCCGCTATTGAGCACTCCGCCTCATTCATCTAGGGAGGTTTCGTAGAGCTTAGACCCGCTCTCCGAACCTGAGTTCAATTCTGCCACGTTCCCCCTCGACCACCCTTCTTTCAGTCTTGAGATGCCCGAGAAGAGACCAGCGCAGCTATTTATTCATTTGACGACACCTGAGTTGGGGTCTTTTGCCTTTGCAGAGACCCATGAGATATCCAGCATTGACGGACGCATCGATGAGCAGCCCCAAGGTTCCACGCATGTTCTTTATCAGAGTGCCATCAACAATACACTCTTAGCCTCCCTTAAGACTATGCAGCGACAGATTAGAGATCAAGGAGCGTGTATGGCAGAGGTGCATCAAGAGTTAATACAGATGCGAGCCAATAGAGGAGAGCCTCAACCACAACGACCAATCGGTGGAGATATACCCGCGACTGGAGGAGCAGGAGGACAACCAGAAGAACCATAGGAGCCAACCGAACCAGTCAGGACGGTGAGGCAGTTGCACAATCCTGGTGTAACCCTCACCCATCACTGGATCCAGCTTCCATAGATTCTAGGCGACTTCAAGCTCGGCCCCCAAACCATTCAACTCTTGCCCAAGTTCCATGGGCTAGCCACCAAGGAGCCGCATCTACATTTACAGGAGTTTGAGATGATCTGCAGCATTTTCCACGACAGATACGTGGACGAGGAGACCATCAAGATGATGACATTTCCGTTCTCTCTCGTCGATAGATAAGCCTACTAGCTAAAGCATTTAGGGAGATATGTTACCACTTGTGAGCAGCTCCGGACTGAGTACTTGAACAAGTGTTATCCACTCGGTCAGACCAATACAGTGAGAGCTCTGGTCAATAATTTCACCATGATCCCCAACGAGCAGTTTCATGAGGAATGGGATCGATTCTGTGAGCTCATCGACCGGTGTCCACACCATGAGATATCCAAGCCCAATCTAGTCCAGATCTTCTTTTGTGGGCTGACACCGGAGCTGCAGGGGCTTGTTAATGCTTCTTATGGGGGCTCCTACTTTTCCAAGGATGAGGACCAGGTTTGGGCCATCTATGAGGATATGGCCGAAAACTACATTGTGATGTCCAGGACCAGGGTCTATACACAAGGGAAGCCCCTCCCATAAGTCGCGTCATATCAGACGATAGCACGGGTTGATGTGGGTCCATCCACTTCTTCGTCAGCAGCATCATGGGCAGAGTCTTCAGTAGCTGACATGGGCATCATCAACGAGAAGTTAGACTGCATAGAGATCATCGAGAAGAAACAGTGCCTGGTCATGACGCAGATCGAACAATTGGCACAGACTCTGAGTGACCTGAAGACCCAGATCATGTATCTCCAGAAGGCACAGACGGCTTCTCAGCCTTGTCTCAGGTCACGGGTTGATCCTAGCAGAAGAGCTCTTCCCAGTACCACATCCAGTACCGCCAGGTTCATCACATCCTAGCAGAGCCGGTTCAGCAGTTGCAGCAGCACTACTCTCAACCACCGCCATCTCAGGACACTCAAATGGTGGTATACCAGCCGGATCAGCCACTAGCAGTTCTTCCCCCACCCTCGTACGAGTAGGAGTCGTTGATGGAAGTCAAGGGGATTTGGTATGACTAGAAGTAGCCCAGGATTCACCGAGATCATCCCAGATTCAGGTGGTCTACTGGAGGCACCTCGTTCCAGCAGTACCCTCCAGCTCAGGGTGGACAGACCAGCCAGCAGCAACAGCAGTCCCAGTACTCCCAGTAGCCATCGTACCACTACCGGTCAGGTCCTCGTCCGTACCAGTAGGGACAGCAGTAGAGGTAGCAATAGCAGCCTCAGCAGTTCACTCAGCCTCCCCCTCACCAGCACCAGAGCTAGCCTCATTTCCAATGAGGCAACCCGTCCAGTTCTCATGGACCAATCTATGAGAACCCAGCTCTTGATGATATAGCATGCCTACTTTCAAACAAGCAAGCATCCTTTAAGCGGGAGATGGACGAGTTTAGGTAGGAGATGAGGGATATAATAAAGGGCAAGGCTGCCATACCCGTTCAGATCGAGCCCAACCTGAACAATTTAAAGAGAAAATCTGAGCAGGTACAGTTCACAGAGACCGCTACTCCTAGTGATTCATTGGGTGATATCTCTTCCTACGTATTTGATGTTGATTTTGTGACACTTAGGAGCGGTAGGATGCTAGCCGGCGGCGCCTCGTCTGAGCGACGACCCCATGATGATCCACGAATGCCAAACGAGGAGGATAGCGGTGCTGATGCCACTAAAGACGATGATGATGATAGTGGTGCTGACACCACCAAGGATGATGATCCAGTCGACGGTACTGAGGCCGTCGCTTCTCCAGATGTAGTAGGTGGTATTGATGCCACCATTTTTCTTGATGTTGAGCTAGAGCACGGTGCTGATGTCGCGAAGACAGATGCCGTGGGTGGTACTGATGCCACCATTTCCATTCCAATTGTGTCTCCTCTTGTTTTTTTCTTAGGACGTTAGTAAAAAGTCCAAAAATAATAATAAAAGAAAGGTTTCTTCATCTACTTTGAGTCCATATGTGATGCATGATGACCCCTGTATGGATTCCAATCCCTCTCAACAGTAGGAACCTCTTCCTAGCTCTCTATCTGAGGAGAGCCCATCCATCCCCTTCCCTTAGGCACTCCTTTTAGTGAAGGGGAATAAAAAATCCAAAAAAGACCCAGTAGTTTGAGTTCAGCCAGCAGATGATAGACATATTTCACATTCAGCTGAGTCTACAAGAGGCACTTGAGCACCTCCCTTGGGAGTTAGTATCCATCATATGCTTTCCAAAACCATATATCATACCTTCAAATCATGTTTTTTTCCAAAACAAGACAACCAACATTGGAATTTAGTTTCTCCCAATATTTCATGAGTGAGCTCATATCTTTCGGTTTAGTAGTGAACATGTATGATCCCTTTGAGAGATCGCACTACTCATATAATCGTCTATATATACCATCTTATCGGTGTATAGATCTTGATTAGGTCATCAACTCAATGGTCTTCCTAATGTGCGTACATACTTCCGTCCCTGGTCAGAGGATGTGTGCCTATACATGACATCATACGACATAAGTCTTAGTTATCTCGAACTCATTAAATCGACTCTTTGACCTAACTCGTCCAACACCTCTGAATCAATATTCCTATGCAGAAGGCATGTATCAAGAGGTCGATCAGATACCAATCTTTGGAGTAAGGATTGTCAGCTCCTTCTCAGTCTGGAGTTTCCTTCTTGATAATCACTTGATTGTGTGGTTGAGTCCTCAATCTAACTCTTTTGATATTCAATGCTACACCAGCATTTATGATCCAACCTTAGGATCAACAACTGTATGATATCAATATGACCATGATACATAACCCTAACTGTACTAAGAGACCCATAATGCAAATTAGTTATTCTTCATTTTAGATTAAGCAACGAATTGTAATAACTTTTATTGCATAATGAATCGTCGTGGGCTCACATGTCCAACATAGTGTACCGAAGAATAAATAATATATATTAACTTCTTATTTTTACATATAAATTAATATATTTTGATGGAATAAGCATTGCTCATCCATGAAAAGGTATAAAACAAGAACGGATTAAAGTCCTTATACAATAAAACTATCAATGACTACTGAGATCAAAATGATGAAGGAACCATAAATAGAGTTTAGATTCAAATTCCATAAATAATATTAATCAAAATATGAGATAATTTATAATTATAGATAAATGAAACATACTTCCTCAATCATTATTCTTGTTCATGTACTTGATATTCTTGTTGAAACTTCAGAATCGATAGTCTGAAAAAACTGATTGCACTTAAAAATTTTCTCATTGAATGTGGAACAATTGAATTGGATTTGGATGAATATTACTAATTAAATCAAGTATTAATTTCCGTATTAATTCAATTTTTTCCTTATTGAATTTATCGATCAACTTATTATATGATATTTTTTTATGAAAATATTCCTAATAAATTTCAACATAATTAACTTTATTATAATTATAAAAATGAATACTACTACTTCTACTCCCGTGATTTCCATGTTTGAAGAAAAAACCTAGGATGAATCGCTCAAATTATCAGCAAACATGAAATGGACAATTCAATCAGGCAATCACCATCTATTTTCATTGTTCCACTATTTGGCAACATGGAAACCAAAAAAAAACTTTTGTCCTTACATCCCTTTACAGAGAGAGATGGTAAATTACATTTGGTGCCCATTTAATCAAGAACTGGAGCCTCACAACATATGATCTATATGTTTTTTCTCATATATATCTTCATTTGTGGTTTGATATTCCGGTATCCTAAGCGTAGAGGAATCGCAACAATCCATCCTGAGCATTTTTGTTAAATTGTACTACTATGACGATATTAGAGGGGAGGCCCCGAGGAAACACCTCTTATTTTACTTTTATTTTTAAACATAAAAAAGATATTTATCTTAAATATTTTATAAGAATATTAAATATATTTATTTAAATTTGATAAGGACATTTAATAGGTTAAATAAATAGGAGAATATATATATATATTAGGTCAAATATACTTATATACACAGATTTTTGGGTCTCTAAAAACAAACTTTATGCAAATTAACTTCGATTTTATTGAGACTACCTTTATTTGAAATATGTTTTCATAACTTGAACTTTAAATGTGAGTTTGGTGAATTTGGAGCTTGTACGGACCAGATGTTCAACTTTGAAGTTTTGACTTTATGGATTTTCAATATGTGTTTTTGAAGCATTTGTTACTGTGCGACTTGGACATCTATATATTTTAGATTTTTACATACAAGATTCAAGAAGAACTGAGGTTATGTAAATTTTATAAAAAAGATAGGAAGTTTGTTCTATATAAATAATGTTTTGAATGTCATTTTGTGTGTATATTTATTTTTCTTTGTGATCTTCATTATTTTTACAACTATCTCCCTACTTTTATTTCGTCTACTGAGTCGATATGACTTGGCCTATTAGGGTCAGTTGTTACGTTTTTATATCCTTTTTTATTTTTCTTTTCTCATTTTCTTTATTCTTTATTTTGAGTAAGACCATGTGATACAAATACATTTTTATTCATGGGATATATTTTGTTGAAATTAGTATTAATGTATATTTGAGTTTTATCTTGGATTTCTACTAAAATGAAAGAATAAAGGAAACGAATATGAGATCCATCATGTTACAATAAGTTGCCTTATTTTTCATTTCCTAAAATACACAACTAGAATAGAGATGAATATGTTTCGTAAATGTCGTTTTAAGGAAGGTACATTGGATTGGCATTGTTATTTCCTATTATTTCTTATAGTGGGCCATTTTACAAATGGTTTATGGAATATCAGTTGTTTTAGCCACAACCATTGATCGGAATCTAACGACCCAAAATAGAGGCTTACTATGGAAATGGAAAGACACCAACTCATTTGCAGTTTCCTCTACATTCATACATACATATGTATGTATGCATGCATGTATGTATGAGAAGCTTCAAATGAGGTGGGGTCTTTCTTGAATAAAGAAAGCCAAAGTTAATTTAAGTATTTTCTCATATATTTTATATTTTGTTACACCATAGATTTAATAATAAATATTAACATTTCATGTACATCAAAATAAAATTATAAAATATTAGTATAATGGATGAAAATGTTATCACAAAAAGATACTTTTTTACAAAACATTCTAATTGTCAATATTTTAGAATGTAAAGTATATAAGTTAGAAAAGTTTTATGGAGTTTCACTAAACTAATGGTGGTTTTTCTTAATTCGGGAAAGACCTCAACTCATTTGAAGCCCCCTCCCCCATACCCTATATATACATACACATACATACATACATACATACAAATAGATAGATAGAGAGTGAGAGACTTATACGATAATAAGGGAGAATGGACTGTAGATTGAGTTTTGAGCACAAGGTGGATTGTCTCTCATGCAGGGATATACAAACAATCATATACCATTATAGAGGTAGGTATTACTGAAGGGAGGAAATCAGGCCTCTCCCATCACATAAGCGTGAGAGTCAGACGTATACGATAAAAGACAAGGCTCATCATACAAGTTGCAATAGCAATGGAATTTAAAAAATTTCTACGATGGAACCACGTGGATTGGGAGCTATTCTTAATCCATTCCATTGAGATCACACAAGTACAAGGGTTACCCATTGAAACATGATTGATATCATAGTCTCTAAGCGAAGTGACCTCCTATCTCAAGTCCACCTAGGGAAGACAACACTTGTGCTCACGGGAATGAACCACGTGACTCCCACAATCCATGAATATTATCCGAGTCATGAAGCTCGTGATTTCATCGTATGAAATACATCTCCCTTTACAAAATCGCAAGGCACCATAGAAGTAGAACCTCCACGTGAGATCGATCAAATCAACCTGACAAAATGATGGTAATATGGCGATCATCGTAGACTCCATAACCCCGGGGCAAGGGGACGACCATGGAGAGATGGAGAGAGAGCGAATGTGTAGAGTAGAGAGAGATAGAGATTTTGTTGTTGCAATGATTGCGTTCATGTTGATTAAAGTGAGCTAGGGTTAACCTCTCTTTGATAACAATTGGATGGTAGAGATGCACTCCTAATAATGATCAATGATTGAGAATAAACGTAACCCTCAAAGATGTGTTCCAATATCAATAAGATTATAATTAAAAAAATAATGGTTAATTCATGCTCCAAAATTTAATCTCAAAATAAATCTGTCTTTATGAATAAAGAGGAAAGGAAAGTGCCTCCTTTCAAAACCGTGGAAAAGATAAAGCTCTCTATCCATAATGGTGGCATGGACGTTGATGAATCCACATTTCATCATCTTTATTCTATCATTTTGGCATCAAAAACCCTAGCAAATGCTTGTAAATAGCTTTAAATATAGCATCTTAGCATTCATGCATGTGCATCCCATTAGTGTATAAAATACTGTAATTAAAGCCAAAATTATAGAATAAATAAAAGAAAAGAAAAAGAATAAAATATTGTAAATATTTTATGACCCGAAACCCCGAGACCTAGGCATCTTGATGAATATGTCGACTAGGAATAAAGTAGGGGGAGATAAGGGTCAAATACCTATATTATTCTATTCATTCTTTATTCATTTTGGGACCTATTTTTGGTTCCACTTTTCATACATCAAATAAAGAAACTTTGTACATGAAAGTTGTAGATAATTTAATAAAGAAAAATACAAAATTGATTTCACTGAAAAATAATGTGCAGATAAAAAGTTATGGTCTAAATAAAATTCCAGAATCCCAACTTCCCAGACCCGTATCTCACAAATAAAAACTCGAAATGTACCAAACTCACTTTAATTGTATATAGCATAAAATAATCTATTTAATGGAGGTGGTTTCTTATTTTTCGGAGTTACGGTTTGAAAGTTGAGTTTCGGACCCTTGTAGTATACTTGTACAGATTAAAATATTCAATTTATTCTTTATTCATTATTTTTTATTTTTATATTTTTATAATTTTGTAAATAGTACTTATAATATATTTGTACAATAAAATCAGAAGAAAAACCCAAATAAAACTCAAAATAAAAATACATGTATATATAATACACAGGCATTATACCTATATATATACCTATACAATACCTACTTATATTTTATTTAATACACAAAACACATCAATAAAATAAAATAAAAATATATTTGTGTGTATAAAAATATTTTATGATTTTACAAAATAATAAACAGAATTAAAGAAATTAAAAATACCAAAATAAAAATAAAATATTAAAATACATAAGTAATATACCTATAAGGGCATAATGGGTAACTTATAAAAATACATCTCATTAAAATAATTAAAAATCAGAATAAAATACTACATAAAATATAAATATTTTTTATTTAATAACCGAAATAAAATAATAACGTTTACTATTTTTAATTGATTTTTTAAGGGGATTTTTCCTGGTTGGTCCACGTGGACCAACCAGGATGGTCTGACAGTTGACCCCGGTCAACTGTCTGCCCTACTCCCTTAGGCTTTGTCAGACTGTGTTTTTGTCCCGTTTTCGTGATTTTTTCGAGGCCACTCGTTACATCTTTTCGCGACACTTCCTTCTGCAACTTTGTTCCTTGGTCATCGGGCATACACGCCCTAGGGTTGCCTCGTTCATCGCGTCGTTGAATCAATGGCTACGCATCGATCTTCTCACCCTGTCGACCAGCCTTTCAAAATCGACCCCTATACTTCCATTTGACTTTGAACCGCCTTGGGCCAGTGCCAGAACCTCCGAGGGCTCTCTGGTGGATCCCCGGTGACAGGGGATGATCCCGACCACGTTGAGGTGTAACCCAGGCACTCCTGGGCGTGTTCCAGCCATCTCCGGCAGGCGCGCCGCCGTGAGGTCTATCTCGCGGCAAACAACCGCTTGAGGTCGTGTTCCTTTTATTTTTCTCATCCATTAGTTAGCTGTCGCTCGTAGGATTTATTTCGTGACTTTATTGAGTAGTTTAATCGATTGTTTCCTTCATCTACCCCCTCGCCGGAGCTTGCTCCAACGAGCTACCATTCGCACCATACGCAACTTTATTCTCCTTCGTTTCCCCCTGGAACCATCTCTTGCGCTTGTTCTTCATCTTTGCAGGTTCCAGGAGGCCAAAGCACCCCATCCGGGGCTCAAAACTTTTGAAGGAACGCCCCTGGGAGCAGCTCCAGGCCGTGCACGCCGTGGTGGGCCACCAGCACCCTCTCCGCCGTTTTGGGTCCACCAGTTGATAGAGGAGGCTCCCGGGACGTTCATCGAGCCATCGGAAGGGAGAAGGCGGCGTTAGGGGCAGAGATTTTGGCATTTGAGTTTCATCCAGGACGTGTTCATCACGTGTTCGTCCTCCGCATCCCATCGCCGTCCGATTTTGATCAGTTCTTGGAGAGCTCCAGCCGTCGTCGGATCCTGTGCGTCCCCTGCCGTTGATCTCCACCGAGCCATCTAATCTGGACCGCAAGGACGAAGGGGCATCGCGCGCCTCGAACGCGACACGTGGTTAAGTGAAGATACATCCGCCGTCCGTTCGCGCAAAGGCGAGGGTATTTTGCATATTTTCCCTCACCGTTTTTGTAATCAGTACTTAATACTTAAACATTCATTAGTTATTAAGTTTTGTAATATTTACATTAAGACCCCTGTAATTTTTCCGCATTTACGTTCAGGTCCTTTGCCACGTCACCTCACGTGCCTGTGCGCGTGAGGGAACGGGGCATTTTGTGAAGGAACCCCCCAGGGTTTGGGTATTTCATTATGATCCAAGGACTTGCAGATCACGTATAGAATTTCTGGCATTTTGCATTTGAACTCCGTAGGTAGTTTTTAATTGCAGAACAGACCTCTCCAGACGCGTGTGTTGCACGCGCGAGGGTGGGATTTTTACAAAGAAGCCCTTGCAGCTTTGGCTATTGCTTTTTGATCTAGAAAGTATTTTATTCAGTATAAATTTTGTGCGAAAATTGCTATTAGGTCCCTGGAGATTTTGATATTTACGTATATGCCCCTGCTAGGCCTTCCATTTTTGTGTGCTTGACGTATTTATTTGGAGCATCATTTTTAATTCCAAAAATTCTCAAAAATTAAGCTTAAGCTCATGTGTGCTTGTTCTTTAATGCCATATTTTTGGTTTTTGATTTCATTGGAATTTCATATGTATTAAAAATCAAAAACGTGCTTTTGATCTACTGTCTAGCTTAGAAAATACCAAAAAATAGTAAAATACCTCGAAAAAATCCAAAAAAATTCCCTACTGTCTATTTTATTATATTTTAGTGTCAGTCCAAAAATCACTAAAAATCTCAAAAGAAAACCTTAAAAATTCAAAAAGACCTAAAAACTTCAAAAAAATCTAAAAAATTGTAGAAAACTATAAAAATTGTGAACTCAAGTTCTGTAGTCTCCTGTTTTTATTATCTTTATTTGAAAAAAAGTTTGGAAAAATTTTGTAGCTGTTTTATATTTTTAATGACCATTTTACCCTCAGATAGTAGCTATTTCACTGTTTTGCTTTATTTCAGTATTTAAAAATACCAAAAACATTTGGGAAAATACCCAAAAATCACAAAAATAGTAAAAAAGTATAAAAAGACCAAAAAGATTTTATCCTCTGATTTTTGCCTATTTTCATCTATTTTTATAAATCTTTTATCCTCTCTCTCCCTATATTGTCTATATATCCTATTATTGAAAAAAAAGAGAAAATATAAAATATAAAAACAAAATACAAAATCCATAAAAAGAAAATCAAAATACAAAATTAAAAAAATAAAAAAAAATAAATATAAAAATTAAAAGCCCACAAAAATCATTTGCTTGCATAATGTGGACAACACTCACATTCACTCACACACATTAGTCTGATCTACCTTATTTGCTCCCTGTGTTCGAACTCTCTGCATACTTGCTTGCTATACATCTTTTGTGCAGAGTTAAAAATAAATTTTAACTCCACATTTATTTCTAATTGTTGATCTGTAGTGTGGGTTAATTGTTGATTAAATACAGTTTTATGTAGTGGTCACGACACCGACTGTTGACTCGCCTTGTGAGTCAATACGACCGCTCTCGAAATTGTGTTTATCAAATGGCACCGTTGCCGGGGAGCAACATTGCGTAGATCATTTTCTTGCTTTGTGATTGTGATACTTGTCTATATTTTTGCCTTCTTTATTTGCTCATTTATTTGATATCATTGTTTAACTTGTCTAACTACTCTCCTTGTTTGGATTTTGTGCGAGGTACGCAGATCGAGGGAGGAGCTCCTCTTTAGAGCACCAGCGCACCCACGTGAGGCGACGTTGACCTAGCACAAAGGAAGACTTGGAGTGTCCGAAGACAAATTTGGGCATTTTATTTCTTTGCATTTACTTGTGTAATTTGCGTGAGAGAGAGACTATTTATTGTAATAATACTACTTTTCTTACTTTGTTTTCCGGTTTTATTTCCCTTACTTTGTGTGATTGAGCCCGTAGTTTTAGCAGTTGCTTGCGATAGATTAAGGCCAAACACCTAATATATTTTGCATGTACCTATAGCCGCGTTTGGACTTAGTCAAATTTTAAACAGTCGTTTCATCATCTTAAATCCGCCGCGCCGCGAGCCCACCCCATCAAGCGCTACTCCTGAACTCGATTTGTCGAGAAGAGGAGGGGTGAGTCTAGACCAGACTTTTTGGATTGAGGATTGGTGACCGACTTGTGGCGCTTCACGCTAATAGCAATTTTTGAACTTAGGGCAATTTCATCGGCTTTGCATTTGCATATAGATAGGTTTCAATTCTGATGAGCATCTTTGCATGTAGAGTGCTGGAGGCAAGGTGAGCTTTTACGCTTTAGCATCCATCATCGTTTGCCGCTTGCATTGCTTTTCTGCTCCTCTACCTCTGTTTTTGATCACCTAGGTGCTAAGTAAAATTGACTCCTCGTTAGGCTCGTGCATTCTCACTAAAAATCCAAAAAAGTAATAACCAATAAAATTAGGACTATTAACATTACTTGACCCTAAAAACCACCAAAAGAAAAATTTGTATTGGGGCGAGTAATCCCCTCATTGTCTTCATTTTACATTGCTCGCGCAGATGCTAAGGACTGGTGCCCAAATCCCATTGAGCCCCTAAGTGTTTGTGCAACTTCTTGACTTCTTCATCTAACTCTAAAACAGATAAGATAAAAAGACCGCATTTGTGGTCTTCACCGAGTTGAGTAGGTGAATTGAGGGTTTGATTGTTTCATTTTTGCTTGTGATTGTTTTGTGTGCATACTCGATCACTCAGCGCATTTGCACCTTTTTCTCACATCTCTTGACTTGACCTTCGTGTTCTCCCGATCATTTTCTCTTGTTTCGAGATGGATCCCTGGAGCGATTTTTATCCGGATTTTGCGAATTCCTCATACCCTCCAGCCGGTCCACCTCCCTTTTATCAGTAGGATCCTCCTACTTTTTCTGACTTTTGTACATATCCGCCTCAGCCACAGTATCACGACTCGGACTTCTACCCACCTCCACCTCCACCCGTATATTATCCACCTCCACTTTCACATCCACCCGAGTCTGACCTGTTGGAGTCACCTCCCTTGATCTCTATGAGTGATATCTTGAATCGGATGACAAAGCGCATTGATTTGATGAATGATGATATTGCTTTCTTGAGGAAGAATCAGATTAATGCTCCTTTCGTCAGGGACACTGCTTCACTTGTAGGTAATCATGGGAGCTTGCAATCGCCAAAAATACAAAAAAAATGAGAAAATTTTAAAAGACCAAAAAGATTTCGGGAAACACTTGGTTGATCAATATTTTGAGGAGAGAGTCCACTTGCCAGAACCCTTGACCACACATGCATTCACACCTAGTCCCACCTTTGACCCCGAGGATGCCGCTGTACAAACTGCTCTTGGCATGCCTCGTATATATGCTGATTCTGACTTCCTCCCTTGTATGGAGGAAGTCCAAAAATTCAAAAAAATGTTGACTGAACCCGAAGTGGTGGCCACTATTCATGAGATCATCCGTGTCCCACTTCAGCAGGCCATGACCCAATTATCTGCTCCTCTTCCCAAGAAGAGAAAGCGGAGGAGCAGATCTGAGCATCACATTTTGACCATGGCCACTGCCCTCGCCATCACACACCGTCCCATTCCCAAGAAGAAGAACACAGCTACACCTTTCATCACATGCACTATCTCTGACTATACTTGTGATCACACTCTCCTAGACGGCGGTGCATCTATTAGCATATTACCCTTCTCATTGGTACAGTCTCTTCACTTAGGGCCTCTAAAGAAAACCAGGATGATCGTTCAGTTTGCTGATGGATCTATCAAGAGGCCGAAGGGTATCCTTGAAAACGTCGTCATTTCTATTCAGGGCATGAGCCACAATGTTGATTTTGTCGTGTTGCCCATGGAGAACCTCACAGGGGAGCCATCTCCAATCATCCTGGGATGACCTTTCCTCGCCTCTGCGAGGGTCGTTATTGATTACGGATCAGGAGAGATTCGCTTCCGTCCTGTTGACGAGAGCGAAGTGGCGATCACCGCACCCACAGTTGATCAGAGACCTGCACCTGATGCTCCTTCACCGATCATAGCTGACTCCGAGGCCTGTGACCGATCTGATGATACTAGAGATGCTTCCTTAGCGACCGTTGATGAGACCCGACGGATCCCCCGAAAGGGGAGGAAGTCGGAAAGCATAGACCTCGCAGTTCCTCCTCCTGGTGTATGGCGTTGTGTTGATGAAATCCAGAGTATTTATGTGATTGAACCATTTGAGCGGAGGGCAGATACCAAGACTAGACAGGACGGACCTGGTTTGAACACTTCCACTGATAAGTCTGTTCCTGGTCACTCACAAGTAAAGATGATTGAGGACGTTTATGATGTTGCCCATTATTTTGAGAGACCTCATAAGGAAACAAGTGACCTAGGTAAGACTAGACGGGACAGACCTGGTTTGACTACTTCCACTGATATGTCCGTCCCTGGTCCTTCAAAGGTAAAGATGATTGAGGTCGGTTATGATGCGAACCTTCACAATTTTTAGCCTCTTGATGAAAAAGATGATCCGGGTGAAGCTCTTGAGGACGAACAGAGTTCGTATACTTCCACTGATGACTTCGTTCCTTTTGATTTTGACCTAGACGAGACCTTGCAGGATGACTCCGACTACACTTCTTCCGAGGATGATGAGTTTGTCCCATTCCACTTCGATATCTGCGAGACTTCCAAGGCCAGACCTGACCACACTTTTTCCACTCACACGTCTGCGCCTTCACACCACAGGACCACCAAGGGAGAACCTAGCCTTACTGCTTCCATTGATCAGTTCGTCCCTTTCCGTTTTGATTCCACTGAGGGCCTTCACCGTGTCGACCCTGATCGGCCTCCGTCCACTGTGGACCCCGATGTCGACATACACCATATCAGATCTATCCCTCAGCGATCCCGCAAGAAGGTTTGCTTTCCACCTTCTGATTATCATCCATTTATGTTGTAGATTATCTCCCGTCATTCTCTGTCTATCTTCCATTTTTGCTCGCCCACCCATTCTCGTGTTTGCCTTGATTGGGACGTACTTTGTCCTAAGTATAGGGGGTGGACGAGCCGAGTGTTCATTCTTCGTTCCGTGACATCACTCATGTTGTTGCCTATACTTAGGGCTTCTTTTACCCTAAGTATAGGGGGAGTGACGGGTACATTCTCACGATCTCTTATTCCATCTTCAGATCTCTTTCCTTTCTTTTCTTCTTTTCTTCTTTTCATTTTCTATCTTCTTTATCTATCAAAAAGGTGTCACCCTTGTAGACAGTTTTCCATACTTAGGATGTACTTTGTCCTAAGTATAGGGGGGGGTGCACCCCAAGTTCTATATTTTTCGATCCTCTCCATTGTCTCCTCTTCTTGTCTATGCTTAGGGATATTTTACCCTAAGTATAGGGGGAGACAATCTAAGTACGATCTGTTCATTCCCACCCTTGACCCTCCCTGCTTTGTGTACAGTCTGCTATACTTAGGATTATTTGATCCTAAGTATAGGGGGGACGGTCGACTTCTCATTCGTTCATTCATTCGTTCCTTATCCTTTAGACTTTTCTATACTCAGTACGAGTTGTGTCTTCTTTTTTCTCTCTGATCTATGAGGACATGGCTCAAGCTAAGTATAGGGGGGTCGTATATACTGCGTATATACTTTAGCCATAACTCGTACTTTCGTATTTTCCTAATAATTATGGCTAATTATTCTTTAAAATTCATTAAAAACCTTAATAAAAATATGTCATCATTCCTCAAATTCTTTGTGTATTTACTGATTAATAAATCAGGTGAAAATGTTTTTTGCAAAATGTTTGAAAAATAGTTTGAAAATCTTTGTGAACATTTATTGAAAACTATTTGTAAAACATTTTATTACATGTTTTCAACCTTTGTAAAAACATTTTGATTGTAAAACCCATTTTCTTTGTGTGAAATAAAATGTTTGAAAAATGATTTACAAATGGTTTGAAAAATGGTTGCAAAAATGTTTTGAAAAATCTATCTATACTGTTTGGAAAACCTTTGCAAAATGATTTTCAAATGGGTGTACATGATTGTAAAATGTTTATAAAAATTATTTTGGACTATAGTTTTCAAAAATTGCTTGAAAAAACTGTGTCAAATTTGAGGAATACATACATCTCACCAAAAATCCACGATATGTATATATACTTATAAAATTGATCACTTACCCTTGTAAATTCTTAAAATCCACTTCTTTGTAGATATAAGAAGCACTCCCGTGTACGTAGTTTTCACCTAACTTTTAGCCAAAAATTTTTTGTTTTCAAAAATCCCAAAAAACATTTGCAAAATTAAAATCCAAAAACATTTGAAAAATCTTTTTGAAAAATACAAAAAAATGCACTGCATATGCATCATCATCATATTTTTTCAAAAATCCATAAAAAGTTCAAAACTCTTGAAAATTGCATCACAAAAATATCTTCTGCATTCTGCATTTCATGGCATGAGCATTTTTCGGATTGAGTTTGATAGTTGAACGAGTCTAAGTAAAATCCGAAGATTGGAGCTTGGTTGGATCTTAAATCTACCTAATTAACAGGAACCTTATAGGAGCTGGAATTGAGGTACTTCAGGTCTAGTTGACTTAATTCTTTGAGGATCACGGGACTTGGTTCAATGAATTCTTGACTGCCTAAGTAGAGTATTTCGGAGCACATGCACGACTCTTGTTGATAATGACCTAACTTGGACACTTGCACCTTTCACATGGCTCAACTCAGTTGGAGTGGTGAGGAGGTTGGATTTGCCGGTATGAGACGCACACAGGTGGAAACACTTGTCCTCCTCTAGGGAGGGAAGTGCGCCCCAACCCATCCAGTAATCATGAGTTTCGAGGATAGGAGATCGTGGGTTGCAATAAAGCTTCAAAATAGGGATAGTCTATTGTCTCAAGAGGAAAAACTCCCTATGTAAATGCTGTTGTATATAGTATTTCAAAAAAAATGCAAAAACAAAAACTCCAAAAAAGTAAGCAGGCCTGTATAAAAATAAAAAAATGCCTACCGGAGTGTACATATGTTGTAAAGTCAAATAAGCAAGCTTGAGCTTCAAAGTCAAATCATGTGAGCCTGCAGCTGGGTGACTTGACTACACTGGTCTTGCATCCTAGGATAGGTAGCTACACTGGCTACCGTCCATTCTTCTCTTCACCCCCTCCTCTTGAGCCGGTTGCCACTTGAACTTAGAAGGGAATACCATGCTCCTTGAGGGATGAGTTGTTGGATTGGGGAATCATTGGGTTGTCATATCGGAGAAGTCAGTCTCTTTGTCATTTCAGTTGGGGAGAGCCACCGTCACTTACACTGTACGAGTCAGATTCATAGTCATAAGGGTTTGCGTATGAATTGAAGTATTTCTGACCTGGCTATTGAGGAGACTTGAACAAAGTTTTGGGATACTCAGAGGCTGTTGGATTTCAATTTCGGTTCTAAATAAGGTTCTGCCCGCACTAAAATTCTAAAGGTCCGACTTAAGCTCCAAACTTTGATTTTGTGAAGACAAGTTTGATGATCAAATAAAATCCAAATTTCTTCTTTTTCTTTTCTTTCTTTTTCTTTTTGCACTTATTGCACAATTGTTTGCTAGGGACTAGCAAAGGTAAAGTATAGGGGGATGATGAATCCGATTTCATCATCTTTATTCTATCATTTTGGCATCAAAAACCCTAACAAATGCATGTAAATAGCTTTAAATATAGCATCTTAGCATTCATGCATGTGCATCCCATTAGTGTATAAAATACTGTAATTAAAGCCAAAATTATAGAATAAATAAAAGAAAAGAAAAAGAATAAAATATTGTAAATATTTTATGACCCGAAACCCCGAGACCTAGGCATCTTGATGAATAGGTCGACCAGGAATAAAGTAGGGGGAGATAAGGGTCAAATACCTATATTATTCTATTCATTCTTTATTCAGTTTGGGACCTATTTTTGGTTCCACTTTTCATACATCAAATAAAGAAACTTTGTACATGAAAGTTGTAGATAATTTAATAAAGAAAAATACAAAATTGATTTCACTGAAAAATAATGTACAAATAAAAAGTTATGGTCTGAATAAAATTCCAGAATCCCAACTTCCCAGACCCGTATCTCAGAAATAAAAACTCAAAATTACCAAACTCACCTTTAATTGTATATAGCATAAAATAATCTATTTAATGAAGGTGGTTTCTTATTTTTCGGAGTTACGGTTTGAAAGTTGAGTTTCGGACCCTTGTAGTATACTTGTACAGATTAAAATATTCAATTTATTCTTTATTCATTATTTTTTATTTTTATAATTTTATAAATAGTACTTATAATATATTTGTACAATAAAATCAGAAGAAAAACTGAAATAAAACTCAAAATAAAAATACATGTATATATAATACACATGCATTATACTTATATACATACCTATACAATGCCTACTTATATTTTATTTAATACACAAAACACATCAATAAAATAAAATAAAAATATATTTGTGTGTATAAAAGTATTTTATGATTTTACAAAATAATAAACAGAATTAAAGAAATTAAAAATATCAAAATAAAAATAAAATATTAAAATACATAGGTAATATACCTATAAGGGCATAATGGGTAACTTATAAAAATACATCTCATTAAAATAATTAAAAATCAGAATAAAATACTACATAAAATATAAATATTTTTTATTTAATAACCGAAATAAAATAATAATGTTTACTATTTTTAATTGATTTTTTAAGGGGATTTTTCCTGGTTGGTCCACGTGGACCAACCAGGATGGTCTGACAGTTGACCCCGGTCAACTGTCTGACCTACTCCCTTAGGCTTTGTCAGACTGCATTTTTGTCCCGTTTTCGCGATTTTTTCGAGGCCACTCGTTACATCTTTTCGCGACACTTCCTTCTGCAACTTTGTTCCTTGGTCATCGGGCATACACGCCCTTGGGTTGCCTCGTTCATCGCGTCGCTGAATCAATGGCTACGCATCGATCTTCTCGCCCTGTCGACCAGCCTTTCAAAACCGACCCCCATACTTCCATTTGACTTTGAACCGCCTTGGGCCAGTGCCAGAACCTCTGAGGGCTCTGGTGGATCCCCGGTGACAGGGGGTGATCCCGACCACGTTGAGGTGTAACCCAGGCGCTCCTGGGCGTGTTCCATCCATCTCCGGCGGGCGCATCGCCGTGAGGTCTATCTCGCGGCAAACAACCGCTTGAGGTCGTGTTCCTTTTATTTTTCTCATCCATTAGTTAGCTGTCGCTCGTATGATTTATTTCGTGACTTTACTGAGTAGTTTAATCGATTGTTTCCTTCATCTACCCCCTCGTCAGATCTTGCTCCGACGAGCTACCATTCGCACCATACGCAACTTTCTTCTCCTTCGTTTCACCTTGGAACCATCTCCCGCGCTTGTGCTTCATCTTTGCAGGTTCCAGGAGGCCAAAGCACCCCATCCGGGGGTCAAAACTTTTGAAGGAACACCCCTGGGAGCAGCTCCAGGCCGTGCACGCCGTGTTGGGCCACCAGCGCCCTCTCCGCCGTTTTGGGTCCACCAGTTGATAGAGGAGGCTCCCGGGACGTTCATCGAGCCATCGGAAGGGAGAAGGCGGCGTTAGGAGCGGAGATTTTGGCATTTGAGTTTCATCCAGGACGTGTTCATCACGTGTTCGTCCTCCGCATCCCATCGCCGTCCGATTTTGATCAGTTCTTGGAGAGCTCCAGCCGTCGTCGGATCCTGTGCGTCCCCCGCCGTTGATCTCCACCGAGCCATCTAATCTGGACCGCACAGGACGAAGGGGCATCGCGCGCCTCGAACGCGACACGTGGTTAAGTGAAGATACATCCGTCGTCCGTTCGCGCAAAGGCGAGGGTATTTTGCATATTTTCCCTCACCGTTTTTGTAATCAGTACTTAGTAGTTAAACATTCATTGGTCTTTATTAAGTTTTGTAATATTTACATTAAGACCCCTGTAATTTTTCTGCATTTACGTTCAGGTCCTTCGCCACGTCACCTCATGTGCCTGTGCGCGTGAGGGGACGGGGC
Source organism: Ottelia alismoides (assembly GCA_037367405.1). Lineage (NCBI taxonomy): Eukaryota > Viridiplantae > Streptophyta > Magnoliopsida > Alismatales > Hydrocharitaceae > Ottelia > Ottelia alismoides. Next base: position 738,574 of record JAZKJV010001084.1, read on the forward strand.
ATTTTGTGAAGGAAGCCCCCAGGGTTTGGGTATTTCATTATGATCCAAGGACTTGCAGATCACGTATAGAATTTCTGGCATTTTGCATTTGAACTCCGTAGGTAGTTTTTAATTGCAGAACAGACCTCCCCAGACGCGTGTGTTGCACGCGCGAGGGTGGGATTTTTACAGAGAAGCCCTTGCGGCTTTGGCTATTGCTTTTTGGTCTAGAAAGTATTTTATTCAGTATAAATTTTGTGCGAAAATTGCTATTAGGTCTCTGGAGATTTTGATATTTACGTATATGCCCCTGCCAGGCCTTCCATTTTGTGTGCTTGACGTATTTATTTGGAGCATCATTTTTAATTCCAAAAATTCTCAAAAATTAAGCTTAAGCTCCTGTGTGCTTGTTCTTTAACGCCATATTTTTGGTTTTTGATTTCATTGCATTTTCATATGTATTAAAAATCAAAAACATGCTTTTGATCTACTGTCTAGCTTAGAAAATACCAAAAAAATAGTAAAATACCTCGAAAAATTCCAAAAAAAATCCCTACTGTCTATTTTATCATATTTTAGTGTCAATCCAAAAATCACTAAAAATCTCAAAAGAAAAACCTTAAAAATTCAAAAAGACCTAAAATCTTCAAAAAAATCTAAAAAATTGTAGAAAACTCCAAAAATTGTGAACTCAAGTTCTGTAGTCTCCTGTTTTTATTATCTTTATTTGAAAAATAGTTTGGAAAACTTTTGTGGTTGTTTTATATTTTTAATGACCATTTTACCCTCAGCCAGTAGCTATTTCACTGTTTTGCTTTATTTCTGTATTTAAAAATACCAAAAACATTTGGAAAAATACCCAAAAATCACAAAAACAGTAAAAAAAGTATAAAAAGACCAAAAAGATTTTATCCCCTGATTTTTTTCCTATTTTCATCTATTTTTATAAATCTTTTATCCTCTCTCTCCCTATATTGTCTATATATCCTATTATTGAAAAAAAAGAGAAAATATAAAAATATAAAATATAAAAAGAAAATACAAAATCAGTAAAAATAAAATCAAAATAAAAAATTAAAAAAATTAAAAATAAAAAATAAATATAAAAATTAAAAACTCACAAAAATCATTTGCTTGCATAGTGTGGACAACACTCACATTCACTCACACACATTAGTCTGATCTACCTTGTTTGCTCCATGTGTTCGAACTCTCTGCATACTTGCTTGCTATACATCTTTTGTGCAGAGTTAAAAATAAATTTTAACTCCACATTTATTTCTAATTGTTGATCTGTAGTGTGGGTTAATTGTTGATTTTAGTTGAGATTTTGAGTGGTCAACACACCGACTGAGTTCCCGCTTTGTGTGGAACTTACGACCACCGAATCTCGGCTAAATCAGGCGTCCACCATGGAACACCTTTATGTAATCTTATTACACCAAATCTTTATGTAAATATATAAATATTTTCTCTAACTATATAAGAAATATTTTCTTTATGTAATCTTGTTACACTAAATCTTTATGTAAATCTTTATCTAAATATATAAGAAATATTTTCTCTCTCCAATCACCTTTATGTAATCTTGTTACACCAAATCTTTATTCATAGAATTATTTTATCAATAAATCATTATCTAATAATTTGCACATTATTTGTGATAATTGTAAATATATCATTGATATTTATGAATCATATTCATCCCTACAAATCTAAATGCAAATCATATATGCATTTTAATTGCTCAATGTGAATCCAATTCACATTAGTATTAATATCATGAATACTATTCACAATTAAAAGTCTCTACAATAATATAGATTATATCCACATTATTTATAATTAGTGTGGATAGTATTATCCACATTAATCATATCCAAGATAATTTAATTTAAATATCTTAGATGTCTTTCTACACATGTCTAAATAATGTGAATCACATCCACATTTTTTTATAATTATTAAATCTATTTTAATCATCATTATTTTCCTCTATTTTATAATACTCGAATATTTATCTAATAGAACTACTCTTGAACTCTATGAAGGATAGTGTGCCTTCTCCTCGGATACTTAGAGATAAGAACAAGTGGTGAATAACCATTCGTTCACCTTTATTCTTCCATTTTGGCTTTAAATACCTAGTAAAATACACGTAAATACAACTAACTTTCATGAACTGACATTTAGCATGTGATATTGTGTAAGCACCTGCATTGAAACTCAAAAGAAAAAAATATAGAAAAGAAAAGAAAAATAAATGAAGTATCAAAGGCACTTACTGACCTTGAACCCCGATATCAATTCAAATATTGGCTAGGTTGATCTGGAATAAAGTAGGGAGAGATAGGGTAAAAAAATGTACAAAATACAAAGAAACCCTAATGCTTTAAATACATAACTATTGTATAAATAGCCAAACTTACACTATTATATTCTTCATTATACACACCTCAAACAATAAAAATGTTCAACACAAAGCTTGTACCCAATAACATGTAGAAAATAATAAAAATATTATCAAAAATAAATCATGCACAATGCTCTTGGTACACAGAGATGGAAAAGTCACAAATAAAACTTCGTCGATCAATATCTACTCCACTATGAACTCAAATTGAACCAAACTCGCCTTCATTGTATTTAAAATTAAATTGTCTAACAAATGAAGATGTTTTTATTGAAATGAAGCTAAGATACAAAGCCAGCTTTTTGGTGTACTATTGTACTAAGGCGTATGTATATAAAACATACTAGTTCTTTACATTTCTGTCCTCTTTATATTTTTGAATTATTTTATATATTATATTATACATAGTTAAAATTTAAATACAAATAAAAACATGTAAAAGAAACCCAAAATAATTACTACACTTAAATACATATGTGTATTGTACCTATAATGTAAATACATGTATTATTTATACATATAAACAAAGTTATAAAAATATCATCAAAATATGTAAATACATATTAAATAATGTTATAAATATATAAAATATGTAAGTTTGGTATTATATATAATAAAAAAATACAAATATAATAAACAAAATACAAGTATATATACATATATATTAACATGTAAATATTAATACCTAATAAATAAGGTTGTAAAATAAATAAAATCATTATAAAATAGTTTATAAATAGTAAATATTTTCATCTTTTAAGTATTTTTGAATAAAATCATTTAATATTTTATTTGAATTATCTTTACTTTTATTTTTTGTTTTGTCCTATTGTGGCCCACGTGTCCCAATCAGGGCTAGCATATGTTGATCTCCATGTCAACACTCCCTCTCACGTGAAGCTGCCCGGTGATTTGACCGAAATTTGGTGGTCTTAAGTTCAACACAAAGCGTGAACTCAGTCGGTGTGTCGACCTCACAAATCTGGACTAAAGTCAACAATTAACCCACAATAAAGATCAATAAACTAGAAATAATGTGGAGTTAAAATTTATTTTTAACTCTGCACAAATGATGTAAAGAGAAAGTATGCAGAGAGTTCGAACACAGGGAGCAAGCAGGGAAATTCAAACAAATGTGCACAAGTGAATGTGAAGTGTCTACACTAAGCAAGCAAGCAAAGAAATTTTTGTGGGTTTTTAATTTTTCATTTTTTTTATTTTAATTTTTAATTTTGTATTTTGATTTTTAATTTTCTGATTTTTATAATTTTATATTATATTTTTTTATTTTTCAATATTGGAATTTAAAACAATGTAATAAGAGACAAGATAGAGTATTTATAAAAATATGCAAAAATCACCAAAAATTCAGAAATAAAATGTTTTTGATCATTTTAGGATTTTTTACTGTTTTTGTGATTTTTAGGTATTTTTCAAAGTGTTTTTGGTATTTTTAAATACTTGAAATAAGACAAAACAGTGAAAAAGGTGCTGGCTGTGAGTAAAATAGGAATTAAGATTAACAAACAGCAACCAAAATTTTTCACACTAATTTTCAAATAAAGAGAATGAAATATAGAACAAACAGGAATTGAGTTTGTATTTTTCTGGGTTTTCTTTGATTTTATATATTTTTTGAAGTTTTTATGTATTTTTGAATTTTTAAAGTTTTTCTTTTGAGATTTTTAGTGATCTTTGGACTTACACTAGAAAAAGGTAAAACACACAAAATATAATTTTTTTGGAATTTTTCAAAACGTTTTTATAATTTTTATGGGTTTTCTAATGCAAACAGTGAAATAAATGTATGTTTTTGATTTTTAATAAATACGAAAATGTAATAAAAATGCAATGCAAAAATATGGCGTGCAAATGCATGTTGACAGGAACTTAAACCTATTTTTGTGGAATTTTTGGACTTAAAATGATAATTTAAATAATTAGAACAAGCACCCAAATATTAAACAGGCCAGGCAGGGGTATAAGTGCAAATACCCAAAAGTCCAGGGGCATACATGCAATTTTTCCACAAAATTTTGAACTAAATGAAATATTCGCTGAACCAAGAATAAATTACAAAACCCGCAAACCCTCTCCCGCAAAATCTCCAAGGCCACGTGCTAGAGCACGCGCCCCAGTTAGGGGTACAAATGCAATATCACGAAAGTCTGAGGGCTGACGTGCAAAAATGCCAAAAGTTTTAAACTGCAGATAAATGTTTTGGAGTTAAACAGAAATAAACAAAAAGCCTGGGGGTTTTTCCGCAAAATCGCCAAGAGGACACGTGAGGAACCACGTGCACCACTGACAGGGGCGTAAGTTTAATATTACAAAATACCAGGGGCAACTATGCAAAATATATAGAACTATTAAAAGCAGATGAATGATAAAAGGGGTAATTAATAAATACAAAAATGACTGGGATCGAATATGCAAAATTCCCAGTCAATGGGCAGATCGCAGGGTTGAGGATGCTCACTTGAAGACACGTGTCGATGCCCGGGGTAACGATACCCCTTCGCCCTTGGACGGCCTCGATTAGATGATTCCTGTGTGATCGGACGGTCGAAGCAAGGTCTCATCAAACGACCATGATCAGATCTTGGCAGGATGATCAAACGGCTGTGGGGGGTCCAAGATCTGACGGGTGCTGTGCGTCCTGGAGAGGCTTGGAGATCAGACGGCGCGGAGAGGGGTTGGAGGAACAGCTCAAGAACTCGGCTGGGCCGAGTTTCAAACTCTCCCCCTTCACTGCTCCGACCACCTGGGCACGAAAGGACGAGGGCAAAATGGAGCTGGATCTCCTCCTCTTCAGGAGATGGCCTCCAAAGGGCGCCTGGAGCGCCGGTGTCGTCGGGCGGAACCGGAGGAGATGGGGCACTCCAGGTGCTTCGAGCCTTCAAAACTCGACCCCAGGAGGGGTCTCTCTGACTCTGGGACCTGCAAGTAAACAAAGCACACACAGTAGATGGCCCCAAGGCAGAGATATGCGGAAGGTTGATGGTTTTGGCGAAAATGGAGCTCGCCGGAGCTTGCTCCGGCGAGGTGGTGGCTCGATAATGGTCTGCGTGTGAATCGATGGGAAACAACGCCAAACTAATCCTACTGCTATGCTATCTAAGGAAATGCAAGAAAAAGAACAAGAAATCGACCTCAAGGGTGGTGTGCCCGAAGTGGAAACCTCACGGCCGCGAGGCCGGAGATGGGGTTGGAAACATGCCGCCGAGCTAGGTAGGCACCTCGACAAGGTCGGAGATCGGCCCTCTGTCACAGGGGATCCCGCAGCTAGGCCTCGGAGGGATTGGCTCAGGCCAAAGGCGGTTCAAAGAGAAGAGGAAGAAGGGGGGTTCGGTTTTGAGATGTGGCGAGGAGTGAACTTCGAGGAGGAGTCACGGGCGGATGAAGAAGATCTGGTAGGATCTAAGAAGTCGGCGGGAATCACGGATGTACAAGGTACAAATTCCATGAAGGATTCGACGTCAAAGGGGGCATGAGCCGACCTAGGAAAATCCGTGAAGTCGGACAAAAACCTAGGTGTGACAGAGCTACAGAAGCCAGGACAGACTGTTGACCTTGGTCAACAGTCCCAGCCCCCTGGTTGGTCCACGTGGACCAACCAGGAAAATCCTGGAAAAAATGCCTTCAAAAATTATTTTAAAATAGTAGACGATTTTATTAATTTTTAATTATAAAATAAAAAATGTTTATTTTTTATGAAGTATTTTATAGTGATTTTTATTTATTTTTATGAAGTATATTTTTACAAGTTGCTTTTATACTCCTATATAGGTATAATACCTATGTATTTAAGTATTTTATTTTTATTTTGTGTATTTTAATTTATTTATTTTTGTTTATAGAATACATTTATATACACAAATATATTTTTATTTTATTTTTCTGATTTATTTTGTATATTTAATAAATTAGAGGTATAAAAAGTATAGGTATAAGTATAGGTATAATACCTATGTATCTGATATCTACCAGTATTTTTATTTGAGTTTTATTTATGTTTTTATTTTGATTTTAATGTACATAATTGTTATACGTATTAATTACAAAATTATAAAAATGTAAAAATATAAATATAATGAATAAATAATAAATTGAATATTTTAATCTGTACAATTGTACAATGTGGGTCCAAAACTCAACTTTCAAACCGTAGCTCCGCCAAATGCGAAACCACCGCCATTAAATAGCTTATTTTCTTCTATATACAATTAAAGGTGAGTTTACTGCATTTGGAGTTTTTATTTGTGAGATACGGGTCTGGGAAGTTGGGATTCTGGATTTTTATTCAGATCATAACTTTTTATCTGTACATTATTTTTCTGTGAAATCAATTTTGTATTTTTCTATATAAAATTATCTACAACTTTCATATACGAAGTTTCTTTATTTGATGTATAAACAGTGAAACCAAAAATAGGTCCCAAAATGAATAAAGAATGAATAGAATGTATATGTATTTTATCTGTATTTCTGACCTTATCTCCCCCTACTTTATTCCTTGTCGACCTATTCATCAAGATGCCTAGGTCTCGGGGTTTCAGGTCATAAAATATTTACAATATTTTATTCTTTTTCTTTTCTTTTATTTATTCTATAATTTTGGCCTTAATTACAGTATTTTATACACTATTTAGATGCACATGCATGACTGCTAATATAATGGAATTAATGCTAATTACAGGTATTTGCTAGGGTTTTGGTGCCAAAATGATAGAATAAAGATGATGAAATGTGGATTCATCACCCGGTAAATTTTAAAACCCCTCAGTTTGCTAAATTTTCACGCCAAATCCATACTTCCTTTCACCTCGAGCCCTTCACCAAATCTGCTCACACCTCGCCACACCCTCAACTTCCACCAACCTCCATTGAATTGCATGCAACCTCAGTCCTAAGTCAGCTCCTCCCTCATTTCTATAAAATCACACCTCCAACTTCAATCCAATTTTTGATCTCTTATTCAGCCACCCATAACACCAAAAGTCCCCCATAGAGTGTTCCCCTTTGTGACAGGAAGCTCCCCTCTGATTTACGGCAAGGAAAAGGGCGGCGGAGTTGGTTCCACCATCGTCGGAGTTGTGTCAGGTGAAGGGTTTGGTTCCCAAGTATTTATTGATTGAGGCTGGTTTAATTAGGTTTTTAAACTCGCATTTTATTTCTTAGTGTAACTTAAAATCTCTTTCCTGATGATTTCACCTAGTTTTCCTTAAATTTCAATTCGTAGTTTGTCAGATCTCTACTGTTTCATTGTGAATCATCCACTGTCTCGACTCACCAACACCTCCACCACCTTCCCCATCATCTTATACATTGAATCATACACCTAGATCCCCTCGATTTTGTAAGAATCGAGTTCATTGATCTCCCCCTCCGCCTGCTCATTGGAGATCTTACCATTCACCCCAGGCTTGCGTTGTTCAGCTTCAACATGGGTTCATGACATTACCCCTTGAGCCCTCTTCATTTTTTGCGCGGGTTCGAGCCACAAAGAAGGCACTTAGTAGGATCGAGGAACATCAGCTTCAAGTGTTGGAGAAAGAATCGAGCTCTTGGCCTCCTTCGATGAGGCCTGGACCCATCTACGCTCGCATGCAGCTGCGAAGGAGTCCTAGGAAGGTTCTAAACCCTTTAGGAGCATGGGAGGCAGTCAGAGGAGGAAGTAATCATCGATCGAAGCTCAGCAGGGAAGTTGTTCTTTCCTGTTCTTGGAGACACCTCCAGCACCATTGTATCAGGAGTCGGTCCCAAGTATAATCTAGGTCGTTGAAATCAAGCGAAATGTTGCCTCCCTTCGATCATCAAATCTTACGTGAAGCAGTGTGGTGCGCATTAAAACTGTCTGATTTAGAGCACACGCAAGCCATACGTCACCTTGGGTATATTTCACCCGTGCGCTATGCCATTTTCGTATTTTATTTTTAGTCTTGTAAATTAAATACATAGTGTAAAATAATTAGGTGAAAATACAAGTTGAACCTCAAACTTCATTGTAATTTCTTTTAAGTCCATGTTCAGATCACCACACGTGTAGTCCCGCATGAGGCACTGATGCAATTGTATATTTAACCCTGAACTTGTAGGACCATATTACAAAATGAAATTCTAGTTTATTTTAATTTCATCTAGGTCTTCTATTGTTGTATAATTTATTTTTTTTATATTGCTTGTATTAAATATTTTCTTGATGCTAAAAATTATAGAAAATTAGGATAGCTACCTGGAACCATGCTATTGCACGCTTAAATTTTATTTGGCATTTAAACATATTTTCCAATTTTTAAAAATACAAAAACATGCATTTTTATCCTATGTAGCACTTAAAAGTCCATAAAATTTACAAAATATTTGAAAATTTTCTAAAAAATATATTACTTATATTATATTATATCCCATATCTAAATATCATTAAAATTACAAAATATAAAATATAAAAAATACAAAAATAATAAATATTATGAAATTTAGTAACAATTCTATAAAAATCCAAAAATATACATTTCTGTTCTTGATTTATTATTATTATTGTATATTATATATTAAAAATAGTTTAGGGATAATTCTAGACCAATTTAGTATATTAACTATTTGACATATTTTCAACTTTAGAAATCCGTTAAAATTTGAAAAATTACATAGAAATTGCCAAAATAAAGAAAAATATAAGTACAAAAACATTTTATTTCATATATTTTAACTATATTTTTATTTATTTAAAATATAAAAAGCTATATTCTATATATACTACATCTTTCTTATGTAAGATATAATATCTATTAATATATATTATTAATTATATTATTTTAAAATAAAAAACAAAATAAAATTATACCAAATTAAGAAATATAAAATTAAAAACATAAAAATATAAATAATTAAAAAACAATAATATATATAATTGCAACCCCACATAAAATAAGAAAAAAAATCAGAAAATAGTTATTATTATTTAGAAATAATTAATATTAATTCACTACCCTCTTGCATTTCTTAGTGTTTAATACTTGTCTTGCTTATTTCAATACGCACAATTTGTAGAGTTATAATAAATTTTGACTCGGACATATTTTGATCGCTTAATCTAATTATGGATTGATTGTTGTTTGATTTTGTGCTTGGTCGTCGCAACGATTACTTGTCTAGCTTGTTAGATGTAGGCTAGGTGCATATATGGCGATTCGTATAGATCGGGTATAAGATCTAATCTCATTTCCATATCTAGAGGACCTCTTAGAGATATCTTATCATGTCAGACATGATATCCAATTTTCCATTGCATACGATTCCAATCCAGATCAATATCTAACATTTATATTGATATTGTATAACAAGACTAGTGAGTGGACTCACTAAAATTGAAACATATTTCATTGTTCCCTCACTAAGATCCAAACTTCTTTCATCATTCCCTCAAAAAGAAAGTTTCATAGTATATAATTATTTAAGATCACATCACCCTTGAATATTCCCTATGCACGTACATATTGCATGCTGGAAGACTTTGATTAAACCTAATGTTCTGATCCTATTTTGGATTGTTTTCTTCATGGTTTTAATGATAAGTTTCCCATTCAATCATTGGGAGTTGGTATCGATTATACGCTTTCCAAAAGCATATATCATACATTCGAATTATGTCTCATTTCCAAAATCAAATGACCATCATTGGAATTTAGTTTGTCTCAATATCTCATGAGGGAGCTCATATCTTCTAGATCAATGGTGAACATATATGATCCCTTTGAGAGATCGTATTACTCATATGCCCTTGCATGCACACGAGCTCGTCAGTGTATAGACCTTGATTAGGCCATAAACCTAATGATTTTCCTAATGTACATATCTAGACATATAGTAATACATATGTGTGGTTAAAGGATGTATGCCTATATTGTGACAACATGTGACATAGGTCTTTGATATTTCAATTTCGCTAAGTTAACTTTTTGACCTAACTCATCCAACACATCTGAATCTCTATTCTCATATAGACGACCTGAATCAAGAGGTTGGTCGGATGTCAGCCTTTGGAGTAAGGATTACCATCTCCTTCTCAGGCTAGAGATCCCATCTTGATAACCACCTAACGGTGTGATTGATTCCTCAATTTAGCTCTTTAGATAAAAAATCCCACACCAACCTCTATGATCCAATCTTTGGATCAACAATTGTATGATATCAAGATGGTCATAGTACACAATCCTATTTGTAGCAAGGGGCCTAGTATGATCATTCTACATTTCATATTAAAGAGTGATACATAATAATCTTTATTGTATAATCGCTCACTGTGGAATAACATGTCCAACGGTTACCATATCCTTTTTTCATTTTTATACGAATACATAAGCATATATATATATGTATACGGATATGAAAACTATGATACCATATCCTCATAAATAGATAAATATATAAAATGAATGCGGTATATATACAAATAAAACCAATTTGATTTATGTAAAAGGAAGGGACAAGGTGATAGAAAAATTATTATTTTTTCTTATTTGGAGTTGATAAATAAAGATTTAGGTCGATAATTTTCTAATTTATACTTTATAAATTATCTTAAATATACACATATTGGATGGTTTATAGGTGGTGCAAAATATACTAAGATCATGTTTGGTAGGAGAATATGAATCGAAATAAGCCATTATTCACATCTTCTCTTATTCCTCCTTATCCACTCCCTTATTCATCTTCCCTTCTTCCCTTATCCTCCTTATCCGCTCCCTTATTTTCTTCCCCCTTCTTCCCTTATTCATCCTTATCCACTAACTTATAATCCTTATTTATTATCCCTTATGTGCCAGCCAAATAGAGAACAACGCTTACTTATCATTATTCCACTTATTCTTATCCATCCGGCCGAACAAGAATAATGCTTGTTCCAGCTTATTATCCACCCTTATTCCCGTTTTTTTCTCGAACCGAACGACCCCTGAATGTATTTATTTCATAGACTTTTATATAATGTATACTGCAAAAATAAAATAAAATTGCGAACATATAGTTAAAAACAGTCTACAACTATATTTGTACATATATACAAGTACAAATATAGGCATACAACAAAGTGATATCCATATTGACATCGCTCCCGCACCCTATGTTAATTCGAGCAAATTAATGTCCAAATTAATTAGATGTCGTTCGTTGCAGTCGGATACGAGAGGTTAATCAAAAACCACTTTAATTAGATTCGAGTTAATTTCAAGCGGCAAAAATTTTTTTTACTTGGTGAAGTCCAAGGTCGATCTCAGGGAGGCAACTGTCTCCTTAGGTCAAATTTCAGCAAAATCCAAGTGTGAGATTTTCGGGAATATATTTTTTTTGGTCTTTTTAATTTCTATGCAGACGAATCTTAGCCAATTTAACGTTAAATTTAATTGATGTATCAAATGAAGTCCAAAAATAATGAAAGTTGGCCAGACAGTTATTTATGATGAAAATGACCTACACTAATTTTTTTGGAATTTTTCGACTCAAAATGAATTTACTGTGAATTAAAGAAACAGAGAGAGTGATTTTCAGAATTTGATTTTTAATAAATATCAAATCACAATTTTTTCAAGAACTAAAATTACCCTAGGTGGCTCTAATGAGAAGGGACCTAGGGAAATTGACAGAACTTAATTTTACTGTGAAATGAATTTACTAAAATTAATTTAAGAAAATCGCTAAACAATTTATTTAGGCCTCGATATGCGTGAAAATGCTATGAAATATTTATGGTGCGTTAAAAATGGTGTCCTTAAGCTACTGTGAATTTTTGATAATTTTTGAAGGCACAGATAATTAATTAAAAATCAAAAGGCATCACTGGGCAAAATATGTCAACAATGAACCAATTAATTCATTAATAATTCAAATAAGCCTACAAAAATCATACACGTGTACTGATAGGCAGAGGACAAAATTTCTAACAACATGCAATTTTTAGAATCTCAAAATGACGAACAATGTACTCTATGGACACGTGCAAACACAAGGGCGTAAATGCAATACTGGAAATTGAAACTTCAAAAATCAAACATGCTGACAAGGACTAAAATGCAATTACCGATAACATGCAGGACTTGTATGCAATTTCTCCACTGAACACGTGCTCCTCGCGTGGGGTCTGCTTCACAGGGATTTTTTTGTAATTTCCTCAAGCTTCAGGGGCGTCTGCGCAAATAACCCAGGTCGCACGTGCTCCTCACGTGGCCGACCTAGGTTCGGAGGGCGTCGGAGGCTCGGGTCTTCTGGAGGTTCGGTCTAGCCTCGGTGCAGCTTCGGGTCACCCGAGCCTAAGCTTAGGAGGCCGAGGCTCGGATGCGTTGACGTGGCGGCCTGAAGGCCCTTGGATCAAGATGATCCAAGGGATGTCGATGAAGATGCGTGGCGACTTGCGAGGCGTAGGATCAGTAGCGCGATGCATGGTCGAGGAAGGTCGCGGTGATGGAATACGTGGCAGAACGAGGGCCGTTCGATCGGATGATCGTACGGCTGCTGCTGCGTCGTCTCGAGTGGTCCTCTGCCACCTGCGGAGGAGAAGGCGGTGCTCCGGTGGGACTGGGCTCGCTCCGCCTCGGTCGCCAGGCGTCGATGAAGGACGTCTCGAGCTCCCAAGTAGCTCAGAAGCAGCGGGAGTGCACGGCGAAGCCTCCGGTGGCCTCACGATCCTTAGAGATGTGCTGGAGCTCGGCGTCGATGAAGCTCGAAGGGATCTCCGGCGAGGTTCCGGCCAATGAATACTCAAGGACCTGCAAAGGGTTAATCGTATAGCCAAGGCGTGCAGGTGCTCGTGGAGGGAAGTGAAGTGATCGGCGAGGCCTGAAATGGCGTGAGGTGGTCCGGCGAACGAGTTCCGGCCAGATGGCGGAGCTGCTCGTCGAAGGAACGTGGTATACGTTGTCGGAGTGTGCGGAGGGTACTGCGATGATCGGAGCGTCGACGCGAAGCTCGTCGAGGTGATTGGAAGGCGCGAGGATGGTCAACGACGGCGAATAAAAGCTGAAGAAAAAAAGCAAGAGAAAGAAGAAGAAGATCAGAGAACGATGGAGGGAGTTACCTGGGAATTGGAGCTCAGCTGGGAGTTCCAGGGTCGTGGAGGCATGCGCGGGATAGAGGGATGATGAGGCTCGGTCGTGGGTTGGTTGGAGAGGGAAGAGGTAGTCGGAGGTGTTGGCGAAAATGGGAAGGGTGGACGGGTTGCGCGAGGTGGAGAACGTGGGGAAGAGAAGTGTCGCGAGGTTGACGACGGTCTCCTGACCGTTGGATCTGGGGATCCAACGGTGGAGAGTAATGCGCGAAGGAGCGGCTATGATTAGATCTGAGGCACATGATCAGGTGGTCTAGGAACGGCCACGTGGCGCGTCGAGGGCGAGGCGCTAAGGAATGGCTCAGATGGAATCAAGGGCCTGATCGATCGGCTGAGGAGATAGGCAGAAGCTGCAGTTGAGATGGAAAGTCCAGGGCGCGATCGAAGGGCGCATAGCGCGCCACGTGTCGTCATGTGGTCGCGGCGCTAACGGAGGGTAATGATGAGGAGTGGGAGATGATCAGACGGTAGCGGCCAAGGGGTGTACGTGGAGAGCTTGGGACCGTTGGATCTCAGGAGAAGATCCAAAGGTCCAGATCGCGGGCGGCTGAAACAAGGAGGCGGGGCCACGTGGCGCCTCCAGAATGGGCCACGTGGCTGATGAATCCACGATTCATCATCTCAATATCTTGATTTTAGCAAAATCCCCGAGTAAAAGCTCATAAAAATGTACATAAATTCATTAAATTAACAAATGACTCTTGTAAATAAAATACATGAATTATTGTATATTAGATTGTACAAAATAAATTACACATAAAAAAGCCGCAAAAATCAAAGGAGTTTTATACATGTAAATAGCCCAAAACTTTATGTATTTTTTAATAATTTCATATCAACTCCTTTTTGGCTAATTCTTTTTCCAACATGTTCATATCAATGTATATAAAAATACAAAGATACAAAACAAATTTTACCTCAAATAAATACTCCTAGATCCCAATGGGAAAAAGCTGTAAAGACCAACTTCCAAGCTAAATTCCCGCTCCGTATGAACTCCAAATTCACCAAACTCACTTTTAAAGTTCAAGTTAGAAAATTATCTATCCAACGGAAGTGATTTCATTAAAATCGGAGCTCATTTGCAAAAGTTGGGTTTTGGGACCTAGATGTACATTGTATACCTTGTATATATTCATTCTTTCTTAAATTTTTATTGTATCTTTCATAATTACTAAAAATACAAAAATATCGTGATTGTGTTGTATTTCAATTGTACTATTTTATTGTATTTTTCTATTGTAAATATCTCTTATTGAAAAGACAAAAAAAATATACATATTAGAAAAGTAAAAAAATGTGTACATAGTGTTTTGTCTTCTTTTGTAAATTCTCCACTTTTTGTCTTCTCTTTTTAAATTATTGTAATTAAAGTAGCCAACTTTATTTCATTTATTTATTTAATTTCCATTCTCTACAATAACCACCATTCAACTCTTTACCACCAACCTCCATTCAACTCCACCATTTTTTAAACTTCCCATTCAACTCCATTAATAATATAACCTCCCACCACTTTAATAACCTCTCATTTCATCATCTATATATACATCCCATCCTCCTCAATTTGCCTTTGGTCCATCTTTACGTGGGAGTTCGCCCAGCCCTCCTCCACCTCCCTGTGACAGGGGGAGGTGGAAGGATTGAGCGAAGACGACGAATCTTCCCGGTGAGACCCTTCGCCGTCCACGGCGTCGTTGCGGCGATCTATAGCCGCCCGAGCTCGCTGGGGAGGCTGCCCAGTATGTTGCGAAGACCCGGAGTTCGCTTAGAGCTCCAGCCCAAGCCCTCCGATCCGCCTCCGACCAGGTAAGCTTCGTCTTCTTTCTCTGTATTTTCGTTATTTTCTTTAATTTTTTCTCGGTCAATCTGGCCGTTAGTACCCTCATTTGACCATCCCATTAGCTCCACCACACTCCCCCCCGTCCTCGCGACCATCTCCGATCATGTTCTCTTTCTTTCATAACCTCGTCACCTTCCTGCCACTTCCTCCGCCCTCGCGGCGGAGGAACTCCGAGCTCCGCCATCTTCTACGCCCCGATGAGCTCCCATTTCACCTCCACCACCTCACGCAAACACTACTATGCTTCGGCTACGCTTACTAACGCTGCAGGTCGACAATCTGAGCATCGGTCGGAGCTTCGCCTGAGCATATTTCGTCAGATCCGCCTGCACACTCCGAGCTCCGATGGTCGATGCTGGTAGCCCAAGGATCCTCCCCAAGCTCCGAGCTTTACCGACAGAACCTCAGGAGTTCCGGCCGAGCATCATCGAAGCCAGGACAGAGCGGCGGAGAAGGGAGGCCTTCGCCGGAGACATGAACTCGCCGCCAGCTAAAGTCTGAGGAGAAGATACAGCAGCCGTTGGATGATCCTTCATCGGCGATCATCCAACGGCCCATATGAGGCCGCGTCATCGTCTCCAACTGATTTTCGCACTACCATTTTACCCCTTTTTGTGTGTATATATTTCCTTTCTAAAGAAAATTTAAAAAAAAAGATAAAAAATTTAAAACAAAAAAAAAGTCTTTCATTACAGCAAAACAAAAAAAAATTAAAAAAAATCAAAAAAAAAGCACGGGAGCAGCAGCGGCCCAGCCGCCGCCGCCCCCTCTCCTCCGTTCCCTCCGCCGGCCACCACCTACCGCTGTCGCGGCTGCACGCGAGCCACCCGGCGCCCCTACGCCGCGCCCCACCGTCGCCTCCACCACGCCAACAGCAGGCCGTCTCCGCCGCCCACCGTCGACTCCACCTCAGCAGCCGCCTCCGCAGGCTCTCCCCGCGCCTCCACCGCCTCCGCCGCGTACCCCCCAGCCGTCCGCCACTCCGCGCGGCGCCACCTCCTCCTCGCGGCCGCGCACGGCCGCCGCCTGCAGCCAACCCCATTGGGTTCTCCACCTCCTGTGCATAGCCGTGAAGAAGAAGGTCACTTTTTCCTTATTTTTTTTAATGTAAAAATTGTGTTTTTTTATTATAAGTTTAGAATATTTCATATCAGTCCCTGTACATAAGTTTGAGTTTCTTTTTAATTTCTGTATTTGCACAAACACCCCTGTGTTCTCTTGTTAATTTGGACACCTATCTTGCATCTTTATATTCAATGAAAAATACTTTCATGTTGAGCAACTAATTCTCTACATTGTGGGTATTTATTTGTATTTTTGTGAGATATGGGTAATTAATTAAAATTGTTAAACTGAAATTTTTCATATTTTACCCATTCCGTGCTCTTAAAATTATATCTCATACACGATTGCTCTAAAAATCCCACAAAAATTATATTTTATGCTTTGATGGTGCTTAACTTACTGTCCAAATTTCAACCAAAATGGAGATGTCTTGTGCCTGAAATAATTCGTAGAGTGAATTTAGTATTTGATTTTTAATTAAATCCACAGACATCTTTTTTGCGAAATTTCAAGTCTACTGGATTCTATATGAAAACATCTACTTGAGATAATTCGCATTTTGATTAATTTGATAAGGTGGATTTATTAGAAATTATTTACTCACTGTCACTCTGATTACACTAAAAAATCCATAAAAAATTCATATTTTGTCAAAAAATTCTAAAAATATTACTGTAGCTTCCTTGCATCATCTTTTAGTCCCACTAATTTTTTCATAATTTTTGCTTTCTGTTTGTGTGATATATTGCGAAAAAACCCATAAAAAGTGCGCATTTTTCGTTGTTGCATTTTAACCCCTAAAATTCCAAAAAAAGTACCTTGCATTCATCTCTGGATTAGGACTCTAGGAAAAATACAATTTGGCTAAATTGGATTAATTTGACATTAAAATTAATTTGGCCTTGTTGTGTGTTTTCTTAGTGTTGTAATTCACTTGCATTTGCATTCTATTTGCATAAAAAAAATCTAAAAAATACCACTTGGAAATCTAGATCTTTATTTTAAAATTAAATCTCAAGTTGTTCCTTTGCCTCCCTGTGTTCGACCCCGGACTTGCCCGGGATATAAATTAAGCTGAGACACTCTTCACAGAGATCTTCTCTCGGTTCTGACCGAATCGCTAAGTACACGTATTACAACGTGACCAAACTAAATATCGTATTTAGTGACTCGTCAGATGGCGCCGTTGCCGGGGAGGCAAACGGCTTAGGGATTAGTTTAAAAATTTGGATTTAGATTTTCATTTACTCGGGTAGTCTGACCCCCGAGCCCACTTGTATTTATTCCATTTTTCTTTTAATTATTTGTCTTCATATTCTTGTATATATTTTGCGACTCATTAGATGGCGCCGTTGCCGGGGAGGCAAACGGCTTAGGGATTAGTTTAAAAATTTGGATTTAGATTTTCATTTACTCGGGTAGTCTGACCCCCGAGCCCACTTGTATTTATTCCATTTTTCTTTTAATTATTTGTCTTCATATTCTTGTATATATTTTGTTGTTTATCTCTCTAATATAAATCTCTTTTTCCTTGCGAGGGCCCGGTGGACTTGGAGTGCATCGGAGGTCGACGGACGCGACGCGCGCTGACTGCTGAAGTGCGAGGAGGAATTAATTTATCTTCGAGAGAATTTTTGTAAAAAATTTTGTAATTATTTAGGTAGTTGCTCCTTTATAGCGGCTCTTGTTTGAGAGCTCGCGTGTGTAAAAAAGACTTGGACATTATTTGTGGTGTGTCGAGCCTGTTTCACTCTCCGGCGAGGGTGGGGCTTGACTTGAGTGGCGAACTTAAGGATTAGGCACACGGTAGTTTAGATTCAAACTTGTTTGTGCCCATCGTAAATTAGGCCACACATATCTTAGAAGATTCACATATCTTATAAGATTCATAATGAGACGCACATAGACACGTACTACTTAGCTCAAATTCAATCAATTCTTCCCCGCTAATAGTATACTGTTTAGGTGCGGTTTTTCTCGATCTGCATGCATTTAGTGTAATATTTACAAATTCAGTTTTGCATAACGCATGAAGAGTGCTGGGATTCACTGTAAGTATAACTTCTTCTGAGCATGCATCATAGTTTCTCGTTTGCATTCTGATTTCCGATTCCCCTCTTGTTTTATAACTTAAGGTTAAAAGGAAATTGGGACTGAACGGTAGACGTGCTTGTGTGTTCACATAAATTTCAAGTGATAACCTAACTCTAAAATTGGGACTGAATTGAGCAGGTCGATTTAAAAAAATTGGAATAAAAAGAACCCTTGTTCTCGGGTGCATAAAGCCCTCATTGTTTGTTTTACTTGCAAGTGAGAGAGAGACGACCCTAGGATAGAGCCAAGTCTGGATTTCTTACTTACTACTGGTTCTTTATTTTCAGGCGACACTAGTCGTAAGAACCGGGTCAGTCTGTAGGAAAATACGGACACCTAACAGCTCGTTAATCTTTCCAAGATTGTATTCTCACCAACTAAAATTGACAAGATAATTCGGCCGAACTCTTACGGCCTTCACGTGTTGAGTTGGTGAAATTGAGGGTTTGAATTGCGTTTGTATTGTGTGAGTTTACTCCGCACATTTACGTGCACCGTAGAACTAGCACCTCATTGAAATATCGTGTTCTAATCGGTTCTTTTGACATCGAAGATGACGGATTGGGGGGATAATTATTCGGACCTTGCGAATTTCCCGTTGAACCCTCCAAGAAGTATGTCTTCACAGGTCCATGCGCAACATGGACCAACCTGGACTCATGACCCTCTTGAGCCCAGGATCACCCACTCTCGGGATGGTTACTCTCAAACCATTCCCTTTCTCTCTTCCCACCTCACCGAGGAAGACCTTCGCCTCGATGAGAATATCTTGATTCACAAACCCTCTTCTAATCAAGAACACATTGCTGATTCAGGACCTAAAGAAGACACAAGAAAAATGCCTCCAAAGAAGAAAGAAGAGGAAGAAGAGAACAATGAAGACCCAATGAGAATGATACTTGCCAGATTAGCTGCATCTGAGCAGCAACATGCACTTCTGAGAGCTCAGTTAGGACAGTTGAATGTTGGGGTCCAACTACCAATGGATGCGGCATACAACCCCGGACAATATCAAATTCATAACTACTTGAATCCGGCCGAACCCGAGGTTGACTTTGAGTTGAAGCCGCACTTTCTGAACCTGCTGCCACATTTTGATGGGAATGCTTCTGAGGAACCATATGCATTCCTAAGGGACTTTGAGCTTATCTGCGCTAACCTCAAAAATCAAAATGTTAGCCAGGATTATATTAGGCTCAAAGCCCTTCCATTTGCCTTGGGTGGCAAAGCTGATTACTGGGTAAAGAATCTTGGGATCGTTGTCACCACATATGCCCAATTCAAGGACCTGTTTTTGAAGAAGTTCTACCCTTTGAGTAGAACTAACATGATGAGGACGCGCATTACGAGTTTTTCCCAATTACCCCATGAAGCTTTTTGTGATGCTTGGGAAAGATTCAAGGACATCCTGCAGAAGTGTCCCTGTCATGGACTAAA